>CM067561.1:12186645-13386645 GCA_034509755.1 Anisodus tanguticus
TAGGGTAGCGCTTGCCATAAAGAAGCTAGCCGAAAGTAGGTCGGCGGGCGAGCGATAGTACAAGCAAGCTAACACGCGGGCGAGGTTGAAGGGGTCTTGCGCAACCTTCGGATTATCGCAAGCGCAACCTTTGACCCCTTCGTCGACAACCTCTCATTTGTTCGACTACTCGCGGGGCCTGCTGCGTTTAGGTATAAGAAGCCCCACCCGGGAAAAGAGTGTAAAGCGCAAGTACTCATGTGAAATTGTGTCCCTTGTAAACGAAAGAGCTCATGCCATAAATTGCTAATGAAGACCGGGTCCCCGTCGCCGACAATTGAGTGTGGCATTCCATGCAATGAA
Source organism: Anisodus tanguticus (assembly GCA_034509755.1). Taxonomy (NCBI): domain Eukaryota; kingdom Viridiplantae; phylum Streptophyta; class Magnoliopsida; order Solanales; family Solanaceae; genus Anisodus; species Anisodus tanguticus. Next base: position 12,186,988 of record CM067561.1, read on the forward strand.
ACTATCGATCAATGACGTCTTCGTTGCCAAGGTAGATCTTTTTCTTTGCCTTTCAAGATATTGCGTATAAAGAGAAAGATATCCAGTCCTCTTGGGCGGGCGAGAGTGTTATGTAAAAAGGACCAAGGAGGATCCTATCCTAAAGGAGAAGGAGGAGGAGTAGGAGCTAGCTTTAGGGGCGGAATCGAATGATTACGAGATAAACAATGAGACAAAGGATAGCACTTAGACAATTCACTTTGAGTACGGGGAAGTCTGCTGGTAGGAATTCCTCGGGCGTATTACGGTTTTTCACCGAGGGGTGGATCGAAGCGATTGCGGCGAAGAATTGATCCGAAACGAAGCACTTCGTCTATAGGCATTGTAGAAAGGATAGAATATGCGCCTAATCGTTCTTCTCGAATCGCTCCAGTACGATGGACCGGGGGGTCCGCCGAGAGAAAATGCAAGACGATAGAAGAGTTCGCTCGCCGCGTAAGATCCTCGAATCAACCACGACTACCATCTGCGGTCCATTTTCGTTCTCTTCCCTGCCCGGGAAGGGGGATCAAAGAAAGGTAGCTTGCTTCTCTCCTGGACGGATGGCGACTTATGTAGTGGTCGGCCTTCCTACCAGAATGCCTTCTTGGTCGAAGAGCCCCTTTTTGACTAGTAAGGACGCAGGAAGCAAAAAAACTTGCGCGAAGGACGTTTTCTTCTCTGCCCTCTCCTCTCCAAAGGCCAAGGGAGAGACTGCATCCCTTTCCTTCGATAGCTCTTTTGGTTTCCCAAGGATAGCGGTAGCTGGGGCAAAGCCCGCTTTCTTCGCTCCGCGAATGAGAGAGAAAGTTAGAGGAAAGTGGAGAACGCATAGCATTCTATGGGTACATAGGATCAAACGTAAAGCAGCGCTCTCTTGGCAGAGTTTTAGGCGGCAAGAGACTTTAGGGCTTGTTGGAGCTTCGAGCGTAACGAATCGAAGCCGAAGATGGATCAAGGTAGCTTGCCTGCCAAGCCGATAGGCGAAGGGCTGAAGGATGGAACGTGCAAAGTAGATCGTGCACCTGTCGTGTGACCCGTTGGTCCTAAGCAATGTCTTGCGCGAAGCGACCCACTTAGAAAAAGCTCCCCTTTATGTTAGGGGAGCACTAAAATGCAACTTCAATCGGATGCGGGTATCAAATCCCGCCGCCGAGATGTCCGGCGGATTCTGGGCCTTGATGAATGGCCGGCCACCTTTTACGTTAGAAGAGCAAAAAGCCCAGGGCATAGCGGGATGAACCAATGTGAATGAGTGTAAGCTTCGTTGCCCGAACACGATTGGTGCGACCACACTAGGTGCTACCGTGGTAGCAAGAGAGGCCAGGCGGTGACAATTGAGAGGTTGTCACCGAGCATTCCTAGCCACACCGGAAAAGAGGTCAAATGGCAAGGCCATACGCCCGTTTGGCTCCTCGCGGAGTATAGCTCACATCCAAACATCCGATTGGGGAACGGGGCAACGCCCATGAAGCTCCGGCGGAAAGGGAAGGCCTTCCGGGCCGTATGCCCATGGGTGCGGGATTCTTCGAAAAAGCGCGGGCCGACTCGGAGACCGGGACCTTGGCTTAGTAATGAATGAAGGGAAGCTCTTCGAGCTTTCTCCGCCGCGGCTTATGTAGTGGTCGGCCTTATAAAGCTCGTTAAGCCTCGCTTCCCTCTCCCCTTCACTTATGTTGTGGAAAATCGTCGTCGGCATTCTATAAGCGACTTGACCGAGTCTACGAAGCTTTGCTTTTCTTGTAGTCGGCCCGTAATGCCTCCCTTCATTTGCTTGCCTCCTTTCAGCCCAGAATGCCTAATGCCTATTATTTAGTGCTAGAAGTTAACCGCCATAAGCTCACCCTTCGGGTCTCGCTTCCAGGCGCGGAGGCCAAGCATTCGCCCGACGTCCCACCTGGGAGCCCCGTTCGCCTTTGGTACTTCAGTAGATCTTCACAAATAAAAAGCGCTACTTCAGCCTTAACTACAACTACATTACGCAAGCCCCGCCGATACCTACCTATAGAGTCAAATTCCAATAAAAAAGTACCAGTGACGGCGACTTTCTAGGTTTATGGATTCGATCGGCTAAACTCCATCAAACTCCTCAATCAATATCAACAAGATGTCGTGACCGCTTAGGCTTGGTTTACTTTGGTTTGAATGTAAACTAAAATAAGCGGCGTTTATTCAAACAAAGGGAACCGAAGGTTTCCTTGTTTAGTAGTACGAAAGTAGTTCTACTATTAAGATGTTTAATAAACAACAACAATATGTTGTGTTGTAGCTGTAGAACAGAATGTCGTTCGCCTTTACTTTGACTTTCTGAGAAGGACTTAAGTAGCTATGTTTCCAAAGGTGAACACCCCCCTGTCCTTTATAGTATAGTCGTAAAGGGCTTCTCAGAAAAGTAAGGAAGAAGGCATTCGAAAGGCCGACCACTATCTCATAGGCATTCGGTGGTAAAACCGACGACTACACGGCTCTATACCAAGTCATGAGCGATAGCGAAGCCAAGCCGCCGTCTATAGGCGAAGGGACGAAAGCCCGACGAAGGCCTATGCTACAGTAAGCAAAAAAGTAGGTTGAGGTTACGAAGTCACTTAGCCGTATACTATACAAAGGGAAAGGCGTCGGTACGGAGTCACGTCAGCTGTGGATATAGACTAGGCTATAAGGAACGGAGTCTTAAACTATGGACCGAGACTATACTAAGGAACAAGGAAGCTTGACTGAGAAAAGAAGTCAAGGAATGAAGCTGCTTCTCTAATAGCCCCGTTGAATAGGCGGGCGAAGGCTTTTTGAAAAAATGTTTTTTGTCTTGTAAATGCATTTTTTTCTATTTAGAGAGAGGGGGCTTTAGGCCACTCGACTGTAAGGAGAGGGGGCTTTAGGCCACTCGACTGTAAGGAGAGGGGGCTTTAAGCCACTCGCTTGACTATAAGGAAGGAGAGGGGGTGGAAAGCTACTTGCTTGATTGTAAGGAAAGAGAGGGGGTGGAAAGTTCTTAGGAAGAGCCGTACGAGACAGCTCACGTACGGTTCGGGAGCCGAGCCTCTGCGCAGGGGCTTAGGTCAACACTTATATAATAGCCAGTCATCAATTAGAGGCGGGCAAGATGGTGATGAATTGCGATTCGTCTAAACCTTCGACTAGCGACTTATTGCGGCCTGCCTAGAATGCCCATACAGACTAAGACCTTATTCACACAGCGAAGAAAGGCTCAGTGGAAGGGGGCATCGGCTGGTCGCTTCTTTGCCATGCGCTTTGCTTCGCTTTATTTTCTAGAAGAAAGAGACCAAATGAGAGTGAAAGGCAAGGGCAAGCGATAGAAAGGATAGTCCCTCACGCGAACTACTACTACTAGAAAATGGTGAGACCATTAGTGAAAGAAGGACCAAGGAGGATCCTATCCTAAAGGAGAAGGAGGAGTAGGAGGAGTCAGTTTTCTTTAAAGATCGAGGAACGTAGTGTCGGACAATTATGCCATTCGGAAGAAGTCTTCTACAGAAGAAAAGCCTGTTACGAGTAAGTGGAGAGGAAAGATCTCCAGAGATTCTTATCTCATTCCATTCCAGTGGCTCAACCAGTAACCAATGGCGAAAACTCAAAAATCCATGGTTTCCCGGTAGAACCCTATTTCGCCCAAGTTGTTTCGGAACCGGAAAAAAGAAGCGGTTTTTCGCACAGCTTGCTCATAGTGCAGGTCCCACTTGTATATCGTATTTGGCCGAAGAAGCATCGGACAGGTTGGAGTTCTTACCTTCTTGGGACTCCATGGACCAAGATCTGCTTTTATTATATAGTCAATACCGATCTACTTTAGTAGATCATATGGATGTAGAAAAAGCTTCACATTTGGATGAAATAGAAACATCTCTTTTCCATTTCTATTTACCCAGTTCATATCTTTGTTTCGTGTGTTCTGGGAGGAATTCGATCTCGGAATACCACCTAAATAACTACGGCCAGAGAGTCAAATAGGTCGGGAAGAAAGAGTCTGAGGTCGGGTTGGACGACATAGATCTTGGTTGGTTCCACCACCACTAGAGATTGGACATATATATAATCTTTCTTCTAAAAAAGGGATTCTTATATATATATTTTGAAAATAGCTGCAAGACCAAGTGCAAAAAACCGAAAGCCCTTCTTTTATTGTTCTTCCTCCCACATACATGGCTTACATACCCGGCTCAACATTCTTGGAAAACAATCGAATCGAGGGTTCGGAGGAGAATTGGCCATTCAATCTTGTGAACTAATCGAGACCGAAATTGGAAAAAGAGATACGAATGGAGAGGAATAACCAATCGATGAAAGAACATGAAACCATTCTGTTTCAATAGAGGTACGAGAAACGGTTGGGGGCAATGAAGTAGGTGAAGTGGTTGGATTTTGCGAGCTGTTCCAATCACTGCTGGATGTGATTCCAAGAGCCGAACGAGAATGAATACCACACAGAAGAGTCAAGACCAGGCTACCTAATGGAATGTTTAACCGATCCATTCCGGATCGACCGAATTGGTACGGAAGTTGTAACATGGGAAAACCACGGAAAACACGACTTATTTGAATAACCCGGTGACCTACCAATTGTAGAAGTAGGATTTTTGGCAAGCAATAAGCACTTAAATAATACAATTCAAGTGTACCATCTTCTTTCTCATTTCGAGGAAAAGGTGCGGAAGGAAAAGGAAACAACGGAGGGATCCGAATCGGACCTAAATGGGAATGACATGAAAAGTCTTTTTCAAAACCTAGCATTAAGGGCATTACGATGATATACGAGAGGAATAGAGAAAAACTCGTGATTGGTGTGGAGGGGAAGATCTGTTTTTGATATAGTTCAAGAAAGAGTCGTCTCATTTCCTTACTTCTTTCTAATTCATTCACTTCAAGACTGGTTCTGAACGCCGCGTAACATCATCTTCAACCAACCTCCACCGTACTTTCGGTGCGACCACTAAAGAATTTCTTATACACTAAAGAGCTGTTTATATACGTTTACTAAAAGACGACTTTCATTCATTATCATTAGTCCAAAGCGTGAAACTAAGAAAGAGAGATGTGCCTAAGGCGGCATGTAAGCAACCGTGCACGCTAAGAGAAAAGGAGAGATGTTCGCAATTACTACCACAAGAAAGCCGCCCCTATCTTCTAAAGGGGCCCGTCACTTCGTTCGTACCTTCTTGTCTTAGGCTTCCAACTGAACAATATGGCCTTGCCGCCCGCCACTAGCAGAAGCTAAGCGCTTGAAAAGCGCGCTAAGAAAGGTTGCTTCGTCGCCCTTTCGTGCAACAGTCCACCGCAGTAGCGGAAGAGAGGGTTACCGTACATACAAGAGTCTTCCGTTCTTACGGAAGCTCTTTCTTACCGATCAATCAAGTAGTACAAGAACTCGTATCTTATTTTATAGCCCGGCGCGGCGGGTCGCCTTTTAAATTAAGTAGATAGAAGAAAGTATTAAATAGATAAGGAGTAGGTGAGTGAGTGAGTCCTCACCGACCGAGCGATTTCGATCACCTAGCAGGCCTTTTATTTGGTAGGTAACATCGCCAAAGCGTATCATCGATTTGACTACGAAGGAAGGAACTCGAAGTGAAAGGGCACCGTCTTGTGCAAGGCAACGATAGTTGGCCCTCTATCATCTTCTATCTGGTAGACTTGGTAAAAGGGCCCCGACTTATTTCCGAATGTGAGTTCGACCGCGGCTTCCCCCTTTTTTTGGGGGGGATCAAGTTCCTTGCCAGCGCCACCTATCGACCCCGATCTCTTTTCATTTGTTTTGGATATTACCAAACCTAGCATAGCCTTCGTAAATCACACTAAAGCGGACACCCAACTATGGAAAAGCCTCCTTAAGGGTGGGTTAGGTTAGTCAATCCGGCCCGAGACGCGTTCGTTGACAAAACCGCCGTAGGAATTCCTACTTTTCAATAGAGCGAAGTTTAACCGATCAACGAGAAAGAGGCCCTACTCACTACAAACGAATACACCATAAGATTGAACTGCACTCATGCCTCTCCCGCATCAAGTTGACCGCCCCCTCTACGTAGTGATTCTATCAATCATGTACGTAGGTAGGACCCTCTATTCGATTGGTATATCATGAAAAAAGAAAGCCATTTGCACCGGGCGCACCGCGCTTTCCCTTGCCCAGATGTTCGCCTTTCTAAGTCAAGTAATGGTGACCCACCGAAGACCGGAGCTTCGTAACATGTTGACGAAGGCCCCGAACCGGGGGTTCGGTCGTAGAAGGGACGACTTTGTCTCCCCGGAAGAAGAATACCCCCATTCTCTAGCCGACCGATCCCGTTGATCATATAAGCGGGAGGGAACGTGTCACATTAGAGGTGAACGATCAGAGGTGTCCTCTAATCACCACGACGAGGCTGGTCCCTCTTTTAGTAGACTCGGCCTATGAATATTCATGAAGAAATGAATGCCGGGCTCTTTCTTTCACTTGCTAACCCCATTTTCAACATGCTTTGAAACTTTCTGTTTCGTCGAGCCCCGAGCTTGTGGTCCTCCTTTGAGTGTGGGTTCAATTGAATGAATCTGTCAAGTCAAGGAAAATGTACGTAGCAACAAGGATGGTGCATCGCCTATTTATCGTTCTCACTCGGGAGCCAAAACGAACACGCCGCTACCTATCAGATCTTTGGACCTTCGACCAGGCATTCTACCTTTGTCGAATCGGAACCAACACCACCGCATTGCGCTCGAACAGTTGAGCGGCCGTCGGCCAGCAACTTCCGTGCACGAGATATAGATTCATTCTTCGTACTGGTCCGGCCTCAAAACCCTTCGCGGGTTGGTAAGAAGTCAGTCTTGTTTGGTAAGACGGAATTGGACAAAGAAAAGAGAGTGATCGACCGGAACAACGGCCAACAAAGACCGTAATTACATAGATAACTGCTCATTCCCCTCTCCTTAAGGCTTTAAGGAGAACCGTATGGTGGCTGGAAAGAAAGACGACCTCACCTTCTCTGGTGTCAGTGAGAGAAATTTGAGTATCCCCCGTTGACCTTCTTTTGTAGATAGAATTTTCAATGAGTGGAAACAAGCAACCTTACTAAGAAAGGTGCTTCTTGAGTAAGGCCGGCTTTCGAGCCCAAGCCCCTTGTATAGGTTGAGCGCTTGAGCGCATCTTTCTCATATCGATCAAGGCTTTCCTTGAGTTTGAAATAAGGGGCAAGAAGAAAGGGCGTAGCAGCTGCGCGAAAGCCGTTGCGCCTTAGCGCATCCCTTTTCTTGCAGGAGTGCTAACGCGCAACCTTACATTTTCTTCCGCTTGCTCTGCAGTACGAGCCTCATACAGAGCCGTGCTCCTTTAATATGATGAGAAGAAGGGGGGCCGGCCTCTTTTCCGTACCAATCCTTATTTACTACTACATCTTTTTGGGGGTGTATAGCTCGGTTGGTAGAGCATTGGGCTTTTAACCTAATGGTCGCAGGGTTCAAGTCCCGCTATACCCAAACCTACCTTACACTCTACTATGAATAAGGATGCATAGTAGCCTTCAAAGATGACTCTTTGGCCTTTAGACTCGCTTCGGCGACTTCGCCCTTGTTGTGACAAGGGGATGAGACGCCCGCGCAAGGACCTAAGTTAAGGTGGGTGAAAACCACCCGGATGTACTCAAAAGAGGAACCGGGTCACCAAAAGTCACGATCGAATCAAATTTGGGAGTTCGCCGCGGGGGCGCATAGACCCAACGGAGGTGCCGGTTCAAGTCCGGCTCGTGACTAAGTCTAAGTCAAGTTGACGATCATTGTCAAAGGGGAGCTACGGATAATCGAAATCCGAACCACCTTTCGTCTTAGAACGAGAACTCTCACGGCGTTGGCGTTATTGAACTACGGAATTTTTGTGCCCTAGCAATCAATGCTTTTTTCGCCTCGGCTTTGCCCGGCTTGTCGCCTTCACTACTTGCTAAAAGTCGGATCGACTCTATCCGTTCGGGACTCCAAGATCGAAGGAGAATTGCTTGTGAACGAAGCGGCTCCTCGGTTAAGATTAGTAATTCAGTTCAAATCAATGATTTCCTACTTCATCTTTCTTTCAATACCGAACTTGTGAACTCTATTTGCGTAGTTGGGATTAGTGATTGAGCCTTCCCTAGCTTCACCAATCCTTGGAATCATTGGCATTTCCAAGCGGAATGGAACAAGCCAACCCAAGTCTTTCTTTTCGCCTCACCCGTCATGTGAACTATTTCTTCACTTGACGAACGAAGTACTACAGAATTAAGGCTTTCGTCTTACCCGGCGAAGTCGAATTGACAGAGTAGTGCCGAAGAAAGCCATACGAGGTTGATCGCCGTTGGAAACCGATCCTGCTCTTTCATAGGATTACAAGAGATCAAGTACGAGAATGGCACTACTTTTTTTCACACTTGAAACTGTTCTTATTCGTAGGAATGAGTTCGTGACCCGAGCAAGACCGGGAATCACACTTCACCTTGACTTCTTTCGGGCCTTTCTTCTTTCGCTTTGCTAGTGCCCGACTTGACTACGAGAGAGATTCAACATGTAAAAGAAGCCGATCGACTCCTTCTTCTTGACAGGACTTCGTCTCGCTCCATTTCACTTTCTAGTTAGTTGATTCGAAGTGGGAGCAGTCAACGGTGAGAAAGGTAGGTAGCCTCGTGACTCCCACCGGGAAGAACTCGGATCCGCTCTTTCTATTGAAAAAATCTCATAGATGATTCGGGGATGAAACCCCGTGCTTGTGGATCACCACCTATCCGTTAAAGAAGCCCCTATTGAGCATGGATTCCCCCAGCCTTCTTTCTTCGCCGACTCTTGGCACGAGAGCCCTATATCCCTTCCCCGGGCGTGGAAGAACTAAGTGTTGAACCTGTCGGCCTCTATCCGTGGGTGGGGGATGAAATGCGTTAAGCGGGAGACTTGTGATGAATGACGGGGAAGAACGGAGCCGAGCTTCTACCAAAAGAGATGATTTACCTTACTTGTGATAGAACGAGATTCGACCGTTAATACCTTTTCCTTTTGTATGCAATTCCCAGAGAAATGGTTGAATAATGGGCGGACCTGAAGTGGGGAAAAGATTGGATTCACACACTCAAGGAGAGATGCAAAGAAGAGCTAATCCACTTCTACTCCTATTCCACCCGAGCCCGACCTTCCTAACAAGCCCTTACCGGCCAGCCTAGCTAACTAGCTGGCTTTAGATATGTGCTAATCGACCTTCGATGAAAGCATTGAAGAAGACTCTTTCGACTCGTTCGTATCCCATACCCATGGTCTACTTCACTATTCCACAACTATCATGCTTTTATGCGTTCCCTCCCTTTACCGGTTATCATACCAATTAGCGAGAGCGAGGGGAGTGAAATAACTAATGTGATGTCTTCCTTTCGATGAGATCGAAAGCTGAGATGAGATGAGAACAAGTAGCGTCGGAGGAAGCTAAAGAAAGAAGAGAAGTAGACTTGCGTACGGCCGTACGGGAAGGAAATAAGAAGAGAGCAGACAGGACTATAGAAAGATGGTAAGGAACAATAAAAACACAAGTAAAACCAAGAGCTCTTACTTGAAGACCAGCCAAGAAGTCGATCGCTTACTTTCTTTCTTTCCTTAAGTCGACGATTCCCCGCAAAACTAGAAGTCGATCCCGCACCACCAGTGGCATCGTAGATAGAAGACCTATGCATCAGTCTACTGTCATGATCACATATTAGCTCGATTTTCTTGCTTATAGTCAAGTTGAAGGCGAAGCCGCCTATTTCTTAGCGCAAAGGGCGCTCCATCCTCCTAACTCCTTCCACTTCTCCCAGGGACAGGAAAGGAACTACGGCTTGACCTTCGGGGAAGAAGTCCATGGGACCCCTCCTTCGAGGGCGCCTAGATAGTGAAAGGTTATCCCTTTGCAAGGCTGGAAGCTAAGCAAAGTCACGAAGGCGGCCGACTACGCTCGAGCGAGCTCGGACCGGAGGTGGTGGCTGAACACGCCGCAGAGTTCGGGAGCTCTAAGCTACTTGCTTGACTATAAGGAAGGAGAGGAGCGGAAAGCCACTTGCTTGACTATAAGGTTGGAAAGGAGCGAGCAAGACTATCTTGGTGAATGCAATAAGAACCGGCTGCTCGCCGCAAAGAGAGTGCTTTGACCATGCGCTATCCGCCGCCGAAGCGCTCAAGGGATTCGTGCTTGAATGTCGAGATCGGGGACTCTATCCAATCCATGCGGCAAATCTGTTTGTGGTGGAAAAAAGTCAACAATAAAGAAAAAAGAAATAAATAGAATATAGAAAATCATTGAATTTGTTTGCTCCGATATAAGAGATCGGCCCCGAAGCAAGATATGGTGGGTGCCAAAGCAACTTTCACTTGTTAGGAGTAGGGGTGAAAAGAGCTCTTTGTATAGGTTGGGTTTTTCGGGCTTTGATGCTTACCTTCTTATTATATTATTAAAAGGGGAAGGTTTAATAAAGGAGCTGAAAGCCACTTGCTTGACTATAAAGTTGGAGAGGAGCTCTAAGCAACTCGCTTGACTATAAGGAAAGAGAGGCGCGGGGAGCCACTTGCTTGACTATAAGGAAGGAGAGGAGCTTGAAAGCCCTTTTGCTGGATTGTTGGTCCGCAGCCCCGCCCTATAGAATGAATAAGGAGAGGCTTATCGATGACCGAACCACTCTTATACTACTCCTTACCTCACCCCCCTTGTCACAACAAGGGAAAGCCGAAGAAGGGGGCTCTTGGAAACCCTCGCCTTCGGCTCCATATCGAAAACGCCGGCCATGAAGGGATATCACGACTATCCTTTTCGGTAATACCGGGCTTTATATGATCCCGATCGTGATCAGTATATTTGAATATTCGGATCCTTATGTGCTTTTTTTTGTTATACTAGCGGCGGCAGATCTATTAGTAAACAGGAGCCGCTATCGCTCACCCGGTTGGATGTCAATCTGACGGATGGATAGGTGTAGCATAAAAGAAAGGGTCAATTACAAGAGGAAGGCGGAGGAAAAAAGACGAGAGAGCAAGACCCAGGAGGCTCGCAGCTACCACGGCCGTAAGCACTCCGCTCGTTCGTAAGCCCCTTTAGAGATAGGGGCGAGCCAGGAGCTTACTTCGAGTATTTATGACTCTGGTGGCAACACGTGATAGGCGAATGACTAGATTCTCGAGGAGTTACACGACGGCCATGTGATGATGCATCAAATAGATGCAAGGGTGGATGACTCAGTAGGTCCTTGTATGGACTGATTGTGTTCCCCACAGGGAGAGCTTTAGAGGAAATAGGAGTGGACATCTATATGGGCTTCATGTGATTCGAAGCCAACCACTATGTATTGCAAGAAAGTCCTATGTGTACCTATGTACACCTAATGAAAGCCTTAAAGAGCCTCTTAACACTTACCTGCCTAAACCAAGCAAGATTCCAGAATCAATCCATTACCAGCAAGATACGATACGGCTCAGCCAAAAAAGGGCCTAGCTAACGAGCAATCTTTCTAAAGCAAGAAGCAAGGGCGCAGCAGCTGCACGAAAGCCCTTGCTTCTTAGGGCATATCCCTTTTCTTGCTCGTTAGCGCTTGACTAATAAGATAGAAAGAGCCTTTCTTGCTTGTTTAGTAAAGTCAAGCTTTGGCGGTAGGGTTGGGGTGGCTTGCTGGGGCACGAGTGCCCTTACTAGTTTTGGGGCTTTGATTGGCAAAAGCGGTTTTCGCCTTCTAGCCTGCAGTTGCCGGATTAGCCTTCGGACTTTCCTTACCCGCCTTTATTGAGAAAGAAGAGATCTAAAGGTTGGACATCCATCGCTGCCGTGATGACGCGGTTGAGTGTTCATTCGATCCAACACCCTCCTTCCAATCAAATCTATTCTAAGGTGTCCGGAGGCAGGGGAAAGAAAGGAGGGATTGATCGACCAACTTGAACAGATCCATAACCTGCTTCCATCTGTCCTGAATGAGGGAATGTTGGCGGGTATAGTCGAACTGAACTGCTTGATTCTAAGGTGGGTGATAAGCAGCTGTATCCGTATCAAGCCTACCATCTCTTCTCACGAAAGACTTTCCATCCCGTCTCTGAAAGTTTTGCAATATAAGTGGCCGCCCCAGAAAACCCCCCTTACTCTCTCTCTATAAAAAAAAGCCCTTTCCCCTTTCTTTAATAATATAAGGTAAGCTTTGAAAAGTAACACGCTCCCGACAGGCAATTAATCCATAATATCATCCATCGTTGGCATTATTGGAAATAAATCACCCAACTCTTATTCAAAGCCCATCTACACACTCCAGCTGCTTCCTTTTGAGCTAGTCAAGCAGGCGTTGAACACGGACTGAGACTCTCCCGCCCCTTTGACAGCAATTCCTGCACTTGACGTCGGATCTCCTCATTTTCAAATTGGGATAAGCGAGAAGCCGCTTTGCAGGGTAGACTCGCTCCTACCTGCAACTAAATCTGCTTCTATATCCTCCTCTTATCTTAGGGGGTAATCAAGCCGGTACTTGTGGATTCAGGGGCGGCATCAAGTCGGAAGAGTGTTGCAGAAAGATAAAGATCTGCACTTCCCTTTTACAACATAGGAGGGAGGGGGCCTCGTTCCTAAAAAGCCTTTCCGATTGCCTCCGCCCCTATCTCTTAAAGCTACGGCATCCCACCGATCCCCGAATCGGCTCTGCTAGTTGGCTTTGTTGCTATCAAGGCATAGCATTCTATGGACTCTTTCCCACGTCCAGAAATGGTATGCCAACAAAGACCCTTTCTCCTTAGCCAACCAAAGTCTTCTGATGGCAATAACCGCCTTTCCCGTGAAAAGTAAAGCGGTGTTCTCTCTACGCAGGTAGAACCCTACTCGGAAGACCTTGGTAATACGAGTAGGATATGTAATACGCCCATAAGGACGACGTCACACCAGACGTCCTGCTTTAACTTCCCTAGCTCCAACTTAGCAGAAGGGGCACCTTCTCCCCCCTTACTCAACATAGGGCCCGCCGCTCATGCCCTTTTTGATCTGATTCGATAGGGCTCTGGATGAGGCCCTTACTTAAAAGGGCTTCAGCCCCAACTGATCTACCATCTCCGTGGACGCTATGTTATCCAAACTCCCAGCATCAATGATTATCTTTGCACTGGCCAATTCCGACATAGATTTTGAATACAGCCTTCCGTCTTCTCCTCCTTTCTGCTGACGTTGGCTCACGTTGCCACACAATCTAACGACAGCGAAACTGTCTCCTCTCCTAAGCTTGAGAACCCCCGCTATGTTTCCGACTTGAACTTACCTTTAGAGCTTCCCGGGCTCTAGGCTCGACAACGTTCACTCTTCCATCTTCAGCTGGTCTATTCTGCACTCCCCTAGCAGCATTCGTCCGTCTGAACATTGGAACAGAACGAGAAAAATGCCCCACTCCTCCACATTCATAACAGTTACCAGATCCCCTCTGCTGAGCCTTTTCTTATCTCCTCTGCAGCAAGCTCTGCTGGCCTCGCGCTCCAAACTGATGGCGTCTCGACGTTCTCCTGGCGCTCTCCCCTTTATTATGTAAAAAGGCTCACGTTTTTTGGCTTCCTATAAACCCCTCCTAGGTTGTGGCAACTTTCTACTCCTCCTGAGCTGTCTTGCCGTATCTAAAATGACTTCGAGCATCCAGCTTCACCACTGCTGCCTGCTCTCTCCTTCTTCGGCACTTCCCAGTCCACAACAGACCTGGTCTTCTCTTGATCCATCTGAATCACACCCTTGCTGATCCAATGGCCAAGAAAGAGCACTTTCGTCTGAGTACTCTTTCACGTACAGCCTCTTTTCCTGCTACACCCGGAACACTGTACTCAGGGTTCCAAACCTCCAGTGAGTGACTATAAACGATTATGTCATTGAGGTTTTCCACTACAAACTGGTCAAGGTAAGGGTTTAAGTTATCCATTTAAGTGCGGAACAAGACCTGAATTGGGATGATATTCATAGATCGCTTACTCTTTGTGTACGTTATGGAGTCTCCACTCCATGTTGAAAGCTCTTTCAAATAGCATGAGCGTTGAAAGTCTTCAATTCGACTAGAGCGTTAGATTCTTTTTTTATTTTTACTTCTTTCAAAGGGCAATGAATGGGAGGAAAGGGGCGAAGCAACTCTCTTGACTATAAGGAAAGAGAGGGGTGAAGGAGTTTGTCTCTTGAAAATGGTTTTCTTTTTTTATTCTCTTGAAGGTCTTTTTCTCTATTTTATTTCATGGTATCAAAGCCAACAAGAGAATTAGGGTGCTAAAAAAGAAGCCAAAACCTGCTTGTTTAAAGAATCAAACTGTTCCTGTCTGCTTTTTCTTTTTTGATTTTATGACCGAGGAAACCTTTTTGTTATATGCCCTATACCCACCCAATTTCTTATGTACACAATAAGGATCATAATTATTGTTGTTTGGATACCAAACTATCTTATCAATATATAACCAAAAAAGCCTTCGATGTAGTGATGAAATTGTGATACATAATCAATCCTATTTGTTTTGTTCATTACTAAAATGAATCGAATCCTATCAAATATTTCAATTTCTCCTTTGAATTACTCATATATATCCTATGAATTTCATTTCGCACCGGAAACTATTCTAGGAGAAGTTCGAATCCGTTCCGTTCGGATATTGATTGGTCTTGGTTTGACATGGTTTACGCGTTACTGGTTCCCGGAAGAGTTAATATCTCCATTAGCTAAACCCTTTCTTACCCTGCCTTTGGATTCGTATTTTGTTCGTACACAATCAACGGAGGCCTTCCCGACATATGTTGCAACGTCTCCAATAGCATGCTCTTACTTCGTCTTTCCCTTAATAAGTCATCAAATTTGGTGCTTTTTGATCCCCAGTTGCTATGGGGAACAAAGGACGAAATACAATCGATTCCTCCATTTAAGTGGTTCTCGCTTCTCCTTGTTCCTGTTCCTAACTCCTCCCCGGGTAGTTCCCAATGTTTGGCACTTTCCATACTTCATGGGTGCAACATCAACAAATTCGCTCATGATCAAGTTACAACCTAAGATCTATGACCATATTATGTTAACTGTTCGTATTTCGTTCATTCCATCGGTATGCTCCCAGGTACCTGTAATTGTGATCCGTTTGCCAGAACCAAGGGGTCTTTCTGTAGAAACCTCCACGAACAATCGTCGTTTTTTGATGGTTTTTCCGCTTCTCACAGCTGCTCTTTCCACACCTCCGGATATCTGGTGCCAAATTGTCGCCCCTTTCCTTATTTCTTTGATAATAGAGTTGGCTATCTTTGTGGCATCGATTGTACAAGTTCGTGAAGAGGGCTGGACGAGTGGAATGAGGGAAAGCGGCTCGATCGACAAAAAAGAAGAGTAGCCTCCCTAGAACCTGGCAAAGTCATTATCAATGAATTCCCGAGCAATTCTCAACCAACATATGCGATTCATTCCCGTAAAGATTATAACACACAAGAAGACTCCTTACCGCTCCGTGGGGAGCGGGATGAGTGATACATCTGGCGAGCGCCGGTGAAGAACGCAAGCAAAGCTGGAGCTCGGGTATTGATATATTCCATCAAGAGAAAGGAGGCAGACTGGTAAGAAGGCCGACCACATAGGGGGGGCGAACCGAAAAACTCAGCTTTTCGGAGCGGACCAATCTTCCGTGCCGCCCCCCCCCCTTACTCTCTCTCTATAAAAAAGCCTGCGGGAAGCGCGAAGAGCTAAGCCACTAATGTCGTGGCGAAGGTTAGACCTCATAAAGTCAGCGAAGCTAAGGTTTCGTATGTGTTATATCCTTTCGATCGAGCGAGAACTTATAAGGAAGGCCTTCATTGCCCTTTGAAAGAAGTAAAAAAAAAAGAGCGCTAGGGAAGAGAGAAAGTTGCAGAAGTGCTTCTAGATCTCATGGAATAAGGCAGAATTTCTAACAAAACTTTCCACCTCTTGCTTTCATAGAAAAAAGAATTTAGGAGATGAAATCCCGATTACATTACTGCAGGCCAAAATTGGATTTGAAAGAGCAAGCCAGAGAAAAGAAGCGTTGAGATAATACCTTGAATCCTAATCTCATCTACTGAAAAAGGGAGCCCCCTTGATCACCTGAAGAGATTTTTAGGCAGAATTGGCATAATTATTACCGTGAGGATTGAGCTGCCAAAAGAGATTATCCTCCTTTGGGCTGGAAGATAAGATTTATGCAGTCCATAGAAAAAGAAAAAGAAGAAAGTATTCTGAAGCCAAATGCTCTTGGATGGGTAGTTGAATAGGGGGATAAATCCTTTTTTCTCCTTTATATTGAATGTAGTCAATCACTTTGAGGTCATGAGAACCTTGTGATTTGATATAAATTATGGCATGCATCTCTGAGGAGAGTGGCGCGGCCAAACATCATCCCAGAAGCGAATCAGCTTACCATTGCCCAACCAAAGTCTAGCCCAAGTTCTGCCTGAAAGTCTCTCTTTGAAAAATAATACCTTTTTTTATGCAGGATATTTAAGAGGTGGGTTGGTCAATCCATTTTTGCCATTGGAGAGGTACTTAGCAGCCAAATATGAGCCTGATCGTAACAAGCTTTAATTAAATCAATGGGACCGGCAACAATAAAAAGATGGAGATTTTCTCTCTACTAGCTGCCCCGCTCATAGAATGGATCGCTCAAGAAGAGCACTTTTCGGGCATAGATAGCGAGTCCTACAGAGAGAGGGTGTTTGTTTGGTTCAGTTTCACTCTGAACAATGTCCTTTTATCTTCCTATTCCATTCTTCCTATCCTACAGGAAAGAAAGCTCTTAGCGCACAAAGCAAGCAGCGAAGGTACGGCTTCTTTTCTTTCAATACTAGCTACTAGTGAACACTCTTCTTGTTCACCTTTCAGGCATAGTTTAAATCATGTAAGTTAGTTAGCCGACGCCTCTCTGTTGTTTTCTTTACAGAAGCGGATTCGAAAGCGCAAACAAAGCTGCAAGAAGAAAGCGTAAACGCACAATCAAAGGAAGGCTTCCTTGAAACCACCTTTCCTTCGTTCACTCCTGACCTGATAGAAGCTATGAAACCATCCATAGGGTAGGGGTGACTAAGCCCGCGAATCGAATGGTTAAAAAGCCGATTCTGTATACTGACTGCATTGCTCCCTCTTGACAGCTTGCTTATGTTAGAGCTATTGTGTCACTGTCCTTCTCTACTTTCTCTGCCGATACCGAAGAGGGTAACTAACCTCTTGACTAAGGGCTTGTTTTGTTTACAGAGTGAAAACGAAACTTGTCAACTAGTAAGGGAAAGAAGCTCTTAAACTATAGGGGAAAGCTATTCTCCCTAAGTCGAATCGGTGGAATGCCCTGCTTCCGGCTAAGTATACAGAGTTGGGCCTACCGTTCGTTCAACCGTTACCTCTATTCTGATCTCTCTTTTCTCCTTTTTTTGCTTCCTTGTCTCGTCTGTCCTTCTTGCCCTCAGCCTGTCTTTGAGCTCTATCCCGCCCTTCCTTTGGCTTGCTAGCGGCGAAGGCGAAGAGCGCACAGCGCAATAAGGTAAGGTATAGGAACCGGTTGACGCCGAGAAAGACTAAAGACGGGAGAGCACGCACAGACATCCTCGGGAAAGCACTAATGAACTACGCCATCCCTGACACTTATGCGGTGAGATACCAACCATCCGATATCGCCCACACACAAAGCTAAGAGGCCACTGGGACCTAATAATACCCAACAAGAACCCGCCACCGGCATCTGATGCCATCCGATAAGGGAGAACTCTTTCGGCAAAGAATTTGACCAAAAAGCCCGATTCGAATCATTATGCTAAAACCCACCCGCCTCTCTCCTCTCTCCTTCTCTCTGGCGATCATGGCGATTTAGAGGTGCCATGGCGGCAGCCTCTTCTCCTCAGCCTTATGCTGGGGAGAAAGAACCTAGTTTTGCCTCTCTTCTTCACTCTATCCCTTCTCCATCATCTACCCAAGCCAAACACACCCCACCAGTGATCAAAAGAGTAGAAATCGTCCATGGAGAACCCACAATCCAGTGGACATCAAAAGAGTTTGACGAGTTCTCTGTCCAGGAGGGATTACAATTTGCTTTGGTGGCTAAGTTTGCTTATGGAAGGCCTGAAGTTAAAGAGCTTCGAAAGCTCATCCCACAACAATTGAGAATCAAAGGACAATGCAATATAGGTATGTTGGATCTTAGGCATGTGTTGATAAGATTAACACTGTCGGAGGATTTTGTATCTGTTTATTCTAAGTCAGTTGACTACATCGAATTTGAGAAAGAATTGTATCAATTCCGTGTGTTTAGATGGTCACCATGGTTTAATCCTAAAGAAGAGACTTCCATTGCTTTAGCATGGATATCTCTCCCAAGTCTGCCTCCTAATTTATTTGCTAGGGATGCGATATTGTCCATTGCCTCAGCTGTGGGAAGGCCTATTGCTGTGGATAAGGCCACCCATGATCGTACTAGGCCTGGGACAGCTAGAGTAAAGGTTGAAGTCGACCTTCTCAGAGAGTTGCCACAAAGGGTGAGATTGCAATGCAAGTTTGAAGATACAGGAAGAGTTAGGGAATTTTTCCAACAAATTGTATATGACCAGCTCCCCTCGTATTGCAAGCTGTGTAAGCACCAAGGGCATGTGGAAGACAAATGTTGGTCGAAGGTTGGAAGAGATAAAGAGCCTGGGAATTATGATGATCAGGCTACAAATAAAAAACTGATGCAAGAGATGTTTTGAATAATCAAAAAGGAGGAAAAAGGAATGGTGGCAAGAACAAAGGAAAAAATCTCTTCCTGCTGTGGAAGATGGTACACAAACTCAATGTGTGGATGCTGTTGTGGTAGAATCTGCCAAGGAGATGGAGAAAGAAGTTGCTGTTGGTATGGAGCTTGCAGTTGTAGATGAGGCACCACAACGAATTGACAAGGTAAGGCTCCAATGTCCCATATCGAGCAACTCATGCCTATGATTCCAGTTTCGAACCCTAAGCCTACTGGGATTAGGATAGTTGAGCCAACTAGTCCAAATCCTAGGTTGAAAGGGATTTCGAAGCCTGCCGGGTTTAGGGTTGCTTCCCATATAAATCCTAACCCTATCTTGAATGAGAAGCAGCTGCCTTTGGTAATCATTAATACCTCTGTACAAGAGGTACCTTCACAAACCTATGATGCCTCTTCTGAGCATCAAGAAACTCATAGCTCA
Organism: Anisodus tanguticus; assembly: GCA_034509755.1. Classification (NCBI taxonomy): domain Eukaryota; kingdom Viridiplantae; phylum Streptophyta; class Magnoliopsida; order Solanales; family Solanaceae; genus Anisodus; species Anisodus tanguticus. The sequence continues at coordinate 12,206,132 of CM067561.1, forward strand.
ACCCCAGGTGACAGAACTATAGACCAGTCTGCTACAACTCCTTCTCTACAGTCGAAGAAGCATGACCAATCAGCAGGTAAAAAGAGTGGGGAAGGTGTGACTTCTGAGAATGATCTGCAGCTGGGACTTGGTGATGCTACTCAGTTACAGTCCCATATTAATCAGCATGGAATGCATGGTGCTGCTGCAAATTCTAGTGTGCAACCTGATGGTATAGTATCTAAGTTGCATGCAGCTGATACTGTTAAAACTGTGGACCCCACCTCCCATGCAAACCCTAGGGTTTCAGGTTCTGATAACCAAGACAAGGTAGCAATGGTTCAACATGGTGTTCAATCTACTTCTAGATGGAGTGATGCGGTTGATGATATTGGGAATGATAATGAAGATATGGAGGATCAGGAAGGTTTGGATGCAGATACACAGAATGAAGCTGTACCTCTTGCACCTAAACCTGGAGATAGTGTTATAGATACATAAGCATCGGGTAAACAGCTACAAACTCCAGATGCCCCAAACAATTCCACAAAATTGCAGCTTTCACATGTGGTTCCGGAGGTTAGTGGTACTGCAGCAAATACCACTAAGCATTCGAAGACGGCTTTGCCAACTCAGGATGCATCTACTGGTAGGGGTGGTGATATGCAGGTGATTGCTGCACATGGTGAAATTCTACAAGGTATTGAAACTGAAATTCAGCATGTGGGTGAAGATGAGCAGGAATTTGAAGTGCAACTTGATGCCTTACCCACAGTAGCAGTGAAACAAAAGCAACAAGAGTCACATAAACAATTGGTATTACAGAAAAATGCAGCAAATCCGCCAGGTAATTCTCTCTTTTTTGAGTCACAAAATCTGGAAATATCAGCTTCAAGTCAATTCCAGGGGTTAGAGCAGGATGATTATGAAGATAGGGATGAGGAATCAATTGCGCAGAACTATGCACTTGTGGCAAGATCAGCAGATATCTCTCCTAGGCATTTGCCTAAGTCTTCCAAGAGGAACAAGAAGTATCCAATTGCCCCAAGAGCACCTTCTATGAGACTAGCTAAGAAGGCTCCTAGCTCTACAAAATCCAATTTCTAAAGTGTCTGACAGTTGAGCTCAATGACAAAGTCTAATTCGAAGTGGAGATGCTATCTAGACAACCAACAAGACAAAGAGCAACAATTTCAAATTAGTTTATATCAATTTAGAATATTAGGGCCATTTTTCTTTTATATTAAGATCAATTGTAAAAGGAAGTGGGAGTTTGGTAGTGACTCATCCTTCCTTCTAGCCTTTATTTCATATCATTTTATTAGTATTGTCCATTGTAATATCATCATAGAGTACATTATAAACTCTGTGATGATCATAGAATTTTTGATTCTTTCTAGCTCTTATTTCCTTCACGCATGTTAAGGGATTTTTTTCCTCACTAGGATTAGTAAGGTTTGGCCCTCCTTACTTGTACTCTTCCCATTTGAGGTTTTATTATTAATAAAAGCCCACACAGGCACACTGCCTGGGTGGTTTTAATAAAAAGAAAAAAGAATCATTATGCGGAAAAAGGGAAGCTCAAATAGAAAACAGCACTACTGCTAGTAAGATAGCGATCCAGGCAAGCGCCAAAGAAAGAAGGGGGCACAAGCAAGCGCAAGAATCAAAGCAGGGCAGGATCGAAGAGCTTAGACAGCAAGCAAGCGAGAAGGAATCCCTCAAAGGCACTGAGGCAAGGTCTTTCACGCATGTCGCTTCGATGCGCGCTAAGACAAGCACTCATGTCTACTTCTAATGCGCACGAACCAGAGCTATCTCCCGGGAACCCCTTCCCTAGTAAAGAGGTACTGACCATCGGTTCTATCGTGCCCCAGTTAACGATAGCCTCGGATAGACTAAGGATCTTAGGTGAGACCGTCAGTGCAGCCAACTAAACGCCAAATAAATCTCCATAAAACTTCCACATCTGAGATTCCATGTGTGACTAACTCCATTGAGAAATGCCCCTCTTGTACGCTAACGTTCTAGGATGGCAGGGTTGGTAAAACTCTCCTTGATTTATGGTAGCATTGCTAGTTGCTTTCATTTTTGACTGTACGCATATTCCCCGTCTAGTGAGTCGAGAAATAAGGGCTTACTGAAAGCTCAACCCATGTAACTGTGATTCAACCCTTTTTTTTTTCCTTACCTATTCCCCAGGGATCTATGTATGTGTATGACCATTTTAAAGCTCCACGCATGTAAGGTCTTGCTGGCACTGAGTGCTAAGCGCGCTACGACTTTTCTGTTCAAGAATTTTGATCTTCTCGTTACTTAGAATTTTCTTTTGACTTGGAATTTGGCCTCATAGAGCTGTTCATTTCATGTCTGTTTAGATCAATACTTTAAATCTGCATGCCTTCTTTATCACCGGGATGATCAAAATAATAACCTAATAAATGAGGATGTGATATCGTATTCCGAGATTGAAGAGATTCCGCAGAGCGGTCGATTGACGATAGAGAAAGGTTGACGTCCACTGATGAAAGGTACCCTGACGATAGATCCTATGACACATAGATCTCTCCCCCAATCAACATTTTGAATCGCTACGCTACCTTTTATTAAATAGAAACCTCGCTTCTTTCGTTACATCTATGATGTCTCCTGGAAGTCAGTATCGACGCTTGACGCTACGAATTGAATAGTCTTTGAGAATTACCTTTGTTTGTTCAAACTTTGAGAACCTAACCCTCGTTGATAGAGCTAACCAACCTTCCCTCAAAAGTAGAGATAGGGGATCCAGTTAACGAAAAGGCAGGCTACGGCTGTAGCTGCAACGAGGAATGCTTTCTCGGAAGCTCTTTCAACATCTGATAGAAAGTGCTTCCTTATTCTCGGCACCTATCAAAGTCATGTAATCCCTGTGTACTTGTTATCGAAGCAGCATCCTTTTTCAAATTCGATGCTTTACTTTCAGCTCAGAGAATAAACTTCTTCGGTCGTTCAGAGATGTAAGGGTTGCCGCTCCTATGCGGTGGGTTCGACTCCCCAACGAGAAATGTAACAAATTTCGTATAGTATAGAAAAAATATTTGATTTGGGCTGGCCAGAATCTATCAAAAAAGCTGCCCTTCTATAAAAAGAGCGGTACACTGAACACGAACCCAATATCAAACAACTAAAGAGGAAGCTAGTCGATCATTCAACAGCAGGAATCTACCCTAGGATCCAACCTGCCAGCTTTCTTCTCTTATGATATTTCGAATAGCGAGAAAGTGAAATAATGGGGAATAGAATGGAGCGGACTAATACTCTATTCGACTAGAGGAAGAATCTTTATTAAATAGGATGCCTCCCAAGCGCCGAGGGGCTAACCGTCATATTCTCAATCGGCTTTGCCTCGCTGCATACTTTCGTTTAGTATTCCTTACAGCTATTCTCCAATCACCCGAAAGCAGCGGCGAGGCGGACATTTCTTTTGCAGAAAGGCTGGCTGCCTTGCAGGGTCGCTTGCCTAGTTCACCGGTACTAGGCTATGAGAGGCTCAACATCGGGTCCAATGTAAAGCAAGCCTTGCGAATGATGGTGGCTCCATACGGGTAGACGTAGGCCCTGAAACCATAACAAAGACAAGACAATTACAGGGAGGACGTACGTGTTCTCGGGCGAGTGCGGACTCGGTTAGTATACAAGATCATCAATATAGTAATAGGATGCATCTGCTGAAGGCAAGACTCATGTAACAACAAGCTGGACCGAAGCTCAGCCATAGTTGGTTTTGGTCGTTGAAGCTTCGCCGTAGTGACAAAGCTTTCATAGTCCGAAGGCAGGCCAGCAAGAAGGAATGTAAACATATCAGATTGGGACACCGGTGCATTGATAGATGCCAAGGAGTCACAACTGTTCTTGAATGTACGAAGGTAAGCCGCCATAAACAGATTTCCTTTCTTCTCTCTTTCACTATCATGTTCCTCACTAACCCGAAAGGCTTTCTTTAAACCATACTTTGGGGAGGGGATCTTTGAACCTTGTTTGAGCTCCTCTTCCTTCACTCCTCTCTTTCCTTATAGTCAAGAGAGTTGCTTCGCTCCTTTCTTTTCGTTTTCACTTACATACGCGAATCTAGGTCCAGCCTCGCTTGCATTCAGTTATCAAGGGGGATGTCTACTCTTTCGTTTACATACGCAAGCTCCCGATTAGTCGCAATCGCACTTCTGTGCAATATCCAACGCATATTAAAGCACTTAGCGGCCAAACATCAACAGAGTAGCCTGCGGATTGGTGCCCGGTGACACAGTAAAGGTTGAACCATCAACAACTCTGAGTGCCCCAGTCTTAAGTTCCTATCAACCACTTTCCCAACAAGGCAGCCGCCATGGTAATGCGATATTGTGGTCACAACGACAGAACTATCCCATCAGAAAATCATTGGATAGATCAGCAGGCAATGAAGGTCCAACATACCTGAAATATATAGGACCAAACTCTTGTTGGTACTTGAATTCCTACATGGAGCGGCTTTGTTGTACATCATGAATCTTTATCGACTTCCTTTTGAATAACTTGGATAACATCTTTATGGACATCTGAGAGAGGTTCTTTCTACTAGTGCTCCTCCTCCTGCTAATGCTAGTGCAACTTTGAAAGTTGTTAAAGCAAAGATTCGATACCTCTTTTATTATTAAAACATAATTGGCATTCTCTGATCGGCCTAATCTCGTAATACATGGCTATGTCCCTGACCTGAGACTAATGCAATCAGTTCCTTCCTCCGCCTTCTCTTTCGACGTTCGCCAATCGGAGAGGACAGCCGATTGAGTCTGAACCAACATTTAAAGATGGAAGGAAGACCCGGATGGACTTAATTAGGAGCATGGGCAACCCTTCGCGCACGAGATAGCAATGACAGGAGATTGACCGGTCGGGGTCGAGTGATCCTCAGGGTTTAGGGCTCCTTCTACTGCTGCGACTACCTCTCTTCTCTTTTAGAAAGGTAAAGGACCACCAGAGAGGCAAGTGCTTTCATGAATGCGGTAAACCAATCAATCTTTTCGTTACATATCGTGGACAGGGAACCAGCCCAGCGAACTCGATTTCCCGAAGAAAAGAGAGGGCGCTTTTCGAATATTTAGCTCCTAGCTGCTCTACCTCTCTATTTTCAAAAGCCCTGCTCACTTATAGCCAGCCCTATAACCAAGCAGGCAGGCGAGACATCAGAGCAGCTGTAGAATGGAGATTGCAATTCAATTTTTTTATATGAAAGGGGTGGCATGTGAAACCAACAATCCCATATTGTGGAATAAGAGCAGTGGCACTTGCGGAAATAGGTTTTGAGGAAGGGACTGATTGAACTAAGGAACTGAACTAATGGACGAGGAGGAATAATAAGTCAATCTTGGTCGGAATCGAAAGCGGTTAAAACTGCTTATAATAAAGGGATGAGGTCCGGCTGACCCGTAATGGGTTCAATATATATGGCACGCTATCGACAACATATGATTCGCCTGCATTCATAATACACTCGCTTGCTGCACTTCCTGAGAAAGAAGTCGTCTTGGTATTGGATCCGCTCTTCTGTTAGCATGAACATGAATTAGATTCTATTCGTCACTCTCAAAAAGGCCATAGAAAGGGAAGACCGGGTCAGGCCGATCGGGGAACTTCCACTTCATAATAATGAGAAGAGCATGTTGGGTTACACTATTTTCCACCTGAACTTTCATCAGTTCAGTTATTCAAAAAATAAGGAGTTCCCTGCTCTCTGACCCCTTGTGGATCTCCTGTGCAAGTTCTTCCCAAGTCCGCCCCCTTGGTAGGCTTTCCCCAAGGTTTGTTAGAGAAAGCTGGAGGACTGTGGCCATTGTAAGCTGTAGTTCCTCCAGACTTTGGAGGTCCAGTGGAGTGGCTCCCCCAAGGGCTGCGGCTTGCTCTAGCACGAAGTACGCCCCACAAAGTGCTAAAAGAAAAGTGAGCGAATAAAGAACTGTTTCAGAGGTTAATAAAAGAGATAATAGCCAAGAAAAGTAGTCCATTGTCTATCTTGTAGAAATTCGATTCCCTCAATACAGCTTAACTCTGTCAAGCCTGTACGAGTAGTGAAGAAGTATAGAGCACTTTAGTTGGTTGTTGACCAACGGAAAGCATGGGAGTAAGAAAGATGGACGTAGACTATATTCTAGGTCATTCGGAAGGGCTCCGTAGAGTTTTGGGGTGTAACGTTGTGGTTGTTCCCTCTCCTTTCAGTCGAGTGACTTCGTACCTATCCTTACCGAGAAAAAGGAGTTCCAGAGGCATCTTCCATTCATATCGATTTTGGTTTTTCCGCACCATATTTTGATCTGCCTCTTCTTCGATCCGGAATTCCCAGCAAATCCTTGACTCCTCGAATACAATGGAATTTCACACCTGGCGAATCTTTCACTCTACCTCCTCTTATTAAGACCATAGAATGTTCCTGCAAATTATGACCTTCGCCTGGAATGTGAGCAAATATATCATGTCGATTGCTCAACCGTACTTTGGCTATCTTACGTGGAGCTGAATTAGGTTTTTTCGGTGTTCTCGTTGAAACACGCGGGCATACTCCTTGCTTCTGGGGACATTGATCCAAAGCTCGAGTACGGTCCGTGCGCCGTTTTTCTTCTCTACCATGACGAATCAATTGATTTAATGTAGGCATCGCTCTTTCCTTTGTCCTTCCCCCCTATTTTTGCCCTATCACTAGTGGTTACTCCCGATCCGAAGCACCCCTTTTCCATTCATAGAGAGATCCAATCGTCAAAATCAATAAAAAGGCCATCATGGACCAAGATCCAAATGGATCAATCTTGTTGGGAGGTACTGCCCAAGGAAAGGAAAAGGTTACTTCCGGATCAGGAATAATAAATAAAATGGAAACAAGATAAAATCTTATATCAAAACGACTTCTGGCATCACCGGAAGGATCGAAACCACATTCGTAGGCCGACAATTTTTCTGGATAGGTCGAACTATTGGAAGAAAATAGAAAAGGAAGACCGAGTGGGATCAAAGAAACTAGCGGGCTGATCACTAAATAGATACAAATAGGTGCAAATTCTGACATCACCACAGAAAACTTGGTTCTTTCGCTCCTTGCTGGCGGAGCGGCATACCGGAAAAAAAGGCAATCAATCAGAATCTTGAAAATAAGTCAGAAAATCTTGATAAATTGTGGAACGTTTCCCCTGTGCAGTCAAGTCTGCTATATAAAAGCGAAGACTTCCTTCAAGAAGATGTCGTTGAAAAGCATGGCGCGGATCGCCAACAGGCTTCAACTTGTCTTCAAGAAAGTGATAAGCCTCCTTTCGTATGTTTGAATACGGGGATTTGTCCAGAATTTGCGAAAGATTCTCTTCCGACAGCATTAAATCACTAAGTTTGTCTTGGACAAGGCCCTTTCTCTCTAATACCTGAAGGTCGAAATATTCCAGATCATATATTTTTATAAAATGAGGAACATTAATAGCAGAATCGAAATTTTCGCGAACAAGTGCAGCATAGTCCCCCGGAGTGTTCTGCGGAGGTATATTATAATATTGAAGGTTCTCTAGGATTTTGATACGGTCATAGATTTCTGCCTCATTCTCTGCCGCGATCACATTTCTAAACGTAGTAAGCGATTCAGAACTTGATGAAGATTCCATTTCTCCAGATTCTCTATCCGAATTTGCACTTTCATTCGAAGCCGATGAGACCCCAAAAATAAAAGCTGCGGGCAGCTCTATAAAAGAGAAAAAGAATCCAGAATGAACAATCGAAAAAGGCAAGAAAACAGACAAAGGAAGAAATCAAAAAGGAGAAAAAGAATCATATTTTTTGGATTTCTTCTTCTTATCACAAATAAAGTGATCAATAGGAACGAAAAGACTAAAAGAAGTAGAAATTCTGGGGTGGTGCTTCTATCTGATGCCAGAAAACGCCCACAGGCAAGAGCTAGACCTGCACCGAAAGCCCTAAGAATTTTCTCAAGGATTTTTGTACCTAATAACGTACCAGCATTTCCTAATAACATAGATGTTGAGTGAGAATTTAACGTAGAGTGAGAATTTCACTGAGAATTTAACGTAGAGTGAGAATTTCACATAGAAGTAGAGTGAGAATTTACCCTTCGCCAGGGTAAGAGTTTCAAATTATTGATCATGATTTATGGTTTTGTTGTTTCGTGAATCCTTTAAGTTGTTTTGAATCCTTTAAGTTGTTTTGTGAACTCAACATTGTCAACGGGGCTAACATATATAAATTATCTTACCCATTTTTTATGTGTATTTTTTCTCACTGAACACTAACTTAATTATTGCTTCAATTCAGTTTATTCTTCTTTTCCCCTAAAGGGTGTCTTATTATTTATGTGTATTTTTGCTTCTCTTATTCTTTAAACAATTAAATAAAGTCAATTATTCTTTAAACAATTAAATAAAGTCCAAAAAAAAGTACGTTATATATACTAACTACACTATATACGATACGATATTCAGAAAAAAAGGACTATTTGTAACATGCGAATTGAAAGCGAAAAAAGGCAGTTCCCCATGTGGTGATTCTTTAGCTATAATAAGATGAAAGTGTCATTTTGTCGAGGTTCGAATATTCTAGTAAGCTTGATGAAAATATCTCTTATTAGAATACTTGAAAAGAGTTGTTGCTTACTTTGAATGTGCTAAACTATTAGCAGGAGTAGAAACTGCGGCTGTTAAGAAATTGCAGCCTTCCAAATAAGAACTGGCCAATCCATGGGTATACCATGAAGTTACAAAGGTTGTACCTGTGAACCAACCCCCTACAGCAAAATAGGCACAAGGAAAGAGCAATAGACCGGACCAGCCTACAAAAACGAAACGGTCCCTCCGTAACCAGTCATCCATAATATCAAATAAATCATTTTCGTCTTTGGTAAACTTACCAAGGGCTATAGTCATAGTGATCCTCCTATTCAACTACTTCGACCATTTCCGAGCACCTCATATCTTTTTCGGGGCGTCCGAAGATTCGATCATTTTTGTATGATTTCTCTTGCACTGCCCTTTCCAATGGGTTTCGAAGATCAAAATCCTTTATTGATTAAATAATAAGCTGACCTAGGTAAATCCATGAACTCCATTGGATTATTCCTTCTGACTAAGCATATGAACCCTGAATTGTCCTAATAAGACAATTCAATCAATCCCTTGTTTTGAAAGAACTGTTCAAGGACCAAACGGTCCCTTTCCTTCATACTTCATATAAATCAATCTAAAACCCCAGAGTATATCTTTCCACGGATCGAAGGAAAAAAGACAGTTCGATCGAATATTTATTTTGAGATTCTTTTATCTGTTAGAAAAAGAGATAATCTACTATTTTTCTTTTTCCTTTTAGAAATTCAATAAAAAGAAATAAATAGGAGACTGGACAGCCCCGAGAGCTAATGGGCAGCCTGGAAAGCTTGGGCCGATTGGAAGGCTTTGAACGAATCCGAAAGAAAATGAAACCATTCAGATTTAGACTGAAGCAAGGAGGACATATACAATAAGGGATTGCCCCTTTTTCGAATAAGATAAAGGCTACGAGAATGCTTCCACAACCGGAAAGACATAAACTTGCTTTGGAGAGCTAAGAGACTAGATGGAATGCTTACGATTGATTCCCTTAGGGGCCACTGGGGGAGTTTGAAAAAGCCCTACTAGGACTGGAAAGCTGACAAGGCGGGAAGACTGATAACTAGCCAAAACTCAAGGAAAGCAAATGCGCCAAGCTAGAAAGAAGCATAGGACTACTCTCGGGTCCTCCGAAAGGAAACCCGGCCCCTCGCTTAGAAAGACATACGAAATGGACTGGTTACGGAATATCAGACTAGACGGAATAGAGAGCTTTTAATGTAGTTTTTCCTGTAGTAAACTTCTTTCTTTTTCGCGATTATTGACATAGGGAATAGAAGCTTGGAGGCGCTGAAGGATCCTATTAATAATTTAGCTGATGAGCAGGGAATCTCAGCAGGGGAGAAGGCTAGGATGTTGGCACTCGAAGAGGAGATTAAGATGATAGTGGGGCGTGCGGCGGAAAGCAAAAAAGAAATTGATTCTAAGATCCAAACCTTCCTTCAGCAGTCAACCAAGGCCAGGGAGTCCGTTGCGGTATGTAAGAAGATAGAGAATGATCTAGACTCGATGGAGGCCGAGGTTGAGGATTTGAAAAAGCCAAATTATGAAGTTCCAGGAACAGTTGGCAGCCGTTGAGAAGAGGCAGAGTGATGTCACTCGGGACTATGACTCCTTAATGACCGAGTTAGAGCCACTCCATGCCGAGCTTCAGAGCCGGAAAGACACCAACTTAGAGGAGCAGAAGGCCAGGATCGAAGAATCTGAGCAAGCTGCGCTGAAAGCCTGGGAAGATACTAAGAAGGCAGTCGCTGAAATCTTCTGGAAAATGGAAATTATTTTAATTAGACCAGTCTGTACGGCCTTTGATGACGTAGTATAAAGAAGCACTGTGCGTTAGCACAGGGCTATATAAGGGCATAACCAATATAGCACCGAAGCGAACTAGAACTAGAACTGGAACTGGAACGAGAACCTCCATCTAGACCTAAACCTGACACCCGCATACCGCATATGCCAGTGGTTGTGGTACAGGTCGTTCTGTCTTGAATCTGCAGGAGAACTAAATCATGCCGACTTATGGTCAGCAATGTCCCGGTCAAATTGATTGTATAGACCCATTTTGCTCGCTTGTTCCCGGTCTGATCAACTTCCTTTTGGCTGTCGTAGAGTTTTAGTAAGACCACGGGCAGTACCCGCAGGACAAGCATGCTGCGGTAAGGTAATCCGGCCAACTTATAGATGCAGGGCTCGCTCCCTCCGCAACTAAAGAATGCTCTGCCATTTCTTAGTTTCCGGGAAACCGAAAGCTTAACAACTTTATTTTTAGGATTAACTAAACCTACCTTTCGACATCGCTCGAAGGTCTAGTATCATCGATTATATTATTATAGATAGTAGCCGTCTAATCAACTAATTTCACAGCAAGAAAGCTCTTACCTAGTCAGATAGGTAGGGAAGAACGAATACAAAAATGGAGCGAAAAATCTTGGCTTGTTTAAAAAAAAAACCTAGATTATGGATAGCTCGGAATTTAGGGAAGACGGACGAATGGTGTTAAAGGGCTTAGAGGGGGCGGTGGAAATGAGAACGGGGAGAAGATATCAAACCGGGCAGGGAAGCAACCAGCGAAGAGAGCATTGGAGAGGGCGGTAGGCTGGGAGAGGAAAGGTTTTAATAAGAAGAGTTTGCCTAGCGTCTTTCGCTGTCTGTTATTAGAAGAAGGAAGGGATGGGATAGGTGGAGGGCCGGGATGCAGAGAATGACGCTATCCGGAAGAGGAGGCATGCATCGTATAAGAATATGGCATCGAAAGTAAGGATATCCACGTACACAAGAGAATCGCTTGGGAAAAAAGGGCATCGTTCTCAAGCGAGATGGGGGACTTTCGGATATGCCTTCCCTGTCTTATGTTATCGCCGCTGTTGATGGGCTAAAGGAGCTGACATACTGAATTTCTTAATCTACGAACGGGATTTAACCTTACCTTCCTTTCCCAGGACTGAAAGCTGCCTAAACTAGATCAATGTTAATGTCCGAGGAGGTTGAATGCGAGGTTTCCATAAAATAAATAGTCAGGGGGGAAGCCTTCTCCCTCTCAGGCTAAAGAGTAAAGATAGCCCTTGCCCTCTAATACATGTCACATTGGATTTGCTAGTATTCCTACGGGGCTTAGTATTCCGAAGAGTCATCCTAATCCATGTTGCTATGTTGCTATGGAACTTACCTTAGTGTCCATATATTGTCGCGGGAAAAAGGCGCTCAGATGCGCTTACAGTCTTATTACTCTATCCTACCAGAGGACTCGAGGGGCCTTTCGGCGCCAGAGCCATAGCAAGACCAGAGCACTCTTCCAGAGTTTTCTTTCAATCTTATCTAACCATTGATAAGATCTAGACAAAATACGAGATGACACGACGTCGAAAGTAAACCTGACCGGTTTCTCTCCGAAAGGAATCGGAGATACTTTCTTCTTGTCTTGACTTTTCTCTATTCGTTGAGGTACTTCTCACTCTTTTGAGGATGTAACAAGTCCTTCTTTCCAGTCCGCTAGCAGTCCATGCCTAACAGTCTTCGCTCGAGTCCAATCCCTTGTTGTCATAGATCGGGTGAATGCCCTTTCCTTTAGTTGCCCTTTCAGTGGAGTAACCCAAAGCGAGTCTTGCAGGTCTAGTCACATACCCCTATCGTCTTATGTTGCAGTGGGCGAAGTGTTACGTTTCATGCCAAGATCGAGGAACTCTTCTTCCTTTTGTAGCCCCATCCAATCGGTACATCTCATTGTCGGGTATTCCGTATGTCTCCTTTTCTCTTGGAAAAGCTTCAAATATGCTGAAGCAGAGAGGCAGGCAAAAACTCGAGTGACTCTTCTAGCGTACAGAGCTTACTTAAAAAGCTGACCTAACATAACTCGCTGACGGCCGCAGGTATAAATGTCTGTCTGGTTGAAGACGTTCACATGCCTTTCTCTGTCCTTAGGGGCATTTTTATTTTAAAGAAAGACTTTGATCTTTGATTATGGGTTCTGTATTTAATAGGCTTGTACGTATTGCCGTTATGGAATTAGTCCAAGGCTTAAAACATGAAAGAAAGGAAACGGATAGAGGAAGTCAAGAAAGTAAATCTGAAGAGTCAAGGGATCAGGCGCTTTAAGATGAGTTGACTAGCGAATAGCAATTGAACTGAGAGAGGAGAGAGCGGTGTCTTGACCAAAAGCGGACTTTCTCTATTAACGAGAGATCCCATTGAACGCGAATCCCTTGTTCAATCCAACATCCCTCTTCCTTTGGCTTCTTCCATTCCTCATACCTAGCCGAGTTCAAATGGCTTCCGCACCTTCCTTCTCTTCTTTTCTTAGCGAGGAATAGCCCATTATCGACACGGTAAGTTCACTTCAAACAAGTGAAATTCATGCCTTACCTTTACCTTTGTCAAGGCCTTCGGCTTTTTAGCGTCCCATGAGGCCTAGTGTGAGTATTTAGATTTAGTTGCTTTATAATAGCCAGGGTGTTGTTACGTAACTGTTATAAGATAAGTCCTTCAAGCCGCCCAATCCTCAAGAGCTGGGTACTACGGTTACTGCTGTGACTGACGACTTTGAGGATGCAACCATTCATGCTGATCCGGCTAAGACAGTAGGGTCTGCTTCTCTTGGACCGTCGGTGGGTGTGGGTATGAAATCAGTTGAGAATAAAGTTGATTCGTGCAGCTCGGCTACTCAGAACTTAAATGCCTCGGAGTTTTTTGACGAAGACCAAGCGGATTCTGAGGATTAACCACAGTCCGTAGGCCTCACATTCGATTGATAGGTCTCAACGGATCTCCTCGGGAAACGGGCTCAGATAGCACTTTTTCCAGCGGAGAGGGATAGTACCAGGGTTTAGTTAGAACCGCAGCTCACGAAGTCGCATTTTGAGAGTCCCAAGGCCCCTATTGACATAGAGGTTGAATATACAGCATGGAATGGAGCGAACCCTTATTAACCTTATTAAGACGATGATTTCGACCCTTATCTTTCTATTGATACTAATTCCAAATACTCAAATACAGAGGCAACCACTATCAGGTTAGTAGCGGAACGAGCTTTCTCTAAGAAATTGGAAGCTACATCTATCTCATTGAGTATGGCTATAGGATAGGGTACTAAAAGACTGGGGCGAAGATATGGACCTACGTGACGTGTATAAGATCATCTTCCATTTCAATCGGATATGCCCCTCCTTTATGATCTGCCTTTCTCAAGCAAGTGTTCTTTTAGCTCAGGGGAAAGGCGTATGGAGCCTTCGGCTCTTGTCTTTCTTCGACCCTTGGGTCCTTCAACCAAGGTCTTATTCCTTCCATAGAGAGAGGGAGTGGAAGACTCCTTTTCTTTTAGTGGAGTCCTTGGGACTTCCTGCCCTACGGAAGGAATGGGCCTTGGGAAGGAGTCTTCCGATCTTGGATCCTCGGAGTCGTTGACTCCTTCTTTGCCCTCTTCCTTGAGACCTTGACAGGAGGATCTCTTCCTTCCATAGGACGGTGTGCTTGGACACCTTGCGCCTTCGGCTCTTGGGGAACCGTAGATCTTCCAGTTCCGCCTTCCCGCCTTCGTTGTACTTTAACATTGCCCAAGGGCCATACAAAGGAAGGTCTTATATGTGTCATGTCTTTTCCTTTTAATAGGACACCTCCGAAGGAGGGGGAAAGCGTACACCTCCCCTCTCCCTACGGTCAAGGCCCTCGTACAGTTCCGGGCTTACCACTATAAATATTCCACATCCGATACCCTTAACTGCCCCTGGGGCCTTGATTTAATACTTCAGGTACATCGAAAGGAGTTTATATAGAGGTACTTGGAACCAGGGGAACTCGAAATACAAGGGCTCGAACACTTCTTAATCCCCGTACCCAGGGTGCCTTCGGCCCCCTCCCTTGGAGCATGGGGAATTCCTTAGGTCAATACTAATAACCAATTTCCTATCAGCTTTCCGTATCTATAATAGTCCGGGAAAGCACCAAGGAAAGGTACGATTATAGGACCATGGGGCCATACCTAATATATCCTTCCCCTCTACCTTCCACATCTAATAGGTAGAGAAGGCACCGGGGAAGGCACGATTAAAAGAGATGCTAATACCCTCTTCCCTTTCCACTCTTAATAGTCCATGGAAAGCACCAAGGACTCCACTAACCCAAAAGGGGTCGTCCTTGTCTCTCTTGTCTCTTTTCAAGAGACCCCAGGGGTCCGGTGTGACCTTATAACAGGCACACTCTATTTCCCCTCTTTGTGACCATACCCTTCTGGGGAGATAGCAGCGGATACAGATTTACCAAAAGAAAAGTCGGGTACTGAGGCAGAGGCAGATAAGGTTCCATGGAAGGAGAATAAATGGAAATCAAAATCATAAAAGGTATGCTCTAATATGGTATGAATAAAGGGACTTTTAAGCGTCTGCTATATGGCGAATAAAACCAGCCGGGGACTCAGAATGATGAAAAAGTCTAATTGACGGACTCCTATCGGTACCATGATGTGTGCTGGACTGAGCCAAGTTCAAGCCCCCAGAACTGAGAGCAAGAGGAAGACGGAATTTGCCAATGTCACGGAGAATAGAGTACTTACGTACCAAATGGTTATGGTCTCACACATGCTTTGAGACGCGTGGGCCGATCGTGAAATTCGCACAATGTCGATGGCTGAAAATGAAAGAAGGGATCGCTCTTTTCCAGGACCTGTCCTTGACGGTAGTTTTGGTTCCGAAATGGATGGTGAAGGCGCAAGACGTACCTTCTTGTTGTAATTTCCAATCCCTGCCCCTTGCCTTACTCATTTAGGGCTTCTGGGTGACGTACACAATATCGAACTCTGAGAGTAACATCTGCCACCTTGCTGTACGGCCCGTGAGGGCTGGCTTTTCAAAGAGATACTTCAGCGGGTCCATCCTTGCAATCAGCATGGTCGTATAGTTCAACATGTAGTGGCGTAGGCGTTGCGAGGCCCATGTAAGAGCACAACAGGTCTTTTCTAGAACCGTATACCTTGTCTCATAATCAGTGAACTTCTTGCTGAGATAGTATATGGCTCTTTCCTTCCTACCCGTTTCATCGTGCTGACCAAGGACACAACTTATGGATGCTTCCATTACTGACAGATACATCAGGAGAGGTCGACCAGGCGTTGGCGGTACCAGGATGGGAGGATTGAGTAGATATTTCTTCACTTTGTCAAACGCCTTTTGGCAATCCTCGTTCCTTGTGTCTATCTTTTCTGAAAGGCGGGGTATTTGAGCAGTTTAAAGATCGGCTCACAGATGGGTGTGAGCTGGGCAATGAACCTGCTGATGTATTGTAGCCTGCCTAAAAAAGCCCTGATTTCTTTCTCTGTCTTTGGTACCGGCATGCCGATAATTGCTTTGGCTTTTGCAGGTCGACTTCGATTTCTCTTCTGCTGACAATGAACCCGAGTAGCTTACCTGACGAAGCACCAAACCTCCTCCCGGCTTTATATGCTTTTGCGGATGAAGACTGTATTTCCTCAATCTGTCAAACACTTTCTTCAAATTAAAGGTCTTCTTCAGCCCAAGACTTGGCGATCATGTCATCGACATAGACCTCCATTTCCTTGTGAATCATATCATGAAACAGCGCAGTCATGGCTCGCTGGTACGTCGCCCCGGCATTCTTTAGACCAAACGGCATCACCTTGTAACAGAACGTGCCCTCCTATCTGATATGGTGATAAACGCCGTTTTCTCTCTGTCTCTGTCTTCCTCGGCCATCTTGATCTGGTTATATCAAGAGAAAGCATCCATAAAGGACAGCATCCCATGTCCAGCGGTGTTGTCCACCAGAACATCGATGTGAGGAAGAGGAAAATCATCTTTTTGGCTTGCCTTGTTTAGGCGTCTTTGGACTCACGGAACCAGCTTTCAAATTGAGGGAAAAACCCTTCTCGAAGAAGCGTGACCATCCAGTTTAATCTCGTTACCATCCCGTGTGGTTATGGGGGCGGGCCTACTTTCCACTTTGTTATTATGGAGCCGGGCGGCAAGCAAGTGAATGTGATACCGCCCTCCATCAGCCGGTGTGTGTGAGCTTCGCTCCTTATAGCTATACACCGCCGCCGGCCACTTTCGCTCCTCTACCATATTCATGGATTCATTCTTTGGAAGTTAGGCACGTGACTCGATAGCGCAGGCACAAGACCTTTGAATGCAAACAAAGAATAGCGAGACCGCATATCAAAAGGTTTGGAACCCAAGCTTACCTTATTATTATGAAAAGGGGAGGGTTTGATAAAGGGTACTAGGTGTAGGTCTTTCCAGCCGGATTCATTAATGCAATGAAACGGAAGAACTTGAAGAACTGGCCTTGGAAGGAAATATTTATTCAAATCATAATCTTTCAGAAGCTGGCATCGCTAGTTGACTCCTCCTCGTCGACAGCCAGCAGTTGCCGGACTAGCCTTCCTTGCCTTCAGCCTAGCTGCCTTGTCTTAGCTAGCCCTTTCGGACTAGCCTTTTGAAGCTTTCTCGCTTCCTCCTAAACTAAAGGGGAACACCAGCTAAGGCACTAATAACAGCAACAGCTAATACCGTTCCTCCCCTATCTCTTAAAGCTTCTGCCTTCAGACTTGCCTTGCTTTCCTGCCCTCGGCCTTCAGACGGGATGCTCTAGTTGCTGCTGGCTGCTCTTAGCTGAATGCCTTGCTTCGCCCTACAGCTAGTGGAGACAACGACTAAGAAGATTGACGACAGGAGAACACCTTGGCTTTACGACTTTTCTGTTATTACTAATCCTTCTCTTCTTTCTAGGCCTGGACTAATGCTTCCTTATGTCTGCCATTAGCTTAAGGCTAGTGTAACGGAGGGCTTCCTTGCAAGAAGCTTTATAGTCAGGGGGGAAACGGCTTGTTTGGCTTTCTTCTTTCTGACTACAAGGACTAATGACCTTATTTCTTTTCCGTACGCTAGGGTCGTTCGGGCGGAAAACCGAGTTGCGTACTGGGTGAAGCTTAGTCCTTCGGACCTTTCAATCTCGCTACTTTATTAGCTAGGGCCGCTCGCACGCTTGGCTGTTGATGGTATTGCACTAAGAAAGACTCCTGCCGTTGCTAAAGGTAAGATTTTAAAGCCGCTCAAGCAATTTCTTTAAAAAGAAGAGCAAGCAAGATAAGGCTTTTCAGCCGTATCGCGCAGGGGTTCCAAACCTATCTTACTAATAATAAGAAAGGGGCTGCTAGTTGTAGCGCGCTAGCGCCCCTATAGAGTAAGGCTCTTCTTCTGCGAGACTCCATCAAAATCCGCCACTCGTTGGTTGGTGTTCAATTCTTTTTATTGAGACTATGCCTTCAATTCCATTCTTCGTTTCCCTAGTCGCAGTATTCTTGCTCAACCCAACATTTATAGTGCCGTGCCGGGGCGATAGGCGCGCCGCAGTCTGCGAAAGTGTGCTTCGAGCCGATGACAGTTGCGCTTTCCAAGTTCTCACGTGCGGATGGGAGGCGCGAATGCTATTTGCCAACTGGTGACCCTGCCCGAGCAGTTCAGAAAGTTCCTCTTCCGTCTTCTCACGAGCAGACAAAACTTGCAAGATTTCCGCAGCTCCGAACTTTGACCACGAAACAGAGAACAAAGCAGAAAAGAAGCTTTCTTCACTTTGACGATCCTAGTGTGAGTGGATGCGTAGTTTGAAAGTATTGCCACTTGAACCAGGGGCTTCCACGCCTTTTTCTGGCTGACGTTCCTTTGTAAGAGGTCCCCCTGGACTTAGAATGAGGAAGTAAAGCATCGAATTCCATGTGTTCAGCATTGATTTCAAGATGAGGAATAGCACAAAAGTCACCTCCATATTGGGTACCCTTTAGACTAAATAACTGTCGTTCTCTGGTTTATATGCTAGAGTGAATCGCTGGATTGGGTAGTGGCTTCTCCCTTAGAACAAAATCGACTAACAGAGAGGGAAAAAAAAAATCCCTTTATGCGGTCAAGGAATCGATCGAACATTCTCGATTTCTAAAATCGTACATGGGGGTAAAGATACAGTGAGTCAACAAAGGGTAGCGACACCTGAAAGCAATAAGCAAATAAAGAAGCATGCACTTTAACTAGTCTTTAGTAAAAGCTAAGGTTAAATCAGTCTCAACTGAAGGGCAAGTCTCAGCTGAGATCATAATTTAACTGAAAGCTTCTTACAAGTACGAATTACGAATTGCCCTATTTTCTCTAGTAAGGAGAAGGCTAATTACTGACTGAGAATGAAGACAAGGCTTTGAAGACCAGACTCAAGAAGGGTGGACACGAGACGAGAATCAATCCATGGCCGGAGAGAAAATAGGATAGGATGAGTACTGAATCAGCTAAGCCTGACGGAGCTTTCGCCGCAAGAATAGCACTTTCAGAAGCAGTTATCGAAGTCCCTTCCTCTGTGATGCGAAAGCAGCAACTCTGACTTGACTTTACCGAAAAGAGATCTTTGCTCGAAAAAGAGTAAGCCATGAGGTAAATTGTTCTCAAATCTCTCTATCATTTTTGAAAAAAGTGGATTCCCGCCAGCTCTCATACTTGGCCAAGGAAGACCTGGGTACGGCAGAAGTCTTTCCAGAGCCAGGGACCGGCATCGAACAGATTCTCACTGCTGGGAAGAGTTTCTGATGCCCTATCGAGGCCAAGGATGGTCAAGGTTCGTCCCACCAACTCACTCTATCAGGAGCGTCAGGCCTAGCCGTGAGTTAACTTTTGAAAATGCTAGCTTAAGCGAGCTCAATTTCATCGATCCTCTCCTTTTAGTCGAGCATTTTAAACCTCTCAAGCAGAGGATTCTCGAACAGCTTGTCTTCGATGCATCTCATCCATGTCATCTTCTAAATACTTTTCGACAAGGAAAATCATAGGAAGGATAGCAACTACATTACGAAGGTGGGAGAGCTTTCATCCGAGCTACTTTCTTTAATCGATAAAGAAATTTCTAGCGATCAGATGAAGAGCTTATTCTCACCCTCGGTGACCTACCTGGAAAGCTAACTGCAGCGGCATCTCTCTGCAATTTCTTCCCTAACTGCGCTTTCTAATGCACCGGATTCTCGCCATCTCATAACATAAGTCAAGTCTCATTCCGTGCTTTCGGGCGCAGTCCTTCTTCCCATCTCCTTGGCCTTTAATTCCAGAGTTATTGGCTTTCTTCCCGGCATCACTGCCTATTCTTCTTAAACGGATCTATCTTTGTTATCACAAACGAATTTTACCTGGTGTGAACTCCTAACCTACTGATCTTCATCCAACATCTGAAATAGCAGCGGTTATTTGAACAAGAGCTGAAAGACGTGAAAGCAAGTCAAATCCCTTGCGTGGCTACTTTACTATAGGTATATTATATTAGATCTCGAAAGTTCGAAGTCTTTGCCGCTGTTAAAGGTCTTAAAAGCTCTCTCCTTTTCGTTTAGTGCAAAGCACCCTATTCCATTTTGTTTTATAGAAAATTCCTAGTGAGTTGCCTTCACTCGGAGTTCTTTCTTCAACTCTGCTTTGCTTCTCCTCTTGCTAATCAGTAGCCTGGGCTAGGCTAATTTCCACTGTTAACCAAAGCGCTAATCTCTTCTAAGCCCTTCGCTTGCAAACTCATTAAAGTAAACAAAGCCAACCGTGTGATAGAATGCTTTCTTGCCAGGAAAAGACTTTTCGCTGGAAACTCCTAGCTCAACTAGCGCTTCGCACCTTGCTTGACTACCAAAGAAAAAGCCAATAAACCGGAATGAGTACCATCGACTGGATTACTAGACTGCCTTCCTTGCTTGACTGCCTTTTCACACTCATACTAGGAAGATAAAAATGAACTCTTTACTGAGCTATTGCATAAGAGAGAGCAGAGCTCCTTCTTTAGTATGAGATATCCTCCCACATCTAGAAGTTGAAACATTCTCTTCTGGAACTCCCACATCCGATTATGGTCCGACTTCCCTGTGTTAAGCATATAGCACATAAATCAATAGAAGAAGAAGTAGATGGACTATCCTAAGTCTTACGCTTCATGATGGCATTTAGATAGCTCTGCTCTATAGCCAGAGTAGAGTAAGGGGGAAAGACTCAAGTACAGTTTAGCAATCAAAAGAACATTGGAACTAGGGAATCCAGCTGCCATTTCGCTAGATACCAGAAAGATGGGGAGGAAAGTTCTATCCAGTTGTTGGGGCTCCTCTCTCTGATGCAACAGAATATCGTAGTATTGTTGGCGCCGGCGCTAAAGCGAGGAAGGGGTGCGTCATCATTTAGTTAGCAACGGAAACTGGTGAAATTGACCTCAATACGCAGGTAGAAATAGAACACTAAAGGCTTATGCCTTCACGACGTAAGGAGCGAAAACAAAATACCCTTCGTCAGCCTTTCCATCGATAGAGACATCGCCCGACCAAAGACAATGTCCCAAAACGATCTAGTCAGCCTGCAGGCAACTGCTATAGATGACGCGCCTACCATGACCAGTTCAAGAGGAAGGTCACAGTAAGGGGAGAGAACACCCGGACTGTCTACTCTTATGTGTGTGGCCATGGGCTTTCCCTTCATATCACAGCCGTAAAGTCTATAAGGAGAAAGTATTGGCTAAGCACCTTTGGGCGGGCCCCCTCTTAGTTCAATTTCGCTCGAAAGAAATGGTCATCTGTCTTTCCCTTCATTTTTCATTCACTTATCTTCTCTTCTTCTTCGATTCCTTTCCATTAAGAAAGGAGGAAATACTATATATAGACTAAATCGGAATGAAGAAGATATGAATGGCGCGTACTAGAACCTAAAAACAACCAACCACCTATAGGACTGCGATAACGTCCATCCCTATGGAAATTTTCTCGAACTCGGAGTAGCTCTTTATAGATTTTATATTATGTGGCATTAGGCATATGGAGGTCATGGAGCTTTCTTTCTAAGACATCCACTTTGACCCGGGGAGGCAGAAGGTAATCACGAATTAGTGTGTTTTCCCTTTGTTCCCAGAAGTGGTTTCAATCTAATTGCCCCATTCGAAACAAAATACGTCGCTTTAGATCAATAATTCTATTGATTTCCTCATCGGAGACATTGCTCGCCCCTGGACCCTGTCGATACACAAAAAACCTATTCCTGATTACATATTTTACTGATTCCATATCAGGTTCCGCTGGCTGAATAGCCGGAAGCGGATTAGCAGCAGCAGCAAAACAAAAGACGGTTTCATCTTGGTAGTTAGAAACATTCGTGTTAGAAATACTACCCACAATACTCGGATCATTGGCTATAACGTCATAAATAGTATTGAATAATAGATTCTATTTTGGATTGATACTCATAGCACAAATCAATTTTCTTAGTGGTTCGGATATATCCCCTGTATAATAAGAATTATTAATAAAAACCTGCGCCAACCCATGTTACCCCGGAACAGCAACCTCATGTTAACCCATCATCGTAAGTGAAAAACTTTTGATAATGAAAAGCGGCGGCCGCTTCTACCATAGTTCTAACAGTATCTTTATGTTTGGCATCTTCACCAAGTCCAATATAACGAGGTTGGGACATAGCACTATCAACAGTACGCCGGGCGAATAGTATTAAACTTCTTGCTAAATCACGTTCATGGAAATGTAATACCCCAGCACGATAAATCCTACCACGGAAGTCAACAAATGCAGGTAAAAAAAATTCATACCCCTCGCTAAATCTAGTATAAAACTTTCATAACGGGAACGTTGAACACGCGATAAGAACTCTTTTAAAAGATCTTGGTATTTATAATCCTTAACCATTAACTGATCTTCTAAGAAAGTCTTCCTCAATAGGGTGATAGCCTCGGAAATATTGATTGATGCTAGAAACTTAGGCATAAGTAGACCGGATTTCACTAATTCATCGTAATTTTCTTTGATAAAGGTTAATACATCTTGATTGATCTCAAATGCCTCACTCTGTAATTTGTTCATGACATCACACAAAATCTGGTACTTTTTTCCTAACATAATATGTTAATGGTTTAAATTGCGGGATGTTATTAGGTTATATCGATTATATAAAGAAAATTCTCCTACTGATACGGTTAAATATCCACCTATAAGATCGGATAGTGATTTAGGGTTCTCTCGCAGCAATTTGAGTTCAGGTGCTACATCCCAATCCTTTGGTTTACATATCATTGGTAGATTGTATCTAACTGTAAAAGATCAATATCAAAATTACATACAACAAAAAATGATTTTATAAGATAATACTGACCTTTCTTCTTATTCACTCTTTGATTATCAGATAAGTTGAAATCATCCGTTATACTAATCAACTCTCTAGAGAATAAGAATTCTACCAATAAGATACCTACACTATGGCTTTTTACCACATCCCCCCTCTCCCTGTAGGTCGAGCTTCCTTTTCCTCTCACTTCGTTCGAGCTGAATTACATCCACCCTCTCACCGGGTATGAATTCCTAAATCCATTTACCTCGACCAGGATCAACTCCTTCTATGCCCCAGGAAAAAGCGAAAAGTAAAGCAGTCATCAAGCCAGAGCTAGTTTCACAGCTACCGATTCGCACCCGCGGGTCAAAGAAGACCAATAAAATCTCGATTCAGCATAAGCAAGGGATGAGAGAGGCCTTACGAGGGCTCTTTCCCACTTAATAGATTCATTCCTTCGTTACGGCGGTTGTGGGTACCTGCCGTTCAGAGATGCTATCAGAGTAGGAAAGTTAGCCAAGTTCTCCTGCCTAGTTTAGATAAAGCACCCCTTATCGCCCCACGGCATCTGGTTAGGACACAAAGCTTATTCTATTCCAAAAATAGCGGATTCTATAACAGCATTCTGCCTTTTCGAAGACAGAGCACTCGTGGCACACACTTGGCCCTTTGCCTTAGAAAGAGTTCAACCCACTTGAAAGAGGAAAGGGGAGTAGGCATAGTACCGGAAAGTACGGATTCGGGGTTCATCCCTCAATCAAGCGCTACTTGAAAGTCAGGATAGATTCCACTCTCAGTTAGTACGTACCTTTTTTTTTAAGCAAGAACTCAACATCGTTCGTATCCCATACCCATGGGCTACTTCACTGAGACGATGGTCGGAGTTTACAAGCTGCTTTGATAGAAGCAGGTTAAGAAAGATAGCTGAAAGTGCTAGCATAAGGAAGAGATTCTATGGATGGAAAGAGGCCCTTCCTTGCTTTCAAGTTTCGGCATTCAAAGTCAAAGGATTCTTTGTTTAAGTTTCATAATAAAGTAAAGGAAATCGGCCTGCTCTTCTCTCTTTTCTCTATTGAACTATGGAAAGCACTTTATAGTAGCGACACGGATTCACCACAACTTATGACTTCGCCAATGGGGCAAACGAAGGCTAACCCGTTCTGGTTGTTATGACTGGCAAGAATCGGTAGGTTCTTTCAGTGCGCTTTGGTCCTTCTTACAGAGACTATCCTTTGTATAAGTTATGATCCATCCAAGGAATGAGCTTCCCCAGAGTAAAATCCCGTGGACTACAAGGAAAAGATAGAATCTCGCCCGGCAACAGCAGCGGATTCAATAGCAGATGGTCTTGGAAAGAACCTTTCATTCGATGCTTCTGATTCAACTCCCAGACAACCAAGGAAGTATGCGCGAAGATAGGGTTAGCCCCTGCGGCAAGCATTATCCGGGAACGATTATCCAGGAACTGGAAGATGGTTGGCGTGACACGCCTAAATCCCCCACAATCAATCCACAAGGCTTCAGGCGACTGGAGCAACCTTTGAAGGCGCTCGGCCTTGTTCACCCTTTCAGCTAAGTATCCCGCTTTTTCCTTGAGGGGAGCCGAGATTCAAAATATGTGGGCCTTCATCGCCTTAAGGCAATCTATCCAAAGAGCCTACCCTATGATAGATTCAGCTAAAGCTGCGCTTGGAAGATTTCTTTCTCAATCATGAATCCGAGCTTACTACTTGAATCACGAAAGGCGCTTTTCTCACTATCTATTCAATTCAAAATGCTCACTTATGAAATCAAGCTAATAAGGCCAAAAACAGAGCATGGAGTCCACTGGCATGAGAATCAAGCGAAGTAGAGACATAAGCGGATCCAAAGAAAAGAAGCAAGACGACTACTTCCATTCCTCTCCTTAGACCTTAAGTACTACAAGAAAGAAATAAGACAGAAATAAGGCGATTATTACCTAATCGAATAATGTTAATTAGAATAATAATACCTCACAAAGAAGGTAGATGAATTGCTTAGCCAAGACTATCTCGACCTTAGCCTTCTTTTCTATTTAGATTCCCGTTCGTGATCCCAGCCCTGGAATCACTTCACTCCAGCGCCTCCTCAGTCTTCTTGCATCTTTCCTTTCAAATCGACGTCGCGCCAAGCCTACTTGTGAAGAGAAGAGTCGTCGGGCTATTGCAGAGTGAAGGAAGGTGGGAAGGTGTCTTGTCTTGGCCTAGGCCTACTTGGGTCAACACCCATAAAGTGTTGAATATCATTATAGTTTGTTTTTAGTATATATCTTTCTTTTATTTAATCCTGAGGTTTTTTCTCAGAATATCGTATATAGTGTATATAGTATATGTACTTTATTGTCTAATAGACTTCTCTCTTTAGTAAGATTTTTCTTTTCATAATCATAATGTTTCCTTATGATTTTTTTTTCTAAAAACACAAGTACGATTTAGAAAAAAAAATCCTTTCTGGTTTGCTTTAGCTTTTCCAGCATTCGCCGCCCCTTCAATAGCCTTTTGCGCGGATCCTGCACCTGCGCTTCCAGACCTCAACGAGATTCCAGTAGGCCTTTCTCCTGCTGAAATTGCCCAATTGCATCGGGAGACTGAAGAGAATGCCGCCCAGTGTGGCAGGCTCTTGCAAGAAATCTGTGGGCAGGCAAAAGATTTGTCCGTCAGGCAGGAGCGCAGGACGAGCTCACGCTCGAAAAATTAGTAGACGCCGTCAGGTATCTTGCAGACGTGGACGAGTTGCCCGAAGAGGAGCGAATCCCCACTCTCATTGAGTTCAGGGCCCAAATCAATAATAAAGACTCGCCCATTTGGTTTCATATAGATAAAGAAATGAAAAGATGGGGGGGTCGTGGTCTATGCTAAATTCTTTTTCTTAGATAGAATGAATGGAAAAGGAGTGCTTGTGTTGTGGTTTTCGTAGTTGCAAGAATTTTTTTTTCGAGAAAAGGTCCCCTCCTTCAATATCATGATTGGGTCGACCAGGCCAGATCATGAGTGAATAGAAAAAAAATGTACATAGCTGTTCCAGCTGAAATACTTGGAATAATTCTACCACTTCTACTAGGAGTAGCCTTTTTAGTGCTAGCTGAACGTAAAGTAATGGCTTTTGTGCAACGTCGAAAGGGTCCTGATGTAGTGGGATCGTTTGGATTGTTACAACCTCTAGCAGATGGTTTGAAATTGATTCTAAAAGAACCTATTTCACCAAGTAGTGCTAATTTCTCCCTTTTTAGAATGGCTCCAGTGGCTACATTTATGTTAAGTCTGGTCGCTCGGGCCGTTGTACCTTTTGATTATGGTATGGTATTGTCAGATCCGAACATAGGGCTACTTTATTTGTTTGCCATATCTTCGCTAGGTGTTTATGGAATTATTATAGCAGGTTGGTCTAGTAATTAGGGGGCGGCCGTTCGGTCGCCTATGATACTAGGACCAATAGGTTCAAAATGGGTTTGTGCCGCAGGTGTTGAACGATCTACTCTACACAGGTGTGGGCTTACAGGGCTAGGGCTCATAAACCCTTTCTTTCATTTATCAATAGGGCCCTGCCCTGGTCGGTCACTTTTCTGGGCCGGGATCGATAAGTGGAAGTCATAAAAAAGAAATCTTTCTCTTCGCACCTCAGATCAAGAGGAAGGGTTGCTTGTCAAGCTGGCCTATATATAATAATAAGAAATTTCTTTCTATTTTCTATTATTATATAATAGATTCTAGTTGAAAAATGGAAAGATTCGCTTTCTTTTAACCGGCTCCTTCTTCTTTGTCAACGCTACTAAGGACCTATAGGTTTGCCTACTTTACTTATTAAAGATAATGAGAATGGGTTATTCAAAGAAAAAGGAAAAGGCCCTACTTAGTTTCGCAAGCCTTTGTCATTGTCAGTCAACTAAGTAGGGCCTGAGGCCCCCTGCGAATCCGTAAATCTGAGGAGCATGCCGCAACAAAAGGATGGTCCCCTATGCATTTCATTTTTTCCTTAAGGGAAAAAAAAGTACCCCCCATCATAGTGAACCTCTCCTTGTGATCGGGATGAGGTAGATGCCTCCCAGCCGGGGGGCGGATCGAATCGGAGTTTCCTTAGGTAGCCACCGACCTACAGTTATCCTTAAACTTCCGTGCTTGGTGGAGAAGAAGCGAACAAAAGTACGCTCGCTTGCTGTCTTGTTCTCTGTCGCGAACTGGGATCGCTCGCCAGCTAGGTCAGATTGGAGCAAGATTTTTTGAGAACATATTCCCCATATTCGGGGACAAGGGGCGGAACGACCTCTCGATCTACTTACTGCAGCCCAGGAAGAAAAACGTCGTCTAGGCGTTCCCTGTTGCTCCGATCTCCCCTACGCCTAGGACGTTGTCTGGGCCAAGAGCCATAGTTAGTTGCTGTTTCTGCTTGTTTCTTCCTCGTTGTTGATACCGGCAAGACCCAGCCAGATGATGTCCGCTGGTTGGTAGTGAGAGGACTCTTAGTACCTGCATACCCAAAAGAGGGCGCTGGTTAAAAAACAATCATTTGATTTTCTTTCTTGCTCTCCCTTAGCAGCGGGAAAGGAGTCTATCTATCTGCCTAGCTTTGGTAGATTTCCCCCAACGCAATCCACAGAAATTCCACGAATCCCTTGGTGGATAAGTCCGACGACTCAGCAGCAGTGCGGAATTGAGTTTCTTGTCTGGTGGATCTGATCTATAGTTAGGGGGCAATACATACCAAAAGGTTCGAAGAAGGAAGGCGCATAAGAGTATATAACCAACCTACCCTTCTGTATAACCTATTCACATTAGTGAAGCGGTTGGATGCATAAGGGAAGTGCACGTTTGTGAGACCTTAGTCGGGATGCATAGGTGAGTCAACCTACGAGCACGGAAGAGCGTGGTACCGCTACCCCTCTCTAAGTAAAGGTAAGATTCTTAGCCCTGTAGATGACTCCATCTAAAATACAATAGGGACAGCCGTTTTCGGCTGCTCGTTTCGTATCTTGAAGAAAGAGTAGGCTTAAGTAATGTAATAGGGGTCAGGTCAATAATAGCTATGCTATTGCCCTACTGATTGTTGGCCTCCGCCCGATCCCGAATGCACATTTTTTCGGGTTCATCTTCAATTGATGTTTTCTTAACCTTTCGAAGACCTTGCGTAAATTTTCGATGTGGTCGGTTCTTTCTTTTGAAAAGACTACCAAATCGTCCACGTAAGGCTCGCATATGTTATGTAGGAGGTCACTGATAATTTGTGTCATCGCTCTTTGATATGTTGCACTTTCTTTTTCTTTTTTTTGGGCATATCGTAGTAAGGAAAGGAAGTGAGGGCACTCATTCGAATCGAATAGCTGAAACTACTAGAACTCCTATTTTTCTGCTTTAAGAGAAGCCTTCTAGCTCGTTTTAAAGCGTTGAAGAGAGAGATAGGACATTCTAAAGATAGTTGTTGAGGAAGCGATTTCTAACTACGAGTCCGTTTTCAAGCTAACTGAATGCCTATCTGCTGCTAGTTCTGTTCCACTATCTGCTCTTACTGCTCTCGTTGCCGGTGTGACAGTCTGAGTAGACGGTGCTCTCTTTCCTGTTGTTTTTGGGGTTCATAACCGGTGCTATTGAATCTGCAGTTAAGGGAATATCACCAGTTCTTGGAATAAGAGCTCTGGGACTTCATGGCTTTGAGGGAGGGTTAGCCTAGCCCTAAGCCTTTTCGGAATAGAATGCTTCTTTGACAGAGCTTCAAGCAAGAAGGAGGAAGGCCCTCTTTTCGCCAATGGATCACTTAGTCGGAATAAGCGGGCTTAGGTTGATGCGGAATAAGCCATTTTTCCCCTCTTTCCATGGAAAGGTGTCGAAGGAATAGGCACATTTAGAGCTGTGGGACTTGAAGGAATAGAATGCCCCGTTAGAATGGGCAGGGACAGTCGATCATTGGCTTAATTTCCTGGGTTTTGGGACTGACGTATCAAAAATTCCCGGTATTTCGTCGTGAAAGTGTCACATTTAGATTGTTCTTATTAAAGGAAAGAGCCGAATAGACAAAGGGTTTACATGACCGCTCGCTTTGGACAAGATGCCATAGTATAAGAAGAAGGCCTTTGTTTGCAAAGATGACTTTCCCGCTTTCCTTTGTGAGGGAGGTTTGTGCACATGAATTAATAGTCAAAGTATAAGGAAGATGGCATAGAGCATAGAATGAGATTGATGCTTCGAATGCCCTGTTTTCAGGGGTTGTGATAGAAGGAGCTGTGGCACTTTCGGAAGGGGGAATCAGACTAGGCTGTCACTGTTCTAGAAGAGGAAGCGTAGCTGGCACGTTGAACCATGTCTGTCAACGGTGAAAGATAGCCCTAAAGTGAGGGCCCCGGAGATAGTATTTCTCAACTGTCGATCGACGTGACAATCATGCCTGCTTGACAAAGCCTTTTTCATTCAGTCTCCCAATAAACGAAAAAGGATTTCTGGTGACACGAAAGCTGTGCTCGACGCTCTCTTTCCTATTCCACTGCGCTAAGTGGTCTTTCCCTTTCTTGCTGGATGACTACTATGGATAAAGATGACGACTACTCCCAGTCTCTGGTCAATCCATGCTGATGCTAGAAGAGCTATTCCCGCCGCCCACCCGAAAGAGACGAGGAAGACTAACCGCCATCCTGCTCGAACCTTTGCTGCCTGAGTTATATAGCTGACTGCGAGAAGGAAGGTTCAAGCTATGGCTGCCCCATGGGATGCTCATTTGAAACCTTTGTCCGGTCAATGCGAGAAAGAGAGAAGTGATGTAAACATAAGAATGGAAGGTTTGCTTGTCAGCTGTCGGGCCAATGATGCTCTTCTAGCTTTACCTACACGGCAAGGGAAAGATCAAAGGCGAGGTGGGAAATGCCCCGCACGAACTATCTGATCAAGTTTTCTTTTTCCTATCACAGGCAGCTGGCAAAGCCGTGTTTGATCGTCGCGTACATGCTCCGTTACAGCTTCGTTCATGCGCCAATCAATTGACAGTGAAGCAGAGAAGGAAGAGTTTTGATCACCGTGTGGGTAGTCTCTATTAGGGTTTCCGTTTCATGTGCACTAAAAAGGAAGGAAGACTGGTGCGACTATAGTAATGCCAAGCATACGAGCAAAGGACTCTACCTACCCCATACTGACGAATGAAAGAAGCTCATCGCGGATGATAGGACAAGCGATAGCGGTTCCATTCTTGCTCTTCCTATTCCATACCATAAACAGACACCTTTGATTCATCGACATTGGCGCTAGAGGCTCTACCCCCACCCACCAGCCCTTTATGGAGTTAGCGGACCAAGAGCAAAAATTCCCCGATATAATAAAGAAAGTAAGAAGGGTTCCAAACCATTGAAACAGAAAGCACTAAAGACTGTTATGACGTGGCAGAAATGATCACCGTCAAGCACAAGATTCAAAGCTGGAATCTTCCTACTCTTGTTAGTTGGGACAGAGCATCCTATCTTGTTGATTCTCCTTTCCCACCGCCTCGAGCTCTCGCTTTCAGGGTGGATACGCAAGAAATTCACTATGAAAATTGACATGACACAATCCCTGAAGAGTATGATGTGCCCGGCCTTCCTTCTCTTGATCCCCACCCACCTCCCGTAGAGGCGGGTCAATATCAATATCTATACCAGAGATTGCTTTTAGCTTTATCTTTTCAGAGACAGGAGAATTCCTTCTGTACTTACAAGAATGCTACTTAGGGAGAAGAATCTCTTGACTCAGGAGCACCTGAATCTATTCTTTCTGTGTCCCACATCCGCCTATGTTAAAGCATCCGCCCATTCCTCAGTGAAAGGAAATGCTACTCAGGGATCAAAAAAGAAAGCTGGTGCCTCGTCAGAAAGACTTGGTTCGTAGAGTAGAGGCCTTTCCCCAAGATATTGGTTTCTTGCTCCTCTCCTTCCTTACAATCAAGCAAGTGGCTTTCACTCCTCTCTTTCCTTATAGTCAAGAGAGTTGCTTCGCTCCTTTCCTTCCTTACAATCAAGCAAGTGGCTTAGAGCTCCTGCGGGTGACTTTTTGTCTTACGACACGGCATGGTAATTGATCGAGTGCGCTTTCCTTTCTCCTACTCCCACTTCGGGAAGGGAAGTGCTAAAGGGCGGGCATGCTCGCCTTTACTATAAGGAAGGAGAGGAAAGCTTCTTCACTTTCGGCACGGGCGCGGACTCCGCGATCTCTGGGTCGCCGAGGTTCCTTTTCTTCCGCCTCTTAAGATCCGCTATCTCTATGATTTGATCCTTCGCGTATCGGCCCCATACTTCTTTGATCTCCCTTTCTCCTGACGTAAGAAAGTGACACAGGCTTGGCCAGCTTTTTTCAAACTTGACGGTCAAGTTCCCTGCTACTTCCGTAAATACGCCTTGGATGAGCCTAACAGCCGTGTACCTGGAAGCACTTTTGTTTTCAACCGCCAGATGGTAAAGGAAGGCGCCATCCCTCCTTTCTCTCGCAATCACAATAGCCGTACAGTCGAATAGTTGAGTTAGACGGGGGATAAGGGTCGAACTATCAAAGAGGTCCGCTACCAAAGAATTAGGAGTTATAACATTCATAAAAGAAAGAAAAAACCAATATAGGAACTTCAACTAAGAAAGAAGAAGAATAAGAAGAATTGCTTAAGTAAGGTAGTCGCTTCTTTTTTTCGGTATACCGCAGAGCGAATGAACATAAATCTTTCCGAATATCATGAATATCCTTCGCCCCTTATCTCCTCATCTTCCTATTTATAAGCCACAGCTTACTTCGACGTTTTCAATTTCCCATAGAATCTCCGGAGCTTTCCTAGCCACTATAGTTTTCTTTTTTTATCTTCTTTGTCTGAAAATAGGTTTGATTTGCTTCACCTATGAGAATTTCTACCAATTCTTCTTTTATTCATCAAAGCTCATCCTAATCTCCGTCGAGATTACTGCCTTAGCCCTGTCCTATCATCTGTATAATGGAGTTCGTCATTTATTGACGGATTTTGCTTTCTTAGAATTGGAAGAAAAAGATTGAAATGACTGTTCCAAATTTCACCTATACCTTTCTTTGAGATTGAAACAAAAAATTCTGCTTTTCTTATGAAATGTTTATTATTCGTTGATAGATCTAAAGCTTATGCCGTAGAAGCTGACATCAGGCTATTGGCCTTTTATCTGCATCTTCCCTCGTAGAGTGGCGTCTTTTATAAGAAAAGACTTTCTCAGTGGAACTAAAAAAAAAAAAAAAGAGTTTGAGCTCTTTTTTTTGGTTGACTTTTAGCCACGCGCGGCGGCTATGCGCATGTGTCCCAAAGTGACGTATATTTTTTGGTAATGGGTATACTCGAGAGAAAAGGTTTGGAATTCGACCTCCCCTTATACGCTCTAAAAAGGGGTCATGGACTCCTTTTTTGTTTAGGATCCCCTTTCTACATTCAATTATTTATTGAGCCTGGTGTGGAATCACCATCATTACACATTCATTCTTGGTCTGGCTGCTGGTCTAGCGAGCCTTCCTAGCCGCCTAGAGTGCAGCCTGCCTGCTGAAGACCGTAACGTAAGTAACTCAGTGCTCCATACGGGGGAAATGAAAGCAGAATTCGTTCGGATCCTCCCACATGTTCAATCTTTTTTTAGCGGTTTCCCCAGAGATCTTTATCATTAATGCAACCTTCATTTTGCTCATTCATGGAGTTGTATTTAGTACCTCTAAGAAATATGATTATCCACCGTTAGTCAGTAATGTGGGTTGGCTTGGATTACTTAGTGTTGCGCGCCTAGGAGGGCAGCGCGCTTTGGGATGCGGAGGAGCTATTATCGTCCAGCTCCCTAACCTAAAGCGGCACCGGGTTTGGACCGCAGGGAACCGTAGCATGGGGGGACGTCTAATCCTTTTGCCGCCGCAAGGCTGGCTAATCGTACGCAGCAGGCTCGAATACCCCTGGTTCTGGAAGGCACATGAGTCCGAACGCTATGTTGAATGTGCGACCGAGACTACACTACGTAGGTACCTGTGCAGGTGAGGCGTCGGTCGGTCCTAGAAACGGCGGCAGCGGCGCGAGGAGTTAACGACCGGACGTGCTGCAACCTAGGGATCACCAGGCAGCTCTTTCGCTCTATAGGGATCGGGGGGGCATAGCACAATTCTTCTTGGAGGAGGGTTGTTTGCCCGGGTGACTGATCCTGCCATAATGTACTTCTACCTATTATAGCACCGGCAACCGAAGTCGAGCATACATACGACGATCTTCATGCGTGAATAGCCGGGAGGAAAGAAAGGGCGGTAGATGATAATGAGAAAGGGCGCCGCGTCTGGACGGGCGGAATGGATGAGCGAAAGGTGTCATGCCATGCCATGGAGTGGGGAATAGCCCTCGTCTCATGTAAGACAACTAAATGCACCTCGAGGTGCTGCCGAGGAACTGAGGGACCTTCTCGAGCACAGGATAGGTAATTGAGAGATAGAGCTAGCCTATTCGTTATGGGAAATCAATGCTCCGGGCCAAATAGAGCTTACCTACGGCACCTGGCTTTCTCCGGCGAGCTTTCTATCGTAAAGCCAAAGACGCCCCAAGACAAGGTACAACTGTTGGGAAGGGGACATGATCAATAGAACCTGGCTGGATCCGGGCTGGGATAGTGGCGCCCATTCAACACCAGTTCCGAAAGGGTTCGCTCATGCTGGAGGGAGCATCCCCACTTAGTGATCGGTCCGCTAGTTCACGCAAATCCGAAGAAGTTATCACGGACGAGCCACATGCAGGGAAACTTGCACGTGTGGTTCTGGCCGGGCTTTCCTGAGGTATCTAATAACCTTGCTTCTGCTCGCCGCTGGCGCACCTCTCCTAACTATTGCCCATTTATTCTGGAATAATCTTTTTAGGAGGGACAATTTTACATATTTCTGCCAAATCCTTCTATTATTAAGTACGGCTGGTACCATTTCGATGTGTTTCAATTCTTTCGAACAAGAGAGGTTTGATGCTTTTGAATCCATTGTATTAATTCCACTTCCTACTCGCGGTATGCTCTTTATGATCTCGGCTTATGATTCAATTGCCATGTATTTAGCTATTGAGCCTCAAAGTTTATGTTTTTATGTGATCGCAGCATCAAAAAGAAAGTCTGAATTTTCTACGGAAGCCGGCTCGAAATATTTGATCTTAGGTGCATTTCCCTCTGGAATATTATTGTTTGGGTACGACCGGACAACTACCGATATCTATTAATATCTTTTCTTAGAATGTTCTTTAGAAATATCTATCTATCTATATCGTAAACTATCGGATCGGGTATTACTTAGATGTGAAACTTGCAGACCTCATAGGTTGTAATATTTCTCTTACGGGGGGAACGAAATCAAAGAATATATAGACTAGTAGAGACCCTCTATGTAGTTGTCTATCTAGGGCGATCGATCTACATCTTTCCCCATAGCCCTGGGGCTGTGTCTCGATCTCCTATGTGCGAAATATAAGGGACTAGTTCCTATAGAGATTCCCCTTGGTCTAATTCCACGCCTTATGACGAAAGGGGAGTCGGCGTGGCGTAAAGTGAAGATTGGGGGGAGTAGCCAAAATTCCCTTATGGGGTATTCCGAAGGTGTAACCTAGGCAACGAAAAAGGGGCCCGATACTTCAACTAGAGGAGCGACCAGTTGGTTCACCAAACCCCGACCCAGCGTCACACATTCTCCAGGTCCGAAGGGATCCAGTGCCCAACTACCGACTCCTCCCGGAATTGCGTTATCGGAGCCGAGCCAGGAATGGCCGTTAGTGGACACCCACCACTTTTCACCGGTTAGAGAGGCCCTCTTTAATACATTAAGAAAAGATGTTCACAGGGGCCAGAAAGACTCGGTCATAGGAATTTAGAACACCTACGTGCTGGTAAACGAAAACCACCTCGACCGGATCAGAGTAAACAACAATGTCGAATCAGGCCGCCCTTTGCCTTGAAAGAATTCACACGCGGCCACCAGCTTTCCCAAAATAAGGGGAGATCTGCTGCTTACTGCTCACGGAAACATCCGACCTATACTATAGTCAAGTCGTTCGCCTATCTTTCACTCACTCCTCTCTTTACAGCGGGTCAAGAGAGTTGCTTCTGCGCCTCTCCTTACAATAAAGTCGAGTGGCTTTCACTCCTCTCTTTCCTTATAGTCAAGAGAGTTGCTTCGCTCCTTTCCTTCTATTCATCAGATTTTTGGCTTTGACCCAGTGAAAAATGGGGTTGATGGTGTTGGCTAAAAAAGGGGGAGAGAGGAGAGCCTTAGGGTACGCTCACTTCTGCATTTTTGTTTAGGTTCTCGAGATTCTCAATCGCTCTTTTTAGTGGGGAGGAATAGTACGTGAATGGCGGTTCTCAGACGAGGGAATCATTCCTCTCTAAATAAAAGAAAAAGAAGCGTCAATCTTTCTATTGATAGAGCTTTCACGTCTGCGCATAGAATCCTTTTTTGCCCTTCCATTCTGTTCTTACGGTAGTTGGGTCGGAATCTGTGTGATGGTTCGAAAGTCGTTTCAAATATTCTTCGCATCCCCAGAGAGATAGATTGTTGCCATTGTGCCTTGGTCGTCAAAAGGGGCACGAACAGCCTTAAAGTACTGTTCCATGTCCCAGAGGTCTTCGAGCCTTGGCATTTCGAATCCCGTTGAATGGCTGTGGTTCCGGGACTCAAGTCTGGAGTCGCCAGGTGAGACATTCGGTTCACGAACCGGAAACCTATCTCCACAGCAAGCTCCTCAATTTGACCCGGTCCGTCACGCTTTGGACATCGCCACCGGGATCGTTGAGGCCCCATGAAGACGGCTCTACTTCACTGGGAAGACGCGGTACTCATTAGCGAGCGTCTGGTGACCAACGATTCCGGATTCCCCTGCCTTTCTGCCATAGTCTACACTTGTCCGTCCAAATGGTCGACCTTGCCATCAAGTTGGGTCACTCGATCCTTGAGTCTTTCCTTAACAACAGCCGCCGCTGACAGCACTCCACTGCTATCGTCATGTACATGGTACAACAAGAAGAGAATTAGCAGAAATCGAAAGGTTTTTACCCAAAACTCCGCTCTGATACCTCCTAAAGCGAAATAGGCACGCGCACGGGTAGAGAGTCTGCCTGAGTCGTGCGGCCCCAGGTAACGCCTAGTTTAGTGTAGCACCTGGGTTCCGCCTTCTCCTTGCCGAGTTTTGCTTCTGATCTCTCTCTGAGTCTCTAGTTCGTTACCTTCTACTACCGATCTTCTCCCTCTGCTGCTACTGGAGCTACTGGATATCGACCTAAGAGATACTAGACCGGGTGCGAGAGGAAGGGATGCTGCTATTGATGGACCGGTGCTACCTCTGGATCTAAGAATCATGGAAGACGTAATTGAAATATGCACCTGGAATTCAATCACATTGGTATAAAGAGCCGGAAAGGAAAAAGAGGAGGAAAGAAGCAAGGGACTGAGCGACGAAGCGAGGTTTGGAACCCTTCAATTACAAAGTGGAAGATGCCTCTCCCTCGAATACATAGGGTAGGATTACTGCATTTCTTATATTTGACTCTTCTATTTGATAATATAGGGAGTTGGGGCAGGTTGAAGGGGAGGGGAAGTCAATTTCAACATAGTGCCACCATAACCCTAAGAAAACGAGATTGGGTTTGTGTGTGTAGACTATCCTTGGAAGTGTCTATTCTACCAAACCACGGGACGCTGCCGTAGATCGAGCCCTGGAAGTCCTCTCCTCGTGGCTCCCTGCGTTGATATTCGAGGAAGTAGCTCTCGACACGAGGGATATACAAGAAAGACCTGCTCTAGATCCCCAAGTCTCCATGGTCGTTCTTTTGAACATCTCTTTCGATTCTTCTAATGTAATGCTATCAGTCACCTCGTACTACCCCCCATTGCGCATCCTGTGTAACATCAAGGAAAGGGAAAGCTCATACTACCGCGGCGGGAGGTCGTCTCCCAACACATTCCCCCTATAGTTGATCTGCCACAGATTGAGGCATATCTTTTGGAGATGGTCACGTCAGCGGCGGCAAATGGATCATTCATGCGCAGACAACACTGAAAAAGAAAGATTCCCTTTTGTTACCGACCTTCTTCCCTTGACTGGTGTTTTAGGTCTTCTTATCCAAGAGGACACTTTAATCTTGCTTTAGAGGCCCGAATGCTTATCATTCTTGCCTTCTAAACTTCTTTATATCGAGGGATGAGGAACCATATTATCCTGCATTCCTTAAACCTATGTAGTGAGTCGTGTAGGTGGCGTGTTTAAATTAGGACCATACATTGGGATTCTTTTCCCCTCATCGCTAGCCAGTCGGGATGCTATCTCTCTTCTCCTTCGTCACTCAACCATCAAAATATGGTATATAATTAACAAACTCTTTTTTTTATATTTACAACAAACTATACTGAACCACCTATCTATTCCTTTTTTGGCGCTGTCCCGACACTGATGAGCATCACTTAGGCCTTCATTCATGATACTCTGCTAGGATCTGCAGCGCTTCAGTAGGCCCTAGGCACTGATGTGAGGTTCAAGTTTTCACCAATGCAACATACTATCCATAAACATTGTACTCCCATAATATAATAAGGCAAGAAAGCGGAAAATTTCAAAAAAGTCAAATGGATTGCCCCCTTTTGATTAGCCAGTTTCCAAGAGGGAGAAGGTCTTATGGCAATCTCAGGCATACTCCAAATCGGTTATTTGGCCTGATCGAGCAACCTATGAACAGTTGTCGCCTACATAACCTACCTCCCAGACCAAGGGAAGAAGGTATCAGATCACTTTTGAGAGCCCTTTTGTGAAACCAGTTCCTTTACTCTTTTTGAATGAATTACAGTCAGTAAAGTAATCTGGTGGAAGGGGTCCATAGAAAAAAAATGGGCTTCTTTTTCTTTTTTCTATTTTTCGTTTTAGAATAGAGAAAGAGTAGAAACTAAGGGTACGCTCTCTAGAAGATTTGCTCGGAGCTTTTTTTTTCACTTGGTCGCCTGCTATCTTGAAACCTCTTTGCTTGCGGGGGCAGGAGTGGAAAGAGCGCTTCGCGAAAGAATCGTGTGGCGCGGTGAAAGGTTTCCCGTTGGGGTTTCCGACCCTCCAGGTCTCCACCTACTTGTGGAATAGGGGGGGTTCCTTGATATTAAGGTGTCAAGGCGGTCGAAGAAGGCCACAGGTGGAAGCAACCAATGCTTTGATCATTCAATTGACTCCTTGCTGCCAGTCCGTGCTTGCTGTCATGCTGGCAAAAGCAGGGGTTTCGGTCGGTTTTACCTACTATTGGATTTGAACCAATGACTCTCGCCGTATGAAAGCGATACTCTAACCGCTGAGTCAAGTAGGTCAAGCTGAGTCAAGTCACCCTATAAGAGAAAGCCGCGCAACCAAAGTAGCCCTTACTATACAAGGGGGGCGGAGCGCTAAGAAAGAGAAAGCGTTATCACTATACGAAATGAAGCAGCGGCTAGCACGCTAAGCTAAGATCAACCAATGTTCGAACGCGGAGCCTTTCTTTCTCGGTCGTCTGTCTTAATAAGTGGATTCCGATTCATGCAGTCCTTCTCTGCTGCATTGGTCTTTTCACTCCCCACTCTCCACCATAACAAAATCTTTCCACTATATCTCAGGAGTAGTCAAAGGAAGTACGGCGGGTCCGAGTAGGAATAAATTGACTAAGAAGTAGGGCATACAACAATGGATCAATTCATTCAACAAGATCTGTTCGGATCAGACCAGGATGAATGGGATTGGTCTGACCTCTCGCTCGGATGTAAGACTCCCGCCGCTGACAGATGTCCCATGCCACCTTTCGTGAACAGCTATGCCCGAGAATGAATTGTGATATAGCGCCGAATAAGCCACAGCTCTATTCCCGACTCGAAATCCATAAAGGACTTGTTGGGAGATAAAATAGGGGGCCCTATACCATACATCCTGCTGCCTTGGGACGACTGCACGTTACATCATAGCAGCACGACCAAATGGAGGTGGAAAGCCCTTGTATAGGTTGGGCGCTAGCTAGCGCCTTCCTTATATTAATAGAAAATGTTGGGCCTTCCCCTTATTTATTAGTATTAGTAAAGTTGCTCGAGGACTTCTACTGGGAATGAAAGTTCCCTATTATAGGATCCCTAGTAAAGCCAATTTCATGATGGCCGCTTATCTGAGTAAGAAGACGATGGCTCCTATTATTGGTGAGCGATCTCCTCTACACGTTATCTTTGGGCGTTTTACTCTCTTTCAAAGAGATGACTATTCAAACCTCAGAGTATTCGGATGCACGTGCTTTGTGAAAATTCCATCTCCTGCACAAGACAAACTGAGCCCTACATCTCACTCTATGTGTTTTCTTGAGTGAGGTTGGGGTACCCCTCTCTCAAAAGGGCTACAAGTGTTAATGATCCTTCTACACGACGATTCCACCTTTCTCGACATGTCACCTTTTTCGAACTTACTACGGAGCTCGGGGCTTTGAGATTCCCTGTGATGGTGGGCCATTATGTTCCCTTGTCTCCCCTTAGAGGGGAGGGGTGGACTATTTGAGGAGTTTATGTGAGACAGCATCAGAATTCTCCGATTTAATAGAGTCAGCAAGATCCGGGTGACCAGAGTGATCAGCAGCTTGATCAGCTTAAGGGGAAGTTTCGCAGGTTTGTGAAGACAGATTCTCGTCACTCAGTTTTCAGAGCTGAGCCAACTGATTCAGTGGTCTCCCTCTCTCCCTATACTTCGAACCAAGACTCTTCTTCAGACTTAGGTTCTCTAGCTTCTATTCTCGGGGTACGTAGATCCACCCGTCTTCGTTTTCCTATTCATAGGTTTGTATCAACTAAGTCTCTGTCTACTTCCCACGAGTCTTTTTTGCAATTTCATCCATCTTTTTGAACCTGATACCTTTGCAGAGGCCATATCTCAACCCTGCTGGCAGCTCTATGCAGAAAGAGATCGTAGCACTAGAATGGTTTGCTACTTGGGATTGAGTCTCTCTTCCTCTAGGGAAAGAAGCCATTGGCTACAAGTGGGTCTATAAAGTCACAAAAAGCTGATGGAGCAGTTGAGGGGTTGAAGGCTAGATTGGTGGCCAAAGGATACACACAAGAGTATTGAGTCGAACCCCTTTCCAACTTTATAGTCAAGCAAGTGGCTTTTCGCGCCTCTCTTTCCTTATAGTCAAGAGAGTGGCTTTTCGCTCCTTTCCTTCCTTACAATCAAGCAAGCGGCTTTCACTCCTCTCCTTCCTTATAGTAAAGGCGAGTGGCCTTCCGCTCCTCTCTTTCCTTATAGTCAAGAGAGTTGCTTCGCTCCTTTCCTTCCTTACAATCAAGCAAGTGGCTTTCGCTCCTCGGCTTGAGCCGAGTGGGGTGGGGTTTGATCTTTTGCTGCTCCCATTGACCACAGAGGCATGCGAGAGAAAGCGCTGAACAATGATTCAATGATTGAAGAGGCTTTGACAAGACCTCGGCATTCTCGCTTATGTTATTAAGACTCACTTGTCTTCCGGGGCTTGGGCCTACTACCAGAGATCCCATTAATATGGTAGGCCTTGATGATCTCCGAGATTTCTTCTTATGATAAACCAAAGGGGTCGGGCCAACTTCCCAAACACTTGCTTTACATTCACGTCTCAGTCTATGCGACTGTCCCTAAGGAGGGGTTTCCATTGGCTTGCATTGATTTGAAACTACTACTATACTAAACCGGCTGAAAGAGCGTAGTTTTTACCTAAGTTCCTTACATGACAGGTTCCTCTCCTTCGCGGGATAGGGCACATTCCATTCCGCCATAACCACGCTTTAAAACTCGATCCAGCTCTCAAACTATATGATCCTCGTCACCAGTCAGCTAATACTTCTAGTTGTCCTCCTACGGACCTTTGCCTTCCCTCCGTTTCCACAATAAGAAGAAAAAGCAGAATTTTTCCTGAATATGAATATGAACTACGACAAGGAAAATCAATCCTTAGAAAGACAAACATTGGATTGTTTTTGTGTAACATATCCCTTTTTTTTTCTTTGTCTATTGACTGAGTTCCCCTTTTTAGTTTGCCTTTTCCAATATGTGAGATGTGGGGATGAAGCTCCGAAGCAGGAGCTAGCCTTCAAAGGCGGGCGAAACTTCACTCTTTTTTAGGAGAGCTGCCTACGTACCTTCTCTTTTCAGCAAAAAAAGAATCAAGTCCCACGTAGTTCACAGTTAATCGTTAAATAGATCGCGTTTAAAAACCAAATAGACTGTTTAGGAGGTATGCGACTTGGACGACGAAAGAGGGCTAGAGCGTGGGTCGGGTCGATACGGAAGGGGCAGAGAGAATGCTTCCCGATCACTCTCTCGAGAGAGAGAGAGAGCTATTGTACAAGGAAGCTACGTACACATTTTCGAACTGAAAGCGAGATCTTGCAACCACACCCGAAGAAGCACGCAACAAAGATCTTTTCCTTTCTCATTGAACTATGCGGCGAGGAATCGAAGGGATGAGACCCGATTCAATTTCGTGATTAAATCAAATTCTTCCCTTCGTTAGTTTACCCACTGAACGACGTCACGTCCAACGAGAGCGTGAGCATCCCACTATTCT
Source organism: Anisodus tanguticus (assembly GCA_034509755.1). NCBI lineage: Eukaryota > Viridiplantae > Streptophyta > Magnoliopsida > Solanales > Solanaceae > Anisodus > Anisodus tanguticus. Next base: position 12,247,393 of record CM067561.1, read on the forward strand.
TTCTTCTCGTGGGGGGCATTCTACTAGCAAAGAAGACTCCTATAAGTGGTAGTACCTAGTTGGGGCTTTGTGGTATAATTCTTTGCCGAAAGAGATCTCCGCCGACCCAATGACTTTCCGATGTGATTGACAAGCGGCGGGGCATGGAACGGAGTTTAATTCATCGCGACGGGGAGTTCACCAAGTCTAAGAAAGGGCCGGTCATCCAACGAGAAGGGGTAAATCGGGTCGGCCGCTAAGGCCCACTTTTACCTTAAAGTTCAAGGTCTCGTGAATGAAATGTCCTCTACTCGGTAGTAGTAGGAACAAGATGTAACCGATTCATCCGTGCCAACGAGAAGGGGGCTTCACCGATTACTCGAATCCGCCGATCGGAAGAGAGAAAGGAAGAGGTTTTTTCTTTAGATAAAGCGGAAGCTCGTTCCTGGCCTCTTTGGCGTAGCTAATCCGAATTCGTAACCCGCCATCTTTGGGCGGGAGTCATCGAGATCTTGCCCAGGCAAAGGAGCGATCGACACTCGCTCGCAAGTTTTAAGAAGTGGTAAGCGCAAGGACAAGTTGATTCGAAAGGGCAAGAGGAGTAGCCTAGCTCGGTTCTTGTTTGTTTTCCTTAGCGGTATAGTACGGCACATGGGAAATCACAATCGAGAGAAGTAACGATACGATAGATCCGCAGGAAATCACGAAGTACATGAATTCTCTATCTCTTTCCTTAGCCGAGAGAGAGGGAGCGCACTCTCGACATGCAGGCATATCTCGTTGAATCGTATTTTTCGCCACATCGCGTATAAGGGGAATCGAACCCCTCTCTCTCGCTGGCGGGTAGATGTATAATGTACTACTTCGATCCAAAGAACTTCTTAGGAGTAGGTTTTGGCTTGGGAAAAACCCGTGGATGAGCGAGAATATACGATTATTTTTGTTAGAAGGTTTCCCCTTACGTCTTTTTTGTTAAAATGAATGCGGATGGGTGTCCGCTTTCTTTGAGAATTTGGATTGTACAACCAAGAATGTGGTTGAATTCGGGCCATCTACCGTGGCCTTATGTTGGCATGGGATTTGGGTTACAAGCGAGGTCATTCTTGAAACAGATTTTGAATATTGTTTGCATGTTTGTGATTCATTTGATTTCCTCTAATCACCCTAAAGCACAACTGATCCAAGCTTGCGGGAATCTTGTTCAAAGTGATTGGCGGTGCTTTTGTAAGCATACTCATAGAGAAGAGAGAAGGTAAGATCGCGGCCGACCGGTTGGCATCCGAAGCTCGAAGCGCCGCCGGTTATCAACGACTTTTGACATGTCGCCGGACATAAGATACCTAAAAAAGAAGAAAGAAAAGGAAAACGTTATTGTAAATGGCATGAGAAATGGACTCACTCTACAAATAATTGTGTAAATTTCAGGAATCGATTCAAGATTACTTGGACAAAGGTTTGTTCCGGATAGCAGACCGACCAATGGGAATCGAGACATCACCGTTTGCGGGAGCAAGAGAGATCAATATGATGTCCGCCGACCGAAGGAAGTTGTCCGACCCACGAGAAAGAGTTGGAGGCGGCCGAGCACATCCCATCCCACAAGAGTCAAGCCCGAAAGCGTGGCAAGTCATTCGCCAAGGCCATTACCAACAACAGGATTATGTTCGAGATGTCAACTTGAAATCTCGATGAATCGAGGAGAAAAGCATCTACCCTTTCGAAAAAGGATGGAATGGCGACCTGTGGTAAGAGAGCCTTTAGCACAAGAGCGAAGGATGACGACCGATTCAATTGCCCTCTCTACTCAATTGATTGAATATAGTTGCGTGAAGCAAGCATAAGTGCTAACCGATCTAAGGAAAGAGGGGGAACGTGAAAGCAAGGCTATTACGGGGCCTCAAGCGTCCGTAGGCCTATCGCCATGAAGTACGCATAAGCGGGAATGGGCAAAAAGGACGGTTATAAGGCATCTAGAGGACCTGTTTTCGGCTGGTCATAACCAGAACTCTTAGGTTAGGGGGACGAGACTAGTTCATTGACCCAGACCATGGCCTGAGACCGTTGGGAGGGGGCTTGGTACACTGGGAAGGATCTTCTTAAAAACATACTACGGCTTAGCACGCTAGGAGTGGTTAGTCAATTCATGCGAGAATCCAAGACAAGATCACTGGGAGGCTTTTTATCCTATCTTGAGGTATCTCAAGAAAACTCCAGGAAAAGGATTGTTCTTTAAAAGAAAAGATCCAATTCTTTCACATGGAAGGAGACAGCTCTCTCTTATTGGCTTAGCCTTTCGAGTTGAAGGTACGTCGTTAGGCTCATTCTGCTCTCATTCCTGGTCAATGTCAAATTCTTCCTAAAAAAGAGGGCATTCACAGGCTATTCTTTATGCGTGGGTGTGAATATCTTGACTTCGATTCAATTGTTCGAGGAGCGGGGGTTTAGGTTTTGTTTTGGTGAAAAGGTCTTAGGCATCTTTCGATGAGAAGGAAATAGTCTATGTCGGGAATCGGCTTCTCGGCCTAGCTAAAGAAAGTGAGGCAAGCACTATTCGCTTGAAGTAAAGTGTCACTTGCTTGCACAAGCCCTTTTTGCTTGAAGCTCTCTTCCCGTGTCGATGAGGGACTATTCCCACTACGTGCTAACTAGAAAGATCATAAGAGAAGATGCCATCGAATCGGCTCTTAGAGATTGAAAGCGAGCTCCCGACTCGAGGGTGAGAATCCGTAGTTGTTCGTTAAAGTTTCGGTAGGTGTAGGAGTTGCTTGCTTTCAAGAATTAGCCCAGACCCATAAAGGATAAAGACAAAAGGCTAGATTTCACTCTTTCAAGATTGAATTTCTAGTTTAGAGTTTCGTACCCAGCACGGAATCCACTTGCCAACCGATCCGAGTTTGAATTGGGGAACGAACGATCGTTGTAAGGAGGTAGCTCCAGGAAGGTAGTTCTTTGACCCGGTTCGGTGAGACCGGGCTTAGCTCTTTGAAGCGCAGATGTTTAAGGAAGTTTCAAAATGCTTACTCGAAAGAGTAAGGAAGAAGAGCTGCTTTTATTTAAGCGGAATCGAGCTCTTGGGTAAGAAGGCGGGGAAGAAGTTCACACCGGGATTGAAGAAGCTGGTTTGATAGAACCAGGGTCGGCGAAAGACGATGGAAAAGGCTGCTTGTAAGCGTGATCCTCTATCCTCTCTCTTTCTATCATCGAGAATCAATCTCGTAGCCTAGCTACGTAGCAGTGCTCGAGCCTTTTGATGGAGGAAGAACCGCGGCTATGGAATGCGGCTCCGGCCGCCGTTCGTTACCCGATCTTGGTGGTGTAGTTATTGGAGGTGCCGTAGCTTTAAACTCTTTTTTCGAGATGAGAATCATAGACTTTTTTATTGCCCAAGCAAGGGAATCCATTTGCCTTCGACCGACTTTCGAAATGGGATTCCGAGAAGGTGGAGTTCAAGAACCCGGTTCGGTGACCGAGGAGAGGTTGAGAAGAAGACAATGAATGGAATGGTCCGAAAGTCGCTATAGAAGATCGAATGAGTCTTAGTGAAGCTAGTCCATTAATTAGATAGATCACCTGTGCGTACGTTATCTAGAATAAGAAAAAACCCGGCTCCGGGTAGCGAAAGGGAGTAGCAAAGGGGAAATTCGTTAGGAGAGAAGACCAAGATTCCCTTGGTCCTTCTAAGGACCAACAACATACCCGGATTTACCGTCCATCCAGAGAATACCAGTCATCCAAAGCTTAGAAACCATTGAACTAGTGCATGGGAGAAGGGGAACTTCAACTAAGAAAGAAGAAGAATAAGAAGAATTGCTTAAGTAAGGTAGTCGCTTCTTTTTTTCGGTATACCGCTCGCTCGCAGAGCGAATGAACATAAGTCAAACCAAATATGAAGAGGAAAGTGAGATTGTTGTCCGATCTTTATCGTCAAATCCCCAAATGTGCATCTTCGAGTGTTTCATCCGATCCCCAATCTCCCAAAGATCAATATTTTGGCTGCTCAAGCCGGCACAGTACGAAGTGGCTACAACAGAGCAAACTTACTCCCGAGATGGATTTACCGATTGAACTAGATTTACCCGCCTTTTTCACCCAAGCGGATTTCCCGTGCTACCGAGTTTTGGGCGGACTACGGATCCATTCGACGCTCTTTTTGATAATATATGTGAAAGAATAATAGTGTTAGTCCAACCATTTCCGGGAAGGATTTTTGTTTTGTAGACTTATTTCATTGTCCCTTTTTTCCCCGATGGATGAATATGATTTTTCCATTGAATGCCTCCAAGGCATATACTTCGATTTAATGACCAATGGTGCTTCTTCAGCCTTTTTCACCTTTTTTTTGAATTATTGAATTGAAGTTATATAAAAAATGAACCGACAAAGCGTCGTTCACGGAGGTTGTTGTAGTTTTCGTAGTTGCAAGAATTTGATTCTCACAATTGGGTTCGTGTTCGTGTACCGCTCTTTTCATATATGAAATTACTTTTTTTTTTTTTAGCCCTTTTTCGTTTGTGCATCTTTCTCCCATGCTTTCCGTTGGTCAACAAGCAACCAAAGTGCTCTATACTTCTTCACTACTCGTACGGGCTTGACGGAGTTAAGTCGTATTGAGGGAATCTTTTTATCTCAATCACAATCACTATGTTTCGACGTATATTTTTATTTGATGAAGATAGTCTAAATTCCAGTGTTACATCGTATACAAATGCGAGTCAATCCACGACAACAATTACGGATTTCACCTTCAATCGTCCGATACTCGTGGTTCTTCTAGTGGTATTTTTAGGGATCATCCGGGTCTTAATCCTGTCGGTGAACGTATAGTCGAGCTTCAATATGATATACGACAGAAATTAGGAGCCTTGATGCCTAACAAGAGTGCCCAAAAAGTTCGGGAAGCGTCCGAAGCTTTACATGGCGAAAGCAACAATATCGCTTTTCCGGAACACCTTTTGAAAGATTTGCGGCAAAACGGAGTAGGGGTGAAGCCTATAAAGATGCGGTGGATCTAGCAAAAGATCTCGTCTCCAGCCCACTTGAACAATTTGAAATAATCCCATTGATTCCTATGAAAATAGGAAACTTATATTTCTCATTCACAAATCCATCTTTGTTTATGCTACTAACTCTCGGTTTGGTCCTACTTTTGGTTTATTTTGTTACTAAAAAGGGAGGAGGAAACTCAAAGTACCAAATGCTTGGCAATCCTTGGTAGAGCTTATTTATGATTTCGTGCTTGAACCCGTAAACGAACAAATAGGTGGTCTTTCCGGAAATGTTAAACAAAAGTTTTCCCCTCGCATCTCGGTCACTTTTACTTTTTCGTTATTTTGTAATCCCCAGGGTATGATACCTTATAGCTTCACAGTTACAAGTCATTTTCTCATTACTTTGGGTCTCTCATTTTCCATTTTTATTGGCATTACTATAGTGGGATTTCAAATAAATGGGCTTCATTTTTTAAGCTTCTTATTACCTGCAGGAGTCCCACTTGCCATTAGCACCTTTTTTAGTACTCCTTGAGCTAATCCCTTATTGTTTTCGAGCATTAAGCTCGGAATACGTTTATTTGCTAATATGATGGCCATCATAGTTCAAGAAAGATTTTAAGTGGGTTCGCTTGGACTATGTTATGTATGAATGATCTTTTATATTTCATAGGGGATCTTGGTCCTTTATTTATAGTTCTTGCATTAACCGGTCCGGAATTAGGTGTAGCTATATCACAAGCTCATGTTTCTACGATCTTAATCGTATTTACTTGAATGATGCTATAAATCTTCATCAAAGTGCTTATTTTTTTATAATTGAACAAAAGCGAGTCCGAATGGGTATACTTAGTCGTGGAGCATTCCGAGTCTTTGCTTTAGGGATCGTTCTCGCGCATCTCCTTACTTTATAGCATTATTGCTCCGGTTCCGAAGGTATAGCTCTCGCCTCGGCCTTTTTCTTTTCAATCGGAGACTGTTCCAATTTCCTACCGAGATAGGCAAGCGGAGGGAGAACTAGACGTATCTTGCTAGGCAAAGACAGGTTAGAATGGATAGCTCGCGGGTGGGATTGACGGGATAGATCACTATTGCGAAGGAGGTAGAACCGGGGGAAGAATTATGGCTATAAAGGTCCTCGCCCTCTTAGGCACATGGTTCTAAAGATTCAATCTCAAAGCGGTACTAAAGATTAGGCAGAAGAAGAACTAGAACTAGAACTAGAATTCTTCGCCCCTCCCCTTGTACCAAGAAGCAAGTTCGTAACGACCGGATGATAGGCTCGTCTATTATAAGTTATTAGTTTACGGAGCTATCTCGGATATCTCGAGTAAGGAGACGGGACGGGTTTGATAGTTAGAGTTCTATTTCTAGGAAGGAAGAGACTATCGGGAAGCTCACTCTCGGCCGGGCTCGGCGAAGGTAGAACGTAATATCTGTTGTTGGTTCACTCATCAAGCTATTACAAAAGAGTCCGGCGGGACAAAGAAAGAAGCCATTTTTTACGTTTCGCTTCCGGTCCGTAATTAGATCTTCAAGCTTAGTCCAGTCCGGATCCATCCTAAACCAAAGAGCGGGGCTAAGCGAGGGGCATAGCGATACAGTGTTCATACTCGAGTTGCTCAAATCCAAAGTAGGAATATCGGGAATAGTAGGATCTAAGAGGAGCTTGCCTTGGAATGCAGTGAGGGAGCCCGGAGCTATTGAATTATTTCATAACCCAAGGAGAAGAATAGGACTCTTTACCAGTATCATAACCTCTCGATGGGAAATGGAACTTAGATCACGATGTGAACCTACTTATGAGTGGAATTTCGTTGACAAGCAAATTCCCCAGAAAAAACTACAAACTAGTCAAAGGACAGCCTGCCTTATTCTTCTCCCGTTCGGGACCCCTATTTTCTCGGAGATAGCTCCGGTCCGAGCTAGAACAAGCAGATTCGTGAGCAAGAGCGTATTTCACACGGTTGATTCAACAACAACCATTTTTTCCGGGGAACTTTCATATGAGTCTGTTCTTTCTTTTAATCCACTATAAAGGTTCTAAATTGGCTCCTTAATATTCAGGATAATTACATTCTTGAAAGGATCAAGGGCTCTACCCTCTCGCATAAAGTCTTACGCTCTTATCGTCAACCTTCGTGGCTTTTTGCTCGTTTGGTCTCGCTATTTCATTCCTGGTTCTCTCTTTCAAGCTTCTTTCCATCCTGGGGATTTCTTCTCATTCCGTCCGTTCGCTATTTGGTGTCGCCTTCTCTCTTACTTATCTATTCCCATCCATCTTTACCTCTCCTACTCCACTACTTCCCTCCTTCAAGGCGTGATTAATGCGCCTTAAACCTCTCTCTTGAAAAAGAGCATTTTTTAGTGGAGCCTTAGCACGTGAACCCATAGGAACAGGACCCTTCTTCTTTGCAAAAAAGCTTCGAATTATCATCACATCAATAGGCGCAGAAAGCAAATCTTGGTATTGACTTATTGAAAATCTCAAAGAGATTGCTTAGACAAATCTTTTTGTGTGAGGCCGCCTGTTCCCCACCTTTCTTACCTTGTTTTTTGGGCTTCCAATTTCGTGACTCATAAGCCCTCCGTATCTAAAGATAGATGGCTAAAGGCGGGTTCCGCAGTTAACTAAGAAGGCGATCGATTGGCTTGGAGAGGAAAGGAAACCCGGACCGAAAACAAAAAGGATAGGAATGAATTGAATAAAGAAAGAATATATAGAACCTTGAGCATTTTCTCTTCTCGGCAATGGTTGAGAGTAAAAAAGGGAAGTTTCTGTCTTAGTTTCACTTCCTTGAATCGGCGGCTACCGCGCAACGTGCCCTTGCTTGGTGGGTCGGAAAGAAGGGTGGTGCCTTAGCTCATGGGTCTAAAAACTTTTGGTCATGTGCTAGCACCGCTTGTCCAAAAGGCCAAGCCAATGTAACCGGAAAGGAAGAGTTTGATCCCGGCTCGGTAGTAGGACCGTTCCCCCTCAACTACTTATTGATCCGTTGGTAAACCCCTCTCTTTCGGTCTACTAGCCGGTTACCTCCTTTCCTTCGAAGTCTTTGTCGAGCTTATCCCCCTTTCCGGCTAGAGCTGTTTGTATATAGTTCAACCGCAACCCTTGTTAGCCGAGCTATTTTCTTCCGCCTAAAACCTCTCCTTATTCGGTTGAGTTAGCATCTGCTTCTTCTTTCTCTTCCTCGCTAAAAGAGCAAAAATCTTTCTTTCTACTTGTACTTTCCCTCTTATTCTACAATATTATTGTTTATTCGTTAGGTGATTACTTTTCATTTTATATAGCTGTAAAAGCTTCCTTTTTCTTTCACTTACCGACGTCTCGCTCCGACCCTGCCTTTTTCTTTATTCGGATTCCGCTTGAAACTAGTCCCATCTTCGCAGCTTTTCTAAGAAGTTCCGTTCCTATCAATAGAAATATCTCTTTCTTCTAGTCGTACGTCTTAAATAAAAGCGACTTACTTCCATTTATATATGTAATTGTTGAGATCAGGCCTACGAGAGGTATTCAACAAGCGCCACTCAATCGCGCAAACTAAGCCCTCCATAGAAGTTCAAGGAAGTAAAGCTACATACCGCCGGAAAGAGATGGGCTTTCTCCTTTCTATTTCTTGCGGGCTATTGATTTCGGGTTGAGACTTTGCTTGCTTACTTTCACACTTCCTTCAAGTGAGCTACTTAAGGTTTAAGGTAAGGGGCACTCCTAGCATAGATTACCATTCTAACCTGTCTTTGCTTTGGTAGATAGATGCGCTTAATTAGTTACCCGAATTAAAGAGGACTCTTGAATAAGTTGACTTCGCACGGGCGTCATCTTTCCTTTCATTCACTAGTTGAGTACTTCCTCCGTCGGATAGAAGCTTTTCAAAGGGTGCTTCGCTTCCGGCTCTTCTTGTTCGATACCACTTCCCGTCCTTGTAAATATCATCTCTTACCGCTATTTTTGAATAGAGAGCCCCATTAACCGGACAAGCTACCTCACGAAGAAAGGATGACGAAGGGCCGGTTGACGCAAAGCAAGCGTCGCCTATGAAACCTCCTCTTTCTTTAAGCCTTATGATGTAATTGACTAATTACTTATTCAAGTAATGGACTAAGGGATATACCGATCCACAAGAGATGGGTCAAAGGCCAACTTTGGATTTAGCCTACTTTCTTTATGCATATCCAACGACCCTCATGGAAGATTCTCTTCTAGGGGTCTCTTTCTCTAGAATAGATCTTTGTGATTCAAAGCTTTCTCCTTGAACAGTTTCATTCTTTCTTTCACCCGAAAGTAAGTGCTATCTTGAAGAAGGAAAAGTTCTGTCGGGGATAGCGAAAACTCGCAACTTCCCCGATTCAATTACTTTTCGCGGGCCGATGCCTCTTCCCCGCTTTAAGTTCGGTTCCGGTTAGCCGGATCGGATTAGTCGCCAAAAAAAGGAATCTATTTACTTTACTAGGAAAAACTAGCGCTTAGAGTTCGGTGGAAGGGAGAAACCATTCCCGTATGGAGACAAACCTCCCTTAAAGGAATGTCTATATGGGGTCACCACTCTTATCTTATTAGTAGAAGACAGAGTGGGAAGGCGGAACATGAAGCCAATCGATAAAGAAAGGTGTAGTCCGTCCTTTCTTTGTCTTTTCCGATGGGAGGGCGCTTTATCGACTCCTAAGAGGCCACCAGAGACTACGATATAGACCAGGATCTATCGGCCGCTTGGTGACGGTCAATAAATAAGAAAAAGGGCGCGCGCTCATCTCTTCGACCGGCCAACGGGGAAGACTCGACTCGAATCGGCGCTAGCCCCGGCATAGATTCGGGGGACAAGTCTAATTCATCAACAACCGGGCTTACCGACTCTACTTCAACCGCACTCTCCCGAAGCCGATGGAAGTACGCTCGATGAAGAAGTCCCGGTTCCGCTATTCTTTCAGAAAGGTAGTTCGGCGGAAAGGAATCGGAGATAAAGAGCTCTCGTTCCAGCAGCTTTGAGTGAAACCGTTCGTCCCGCAGGTGAAGGAGTGGAAAGGGGCAAGCGGCATCTAACAGGAGCGCGAGAGAGATTCTTTTCATGACCCCAACAAGGGGCTCCCTCTTAGGTCCACAAGCAGCCTCCCCTATTGGACTTTTCTCTTAAGTAAGGGTCGAGACCACCTCTAGTTATAATCAATCGGGGCGGGGTTCACAGAAAGGACTTCAAGCGGTATCGCCGCCGCCGTCACTCTCCTAGAGACCACAAGACGGCGGCTATCGTTGGTCTATATTCAAGCAGCGGAATGCGGGATAGGACGACCTATCTATGTATAGATCCAACGCCGGTAATAGAACGATCAAAGCCGGTACGCTAAACTCCGAAAGTCGCAAACCCGTTTGTCCCTGTTGGGAAGGCAGGACGAGAACTATAGTATTGCGGTGCTCCTTTTCCCTCTAGAAAATGCTATCGACGAAACAGAAAATATCGGCATGAAGAGGTTAGTCTGTGAAAGAGGCTCATTTCTTCATGAATATTCATAGGTTAGTCTACTAAAAGAAATCGGAAGCGAGTGGTGAACCGCTTCGCCTATCCGGCCATCGGCGAGCCCGGACCCAAGCAAATCTACAATTTATAAGGCCTCGTGCCGAGATAGCCTTCTTCTAACAGGGAAGAAAGCAGATAGCGTTTCTTTACTCATGTGGCACACGAAAGATTATGCGGAAGGGCATTTTCTACTAAATAGGAAATGAGTTAGAGTTCAAGGTCCGGCTATCTCGTTAATCGGTATAGCTTTTTCTTTCATTGGTACTACTCCGATTCAATTCCTTCGAAACCGAAGAGACAGAGTATCGATTGATGCCAATTCTTCTCCGCTTCCACCGGATTACTTATGATTGAATAGTTCACCGGTCCACCGGGAAAGGGCCTACGACATCCTCCTACGAACCTAAGAAATAGAGTTCGCATCGCTTCCTAGTTACCTTTAAAAAGCGGATAACCACCGGAGCGATAGGCACCTTCTATTCAAAAAATGTATGTCGCTTTTCTCTCCTTAAAGAAGGAGGTGATTGAGGCGACGGTAAGAACCTCTCCTTTAGAGCTACCCGCATTAGTTATTCTCATTCTAGCAGTGGCTTATTCTTTCAACACCGCCTAGGGCATTGATCCCTATAAATTAAGGAGTTCAATTACCTAGCCTTTGCTAAGCGTGAACTTCGCTATTTCCAATACCAAGCGCCGAACATATCTATTCTCGAACCGAACCGATAGAATATCTACTAAGAGGATAACTAGATAGATGGAACAATGATTGACCTTTTAAAGGACTCTTGACGAGTATAAGACAATGATGTTTCATACTAGGAACCAGTATAATACGGAGAACGATGGGAAGTCTATTTTCTAGGAGCTAAGGGGTCATCGGATTGATTGATAGGGTTGTTCTGTTCTACACCGAAGAGATAGCACGAAAGAAGCCACCACGTCATGTACACTCACTCTCCGAAGCCTTATTTCTTTGACTTCGAATAAGGATTGCCAGAGTTCACTTTGATAGTCTAGCTCAAAAGTGAATTTAGATAGCCTATTTAGATTGCCCCTTGAAGGCCCGGTGGGGAATACCCAACCCTAGAAGGCGCTCCGGCATGCAGCCCTTCGCCACATCAATAACTCGGTCAAGTGCACACATCAAAGCACGATGATTCCCTCGTAAGAAGGACACATCGGGACCGAACCCAACCCATATCCGTACTCCCGAAGGAGACGGCTAAGGCTAAACCCGCATTTCGTAGAAAGGTTTGTCAATCTCTTACTCGCGAGAGTCAAGTTTCTAAAAAGCTTCGTTTATAAAGTAAAACAAAAATCTCACCCCGAATGGAAAGAATATCGTTTTCATAGTTGTGCAAAGGATTGGAGATAGAATTACGGATATGCCGATCTTCGGTTAACGACCAAGGGGCTACGAGACTCAAAGAGGGAGGAACCCGCCACCGGTCGTCTAACCGGTAAAACCGGTGGAAAGAGTGCAAAACCCGGTCCCGACCTGTCTCGACTCGACGAATCGACTTCGATATTTCTAGTTTGATCGACCCCCGGGGACAAAAGAAAGATCCCGTGAAAAGGGGGACAGGGAGCATAGAACTCTCTTCGAGAGAATAAATAAAATCTCCGCATACGCATAAAGGAATGTCTAGAGGATTGCCCGAAGCCGAAAGAGTCTCGTCCAATCCGTACTTGAATCAATTGGAGAAGGAATGGCATATGAGCAATGGAAGGCAGGCACAGCAGACCGATCGGTAATGGCGCACGAGAGCCTTTAGTGCCCCCACCCATCGCAACTAGCAAAGACACGCTTTAGCCTTTCGTAGGTAGCATCCCATCTATAGGGGCGAAAAGCAACTCGACTATAAGGAGAGGAGTGAAAGCCGCTTGCTTGATTGTAAGGAAGGAAAGGAGCGAAGCAACTCTCTTGACTATAAGGAAAGAGAGGAGCGGAAGCCACTTGCTTGACTATAAAGTTGGAAAGGAACATTGGAATTCGGTAAAATGGATATGTTGATATCCGAAAGGTACTTGCCGATTTGAAGTTTGTGTTTTGGAAGTGACAAGCCTGAACTTCTTTGTTACACGACTCGATTTGGGAGGTAATCTTGACAATTTAAGATCCACTTCCGGTTATTTGATCACTTTTGCAGGGGGGAGCTCTTTCTTGGCGTCTAGATTACGAAGTGTATAGCTTTGTCCACCGCGCAGAAGTCGAATATATTGCTATAATCGAAAGTGCCAAAGAATTGCTTTGGATGAAGGAATTTACTCGAGATCTTGGCTTTGAGCGGTCAAGGTACGTTTTATTCTCTCGATAATCGAGTGCTATCTCGTCTCACCAAGCACTCCATTTATTCTAAGACCAAACATAAACATAGAAAATCTCATTGGAGGAAGGGATGGTGATTAAGCGATAGAACCTCTTCTCTTCTTTCAAATCGCATCTCTCAAGTGAGAAGAAAAGGCCCCCCACGGAGCGGTAGGAAAGCAAGGGCGTAGCGGGAAGAAGAAGTATGAAAGCAAAGCAAATCTTTCCTCCTCTCGATGAGGCTTAGTTCGGCTAGCCCTAGACGGATCACATCTCATTAGAAAGGCGGTGTCTTTTTTTTTTTTTTTTTAGTAAGATAGTAGTGGATCGAGAAAGCAAAGCTTAAAAGGCGAAAGTGCTCTACCTACCCTCTCTTGTTTCGGGTATTCCACTCGTTCTCAAAGTATATAGCTCTAGTAGTCCTTTTCGCCTATTACACTCCTTCGCTCTAGTGATCGCTTCGTATACTACGCTTCTTATCCGGCGTATTGAACTCGTTTATTCCACTCGCTCCCTAACTCTAAGAGCAACTCCTCTTTTTAGAATTGTTGAAGAAACTACTAACTCTAACTATCTAATCGCACCGATCGGGGTCGATCTCACCGACCCCTTGCTTCACCACGCCCAAGCCGGAGGCTAAGGAGAGCGAGAATAAGGTGAAGGTGGATAGCGCTCATCAAGAGCTTGGTTAAGTGTCCAAGACCGTATGCCTTGCTGGTTGGATCCGAATCGCTCTATAGTTATCTAATCTCTTTCTTTTTTCTACCTCCCGAAAGTACAAAGGAAGCCGCTTCGAAGTTGAAGGGGCTCGTCCATTCACTATATGTCTTTAATTTCATACGAAAGAGGAAGATGAAAAACTCATCGATCTCCTTACCGCTCCGTGGGGGTCTTCATTCACTCTTCTCTTACTTTCCCTACTTCTAGAAAAAAAAAAAGAAATGTTGAACAAAAACGATCTTTCTAAAGTGTTGGCAAAGCAGATCGGTCGGTACTGCAGGACGGGCCGGGAGCGAGCAGTAGGAGAAGCGATAAGCCCTTCAATCTACTCCTCAAAGCAGGAATGGAGGGCCGCTTTCAACATAATTCAAATAGATAGTTCTCGCTCACATCAAGGGAAGCTCTTCATTAACCGAGAAGCTCATTGGCTCGCCTTTGACTCTAGCCTCTCATTTAACTCGCTACTTCGTCAACTTCTCGGTCCCTCGTGAGTATGGCACGCACCTCTACATCTTTTCCTATCTATAGTCGGGGACCGCTGCTCGTAACTACTAGCTATCCATCTAGCCCACGATAGCGAAGGCTCAAAAAAAAAGATTGAATGAGGTCATTAACATTGAATCATCATAAGGAAGTCAAGTAGTCCGTGACCGACTAGCCGACGCTTTCGCCTTTCCACTTTCCACGAGTCAAAAAATGTAACGATAGCTAAGAGAACTAGAGAGCTAGAGCGAAATACTTGTAGCGAGTAAAGAACGATTTCACTTTCCAATAAAATAGTACGAGTTGTAAAAGCGTAAGAGCTATATAGAACCACCTTTGGCCGGTCTCACATCTTCCCATCCTCTACTTAGTTGTCTCAATTACATCGATCCCGAACTACGTCCAGCCAAGTATTCTTGCCCTTACCCTTTCGGTCGAGCACAACCTCCCGAGCGCTAGGTTCAAGCAACTTCATACCACTTCGTCCCTTTCACTCTTCAACCCGATCTCTACATTCATAGCTTGAAAAAGCAAAAGAGGGTCACCTCTCTTAATGACTATTCTTAAGCTTCCTTTCTTTGGGAGTAGGATCTCTTTCCTAGGAGCTCATAGAAAGATAGCGAAGTCGATAGTTCTTTCTTGCTTTCCTTCTATCTATCTTTCTATTTCAAAGCTTGTGCTTTGGTTCGTATCATCGCTTACTTACTTGACTTGCCCCCTTTTTTTTAAGCAAAGAGGAAGTCGTGCAAGCAAGCGAAGTGGAATCTATTAGAATAGAAAATAGTGCGGCTCGATCAAGTATAAGAATAAAGCTAGGAGGTTGGCGGGAAAGGTGACTTTCTTTTCCTTTTCGACTTCTTTCTTTAGAACTTCCCGTAAAGTGGTAGGGTAGGCCTTTGGCACCGTAAAGGTGAGGATCGAAATTCGGAGAGTGAAGAGAGGAAGGAACCCTCTTTTTAAGTCCTATGTCGCTCTTCTCTCAATCGCTCTTTGGTATTCGGAAGTGGAAAGCGAACCGTTGGCCGTGGCCGAAAAGAGAGGTTCGTCTTTCTTCATTCAAGTAAGAAAAAGATGGGACGCTCGCAGACCGGAAGGAAGAGAATTATTAGAACTCTCGTCCGCCCCTCTCCAACCGGTCAAGTGGCCGAACGCCCCCTCGACTCGGCAACAAGAGTCGGTTATGGAATAGCCTTTTAGTCGGCTTTCTCGTTCTTAAGGACTTTACGGCCGGTAGGCTTTATAGCGGACTGCCGCCTTGCGACGGCCTAGGATATTACATATATAGTTGCGCTTGCCTTCACTTAGAAACTCTACGCCCCCTATTAGAGTAAGGCATTGGCTCTCTAAAAAAAGGATTTTCTATCGTTGCATGGGTTCCTTTTTGTATAAAACATATTGACTACAAATTGAACTAAAGAAAGAATGTTGATTGTTCGACAACGTGAAGACTGCAATCTCGACTTAGAATAATCAAACGCCCATCACGAGTCACATGGGAACCCCCACCAGGTAGAATAGTTGTGATATCCCCATCAAGATCTAACTCTAAGAGGATACTATTCATTTCTTCTTCACACTGCTGCTCGCTTTGGAGACTAAACAATGGAAATAATACGTAACAGTCAGCCAAGTAACGATAATAAGATCGGGTCTTCCCAAAGGTATATACTATGAAAGGCATGATGAGATTCGGTAAGAAGGGCAAGCTTAGCCCAAGATACCTTAGGTCTTACAGAATTATTTGGAACATAGGACAAGTAGCCTACAAGAAAAAATTTACATTCAAAGCTCGAGTTTGTATTTCATGTATCTATGTGCATTGAAGACCCTTCCCATATTGTCCCAGTAGATGACGTTCAAATTACAAAAGAATTGTCCTACGAGGAAGTTCCAATGGCTATATTAGATCGACAAATATGTTAGCTGAGAATCAAAGATTTAGCTTTCGTAAATATGTTGTGAAGGGACAAGAACATCGAGGAAATTACGTGGGAAGCCGAGATAGAGATGAAGTCTAGATATCTTCCATTTATAGATGACTAAATTTCAACTATATGAGTTTGGTCATGTTATAGTATGTCATGCTAAATCCCATTTTAAGATTAGATTATTCTCGAGTTGAGAAAGTTGCAGCTTGTGATGTTTTCTTTGACGTTGATGCTTGTTTCAAGCCAAGAGTTTTTGTTGATTGTTTATGCCCCTGTGTGGCATATATATATTATGTTTTCTGGCTGCATTATATAGTCCCATATAAAGAATAGACTCTGTTAAATTTTTTGTAAAATTCTTGAAGAATTAGTTTTCCTCCTTCACACCTCCACATTCGAAGACGAATATTTCTAAGGGGGGAAGATGCTACATCCCTTGTTTTTATACATTAAGTTCGTCGTAAGTTAGACAGCGTAAGCTTGAGAATGAGATTACCTTTGAGATTATGAGCAGTTAAACATGTTCACCCTAAGCTTATAAAGGTTTTTTTGTAAATAAAAGAATTTTATTAGAAGTATCAACATTACAACACGAAAGAAAGGAGAACAACTCTCTCCAATCTCAACTAATAGACTCCTACATAATAACAACTAGTATCTCAAACATCCAAAGTAACAAGGAGAGACAATCTAACCAGGATAGTAGTTAAGAGACCTAATCTTTGTTTCAATCATCACATTGGTAGAACCTCTAAAACAGACTTCATATATGGAAAGCTTGATTATCACATTGGTATCTCTAGACCAATTTTGAAACATTCTGCAGTTCCTCTCTTTCCAGAGGTGGTAGATACATCCAGTGGTTAGCATCCTGAAAATATGAGCTATAAAAGTAGTCCCCATATGGTTCACTTTCCAGTTCAATTCATCTGCTCACTCCCTAGGTTGTCTATGTATCCCAAGCCAGCTCAGTAATTTTCTCCAAACAAAATTAGTATAGGGACAGCAAAAAACTATGTGATTAATTATTTCTTGAGTTTGAGAACAGAGAGGACAATCAGCATTAGATAATATGCCTCAACTAACCAGCTTATCCTTTGTGTCTAATCTTCTTAATGTTGCAACTCTGAAGAAAAAACCCCATTTAGGAGCACCTAAATTGATGTGTACTACACTTCTCCAAGAGACTTTTGGCTAGGTCTCCAATAGGTCTTTGTGGAACTTCTGCATAGAAAAATTTTGTAATTGTAAAAATTGATTGTAATCATACCCTGCCTTCTCAAAAGTCTGCCTACTCTTGAAAATCTTCAATACAACCCAAGAAGCTTGTTTTGGGAGGACTAACCAGGGAGATTGGCCCTTGATATAATAGTTATGCACCCATCTTACCCACAGTTTATCATAAGCCTATAAAGGTTTATGATAATGATTGGCAAGTATTAGAAGGTTTAGAGATTAAACGAATCGAAAAGTATAAGTTTCATCAATATGATACCCATACCTTTGGGCTATGGTTTGAACTACGCGACACATGTAAGTAAACTCAAACCCCAGAGAATTTTAGTCATATTCAAGTATGTAAATAAAGAGTTTCGTGTATAAAAGGATGAAGCCCTGACATGATTTAGGACTTAAGAGGATGACGACGATTATGGGAATTAATATTTCACGTGTGGAAAAAGAGGCTATAGACTAGTGTTGTATTAAATGATGGTAATACTAAATATAGGGATTATGTTAAAAGTGATTGACATTTTAGTAAATTGAGATCAAGAAATTATTTATGGGTAATTGGGTAAATGTTGAATTAGTGGAAGACATTGAAAATATTAGTGATTATGTGGCATTAAACTACACATGGGCTATGGAGATTATCTATTGGTGACTAATCACTTTAGGATTACATAGTAGTGACACATGGATCTAAGGTGTCAACTTGTGGCCTAAGGTGGGGTGTGGACCCCACAACCCACTAAAGAAGTAGAGAAAGGGTTTCTATAATAAGATCTTAATTGTCTCTCTTTGGCTACTTTTATTTTGACAAGTAACGTCCAAAATAATGGGGCAGAAATACATATGCTATGTATGTATATGTATATACAATCTACTGGAGGGAATTGTAAAGAAAATGCGAAGAACAACGTAAAGGCTATGCCACATCAATTTCGTAATTCAACATTGATCATTCTTCGGGTTTTAGCAAATTGAAAGTTACTTCATAGTGGAGAAAGGTAGAAGTAGAGTTGATTCTGCAGATTTAAGGTAAGAATCTACTTTATCTGTGTAGATCTAAGGTTATACAAGTCATAGCTAGTTTGTAGAGTCAAAAATTCAAGAAGTAAAGGCCGGAAATCGTAGTTATTATTTTATTATCTTGGACTATTTCGGGTTGTTCTTGAACTATCTTATTGCTGGAAGTTTTGAAGAGTAGCTTGAGTATGTTTTGATGTTATGTTAGAGGTGTTGAAGATAAGAAGAAAGTGTTAGAGAAGTGTTGGATGATATTATGAGATGAACTTGTCGTTCGGATATTGTATTCTAGTTTTCCTTAATTGACAATGGTTTAGTTATAGTTTTATCATAGATTGACATATTCTATAATGAGAGTGCATAATGGATTGTGTCAGTTAGACAACGATAGGTATGTTAAGGCTACCCTTTCCTTCTCTTGGCATGAGTCTAATGGAAACAAAACATGAACAAACATCCCATCATAACGGCCCCATTCATGTTAAGCTAGAAATGTTCATTGATTCCACTTAATGTTATTATATCTTGGTTGTCCCTTGTCGGAAGTACTTTCTATATTGTAACATTATCTCTTACATGATATTCTGTTGTATGATGTTCAAGTTTATATTGAGTTATTATTCTTTTTCAAAGAGACAGAGTCATTCCAAAGCAAAAATTGTTTCACAGTTTAATGGTTTTCCCTGTGAGCATTCAGGTTATCAGGTTGCCTCATACGCCTTATTTATAGTCTATGCACTCATATTATTATTCATGCCTTACATATTCAATATATATTTCATACTGACGTCCTTTTTATCGAGGGATGTTGCATTTCATGCCCGCAGGTTCAGGTACACGGTTTGACATCCCTTATCAGTAAGTTCTAAGCTTAGTTATGGTTGGTGCACTCCTTTTGTTTTAGAGTTCCTTCTTTTAGGTCATTATGATGTTATGTACATATTTACGGGTATGGCGGGGCCCTGTCCTGACCTTATATGATTGTGATATACTCTTAGAGACTTGTAGACAAGAGTCTTGTATAGATGTCATGTATGGCCTTGTTGGCATACGTTGCGTTGTACAGACGTCATGGTGGATTTGTTGGTCCTTATATATATATATATATATATATATATATATATATATATATACGCATGTCTTGTTGGGATTGCCAGCAGTATAGAGTTCTTTGAGTACATTCAGATTATCCAATAGCGGCCTTAACGGCCCAGACCTTCTGTATATTCAGGTTATGGTTCAGATGTGGTAGCTCGGGCTAGAAAGGTATTGAGTGCCAGACACACTATCCTCTCCCCCCTAAGGTTGGGGTATGACAATCATCTTCCGTCTTGACCAAATTTACCCCTTTCATTCATTAATCCTAAATACCTATTTCATGCATTTGTCTTCACTTTACGAGTCATGCTCTTTCCTTCTGAGCCTCATAAATTTAGGTACTCTTACCGTTGATTAATTTCTTTAATTAGGAGGTCTTTACCAATCTTTTCTTACCGTCGACACTTACATCTCATATCATAGTCATAATGTGTTTGCCTAATCTGGAGGACATAATATGGTTCGCCTTAGAATTCTTTGTTGTAACCTTATCATATCTTATTAAACCATTAGGTGAGTCTTGTATCATTCTTTATCGTACTATCTCCTCTATAGGAGGATAGCCACTCTCTGTACCCAGAGATTTCTATCATAAAAGGTCATATTATTATCTCAACTCCTTCCATAGATCTATGATCATTTAACAACTTACGATTTACTTCAACACAATTCCCTCTTACTCGGGATTACTATACCATCTACACGAATACAACGTCATGTGTTCGTAACTGACATGCTTAGTCTCAATAGACCTCTCATCTTCTAGTTAAGACATTTAATCTTAAGGGCTTCTTTCTGGATAACCTTTAAGAATTACCCTCTTTTTTTTTTGCAGTTTAGTCTCTTACCATCTAATTTCTTACCTCGCAACTTCTCAATATCTTTTCTTATAACAATATCTCGAGGTTCCAACTCTCATTCTATCTAACCAAGGAAATTCCCAATATCGATACCTCCTAACTAAAAAGGTCTAAACCACATGATTGGTATATGTTATTGACATTGGGCTGTTCAAAACTCACAGTAGATATTCTCGTAACACATTCATCTTCCCAACTTAACACTTACTTATTGTTGTCTTTTGGGTTTACTTGACTACCAACTCGTCGTATTACCATATTTCTATGACTCTTCATTGTTGCTCGTATTGCTTATATGTCTCACCTATACGAGTATAATCCATTTACTATCCATCTCACTTCTCTCCGTATTCCGAATACTTGTAACAAAATATCATTTTTCTTTATTTAACTTCTCCTTCCTTAATTGGCCTTATCTTCTAGGAACTTACTAAACCTAATTTACCTTGGACATGAACCTTTCTAAGGAAACATTTACCTTTCATACAAAGAATCCAACGCTTGGCCCCTAAACCTTCAAGATCTCCAAAGGTCTTATCCAATTAACAAATTCCTGTGTACCATATTTTGTATATATATTCTAAAGAGGTGCCTTTGACATAATTGTATTATTCTTCTCGTACTGCCCATGCTAAGGATTGTTCTTACCTTTACTAGAACCCGAGATCTTGCTTCTTTCTAAACCCCCACCTATTGATGTTAATAAATTAGAAATTAGTATAAGTACTTCTCATTGTGATTCTACCATCACTTGAAAATGGGATAATGATGCTTACATCATTCTATTTGAATATCAATCTCCTTACAATCTTCCGCATTTCGGCATTCTATACCACCTACACTTTACTTCCTTCACATCCTAAAATCGGCACTTTACCGTTCTATACTCGCTTTACCATCTCTGCATATGTGGAAGACAAATACTCACGCTCTGAAACTTTAGTATAACACTCACATTCCTGCATATCAATAATCGAGTAGGAGTCTTTTATTAACTAGCTACGAATATGAACTAACCAAAGTCTTTCTGGTAATCGGCATTACTGGAACTACATAAAGCATGAATTAGACTCAAATTCATAAAACTCAGCTCTACCGCGTGATCTAGATTATGAAAGGAAGGTAACCGTCCTAATATCAGGTAGCCTCCTATTTCTAAGGATGACGTGCTACACACCCATAAACAAGACTATTAGATACGGCTTCTAGACATCCCTAGGACTGACATTCTCTAATACCAAGTTTGTTACACCCCAACCTTGGAGGGTATGGCCAGTACCCAGTGCCTAACTGCCCAAGCATACCATGTCTCATATGTACCCTAAATACACATGTATTTGGGCCAATAAGGCCTCAGAATAACTCCATTAAAATAACAACACGTAAAAACCTGTAGAAGCAGAAAAGCACAACCTATATAATACGAAGGAAGCCGACAAGGCCACAGTACACATCAACTGACTAATAGAGAGGCCAACAAGGCCATACTTGACTTCGACTACAAGATTCCTGTCTACAAACTTATAAGAGAACATAACCATCATGAGGTCGATACAGGGCTCTGCCATACCCATAACTATATATATAAAATCATACCGACTTTGATTAGAACCTCCAGAACTAGCAGAGAGCTCTATCTATCTGAACCTGCGAGTATGAAATACAGCACCTCAACAGGGGACGTCAGTACGAACAATGTACTAACTATGTAAGGCAGGAATATGTAAATATATAGTAATGTAAATGGGAATAAGGAAGAGATAACATGTAACTCTTTGTGCCACTAAGAACCATGATATGCATAAATAAAGTATAATCGCGTATATAATGTCATAGGCCTCTGTGGGCAATATCATTTGTATACCTCTGTGATACATATATAAGGTACATATATAACGTCATGGGCCTCTATGGCAAGATCATTTATATAGTATATCGCATATATAATGTTGTAGGCCTCTGTGTGCAATATCATATGTGTGTCTCTGGGATGTATATATATATATATATAAGTTGTGTATATAACAACATAGGCCTATGTGGGCAATAACACTAATAATGTAGTACATACTTATTTATAAGACTTAGTCTGAAGAACATACAATACACTTTGAGCCCGTTGAAGTGACGTAATGTCGTTACACCTCTGACTGTCCTTATGAGGATAACATATCTTTTTTTCTTTTCCATATGAATCAATAAGAAGAGATAAAAAAATACCTTTTCTAGTCTTCAGGAAACCAGTAAGGAACCATACCACATCCATATAGGAGGGATGTCATCAGGTGAGGAAAATACTCCCGGCAAGGGACAACAAAGATCAAGAAATCACTTTCAAGAGTAAGGAGGAAACACGCTATCAATAGCCCTAGTATGTTCTACAAACGATTATCTACAATATACGAACAATTTGTATCAATGATGAATCCATAACTTATAAGAAAACTCATTTACGCATTTCGTCGAACACTTAATGTGCATTGAATTTGTACTATCTTCTATAGCTTAACCTATACATATATCAACACAATAATCTTATTCACTAATGCTTCTCCATCTTCATAAGTTAATCAACAACCCAACAACTTCATACTACATTCTTAGTTTACACAAAACAACCCAACAATATCCACAACAAGGTTCAAGACTTCCAATAGTTGTTCTACATAATTGTCAATAATTTACTCTTCTAACACTTGTATAATCTTAATAACAACAATATGAAGATGAAACTTACCTCAAACTACTCTTTGCTACGTTAAACTCCCATACTTACCAACACTTTTGTAAATGGGGTTTTAAACCATAATTCCTCTCTAAGGTCGTATGCCTTCTCGGGATACTTAAGTTAATCGATGACAGGACTTGACATAAAACTACGAGGTGTAACAACTCTAATTTTCTCTCTCTCATAGTTGTAATATTTGTTTGGTTCTTATATGTTGGGGCATAGTGGGTTGGTACCCTTCTTAATCAAGGTATGTAATCTCTTCCTAACCTTGAAAAAGAAGTTGTAAGAAGGGTATTGGTGTATTTATTTTGTAGGACTCACAGGATGGTGATCGGAAGTCGTGACTCCAAGTTTCATTTGTTACTTTTAGTTAACTTTGGGATGTTTGTGATGGTATGGAGATTGGGAGGGGTCTGGTAGATCTTGATGAACTTGTGTGTTGTTAAAATGAGGTTGGGTGTGAATTACACCATTGAAAATTAGCCTCGAGAGCTCGTCGCTCCTTGATTGCTTGACAATATTTTTGGTATAGCTGTAGCATGTTGTTACGGGGCAATTTTAGAATTCAAGTTGCTCCTACCATATTATGTTGTTTAGAGGTTGTTTTACATGTTAAAAAGGGAGGGGGGTACGGCTTCCCACATTAAGAGGGCAGTGTTATCATGTTCAGGGATATAAATTGAAGGGTGTGGCGATACACCAAGTGTTGAGGCTGTGCGGGATTACTGTCCATCTTATACTATGGCGTACTGATTTGTAGGTCCCATACTTGTGGTTAGTCACTATTGCTATCTTTGTCATACTCTTTTATCGTAGAATAATGTTCCAAAAGAAGGGTAAAGTCATCATACTTTTCAGAGTCAAAAATTGAGGTATGTGAGATGCTTCTTTATTTTGTTACTATGACACAACTTCCATTTATTGTTCCCTATATATGAACCATGAAGTTTCAGAATCATGAAAGTATGTCAATTCTATGTTATCGATTTCATGAGTCAAATAAGAGTCATGTCGTGTAAGTATGAGTCGACACTTCAGACATATGTTCCACTCTAGGATTGAGTTTCCAACGTATCTTAAAAGAATTATAGATCATTACTTTGGACGAATGATATAAGTGGCTACCAAGGTATTGTTGATGAGTTATAGATCTCTACCTAAAATGAATTGTTTCGGCAGTTCCAGAAAGATCGTTATTGGGTTATAGTGTCATACTTAAGATAAATTGTGTCACTGGCCTAATGTGATCGTGAATAGATTTTAGTTTCTATCCAAGATGAATTATATTGTTGGCTTCCTGAATTATCATCATTGGGATATAGTACTTTACTTAAGATGAACCGTATTAGAATAGATGTTCCAAGCTTTCCTAGAGAATAAGATCATTCAAGATGTATTGTGAAATTTCATAGACTTTCTTTTCGTATAAACGCTTTCTCTACTTTTATTGTTATTGAGGTTCGTTATGCTTTATGTTCTGATAGTCGAGTATCTTTATAAGTATCAAGTTTCCATAGAGTTTCTTGTTTTTGTCGATGACATTAGACTCCCTTTCATAAGAAGTTTATACTTTATAAGTTAAAGCAAGTGTGTCCACAAGTTTACAGTTTCAACATATCATATGTTCCTTCGAAATGAGACTTAAAGAATGAGATGTCATAATCCCTCTATTCTCATCAATATTCATTTAGTTTTCTTGGCGTCGTCCGTATTGTATTGAACTTGTTTATTCCTTATAGAACTATTTGTGCTTGTTGAGCATGATTAGCCCCTTCATATAAGAAATCCATAACTTATAAGTTAATGAATATAAACACTTGAACTTAATGTTTTGGTAGTATGTTATGTATCCTAAATGGTGTTTTACATTCATATGTTGCATGTCCTATGGACGGACTATGATATACGCATATATGCACATACTCATTTGCATATTCATTTGTTGCATGCCCTATGGACGAACTATGATACACATATGTGCACATACTCATTAGCATATTCATATGTTGCATGCCCTATGGATAAACTATGATACGCGTAGTTGCACATACTCATTTCCATATGAATATGTTGCATGCTCTATGGACAGACTATGATACACATAGATGCACAGGAAATATTGACTATGGACGGTCTATGATGCGCATAATTCAACGTAAGTAATGATGATCCCTACGGATAGACTATAATACGCATAGGCGCCACCCTTGTTATGTTTCATGTGTGTTTGTTGATGCATCATGTTATCTATTGTGTTCATGTATGGCCTATACGGCATTATGATTTTGAAAGAGGTAATGAAGGAAGTTAATACATGAACCATCCCAGAACTTTACTCTAACAGAATGATCCAAAAGAGGTCCAAAATGACCTAAGGTACAATTACAATTAATATGAACATTAGGGGTTGTTTCCTAATCCTCTGAGGTACTCACTTGACTATACTTTGCTTTCCTATTATACGAGCTTATGTACTTCCATTTATGATTCTATCTGCCTTACATACCAGTACAATTTTTTCTGTACTCATCCCTATTGTCGGGGGCGTTATTTTCATGTGGCGGGTTTAGATGTACAGGTGAGAAGACTCCCTCACTATACATGTGTGGACATTCAACTATTAGGTGATGAGCTCAATTTCTTCCTGGAGCCGAGTTAATTCCAGTACTCTTATTGATACATAGAGATTTCGAGTTGTTTGGG
Source organism: Anisodus tanguticus (assembly GCA_034509755.1). Taxonomy (NCBI): domain Eukaryota; kingdom Viridiplantae; phylum Streptophyta; class Magnoliopsida; order Solanales; family Solanaceae; genus Anisodus; species Anisodus tanguticus. Next base: position 12,272,951 of record CM067561.1, read on the forward strand.
GCCCTGTCCTGATGGTGTTACAGTTGTACAATCCTTGTCATATTAGGTCTTCATAGATATGTATTGTGTGTCATGTATGTGCATTTGTATAGTAGTCACATATTTTCAGTTATGATGATCATTTATAAATGTATATATGCATGTGCACTGTTCATTATTCTTAACTATTTGCATAAGTTCTCATATAGATGGTTCGCTCGGTCAAGTTACAACACCGAGTGTCAGTCTGCCTCACCAAAGTTTTAGGGCGTAAAAGACTTGATTTGGATATTATTATGTGTCATTTACTTTCTGCTTCACTAACTTAATGAATTGATTAATTCAGTTGTTGATGGTTCTCCTATAGAGTGGGGATAGGTGCCTTCACGATTTTTAAAATTGAGTCGTGACATAGATGGTGATTCAAGGTTTCCTTCACTGATATTTTATTCCCTAAGTTGACCAGTTTTCTCTTTTCTAAAGTTGACTTCTTCTAAATTTCGAGCTGTTTGATTTCTTGAGGTAGGTTTTTGGGCATCATGCTCTTGTCATATTCTTGTATTCTTGTTCATCATCCATGATTTTCTCAAAGGTCTCATTACATGTGATAATCATATTGACCGGACGTATTTACTAACTGGAATGTTGAAAAAGTGAGACAGATAGTTATTAAAAAATAGGTAAATGGCTAAACAATGTTCCTGCTTGTGAAGCTCAAGTCTTACCTGAAGTCATAAGTGATCACTGTCCAATTGTGATCAATATGATATAAGGGATGAATGCGAGGTATAAATCATTTAATTATTGTAATGTATGGAGCAAACATCCTGATTTTATGCAAATAGTTCTGGATGGATGGAAAATCACAATTGATGGGTACAACGTGTACGGCATTCTGTTCTACAGCTACAACACAACATATTGTTGTTGTTTATTAAACATCTTAATAGTAGAACTACTTTCGTACTACTAAACAAGGAAACCTTCGGTTCCCTTTGTTTGAATAAACGCCGCTTATTTTAGTTTACATTCAAACCAAAGTAAACCAAGCCTAAGCAGTCACGACATCTTGTTGATATTGATTGAGGAGTTTGATGGAGTTTAGCCGATCTGAATCCATAAACCAAGAAAGTCGCCGTCTTTCGGTACTTTTTTATTGGAATTTGACTCTATAGGTAGGTATCGGCGGGGCTTGCGTAATGTAGTTGTAGTTAAGGCTGAAGTAGCGCTTTTTATTTGTGAAGATCTACTGAAGTACCAAAGGCGAACGGGGCTCCCAGGCCGGGACGTCGGCGAATGCTTGGCCTCCATTTGGAAGCGAGACCCGAAGGGTGAGCTTATGGCGGTTAGCTTATGGCACTAAATAATAGGCATTAGGCATTCTGGGCTGAAAGGAGGCAAGAAAATGAAGGTTAGTAGGCAATGGAAGTTCCTGAAAAAAAGGTTGAAATGACTGCACAAACAACATTTCAAAAATATTGTGACTGAAGCATATGAGTATAGGGAGGAATTATTAAATGCAAGAGTTACTCCAACAAAATCCAAGAAATATTACAATTCAGGAGGAAGAGATTGAATCAGAAGTGTAGAAGATCTTCGTATCCGGAATGTGTCTTCCTTCTCCAAAGAAGTAAGGCTACATGGATCAAATTGGGAGATTATTGTACTAAGTACTTCTTTTCAGTCATGATGGGAGATAAAAGAGGGCCAAGGAGGAAAGCTAGTGGAGGGGTCTTTTGCCAAGGACAAAAACTTACAGTAGAACATGATGTGAATTGTTAAGGCCTTTCACTGAGAAAGGTATTAAAATAGCATTGTTTAGCATCAATGAGAATAGGAGTCCAAGGTATGATGGGTTTGATAGTGGGTTTTTCAAAGCAGCATGGAGTACAGTGAGCAAAGACATTTGTTTTATTGTGTTGGAGTTCTTTAGTTCTGGTATTTTACTCAAGCAGTTGAATGCAACAATGATTTCAATCATCCCTAAGGTAACTACGCTTGTCAATGCTAGTCAATACATGCCTATATCTTGCAGCAATGTGATATACAAATGTATTTCTTAATGGTTGTGCACTAGATTAGTTGTTGTACTGCCTACTCTAGTGAATGCTAATCAAGCTGAATTTGTTAAGGATATATCTCTAATTCATAATGTAATCATGTGTCATGACCTATTTAGACACTACAATTGGAAGACACTCCTAGATGTTTGATGAAGATAGATTTGAGGAAGGCCCATGATATGGTACAATGGGATTTTATTTAGGAAATGCTGGAGGAGTATGGGTTTCCTAATATGTTTACTCAACTGATAATGGAATGTGTAACCGCTAAGGTGAATGGTGAGAGAAGTGGACAATTTTAAGGAAAGAGAGGGTTGAAACAAGGGAATACCATTTCCGTCTCCTCTTTGTTCTTGTCATAGAATATTTGACTAAGGTGTTTTCTTTGATGGGAAAATTACCAGATTTCATCATATGTGCAAAGAACACAAGATAACCCATCTCATATTTGTAGATGATCTGATGATTTTCTATAAAGGCAAGGAAACTTCTGTTAAGAGAATTATGCAGACATTAAATCACTTCTCTCATACTACTGGGCTTGTTGCTAACACAGATAAATCTAGTTTACTTGTGGCATGTGTTGATGATACTTTAAGAAATAAGTTGTTAGAAATCATTGGCTTCTCCTTGGGGTCTTTTTCAATCAAATATTTAGGCCTCTCACTATCTCCAAAGAAGTGGAATAAGTTTGATTATCACCAGCTGAGCCTGAAAGTTACAGAGAATATCAGAGCTACTTTTTCCAAGCACTTGTCTTATGCAGTAAAGCTTCAGGTTATCACATCTGTTTTATTCTCTTTATAAAACTTTTGAAAATTTGTCTTCATTCTTCCTCAAAGTGTTTGAAAGATGTGGATAGGAGATGCAGAGATTTTTTATGGGTATCACAGAGGAGAAAATGAAAATCTCACTAGTAGTCTGTAAACATAAATAACAAGAGGATATGAATATTAGATGCTGCAAACTATGGAACCTTGCTACTGTTGGAAAACTGATTTGGATGCTATTGAATCAAAAGGAAGTTTTATGGGTGAAATGAATTTATGGTATATATATGACGAATGTTGATGATTTCTAGGGGTATATCCCCCCAAATGTCAGCAGCTGGTATTAGAAGAAGCTTAAGTTAGCAATGATAGAGTGGTATAGGAATACCCGCAACGGTAGCCAAGTTGGTGTAGCAGTAGAGCGCGGGACCGCAAGGTCACGAGTTCGATCCCCTGAATAAACCTTCTTGGTTGAGCCTGTCATGCATGGCTTGCCAAGTGTGGTTAATCGGCTGACGTGATTTGCAGGCTATTGCGTCAGTCCGGGGTTTACCCTGTGCGCACTCGAGAGAGTAGCGGCTGCGGGTTCCTTCGTCAACAAAAAAAAGAGTCGTATAGGAATGACAAATACATTGTAACACCTTCAGGTAAATGCTCTATCTTTAAGAGCTACCTGACCGTGTTAGAGTTGGGATCTAATCTTGTTATACCTGATATCGTCTGGTCCAAGATTGTATTGCCTAAACTTAGATTCATACTATGGTTGTCAGCTCATAAGAGATTTCTAACTAAAGGTCGACTGGAAATATGGGGATGCAATGTGAGAATGTGTTGTGTTTTATGCCTTATGTACTCAGCAATGTATTGAAGTGAATGGACTTCTGAAGTTTGGAGAGAGGTAACAACATGGTTGGAAGTTTTGTGGCCACATAGTGAGACAATGGAGTGTTTGTAGTGGATTAAACAAAAAATATTGGAGCAGTTTTAAAAAGGAAGTTGGGCAATGATATACTTCATCTGGCAAGTAAGAAACAAGGAATTTTTTAGGGGGCATGTTGTACAACAGGGATTCTTACTCCAACAAACTCAATTCATTATTAGAGAAACATACTAGAAAGTGTGCACATTTTATTGAGCATATTAACCTAATCATTCATGCACCCTACCTAGCAGGTGGTAGGGAATTTGATTGCTCCTAGATAACTGCTGCTTTTGTTTGTATTTGTACTGAAGTTTGTTCGTTCGTGGTAATAATATTTTAACAGTTTATTGCTATAAAATAGGTAAATCAAAACTAAATTTTGAAGTCTTTTTTTTTAGAAAAAGAAAGGACATTTTTTAATTTATTGATTTAGCATCCAATGCTTCAAAAGGAGTGTATATTTAAAAGATCACGCATGCCCATGGGAGGTAAATTATTTATCTGTCCTTGTCCTCGTTACTTTAGCATCCCCCGAAATAAGAGCATTCGTGATTTGGTTACAAATCAATTGGAACCGAAAACCAAACCAAACCGATTAAGTAAATCGATATTTGTTTGGGTTTGGTTAGGTTTGTTTTAAATTTTTAAAATTTGATAACATTTGGTTTGGTTTGGTTTTATTAAAATAAAACCGAAGGAAAAATCGAGCCAAACCGATAAATTTTATATACAAATTTTATAATTATATATATACAATATATTAATTCTTATAAATAAATTCAAATACTTTGTATACTTCTTCATCAAAATTTTATCTCGCTAATGAACTTACACCTTAAATAAACTCATTTCGTAATAGAAAGACATGAATCCAAACCATGTAAAAAGAAATAAGTATGAAGTTTACCAAAAAATCTTTTATATTGCTTATAAACACTATTCACTTGATTAAAATTTATAAATCTTAAAACATTTTACATAATCCAAGAAAATTATAGCCACCACAATAGAAGGTAATCACGAATTATAAGTTGAAAAAGGTTGAGAAAGTTTTCCTAATTTTTGAAAAAAATAAAAGAAAAAAGTACTATTGAGTTTCTTTAAAATCCGAAAAATAAAATAAAACCGAATCAAACTGACTACAACCAAACTGATGGTTGTGTATTATATTTGATCTGGTTTAGTTCTAACAATTTAAAAACTGACTAACTTAGTTTGATTTTGGATTAACTAAAAACCGACCCTAACCGAAACATGAAAGGCCCTACTCAGAAATGTTAAAACTACTTATACTCGAAATGCCCCCAAAATTATGATACCAACATGGTATATAAATATATTGAGAGGGTATCATGAAAGACTGCTTCAGTCCTTCTCTTAGTCCTCCATAATATCATCATGGTATGTAAATATACTGAGATGGTATCGTGAAGGATCATGTTCATTTATTCAAAAGACACACTTTTCTAAAAAGAAAATCTATGATATCATCATCTTATATACAAATAATGTGATGATATCATGGAGGACTGCTTCAGTCCTTCAATGAGACACTCCCCAATTCTCCATGATATTCACATGGTATATAAATATACTGAGATTATATAATGGAGAACTGATTCGATCATTTTGTTAGTCCTCTATGATACCATCATAATATATAAATAGGGATAAGGACACAAGTAGTCATCCAGGTGAAACTATTGACACCCGGTGGCTCAAGAATCGTAAAGGTCATTTTTAGCTTTTTAAAAACAATTCCATCTTCTAGCCATTTTTCAACTAATTCTAACATATATATATATATATATATAAACTGTATCATTGTTGTATATGTATCACTATTATATATGTATAAAAAATGTATCATACGTATAGAAACCGTATCGTTGTTGTATAGAATATGTAATACTAATGTATATGTATAGAAAAAATCTATCACGTATAAAAACTGTATCATTATCATATGAAATATGTATTCCTAAAATATATGTATAGAAAATATATCATTGCTATATAATTTATGTATAATCAACGTATAAAATCAACTTATAATTACTAATTATACACATTATTATACGGATTACTATATTGTCATTGCAATAGACCAATTTCAATTTCTAAAAGATTCTAGTTACAAATACAGAGACAAGTTCATTGCTTATCAATTCTTTTTTCAGTCGCTCTGATCAACTCTGGCTGCAATATTGATTTCAACAGAAAGAGCAAACCCAGCAAAATAACATTGTATTTCAAACTTAAAAATTCAAACCAAATAAAAAGATACTTCAGATTCAAACAGCACATCAATATAAATTAAAAAATGAATTTGAAAATAGAAACTCATTTCCTTTTTGTTTCAATCTGTGAGAAAGATTTCTTTTGACATTGAGATTTTGTTTTTCTCTATGATGTCCTTATTAAGTTGTTTAATGATCTAAGGAAAAGGAAAAATTGGGTGAAAGCCATCAAATTGAACGAAATGACTGACTGAATTTGGTCTATTCAACTGATAATACAGATCTGCATTGGGCGGAGGTGTAGGTCAAAAAAGAAGAAGATAAAAGAAAAGGGCTGATGAGATAAATTGGCTAAAAATTATCTTTATTTTAGGCCTAAAAGCTATTTTCGGTCATTTGTTTAAAAGTGAGTCTTTTGGAATCTTTTTTTTTTACTCATGGTCACACCATGCCTTTTTCCCATATAAATATAGTGCAATGTTATCATGTAAAAAGACTTTTAGACGAGGGGTATTCAAATAAATATTTTAATCGATTAAATAAGAAGCGAAATTAATTTATGAGGGAGCATGAACGATAAATATTTTACATTTTAAAGATATTTTATACTGTTGTTTCCCCTAATAATTTTTGACCGGCTAGATATGGGGCGTAAAAAGCCCAAATGAATAGGGAGTCACCTTCCAAGAAACATCATTCACACGAAAAACAAAAAGTTTAGCTAATCCGTATTGTGTAAATGTACATAAGAGCACAAGATTGAAAACATTACTAGAGATTCAGTTGACATGGCAATATATTGTTATCCAAAGGATTGTTAAATAAGAAGTCGAGGAACCTCCTTCCAAACCTATTAGAGGATAAAGTTTTATATGTCTGACAGTATAAAAAGAAAAAAATTACATAAAATCACTCCTTAAATTGTCCCGAAAATTCACTTTAGCAATTTATTTTTACATATGTATATATACCCCTATAAAAAACTTTCAAGTGAATTTTATTCAACCTGCTCTTACCCAAACCAAGTCAAAGATGGGTGTTGTTGAGCCACTCGCTTTCTGATTGGGTAACGTCATTTAATAATTTTTTATATATATTTTCATCTGGCACACTCATCACCAACACACCCTCTTCTTCTTCCATGGGTTAGTGATGGATCAAGTAACTGAGCAAGACAGTGACAATCCTTCACCGGAGAGATGTCACCGAAAAATTATAACAATTGCAAAATCAGTCCGAAATCACAAGTAAACATGTCAAATAGCAAAATCAGTCTGAAATCACAAGTAAACATGTCAAATAGCAAAACAGTGCTACAACAATTTAAGAACAACCAAAACATTTAATGATCGATCGAGCAAGTAACAATGGAGTTTGCCGGAGAATACTCTGCCAAATCTGTAAAAAAACATAATGAACACCTTTCTCCAGGATAACAATGACAAACAGATGAGAAGAGGGGGCGGAGTCGCTTCAACGACATTGCCGGAGCGACACGGTGAGAATAGAATCTCACCGGAGATATGATTTGAGGAATCTATAAAGAAGAAAGAGGGAGGTGGAAACTGAAACCCCTACTCGGATCCAACAAATTAAGCCTTTTCTTTTCAGTAATGGTGTTCTTAAACGGAAAAATCCCCTTCACCATTGATAGAATACTGTGTATATCCCTATGATATACACAGTTTTGACTAGTCTTGTACCATAAATAGAAGTATTAAATTATGTTGTATAATTACCATAATTGTAGAATTCTTATACAAGTAGAACTAGGATATTAGAAGTTTAGTATGAATAGGATTTTCCATATTTGGAGATTGTAACTTGTATAGATACATATTCATTCAATAAGAATAATCAAGGGGATTAATTCTTTCATGGTATTAGAAGTCTTGATCTAAACTACCTCCCTTCCTAATTTTCTTCCGCTACTTTCGGCTCAAATTCGGAGAACCTTTCTCAGTTTCCGGCCGACTTCTTCCTCCTCCCTTCTCAAATTTTCTTTCAAATCCCTAATTCTCCTCTTGTTCTTTCGTTATGTCTAAGTCAAAGAACCTATTTCATCCAGCCCTTACAGTTTCGAACATGAGGAACCACATCTCTATTGTTTTTTAGATGGAAAACGTTCAATACACGACGTGGGCGGAATTATTCAAAATTCACGCACAATCGCATCAAGTCCTCCATCACATAATTCCCTCGAAACCTGGTACAGAAGAGATGCCTAACCCCAAGGAAAATCCTACGTTATGGACGACATTTGATGTTACCGTTCTCCAGTGGATTTATTACACTATTTCTACCGACCTCCTACAAACGATCATTGAGCCCGACACTACGACAATGGAAACTTGGAATAGGGTGCGTGATATTTTCTAAGATAACAAGAATTCTCGTGTTGTCACCCTCGAGCAGGAATTTTCACATGTCCACATGGTAGATTTTCCTAACATTTCGGCCAAAAAGGGTCAAAATCGTAAAAATAATGGCATCAATCGCGGTGGTAACGGAGGTGGTCAAAACAATGGTGGCAGCGGTAGTGGGCCTCAGGGTAGTGGGTCACATGCCAACTGGTCCCAGTCGTGGGCCCCCTTGCAATAGAACTGGGCCAGTGGCCATTGGCCCAACAATCCATATTTTCCTCCCAATTCCAGCAACAAGCCAGGCCCAGTTTCTCGGGTCCGAATACTAGTAGCAGATTCACTTCTGGGTCAAGGCCGCAGGCAGGTTTGCTTGGGCCTCGGCCTCGGCAGACGTTTCAGGCAGTGGGCCTCACACCAACTCCGACAGATATTGAGTTCGCAATGCACACACTTGGATTAAATCCTTCGGACGTGAATTGGTATATGGACAATGGATCCACTTTTCACATGACGTCTGACCAAGGTACTCTCTCGTCTTATGTCAATTTGAGCAAAAATCGTGGTATTATTATCGGTAATGGCAATTCAATTCCAATTCGCGGTTATGGACATACAACTTTATCTTTCCCACATCCACCTCTAGTTTTAAAAAATACCTTTCATGCCCCTAACTTGATTAAAAATTTGGTGTATGTCTGAAAATTCACCACTGATAATTGGGTTTCTGTTAATTTTGATCCCTTTGGATTTTCTGTGAAGGATTTCAAAACGGGGATACCTATAATGAGATGCAATAGTAGGGGAGAGCTTTATCCTATCACAAATATCACCACTCCCGCGAGTCAAGCCATATCGTCTACTTCTTCCGCCCTTACTCCTTCCTTGTGTCATGAATGTTTGGATCACCCGGGATCGTCTATTATTTCATCTTTGCATAAAAATAATTTTATTTCTTGTAAGGGTACGCGTCGAACTCCACTTTGTCCTTCGTGTCCATTAGAGAAACATGTTAGATTACCATTTGTAGCCTCTACTTCTAGTACTTTGATGTCGTTTGACATTATTCATAGTGATTTATGGACATCCCCGTGTTAAGTTATGCGGGCCATCGTTATTATATCATATTTTTTATGATTATTCTAATTTTTTGTGGACTTTTCCTTTATCGAAAAAGTCTCATATTTTTTCACATTCTTAAAATTTAGAACATTAATCCGTACTCAATTCGAACGGGAAATTAAAAGCATTCAATGTGATAATGGCAAGGAATATGATAATGGGTTGTTTTGGGAATTTTGTGATGCTAAACGGTATAGCTTTTTGTTTTTCTTGACCTCATACGTGCTCACAAAATGGGAAAGCCGAATGAAAAATTTGTACTATCAATAATATTGTTAGAATTTTATTAGCCCATGCTTCTGTACCCCCTTCTTTTTGGCATCATGCACTACAAATGACTACTTACCTCCTTAACGTACTTCTTAACAAAGGATTAGCATCTAAATCTCCCCTTAAAGTTCTCTATATTAAGAATCATTCGTATTCTCATCTTAGGGTCTTTGGGTGTTTATGCTATCCACTTTTTCCATCAACTACAATTAACAAACTTCAGGCCCGTACTACCGCTTGTGTGTTTTTGAGTTATCCGTCTAATCATCGTGGTTACAAATTTTTTGATTTATCATCTAATAAAATCATAATTAGTTGCCATAATTTTTGTTGAAACCCGATTTTATTTTGCTAAAATGAGTAGTCCCGTGCAGAGTTCGAATAATTTTTTAGATGACGAGGTATCACCATATATTAACCACCATTTGTTCGAATTGTCCCGTGACCAAAATACACCATTAGGACCACAGTCTACCGCAACCACTGTTCTGCCCAGTGGGCCGATGACATAGTCCAGTACTGCTCTCGGTATTGTTCCAATGTTTCAGCCCAATTTCGAGCCTATTACTATTCCTGTTCCAGTTGTTGGGCCAGCAGGTCCACTACCTGCTGACCAGTTCGTCCCCGTTCCACACATTGCCCAAAATCCATCCAATTACTCCTATAGTCAAGGGCCCGTTACTCGTAGTAAAATGGAGTATTTTGAAACCAAAAGGATATTTTAATCTCAATTCTAATGTCCTTAAATCCGCCCTCCTGCGTAACCCTGTGTCCGCATTGAATGACCCAAATTGGAAATTGGCTATGACTAACGAATATAATGATCTTATTGAAAATAAGACGTGGGAGTTGGTGTCCCATCCTTCTAGTGTTAATATTATTCGGTCTATGTGAATTTTTACTCATAAAGAAAATTCGGACGGTTCTTTTAAGAGGCATAAGGCTCGTCTTGTAGGTGATGGTAAAACTCAACAGGTTGGCGTGGATTGTGGTGAAACGTTTAGTCCGGTGGTCAAACCAGCTACTATTTGTATTGTTCTCTGTTTGTCTCTCTCGAAAGCATGACCCATTCATCAGTTGGATGTGAAAAATGAATTTTTACACGGTGATCTTAAGGAGACAGTTTATATGCATCAGCCCTTGGGTTTTCGAGATTCCAATCATCCTCATCATGTATGTTTGCTGAAGAAGTCCTTATATGGACTTAAGTAGGCTCCACGAGCTTGATATAAAAGGTTTGCAGATTATGTATCTTCTATTGGTTTTTCTCACAGCCGGTCTGATCATTCTCTCTTTATATCATCGTGGTACTTCTCTGGCATACATTTTGTTGTATGTCAATGATATTATATTGACTGCTTCATCTGATAATCTGCTCAAGTCTATCATGATACTTCTCAGTTCCGAATTTTCTATGAAAGACTTGGGGGCCTTGAGTTATTTCTTGGGGATTGTTGTCACTCGTCATTCAGGTGGTCTATTTTTATCACAAAGGAAGTATGATGCTGAGATCATTGAAAGAGCTGGTATGTCATCGTGTAAATCTACTTCTACTCCGGTTGATAGTAACCCAAAGCTGAGTGTTATATCTGGCACTAAGTTCGAGGATCCCACCCACTATTGCAGCTTTCCAGGGGCACTTCAGTAACTTACCTTCACAAGGCCAGTTATTACTTATGCAGTTCAACAAGTGTGTTTGTTTATGCATGATCCACGGATTGATCATATGAATATGCTCAAATGCATTATACAATACATCCAGGGCACACTTGATTATGGCTTGCATTTGTATCCTACGTCTGTTTCTACACTTGTGTCTTATATAGTTGCTGATTTTCTTGGGGATAACTTGGTATCGTGGTTTGCCAAATGACAAGCTACATTATCAATATCCAGTGCAGAGGCCGAGTATCGAGACGTGATGAATGTGGTGTCAGAATCATATTGGTTGTGTAATCTTTTGTTAGAACTACACTTTCCTATTCAGAAAGCTACATTGGTCTACTGTGATAATATTAGTGCAGTTTATCTTTCTAGCAATCCGGTCCAACATCAACGCACTAAACATATCGAGATGGATACACTTTGTTCGCGAAAAGGTAGCTCGTGGACAAGTACGCGTCTTACATGTGCCCTCGCGATACCAATTTGCTGACATCTTTATGAAGGGCCTTCCCTCAGTTTTATTTAGAAGTGGCCAGTGGGCCGGGCTCGGGTCTGGCGGGCCGGGTCTGGCGGTGTCGGGGTCGGGGCGGGACGGGAGAAGGGGCGGGGTCGGGTCTGGCGGGCTCTGGCGGGGTCGGGTCTGGCGGGACTGGAGCAAGTCCCGTCCCGATCCCGATCCCATCGGGCTCGGGTCGGGGCGGGCTCGGGTCGGGCTCGGGCTCGGGTCGGGATACGGCGGGTTTTTTTTTTTTTTTTTTTTTAAATAACATATGTATAAAAAAAAACTCAATAAACAAAACAAGATAGTGTAATAAAAACATCCCAAGGCTGTTTTTGTGCCTCTTATATTATTTAATAGACATATAATTTTTTTGTAATACAAATACAATTGTCTAAAATCTAAATTGCAACTTTGTGGTGTTGTCCAAAAGTTACAAATTACATAATAAAATTACAATTAAAAAAATTACATTCTCAAAAAAACCTGTTCTAATTGCTTGATGATTTCATGTGGTTCTTCGGTTGGAATTGGTATTTGTTGGTCAAATTGATCCACGTCGCTTCCACTACCTTCGGTTAAGAATTCGTTGTAGTTTTCATCATCTTCTTCGTTGATCTCCGGTTGACCGCACCTTCTCCGCTCCGCTCGTATCCAATCTCGAATAATACGCAATTTCCAAGTCGTCTCCGGCTAATGAGTGTCGTGGTCTCCTATTTGATATTTGCTGCAGAAAAAGCGCTTTCGACGACGCGATTGACGACGCTTGAATGTTCAAAACATCTCGAGCCATCATTGAAAGTGTCGGAAAGGTCTTCTCATTCCCCCTCGAGTATTTTAGCAAGTCTTCATGTCCATCTTCATTGATAACTTCTTGATACGGTACAGAACCCTGCAAAACAAAAATATCCAACTCGCTAATTTGGTTAGTAGTAGAGGTACGACCGCACATTCTATTTCGAGGCTTTCAATACTAGCCGCGAAACAAGCATGTCTTTTGTGAGGTTGCGTTGAAGATGAAGAAGATGGTATGGAAGCTGGTAAGTTACTAGCATTTTCTTGTTGATAAAATCTATATATATTTTTGCATTGGTGTTCTACGCTAGACAATACTTCTTCTTTAGTTTGTTCAATAGGTGGTGGGTGATTTAGATTTTTGGGACTTGGAGGTGGTAGTACTTCTATACAATCGTAAATAGTTTCAATTAGTGATTTAGTACCGTCTATTTTAATAGTAGGATTTAATACAGAACCAATAATATAAATAGAGGGAATAGGAATAAAATATTTTTTTATTTTGAGAAACATTTTTTAATAGCTGGTTTTCCATATATTCACTAAGTAATAAAAATATTAGAGTTATATAAAATAACATAGTTGAAATAGTAGGATAATATATACCGGAAAATTCTTTTGTTGCTTGAAAAAATTTCTCTAAAAATACAATAAGTTCGGAAATTTTTTCCCAATCACTATCTAAAATCATATCAGCTGGCTTTTTATTATGAGAGTTAAAAAATAAAGTTATAGGTAATTTATAGTCATAAGCAACAAGTAGTTGCTCGTATAAAGAATTCCACCTAGTGGATACTTCTTGTGGAATTTTTCTAAAAGGTAGTCCACAATCATGACAAATTTTTTTATATTCTTTTCTACGTTGTACTTTATTACTTTTAAAAATAAAGTTTATAGCAAATTGTATTTTACTAAGAATGTCTTCAAAAAGTGATAGACCATCCTTTACAATTAAGTTATATATATGGCACGCGCATTTTATATGAAAATGGTCTGGAAAAGACGGAGTTAAACTATTTTTTAAAATTGTAATTGCGTAATTGTTACTAGAAGCGTTATCTAATGTAATAGTCATAATTTTATCGGTAATTCCGTAATAATCGCACACTTGATAAATATTTTCTGCAATAAAAGTACCAGTGTGCCTATCATCTATATATCTATACGCTAAAATACGTTTTTGCATAGACCATTTATAATCTATCCAATGACAAGTTACAGTTAAATAATCATGGCCGTTAGTACTACGACCTATATCAGACGTGATGGATACTTTGCCATTAAAATGATATAATGAAAAACGTAAATATTGTTGATATTCATGCGCGAATTTAAATACATCTCTCTTAACAGTTGATCTAGGAAAACCGTTAAAAGCAGGAATATATATATCTCTAATGTAATGAATAAAACCGGGAGATGAAGGAAATGAAAAAGGCAAACCCTCCACAGCAACTAATTTTGATATTGCTTCCCTATCTCTATGTTTATTGTATTTAGGGCCTACAATTCCCCCCGTCATAGGGTTAATTTGACCTTGTACTTGGTCCGGGACAATATTAGTATGTGAACCTTGTCCTGATGGAGCGGGCGTTTGCGCACCCGGTTTTGAAGCCTGGTATTGGGCATACCTAGCTGGATGAGCACTTACTACGTGTCTAATTAAACCCCCCGTCCCACCGTGACCTTTTCCAGTTTTAAATTTTAAAACATTTTTACAAATTTTACATATGGCTACTTGATTCTCTACGTCCCTATCAAAAAATGTCCATGCATCTGATTTTAATGGTCGTTTTGCTGGACCTCGTCTCATACTAGGGGGAATAGGAGGTATTTCAGTTGAAGGTGCACTAGTGGGTGTGTTGTCATCAACATTAGTGGGTATATCATCTAGATCATCGTCTAAATTAAAGTCTTCTTGAGTTCCAGAAAATAGCTCCTGGTCTAAATCTAATGGTATTGTAGGAAAATGTTGAGTATCAACAAAATCATCCTGTGTAGGAATAAGATGACTAGAAGAAGTACCCTTGCCCTGGTTGCCCCTACTAGAAGAAGCACCCTTACCTTTACCCTTAAACATACCTTTTAATCCTTCCATTTTAATTATGATAATAAATAAATAATTAAAGACAATAAAATTAAGTGATCTAAACTAAATAAATGAGACAATAATAATTTAATGAAGGAACGAATGTACCAACGCCGACGTGTAATTGAGAGGTTGAAAATTGAAACTTTGCTCGATGGAAGATCCTCAAGCTAGTTGCCAACTTCACTACCAATTCCCAAATGAATAAATAAAATTGAATATTTAGCAAACAATGTAGAATTGTAGAGAGATATATTGAGAAATTAGAGAGATTGTAGGAAGATTTGTGAGAAAGATGAAGAGAAAATGAGTTATTTATAGTTGAAAAATTGGGTTAAAGTGTAAATATAATAACTTATGGGTTAAAAATAAATATTAAGGGGTAGGGGGTTGGGGGAGGGGGGGGGGCTAAAATGGCCGTTGGCCAACGGCCATAATCTAAAATGGTCGTTGGTGCAACGGCCATTTTTGCAAAGGGCGGGGCCGGGGTCGGGGCGGGCTCGGGGCGGGCTCGGGTCTCGCGGGACGAGACCTCGTCCCGTCCCGAGTTCGAGTCCCGCCCCCGTAATTTTTTTTTTTTTTTTTTGGCGGGGTCGGGGCGGGCTCGGGACGGGCTCGGGTCGGGGTCGGGCTGTCCCGGCCCACTGGCCAGCTTTAGTTTTATTTGAAGATTTTAGGGACAGTCTCAGCGTATGACAACCGCCCGCTATGACTGCGGGGGTGTGATAGAATACTGTGTATATCCCTATGATATACACGGTTTTGACTAGTCTTGTACCATAAATAGAAGTATTAAATTATGTTGTATAATTACCATAATTGTGAAATTCTTGTACAAGTAGAACTAGGATATTAGAAGTTTAGTACGATTATGATTTTTCATATTTGGAGATTGTAACTTGTATATATACATATTCATTCAATAAGAATAATCAAGGGGATTAATTCTTTCAATCATCATCACCCTATTGTTGTTAGTTACAAGGAATGCCTCAAGAACCATGCTGCTAGCTAACCCAGTTGACCCAACTTCTCTAAAATGCGCCGCTTGTGGATGTCATCGTAATTTTCACCGCCGTCAACAGGAAGAACCGGTTGTGGCCTCACCACCACCCATCGCCACCACAACTCTTAAGTACCAACCACACCACCGCTCCATCCTTCTCCATCGGTGGGAGGCGAAAATTCTGGAAAAACACGTAAGAGAAAAGGGAGAAAGAAGAAGAACTAGAAAAGAAAAAAACTAAAAGGAAAAATAAAATATTTAAAAAGTATAATTAAGTATAATAAATAGTTATCCAATTAGAAGATGACAAATGTATATTTGGGGATGATTTTTAGTGTTATTTTTTCCTCCCACACGTTTTCAAAAATTGATCACACTTTTTTGCCACGTCACTTGTTGAGGGGGTACAAATTCACTTGAAAGTTGTTTAAGGGGTATGTAAACGTCTGTTAAGTTAAATTGCTAAAGTGAGTTTTCGGGATAAGTTAAGGGGTGATTTTATGTATTTTTGTAAAAGAAAATTCATACTCTCAGGTCATTTAAAAGATAATTACAGATAATCATTCATAATTAGTGAAAGATTATTAACCCGAAAAATAAGATAAGTTACTTGCTATAATATGTTAAATACACTCTGTCGCACCCGTTTTTTACCGCCCCGTTCCGCAAGGAAGGGGGATCCGACACGGTCGCGACGTATTGGGCGCTTCCTAAATTAATTAAGGGTTAAGAAGTCGCCACCTAATTATTCTACGATGAATTAGGGCACCGAAATATTAACATAAATGATGCAAAATGAACTCTGATTAATGGTTTGCTAAACTATGAGATTCTGAGTAAGGGTTCTTTATTATCCTAAAGAGAAGGAGTTAGGCATCATTTAAGATCCGCTAACTTACGGTTATCCGATCAAACTAAGGTTAATTATTATGCTAAGAAAAATGCATGTTTAAAATATAGGGTTAAAAGGATGCTGCAAGTAGTTAATAAGAAGATGCATTTTTGACAACACTAAAGGTTTTCCTTTTCGAAATAGAATGCATGCTATTTCAAAAGTATGCCTGGTATTGTTTATAAAAATATATAAAAAAATTCATTTTTTGGATAAAAATATGCATTTATATGACATTATTTATAAAATACATATTTTTTGCAATTGATAGTAAAGAAAAAGAAAAAAAAAAGCTAGTTGTTTGTAATGCAAAGAAGTAATTTTCATGAAAGTCATTTTAAATTGCAAATCGGATAAGGAAAAAAAACTTTATTCATATGGCTAATAATGCGAATAAATATGACCAAATTGTTTTGAAGTTTTAAATATGCATGACGAGCCTAAAATAGATAACTAGAGGCAAATTTCCAATTTTAAACCGTCCGATCCTAAAATAGATAAACTAGCGGCGGGTTTCTAATTTTAAACTACCCTATTAATTTATCAAATTAAGGCCTAATTATTCTAAGTCTTCTAATGATCGCACACAATTGAATAATTAAATTACAACAAGAAAATAAAATGACGGGATTAGGGAAAAAAAGTAGCGACTAGGGCGGATGATGATGACATCCCGCCCTATTTGTTTGGAAATTCCAAGGCCGGAGAATGCAAGGAACGTGAATGCGGGTCTTCGTCTGACGATAGTCATGATGAGTCTCATAACGAGACTCTTCGTTGCTCCCGATGCATTTCATGTAAAAGAAAAGAAAAGGATTAGTGATGGGACATGAAAGGATATACATATATCCAATCAACTATTTATAAAAAAACGGAACTCAACCAAGGCCCAATCGAAACTGTCTATACTATTGAAATCACGGGCCTTATTTTTTTGAAGAAATAAGAAAAGAAGGCAGGCCCAAACTTGAAGGATTGAATCTGGGAACATGTCCAATCCATTTTCAAATCTCCAATTAATACGCCAGGCTGGTATATACAATATGTTACAGGTAATATATGATATATTTGGAATTATACAAGGATATACAACCTTGATATACAATTGGTGTATACTTAGATCCTTATACTTCGTGCACATGGAGATATATCATTGCATATACAGCAGCCCACACAAAGAGACAAGACAGTAGGTTCAATTCCAAATTGCAAGCGAGAACTGAAAAAGTATTTACACACTTTTTAAAGCAGAGTAGTTCACCAATTAAGCAAAAAATGAAGATAAAAGTGAGTACAAGACAGTAAGGAGGCTCAAAATGGTTTAATGATTCACACCAGACAATATCTAGCTAAACATATGAACATGTTCAATTTCATAACCAAGGGAAATGACAAGTAAACATGACCTACAGACCTGTGAAGGGCAATAATAGATGTGTTAAACTAGACTAGACAGCATGCTACAATGTCTATGACTTTGATGCCCATTTAGAAGGGGAAGTCAGTTCACATGAAAATTCAGATAGCATAATCAAAGACAAAACTCATACAGTTTGCTTTCTTATTTAGAGATAGTTGACATGATACAAGATGCTAGCACATGTGTCCCTTAGCAGCTTAATAGACATAGAATAACACTGGAGAACTTATGGAAGCACTATATGCTGCCATGGAGGCATTGTACACTTAGGAAAATATGGGGCAGGCATATGATTAGTTTAGAATAACATGGGAATCTAGAAATACACACAGAGTCACGTGAAGAGATACAGATACACTTTGCTAAGAACTAAAGTAGAATGAGTACATGTTTTGAATATAATTGAATGACTAAGGAAGACAACACATATTCTAACAGGTAGTCCATATGCATGTGTATTTTTAACTTAGTCTACAAATTTTCACATCAAACAGGGATCTTAGATCTGTGCATGCTTGCAAAAAAAATAAACTTGTGACCCAAGTAACTAGCAGAAACTTCAAGACTTATTATGACATAATCATTTCATTGAATACTCATCCCTAATCCAGATATTATTTTAAAATCCTGACAGGTAAGGCACATACCACATAACTATATGATGACCTAGGCTAACATGATGCATTCTCCTCTCTAAATATGAAAGGGAAATAAATAAACAGTCCAGCAAACATGTGAAACAAAGATTCTTAGCCTAGAACATAAGCCGTTGGAGGTGGAAATCCACTGGTTTCTCCAATTAATCGGAGAGTCATCCGAAGAGTCAGCCTTGAGCCCAAGAGATTTCAAGGTCTTTCTCTTTTTGCAGCTCTTCGACCGATTGAACAAGACTTGTGACAACTATTGTTGTCTGCAAAAGGGTGAAAGGATGGGGAAAAGCAGGTGGAGGTGACAGGGTTGCAGTGACGCCAGTGATGGCGTTTGTCCGGTGGATTATTGGGGGTTCGTTGGTGGAAGAGACGAAAGGTTCGTTTGGTTTTTTAGAGTGTCGTTAGTTTTGGGTTTGTTTTGGACGAGGCGAATTTGGGATTTTAGTTTGAGGGATTGGGCTCAGGTCGGTCGTGATATTGGGCTGGGCGGAAAGGGGTGTTTGGGCGAATGAGGTTTTGGGAATAAAAGAAATGGGTCGAATGGGTTGGGCCGAAATGGTGGACGATTGGGCTGGAGTTTTGGGCTGAGTTGATATTGTTTTGGGTGAAGGGAAATAAAATGGGGAGTTGGTTAAAATAAAAGAGGTTTATTATTAAAAGATGCTTTGCAAAAATATAAATTATAAAGATAAAAATAATGATGTGATAATAATTAAAACATAATATTTGTGAAATTCTTAATGCTTAATTTAAATAAAAATGCGATGCCATTTTGCGAAAATACAATAATACGGAATATTAGAGTATAAACTATGATTAGGATATTAAAAGACAAATGATAGTAAAAAATACGAATAATAATAATAATGAGGATATTGAGAATAATATTATATATATGTATATATATTAAAATTGTTTTGAGGTGTCAAAATATTTTAAAACGCAAACAGATAATCGGAAAAAAGGGTAGAAAATTGTGTGTCAACAACTGCCCCTCTTTGGCGGGAGACGATGAAAGAGTTTTCAGACAAAGACGTTGACTGATTAGCCAATTTTATCCTGATCATCGGGACTTTAATGAAGATTAGGGATACTTGGGTGGAGATAAAATTGCGATATTGGTAAATTGAGAAGCGAAGTTGGTGCGGATTCAATAAACATTGCCCCAGTATCGAGTTATGGTTATACCGGTTGCAGATATGGCAAAATATTGGGAAAGAGTGGAATGACGTTGGAAGTAGGTCGCTGGCCTTTGTTGGGAAGTCCAGTCCTCCAACAAATTGCCTCGGTTCGCTGTAAGAGATAGTTCCATGTTGTGCTGAAGCTCCTGCTGATTCAAACTCCTGCGGACTGGAGCTGAGATAAAAAAGATTAGTGTGTAACTGTTGGAATATAATGGGTAAATGAGAATACGACCTTGTGAATTGAAATGTCGTCCTTGGACAAACGAAATGTGATGTGACGCCCTTGCACATACGTAGTGCGATGTGTCGTCCTTGCACAAACAAACTGTAATGACGTCCTTGCACAGATGTCCTTGTGCCGAAGCTCCTGCTGATTCAAACTCCTGCGGACTAGAGCTAAGATAAAAAATTAGCATGTAACTGCTGAAATATAATGGGTAAATTAAAATATGGCCCTGTGAATTGAAATGTCGTCCTTGCACAAACGAAATGTGATGCGACGGCCTTGCACAGACGTAGTGCAAATGATGTCCTTGTGTTGAAGCTCCTGTCGATTCAAATTCCTGTGGACTAGAGCGTTCTTTGCTCAGACATAATGTGGTTGGGACTCCGTAGGTCGAGATGACGTCTTTGTATAGACGCAGAATAGGACGTGATCCTTGTGGGCCCAACTGCGATGCGGAAGTTCTTTGTGAAGTTAATCATAAGTGTTGTGGCTTCCCTGCCTCTTTCAACCTGGAGAACCCGTACTCAAAGAAAATTTGTGAGTTTGGGGGAGAGGCGGTTGATTCGCGTTGACTTTGTAGCTTTAGCTCTTAATACCTGCACGTCCCACTGGTTAGGAACTGTAGTCCCTGTCTGGTTTCCGGTCTTTGCTAGTTCTTAATGAAAATATTTGTTGAAAATAATTTGTATATATAAGAAAGTATGCATATCAATGAGAATTTTGTCGAACTTTCGAATAGTGACATGCAGTGAAACAAAGCAAACATCTTATCCAAAATCCTTCTTCTTATTGAAGGGTTAATTGGCTAACACTTTTCCATGTCTATCGGCGTCTTCTTGCAGTGGACCCTTAAAATTTGCTCCAGTTTTTGGTATGCGAGGATGCTGAACTTCCAATTGGATGAAACCGAGTCTTGTATGGGTTGCTTTCCTGTCCTATCAAGGCGATCAAATGGGCGTACTTCGTTACATGCAATAGAAGGGAGAAATTTTTTTAATGGTGTGACCAAGGCTGATATAGGCCGCCTATGTATCCCAACGAGGGAATCAGGTCATAACGTAGTTCGTTACAAGCAAAAGGGGATTGTAAGTGTTTTTTCAAAATGGGATCGAAGCCGATGTGGGCCGCCTACGTATCCCGCCGAGGGAATCAGGTCATAACGTAGTTCATGTCACAAGCAAATGGGGTTTTTATGGGGAAATTTGTGCTTTAAAGAGATGGAACCCGACATGGGTTCTTTGCGTATCCCGACAAGGGAGCACAATTTTTACAACATAGAAAAATGCATTACATAGAAAAATTCTGAAATGTAGTATTTTTTCACCGCATCTGCGTTGATAGCTTTTGGCCATACTTCGCCGTCTATTTCAGCTAGGATTAGAGTGACCCTCCAGTTAGAACTCAGTGAGCCATGTGAGGCTCTTGTCAGTTAGGTGCGAATTTTCCTTTAGCTTTATCTTGGTGCGGGAATATGCGTTTTAACACCAACTGCCCCAATTTGAAAATTCTTGGTTTCACTTTCTTGTTGAAAGCTTCGGCCATTCTGTTCGGATAAAGTTGCCCGTGACAGACTGCGTTCATCTGCTTTTCAGCAATCAATATTAATTGCTCGTACCGATTCTATATCCACTTATTTTCGCTCAACTCGGCTTCTTGAATAATTCTCAAAGATTGTATTTCTACCTCTGCTGGTAACACAACTTCTGTTCCATAGACCAAAAAATACGGCGTTGCCCCAGTAGAAGTCCTGATTGTAGTGCAATAGCCCAAAAGTGCAAAGGGAAAATGCTTGTGCCAGTGCTTGTAATTATCAACCATCTTCTGCAATATTCTCTTGATGTTTTTGTTGGCTGCATCGACTGCTCCATTCATCTGAGGTCGATTTTTTCGGCTGTAAGTCTTCCTCATATTCTTCAAAGTCCTGTTTGTCATTTGGACTTTGTTTGCTTGTTTCATTACATGTCATATTCACATTATCGACTGATTTATTAGTTTGCATGCTGAAAGAGAAAATAAAATTATTAAACAAAATGAAATTTGAAATAGCAAAAGCAATGTGAATTTGTCGTTTAAGCTTTCGAAAGATGGATGCAAAACACATTAAATGCATAAATATGATTTAGGCCTCAATCTGAAATGCATTCATTAAGTACTAATGCAATGTCTACCAAGCTTCCCAGAGAAACAAGGCCGGGGCACAAGTCCAATTTTCAAAACATCTCTCTGCTCTGCATCCCAAATGGTTGGGTCTCCGAGCCAAAGTGAGTTGTGAAGTATATTGGATCATTTGTACTGAATCGATCATTTTGATGGATGATTGTGCCTTTGATCTTGTGAAGTAAGGGTGTTCCGCCAGTTTCAGTCAACACGAATCAGCCTTTTGAGGATATAACAAAGGCAAAATAAACCTTCTAAAAATGAAGAAAACCGAGTTAGTATAAGGTGAGTAATTATTGCTTCAAATAATATGCACAAAGTGAGAGCATCAAAAATAGCAAGCAGGTTGTATGGAAATTAAATGTGCATCCTAACATGCATGGGGGCTTTCTTATGCCAGAGATGGGCCTAAACGCCAAATATGTGAGATTATGATAGATTGATCCAAGCTACTAAATTGAAATTCTTTCCGTTGGAAATAAAGGTTGAATTCTTTTCCAATTCTGACATGTCCTGATCAAGCTTGGATCCGTCTATCATTATCACGCTACACATAATATGTTGATTGATCATTGAGTTGTGAGACCCGTCGACAATTGGTGGATTTCTTAATCGTGGAGTCGATACCAAGGATCGACCCACTTAAGATGTATGTATACATGACTTAAAATAAAGGGTGGTATAGCTCTATCCTAAATTTTCTAAGATCTAACTTACTAGACCCAAGGTTCCCGAGCGGACTGCTCGAGTGAGAAGTCCACGCGATCACCGGATGGTCCGGACACCCAACGCATACACCAACTCTCCTAAAATTTGGAAATTTGAAATAAACTTTTGCGGGTGCGCGAAACACACCTCGCATGTATGTATGATAGTGTCAATTTTCCGAAGTGGAGTAAATACGAGCGGAATGCCAATTTAAGAAAAGCAGTAAAAGAAAGTAGCAATTAAAAGCAGTTATGCATACAAAAATTTCATAAAGGAAATAATTTAAAGCACTAGATCAAATAAGGAGCAAAATAAAGCTCAATAATAATTAACATTGGTTTGCTATGGTTAAGAACCTGAAAGTCCCCAGCAGAGTCGCCATGCTGTCGTATTCATTTTTGACCGCCCCGTTCCGTGAAGAAAGGGAATCCAACACGGCCGCGATGGATTGGGGGCTTCCTAAATTAATTAAGGGTCGCCACCTAATTATTCTATGGTGAATTAGGACACCTAAATGTTAACATAAATGCTGCAAAATGAACTCCGATTAATGGTCTGCTAAACTATGAGATTCTGAGTAAGGGTTCTTTATTATCCTAAAGGGAAAGAGTTAGACATTCTTTAAGATCCACTAACTTACAGTTATCCGATCAAACTCAGGTTAATTATTATGCTAAGAAAAATGCATGTTTAAAATATAAGATTAAAAGGATGCTGCAAGTAGTTAATAAGAAGATGCATTTTTGACAACACGAAAGGTTTTCCTTTTTGAAACAGTATGCATGCTATTTCAAAAGTATGCCTGGTATTGTTTATAAAAATATATAAAAAAATTCATTTTTTGGATAAAAATATGCATTTATATGACATTATTTATAAAATACATATTTTTTGCAATTGATAGTAAAGAAAAAGAAAAAAAAAAGCTAGTTGTTTGTAATGCAAAGAAGTAATTTTCATGAAAGTCATTTTAAATTGCAAATCGGATAAGAAAAAAAAAACTTTATTCATATGGCTAATAATGCGAATAAATATGACCAAATTGTTTTGAAGTTTTAAATATGCATGACGAGCCTAAAATAGATAACTAGAGGCAAATTTCCAATTTTAAACCGTCCGATCCTAAAATAGATAAACTAGCGGCGGGTTTCTAATTTTAAACTACCCTATTAATTTATCAAATTAAGGCCTAATTATTCTAAGTCTTCTAATGATCGCACACAATTGAATAATTAAATTACAACAAGAAAATAAAATGACGGGATTAGGGAATAAAAGTAGCGACTAGGGCGGATGATGATGACATCCCGCCCTATTTGTTTGGAAATACCAAGGCCGGAGAATGCAAGGAATGTGAATGCGGGTATTCGTCTGACGATAGTCATGATGAATCTCATAACGAGACTCTTCATTGCTCCCGATGCATTTCATGTAAAAGAAAAGAAAAGGATTAGTGATGGGACATGAAAAGATATACATATATCCAATCAACAGTTTATAAAAATCGGAACTCAACCAAGGCCCAATCGAAACTGTCTATACTATTGAAATCACGGGCCTTATTTTTTTGAAGAAATAAGAAAAGCAGGCAGGCCCAATCCATTTTCAAATCTCCAATTAATACACCAGGCTGGTATATACAATATGTTACAGGTAATATACGATATATTTGGAATTATACAAGTATATACAACCTTGATATACAATTGGTGTATACTTAGATCCTTATACTTCGTGCACATGGAGATATATCATTGCATATACAGCAGCCCACACAAAGAGACAAGACAGTAGGTTCAATTCCAAATTGCAAGCGAGAACAGAAGAGGTATTTACAGACACTTTAAAGCAGAGCAGTTGACCAATTAAGCAAAAAAATGAAGATAAAAGTGAGTACAAGACAGTAAGGAGGCTCAAAATGGTTTTAATGATTCACACCAGACAATATCTAGCCAAACATATGAACATGTTCAATTTCATAATCAAGGGAAATGACAAGTAAACATGACCTACTGACTTGTGAAGGGCAAGAATAGAGGTGTTAAACTAGACTAGATAGCATGCTACAATGTCTATGACTTTGATGCCCATTTAGTAGGGGAAGTCAGTTCACATGAAAATTCAGATAGCATAATCAAAGACAAAACTCATACAGTTTTCTTTCTTATTTAGAGATAGTTGACATGATACAAGATGCTAGCACATGTGTCCCTTAGCAGCTTAATAGATATAGAATAACACTGGAGAACTTATGGAAGCACTATATGCTACCATGGAGGCATCGTTCACTTAGGAAAATAGGGGGCAGGCATATGATTAGTTTAGAAGAACATGGGAATCTAGAAATACACACAGAGTCACGTGAAGAGATACATATACACTTTGCTAAGAACTAAAGTACAATGAATACATGTTTTGCATATAATTGAATGACTAAGGAAGACAACACATATTCTAACAGGTAGTCCATATGCATGTGTATGTTTAACTTAGTCTACAAATTTTCACATCAAACAGGGATCTTAGATCTGTGCATGCTTGCAAACAAAATAAACATGTGACCCAAGTAGACAAGCAGAAACTTCAAGACTTATTATGACATAATAATTTCATTGAATACTCATCCCTAATCCAGATATTATTTTAAAATCTTGACAGGTAAGGCACATACCACATAACTATATGATGACCTAGGCTAACATGATGCATTCTCCTCTCTAAATATGAAAGGGAAATATATAAACAGTCCAGCAAACATGTGAAACAGAGAGATGGGGATATGATAACATACATAAAACAAGGCCAGCAAACAGGCAGTAAATGCACACTGGCCACATGACTTAAAAGACTTCACATGTTTAAAATATCTTAATCTAACACAATAAATAACTTAACATGTAAATAACTTTCCTAATAGATTTTAACAATGATTATAAACAATCAAACACATTGGATATCACCATAGTGAACATAAATAGCCATGGTAATAGACATCAAACACATAGTTTAGCTAAGACAAGCTGAGTATTAGCCTAATAATCATAAACAACATCAACTCTAAATTAGACATGCTCAACAGTGAGTCCAATGAGCATAAATAGCTATTAACCTCTCATAAACATTCTTAACACTTAACTTTGCCGAACATAAACTAATTTAATCTAACTGAATATGCTATATATTAATCTAACAGGTTCAAACGACAAATAATATCAACTAAACATGATTTAAACTAGTTTAACAGACCTGAATAACAACTAAATTAAACTAAACACATTTAACAAGCACATAATCATATCGTACAGACCACATAGCATAAATGGAATGGAAAAAATTAAAAGGAAATGAGTTTACGGACCTTCTTCGGGAAGTGAACCGAGACATCGTCTCGAATCATCGACCCCGCTCGGAGAAGTCTGTGTTTGTGCGATTGACGAAAAACGAGAGCTCGAGTGTTTTGTGGCTTTGTTGAGCCAGAAATGAGAGTAAAGAAATAGGGAATTTTGATAGCCAATGTGAGTAAGAAAAGGGGAGTTTTCCCTATTGAAGAAATTTGTTCCTGGGATTTTCCAGTCTTTTTTCCAAAACCAAAAAAAAACCTCTCCCTCAACAACCCACAAAGGGTTCTATTTATAGCTGAGTTTGAGGGCTCGAATTTCAAATTCAAAATTGTAAAAAGAGGAGCCGTTGGAGGTGGAAATCCACTGGTTTCTCCAATTAATCGGAGAGTCATCCGAAGATTCAGCCTTGAACCCAAGAGATTTCAAGGTCTTTCTCTTTTTGCAGCTCTTCGACCGATTGAACAAGACTTGTGACAACTATTGTTGTCTGCAAAAGGGGTGAAAGGATGGGGAAAAACAGGTGAAGGTGACGGGGTTGCAGTGACGCCGGTGATGGCGTTTGTCCGGTCAATTTTTGGGGGGTCGTTGGTGGAAGAGACGAAGGGTTCGTTTGGTTTTTGAGAGTGTTGTTGGTTTTGGACGAGGGGAATTTGGGATTTTAGTTTGAGGGATTGGCCTCGGGTTGGTCGGCATATTGGGCTGGGCGGAATGGGGTGTTTGGGCGAATGGGGTTTTGGGAATAAAAGAAATGGGTCGAATGGGTTGGGCCGAAATGGTGGACGGTTGGGCTGGATGTTTGGGCTGAGTTGATATTGTTTTGGGTGAAGGGGAATAAAATGGGGAGTTGGTTAAAATAAAAGAGGTTTATTATTAAAAGATGTTTTGCAAAAATATAAATTATAAAGATAAAAATAATGATGTGATAATAATTAAAACATAATATTTGTGAAATGCTTAATGCTTAATTTAAATAAAAATGTGATGTCATTTTGCGAAAATACAATAACACAGAATATTAGGGTAAAAACTATGATTAGGATATTAAAAGGCAAATGATAATAAAAAATACGAATAATAATAATAATAATAATAATAATGATATTGAGAATAAAAATATATATATGCATATATATTAAAATTGTTTTGAGGTGTCAAAATATTTTAAAACGCAAACAGATAATCGAAAAAAAAGGAACAAAATTGGGGTCAACACACTCCTAATGAAAAAATTATGTATACTATTACTATTATATACTATGAGTTAACTGTACGGATGAGTGAATCCAAATATCCAATGCAGTTGGAAACTACATAGGAGATTAGGGACCATATTATAGATTACTGTATGGATCCCGTTGCACAAGGTCACAACCTAGGAAAACTAGGCAATAGTATGGACCATAAATTCCTTCTAGCTATTTTAGCAAAGCTATTCAATAAAATATATTCTTGTTATTAGGGTTGTTTTCGTAGGATGAGATGAGATTTTCTTATGGCCCATTCATTGGCTGTGTTGACGTGTTTTACAAACATGAAATTTATCTAACCAAGATAGCAACCCAAATGCACAGATCTTACTTCATTAATTCTTATCTTAGATGTGCAGTTGTAGGGCTCAAGATTGACAAGGCCATATATTTGTTGGTTGGTGAGTGTAGTTGTTCGTACCTAATAAACCTAAGATATTGTATTTCCTCTAACAATGTGCACTGTACTCTAATAATTTCTTACTTGGGATCCCAACACCTATTAAAAATATGAGAATTTCTCACTATGATATATAGAAAATCTATTGCGATGTCAGTACACTATTTGCAGTATCTTTAGCTCATCACGTAATCTATAATATAAATGGTAGTCATGACACTATTTGAGGAAAAGCGTTTTCTGGATATACTCCTGAATTATAGTGTTAAACTGCTAATATAAATACACTTAGCTATAATATATGTTTTTTTTTTTTTTTGTAACTTATCGATTTTAAGTTAGATGCAGATTCAATATACACATGTACTCTGACTAAGAAAGCAAGGAATGTAGCATTAACGGGGGGATCAAATTATGGTGATAAGTTGAAAAGTTTTTGAAATCCTAAGAATATTATATATATTGTATGTAACGTAAAAAATGGCAAGCAGTCACAACCAGAATTGAAGTGTCCAGTGAAGACCTTTTCTCGATTAAAATTTTCTTTTAATAGAATTACACATTATCATGCATATAAAAAGTGTTAGTCTCATAATGTTGGAGCAAATATTTATGAACCCGTATGCAAAATAGTGATCAATTAAGGAGGTTGTCTTTATAAGAAATGAAGGGAACATATGGACTAATGAAATGGGTCCCCACTACCGTCCTTACAGTTTCAACCAACACAAGTACAGTAGTAGCTTTTCTTTAATTTTTCTCTTGGTCAGTCATACATTTAAGTAATGTTTTTTGTCAAGAAGCCAAAACCCAAGCATGATTATAATGCCTTTTTATTATTGACACCTGAAATAAATCTAGCCTCTGATCGCACATGGAGATGGCTTTAGCAGTCTTGGGAATTATTATGAAAAACATCTTCCTATCATCACCAGTTAAACAACAAATACATTATTTTGATATATGAAAATTAGAAGAGAGTAATGAGTAATATGAAAAGCATGGAGCACTCTGCTGAGAGATCCTTTGGTTCACTTAATGAATCAATTCATTCTCTCATGGGATTGAAAACACACCTAACTTGTAACTGGGTGGATTCAGTTCGTGGCATAATCGATGATAATAGAGAAGAAGTAGAGAAACAGCAACTACCAGATGACTCTGACGCTGGCATTTCAAAGATTAAAGGTAAATTCATGGATGGATAAATAAGATCACATTCATTTTTAACTCAGTAATTTTAGATTTTGGTTTCTGTTGGTTTTTTAAAAAAGATGGTTCAAAGCATTGATTGAAAATATCTTTCAATAGTTTTAATAAGCATTGTGGCTTTAAATAGCCAACTTGAAAAGAGAAAATCTGCAAGAAACTAATTTATCCAATAGAAATTTATAATTCAAAAAAGATTCATCTTAAACCTAAGCAACTTATTATGCTAAAAAAATTACTGCAACAACTGAAATTAATTTTCAACAATTTCGCCTAGGCGTGTTAGTTTGTCTCATATACATCACATATCAGGTGAACTTGAAGTGTTAGCTGCTTGCATTAAGAAACTAAATGTCCAGAGGAGGCAGGTTCTTAATGAGCTTCTAGATTTGAAAGGTTAGTGACTATTTCTACTTACGCTATCTGTTAAGAGTCTCACATCAGATATGGAATGAGAATATGGACTCTTTATATAGACTTGGATAATTCTCACCCTACAAGCTAGCTTTTGATGTTGAATTAGACCCAAGATTCATTTTTTCATGGTATCAGAGCCAGATTCATTCCAATTCTTTGTTCACCGATATTGGCCCCCCAAATTATATTGTCCACGCTCCAGTTAATGAGGTCTGGGCGTGCGGGGAGTGTTAAGAGTCCCAAATCGAAAATGGAATGAGAACATGGACTTCTTATATGGATTTGGGCAATCCTCACCTACAAGCTAGCTTTTGGGGTTGAGTTAGACCCAAAATTCATTCTTTACATATCCAAGATCCATTCTTTACATGTATCAGAGTCAGACACATTTCAATTCTTGTTCACCGATGTTGGGCCCCCAAATTATATTATTCACGCTCCAGTTAACAAAGTTTGGGCATGTGAGGGAGTGTTAAGAATCTCACATATAAGACTTGGACAATCCTCATCCTACAAGCTGACTTTTGAAGTTAAGTTATGACAAAATTCATTCTTTACACTATCAAATGCAGGAAAACAAAGTCCCTTAATTTATATTTACAGTAATTCTTATGATCATGTTCTGTCCTCCATTAATGCTTCATATCATGATTTTTTATTAAGAAAAGTTTATTACTGTTAAATGTTATTAGTGAAAAAAACACTACTCCTTCAGGGAATATTCGAGTATTTTGTCGGATAAGACCCATTAGCATTGCCAATCAAAAGTCAGTTGAAGCTTTGGGTTCAAATGAGGTGCTCATAAATTTGGTTGACAATAAGTCCAAAATTTATAGCTTTGACAAGGTTTTTCATCCTTGTTCCTCACAAGGTACTCTGTTTCCTTCATCTTATTTATTTACTATGAATTTTAATTACATCAACTAAACTGTGAATGAATTGTTCCATCAGGAACTCAGGATACTTTCTTTCCTCGGATCTTTTTAATTTACTACGTCTAACGTCCTACTTTGGCTAATATACGTCATTTTTATTTTAAAAGAACTCTTTTCTTTTTTCGGAACATTCTCTGTAGCAACAATGTAAAAAGAAAAGTTTTCATCATTCCAAGAATTATTGCCACGGGCTAATTAATTTACCCATCTAACGTGATGGTACCCTTAGACGAATACAATAATGCATTCCCAACATTGCATAAGAAAGTCTAAAACAAGAAAACTAACATAGAAACCATACCCTATTATCAGATACAGCACAAAAACATATCAAATAAATTCCCAAAAAAAACTGATAATACTTTTCATGAACATCTAAGAGTAGAATAATACAATGCTGTCTGAAATGGAATACATAATTTATCTAAATGAAAATAAACAGAAATGAGACCTAAGCTACCACGAACAAGTTGGCAGCTTATCATCGGAATGTCAAGCAAACAGCAAAGTTATTCTCTAATTAAGTATCATAGACCTTCCGAAGAAAGTAGTAGCGAGAGTTATATAGAAAATAGTGTTATAAGCATACTAATAAGCATGTAATATCGATAGTGCATAATCAAATATGCACAGCAAAACATTTAATGAAAAATGCATAATCAAGTAACAAGAATCAATATACATGATAAAAATTCAATGTTTACAATAAAATTGATAGTTTTAACATTTTATACTTGCTTGGACACTGTCAAGAGCTCTTCGAAGTAAGTGATTCGTACGGGACGGATTCGATCCACACACGATATTCAGGTCATGGACAACTCACATGCCCTAAACTCAATAACGGGTCGTGGCCAACTCACATGTTATGTTTGTGGGCCTGATCGATTTTGGGGTTGCAGGGGCGACAGTAAGTCCGTTTCCTACTTGGAAAATAGCTTAGAGGAAACCCAATTTCTACTGGGTTTAGGATCTTTCGCATTTTATATATATATATGGCCTTTCCCCGTAATTATGTATCTTGTAAACATTTCTTTCATTGAATAATAAGAGCTGGTGGATCGTTGTTTTCTTCCCCTTGAGGGTTTCCACATAAAATTGTGCGTTCTTTTTTTTGTTATCATTGCTTTAATTCTCATTTTCTCATAAGAACTGGTATTAGATCTTGGTTTGAAGGGGGGCAACAGGAGACAAAAGGAATCAACATATCGAGAGATACAATGGAATCAATTTTGGCTTTCGGAAGATGCATCTAGAGGATTACCTCTACCAGAAGCATCTGTACCTGTCGCTCGAAGGAAAGAAGCAGGCAGACATGGAACAACCGAAGTGGGATGTGTTGGACTGGAAAGCATTAGGTGTGATTCGTCTATCGCTAGCGCCGTCGGTTTCCTTCAACATCTCCAAGGAGAAAACAATGAAGAATCTCATTAATGCTTTGATAAGGATGTATGAGAAGGCATCTGCTTCAAATAAGGTATTCCTAATGAGAAACTATTTAATATGAAGATGAGTAATGGCAAATTTGTGGCAGTGCACTTGAAAAATTTCAATAATGTCACGAGAAAACTGGAGTTAGTGGAAATAACCTTTGCGAACGAGATCATGGTTGTTGGCATTAGCAAGAATGACAAGTATTTGCTTGGATGATTGACAAAGTAAATGAACAAGACGCATGAACAAGTTCGACAAACATGTTCCATATCATACACAAATGCGAGACAAAGTTGACTAGAATAGATGTTTGAACCAGGTCCAAGAACGTGTTCCTGCTCAGAGTCCTACCGCGAGTAGGATTTGTGGTTTATGGTAAGGACTTAGCATACAAGGCTGTAGGATTTCTATTCATACTTATCAAGATACTTCAGAGTCCTATAAGGAAACTGAAACTACGTGAAGATGCTTTCATCCAAAATCAACTCAAAACCCTATTTTCCATGATGGGTTGTATCATATAGGGTTTAGGATCAACCGACTTGTTGAAGACCACAAGCTATATGTATCCAAGACTTACCGTGAAGAAGTTTACGCATTCATATAGAGAGAAAACATAATTTGAGCAGATACATCGATATCACATTGATTGTTCTAATTTATGAAGTGTGACCTAGTACGGCGAATGAGATTGAAGAAACTATTTAATAGAGTTTATGTTTTATAGTTCTTGAGTCTATAATTTGTGTATTTGGATTGATCATCGAGTTTTACCTTTATCATCTTTCATAGAAGCAATTGTGTTAGGTATAAACAGTTAGTCAAATTCAACTTCAAGTTGAATTAACTTGGAGTGGGCTTACTAGTCTAGGGATATTAGTGAGATAGAAATTAGAGTTTAGTTCCTAGGTTACAGAGTTTGTAACTTGAATTTGCTGAGGCTCACATTGTAGTGGAGTTTGTATTAAATCCTACAAAGGTGTAGGTCATGGTTTTGTCTACCTTTGTGAGTCGGGTGGTTTCCACATAAAAATTATTGTGTCCTTGCTTTATTGTTCTTTACTATTTAGCAGACGCTATGCTTAGAACATGTAGATTAACTTGTTCCATCTTATAGGCGAAAATTAGGTATCGCTTAGGATAAATATTTGGTCGTACAGAATATCAATGGTATTGTTTATTATGTCAAGCTTACCTAGTTGCTAGGATAATTTGGTAGTGACCATAAGCAGTTCACCGGTTGCAGGACTAAAATTTGAAGATGGTGTGGGTGCTCTACTGACTGAGGAGTCACAAAGGAACATTCAGCCACATAATGATAGTCGTCTCAATGCACTAAGCATAGAAGAAAAAGGCAGATTTGGTCATAAAGGGTGGCAATAATCAAGGGAAGTCACATTCTAAGTCTAGAAAATTGGTTGGAAATAGAGGTCTTGCTTTGTGTTAGAATTGCGGACAACCAGGTCACAAAAGGCACCAATGTAAGACACCTCATAAGCAGTCAAAGAAGAACGAAAATAAGTCACCATCAGGGTCTTTTAATTATGTTGACAAATCATATCATTCCAATGAAGCTTTAGCACTTCTCTCGTGTGTTTCAGAGGATGAATGTTGGGTATTAGATTCTGGACCATCATTTCATACTACTTCAAATAGGGGTACTTTTCTAACTATGAGCAACGTAATTTCAGCAAGGTGTATCTTGAAGATGATGAACCCTGTGAGGTCGTTGGGAAGGGATATTGGAAGTCAGTTTGATGAACAATGGAAAATTGATGTTGTAGAAAGTTCGACATGTACCAAAATTGGCGCAAAATCTATTTTTTATTTGTCTAGTGTTAGATGTTCATTGTGTTTCCATTTTTAATTCAGATTCGTGGAAGATTACCAAGGATAATTTGGTGATAGAACGAGGAAAGAGAGACTAAACTCTTATACGACATCCATTCAGGATGTCTCCCCACATAACATTAATATGGCTTCTTCAGAGAATAATACAGATTAATGGCATCGGCTTGGCCATATGTGTTTGATGGGAATGAAGATAATTGATAGTTTGCACGACCTACTGTCTATCTTAAGCAGAACCCTATTTCTCCTAAGGATAGAACATGTTACTCTACCTGTTCCACGAATAGCATTTGTTGGATACTAAAGAATAGTAAAGTAAAGGACACCGTTATTTTTATATGGAAACCACCCTGCTCACAAGGGCAGTAAAAACCACTACCTACACCTCTGTAGGATTTATTCCCAAACTCCACTACAATGGTGAGCCTCTGCAAGTTCAAGTACAAACTCTGCAACCTAGGAACTACACTCTATTTCCTAAGTTACTAATCAACCTCTGACTAGCAAGCAACCTTCAAGTTAAACTCTAATTTAATGTTAAATTTACAACGGTTTGTATCTAACTGTATGTTTCTAATAAAGCGGATAAAGATACAACTCGATAAACAACCTAATATAAATATCTAAACTTAAGAACTATAAAATAAACTTTGTAACACAACTTCTTCAAGCTTGCTTCGATGTATTAGGGTGGCACTTCTTGAATCAGAACTCTATGTATAGCATAAAGAGTTTTCTCTCAGTATATTCTGATTTCTATTTGTGAGTGCTTGACGTTCTTTATTGTAAGAATTGGTATATATAGCAACTGTACATCATAACTGTGGCTGACCTAAATCCTGCTTGATATGGCCCATCAAGGTAGAATAGGGTTTGAGGTTGATTGAGATTCTTACACCTTCTTGCATATTTAATATTCTTATAGGACTCTAAAATATCTTGATAAGTATGGCACGGAATCCTGATAAGTATAGTACTGAATCCGCCGCCTTGCACGCCAAGCCTTTTCCATAAAGACACACAAATCCTAGTCGTTGCATGATTTATTTAGAACATGTTGTTGGACCTGGTTCAACCACCTAGTATTCCACCCTTTGAGTCTTCTGACTTTTCTAAGCAGGAACATGTTCAACTACTTGCTCCATTAATCTCCTCTCATACACACATCATCTAACTCTGACCTGCTTTTGAGATGTTGAATGGAACATGTTGACAGACCTGTTTCATACATCATGTGTAGCTCTGTGTTTGTTTCTCCTCTACTGCTCTCTTTACCTCTTCTCTTGATGATCTCTTCACCTCTTCTGCTGATCACTCACATTTAACCACTGCATCTACTAACTCTTTGGGATAGGACGATAGAACATTATACATGCTTGTTCTATTCAACATTGATCTGCTCTGTAGCTAAGTCATCTTTTACTCTGTTGTGCTCATTTGTATCAGTCTCTATGATAGATCAACTCCATAGACCTGGTTCATGCCTTCTTGGTCTATTCTGTACTATTGTTGTTTTCTCTTGGCTGATTTATCTCTCCTTCCTATGTATAGCCTGCATCTATTTCCATGATGAACACTTTCATGAACCTGGTTCATATACTTCGTTACCAGTTTTGACTTGGAAACCTTTTTCCAATCTGAGTTATTCACTGCTAGGAATTTACCTGTGTGTTCCTGTTCGACATATATGTGTGTTTGGAACCTCTATTTATATCTCGACCATCTGTCTAGATCAGTTCACTTATCACATGTATCTAGACCATGCATCTTAATGATGACAAACCCCATGTTCTTCACGTCAGAGGTAGTCTACTCTATACACTCACAACATTGAAATATGAGGTTGGATTAAAACTATGTTAGCATAACACGTCATAAAACAAGTAGTAAGCACAATGATCATCTTTCCTCTTTTGGCATCATTAAAAAGTTAACCCAGATTAAAGCCAGTAATTAATGATCGATATTGAACTCATGGTCATTGGGGCTATCACATATACACAAGAGAGGCATTTGTCACTCATTTAAAAAAGGTTATTTGTATCACAAAATAAGACACTGATTTGTGAAATGCAATAGTTATTTTCATTAACTTAAATAAGTACAATTAAAATCCTTTATTACAGATGTATACAACAGATCATTTCGACAGACTTGGAGCTAGTCTCTAAGATGAATTTATGGATAAAATTAGGGAGAGCCTAGTCACTTTGCTAGTGAATGTGACCAATGTGGAGGTTACAGTTTCGGTCTAATTTCTCGAAAGTTTTGACTGGGGTGAGTGGTTATGATTGGAGAAGGGAGGATATCTCTTCATTGTCTATTTCCCCATAATAACCTTCTGGATAAGCCCCTTCTTTTGGATAGATCTCCATATTGTCCACCTTTTACCTCAAGAAGATCCACCATCCCTTTCCACCGATTTTCCCCATGAGGACCAAGACCCAATTTGTTCTTATTTCTTTGATGGTAGAGGATTCTTCTATGTTTCAACCTTTCATACTTCTCTGTTTGTATCTCGGCCATCTGTATAGCTCAGTTCACTTACCACATGTATCTAGACCTGACATCTTGTATACTCAGTTTGTCAATCATCAAAACTAATCAACACAACTCAGATGTGTTAAAGCCAACAATAATGACTCGTAAGGAGAAATTGGATGGAGTAACATCTGTTGTGTGTTAGGAAAACAAAAGAAAGTCAGCTTTTCTAAGGGAGGTCTAGATTCGAGAAGTAAGAAGTTGGAATTTGTTCATATAGATGTTTGGGGTCCATCTCAGGTCCCTTCAATTAATGGTTCTCAGTATTATGTCACTTTTATTAATGATTGTACCAGAATACTTTAGATATATATCATGAAAAATAAGTCTGAGGTATTTGACATCTTTAAGAAGTGGAAGTCCCTAGTTGAGAATGAGACAAGTTTGAATCTGAAAAGTTTTAAGGTCAGATAATGGGGGTGAGTACTTCAGCAAGGAATTTGAAGACTATTGTGCTGAAAGCAGAATCAGAAGAGAACTATTCCAGGTACACCACAACAGAATGGGTAGCTGAATGGATAAACAGAACCATTGGTGAAAGAGCTAGAAGAATGATGATCAGTTATGGGATAGCTAAACGGTTCTGGGCTGAAGCTGTGAATATTGTTGAATACTTGATAAATAGAGGACCTTCAACAACCATAGTATGTGAACTGCCTCAAGAAGTATGGACTGACAAGAAGGTAAAACTCTCACATCTTAGAGTTTTTGTTACATTGCTTATGTTAATGTGAATGCTAATGAGAGATCTAAGTTAGATGCAAAGTTCAAAGTTTGTACTTTCTTAGGCTCTGGTGGTGTTAGGTTTGGGTACAGGCTTTGGGATCATGATAGTCAGAAGGTAATCAGGAGCAAGAATGTGGTGTTCAATGAAAATGTACTGCATAAGGACAAGTTCAAGGAAAAACAGATAAAATTGGTGTTTGTTGAATTTGAAAATGATGAGAACAATATTGAATAGGATAATGCACAAGCTGATGCACATGAGGAGAACGAACAAAAAATCATAGAGGCACTTTTTCCGCTGCGAAGGCCTGAAAGACAATGGTTTCCTAACAAATGATACTCTTCTTCTCTTGATTATCTGTTACAAACAAATACCGGTGAGCCTAACTGTTTTAATGAGGCAATGCAGGATGAGAGCAAGTCCAAATGAATTCAGGCTATGGATGAAGAAATAGATTCACTCTATAAAAACCAAATAAGATACAAGGCAAGGTTGGTAGTAAAAGGTTTTTAACAAAAGGCGGGTATCGATTTCATAAAGATTTTCGCCCTGATGTCAAATTGCCCACTTTCAAGTTGTGTTAAACATTGTTGCTGTAGAAGATTACATTTAGAAAAGTTATATGTAAAGACACTTTCTCTACGGAGATCTAGATGAAGATCTATATATGCAGTAACCTGAAGGATATATAAAGGCTGGTAAGGAAAATCTGGTCTACAAACTAAAGAATAGTCTCTATGGTTTGAAGCAAGCATCAAGACATTGATACTTAAAGTTTGACAGATTTATGATGACTATTGATGTTACTCGGTGTAATGGTGATCATTGTTGTTACTTCAAGAAGTTTGCAAAATCATATATTATTTTGCTCTTGTATGTGGATAACATGTTACTAGCAAGTTCTCACATGTGTGAGATCACTAAGTTGAAGAAGCAAATGACTAACGAATTTTCAACAAAGGGTTTTGGTCTCTCGAAAAAGATTTTGCGGCTGAAAATTGAATATATCCCAATAAGTAGCAAAAATATATCCCACATATTGCCCAATAAGTAGCAAAAATATATCCCACATATTGCCCGATTTTCGCATATGTACTTAGTCACTTATACACGGTACCCTTATATACATAATATATGTAAAATAAGTTTAATTTGAAAATATTTCCTCATTGATGTCAATGTTTTAACTTACCTTAATCCAAACGAAGCTTTAACCTTACAAAACTGCTTTTCCACGCTCGAAACCATCTAAACGGCTCAACATTGTTCAAAAGAAACTTAATAGCGTCAAATAATGTCATTGGATTAACTCCATGATTTAATATATGATCTAAGTCAAAGTCAATAAAAAGTCAATCGTGATCCCACATGGTCAAATATTGAAATAAATTCATGTTCGGGATACACATAACCTCATGAGTCTAATTCTATATTAAGATTTTCAATTTGAGTTTATGTACTAGCTCAACTCATTAATTTATCAATTCTAGGACTTATATTAGAAAATCTCAAATTGTACCATCAAATTTCAAGTCTTAATGGATAAACTTTGAAACCATGTACCATTACCTTAATGTTGCAGCTAATTCGTCAAAAAATGATTAAGGAATAACAAAAAATTTGAAAAATATAATATTTATACCTGAAGCTAATGTTCACCGCGATCGCGGAAAAAGGAGTGTGATCGTGGTTCAGGCTGCCAAATCCTTCCACTACTAAAAGATCTTGTTTTACTTATACAGTCTGCCGAGGGACGTCCAAGATTTACCTACTGCCACTGTCGAAATAGGGTGCGTAGGTAATTCAAGACCCGGTAAATGTAACTCTCAAAAAATACCTATGGACCCCCTCGGTCATCCATCAGTATTGTACCTGACACAATATTCAAATAAGATTAAATATACCGATGGACTCGCTCGTACATTCCAAAATCATATAAATTTTTAATATTATATTTACTGATAGACTTCCATCAATTAGTTAAAGTTAATAAAAAACTAATATTAAATTTACTGACAGTGTCTGTCCGTGTAGATAAATATCCAAAACTGGATCAGTATGTTAAATAAAAAATAATTCAATACTAGAAATATACCGGAAAATCCTCTGACATTTTAAAATCTGGGTTTCATATATAAGTAATTT
Organism: Anisodus tanguticus; assembly: GCA_034509755.1. Lineage (NCBI taxonomy): Eukaryota > Viridiplantae > Streptophyta > Magnoliopsida > Solanales > Solanaceae > Anisodus > Anisodus tanguticus. The sequence goes on from CM067561.1 coordinate 12,312,215, forward strand.
TCTAAGAGACTTTGTTGGTAAGTCTCTCGGTATTTTTGGTATTATTTTTGTTTACATATAATACCTATTTTTTCTAGTGCACCACCTGTCAACACAAGATGTCAATAGTTGCTTCAATAGAAACAAAAATACAACCAATAACAGCACTAGTTCAATCATCAATATCATATATTATACTAATTCAACAATGAACTCCAAAACAATTCAAACATCAAAATTAAAACCATCAAACTATCATGTGAATCCAACCAAACTTCAAGATCATTCAAACAAACACCAAAAGAATCTCACTAAACTTCAAAATACTTCAAAACAAAATAATTCACACCCAAAATAACCACTGACACCTAGTACTCCTCACCATCCACTCCATCCTCTCCAACCTTTCCGTCGGGGCTTGGGGCGGAGAACAAGACAATTTGATTAAGTTATTCACTTGAGCCTTACGCTTTTTGATGTCATCTGATTGACACTGCACCTTTGTCTCAAACATGATCCTAAGTTGTCCATTCTTTACGCTATCCGTCGCGCAATTCCTAGCAAGCACCTGAAGCTCCTGCCATTTCTCCTCAAGCTGCTCATTTGGCATGGTGGAGAGACTCCCTATACCTTGCAATTTCTAACAAGCACCTGAAGCTCCCGCCACATCTCCTCAAGCTGCTCATTTGGCATGGTGGCGGGACTCCCTATACCTTGCAATTCACACTGGAGGTGGTGAAAGTTTTTCTTGGAGTAAAGGTCCTACACTCTCTCCTTATAGACGCTACCAGCCACGTTCAACCAAAAGGGGAGAATTTCTTCCTCTTATGGCATGATTGGATTGCGTTGATCATCGGCCCGCGGCTAACTCCTCATGAATTCCTCCAACGCTTGTTTACATATGTATCCTTATCCCGTGGCTCGATCCAAACTTCTTTTGCGCCTTTGGTTTTCGTGTGGGTCTTCTGTCATACCTCATTATGAGTGTCTGGTCTGCCAAGAGAAACTTCCTGCAAATTAAATAAATAGAGTTACCATTTCAGTCATTATTCGTATTTTCTACCATCTAAATGTTAAAAAATCACCAACTTTCTCCTAGCAGTCTCCGTGGAAACTAAACCACAAGTGTGCAATGAGCCATCCTTCAGACTTTAAATCAGAACTTCCAACAAAAATAGTATGTTAATATAAGGGTGTAACTGGTTGATTTTAAAATATAAGAAATGTCTCTACAATTGAGCTATTTTATAGGGGTGTTTAGTATAACTTCACGAGATTTTTTTCATAATTACTTAGGCAGAATAAAATATTTACCTGCCTATATCCACTTATGAAAGTTTCCCCTTACAAAATTATAATGCTATAATTATGTATATTTTATATCTTCGAAATATGTCTTTTACATTTTATTTATTTTAAAATATCTGTAAAATAGTTGAATCACTCACATTATAAGGTATACAGTATGAGGACATTATGCTGGCAAGCTTTCTGGACCCTATAGCTACAAAGTGATGAGAAGGTTATCTCTTAATATGTAATTCTAGTGATGTAGTACACTGTTTTCCCGGTGCTAATAAGTAGTCCACATTTTTGCTTGTTGACGGATCATAGTCATAAGTCTCCTGGCAATACTTCTAAGAATTTCGTCGAATTTCTTTTTCGTTTTTCTTATCCTCTTGAAACTGTTCCATTGGAATATCTTTTTCATTTGGGGTGGGGGAGGTTTAGTGAGAATTGAAGTGTACTACTATTGGATGAAAAATAGTAGCTCTATGACAGGGCTATTACTCAATTCTGTGGAAAAGAAAAATGAAATATTGTTTTCAATTTCATGAACCAATCCAGGACATGGACGACGTGTCTTGGTTTCTTCAATGCGGATTTTTAATAAAAAAAAAAGAAAAGGAGTATTGCAAATTACTTTGAAGAAATTTAAATTAACACAAAATCAGCAATAATAAATTACGTCAAAACTTCTCTATCAATATGCAAACCTGATTGTTCATTTGCTACGACAGGTGAGGTGTTTACAGAAATAGAACCAATAATCAAGTCTGCTCTGGATGGTTACAACGTGTGCATATTTGCTTATGGGCAGACGGGCACAGGGAAAACATTCACAATGGTATATATATCCTAAACTACTACCTATGCTTAGATTCACTTCTGTTGTAACAGTCAAATCAACCCGACCATGTAAAGTAACATCCTACCATAAAATGATATACAAGAATTATTGCCCGTTCATCGTCCGGTGTGCATATTATATATAATGTCTAGGGGTTGTTTGGTTTGAAGTAAGAAGAAAAGTTAATCTCCATATAAAGTTATGCATCACTAATACGACGTTTGGCTCTTATTATAAACTCCTACATAAATAATATAATCTCTATATAACTAATACAACTTTTCGTTTCTTGTAGTGAACTTTGCATAAGTTATGCGGAGTTTAATTTCGGAAACCAAACGTTGTGTTACTTTATACGATATACAATGTGGGATAAGATACATGAATCAGAGTATCTGAAAACCAGAATGCCCTTCCCTTAGGTAATCTCTACATAACAATCCATGTACCATTATTCAGCGCATAACAAACCTTACACTATTATTCACTGCATAAGAATCTCTGAACTATTATTCACCACGCAAACAACCCATGCACTATAATCCCGTATAACTAATGACCTCCTAGGATTACTCAACTTATAGCACAGTTAAATGAGAACCGGTCAGGAAAATAAGCAGGTGATACCTAGACATAGTGGCGGAGCCAGAAATTTTACTAAGGGTGTAAAAATATAAAAAAGTAGATACACGTAAAAAATAAGGGGAGTCAAGATATAGTATTTATACGAAAAACTAAAGTTTGATCTAGCTAAACATCGTAAGTTTCCGACGAAGGGTGTCAATTGACACCTCTTAGCATAAGGTGCCTCCGCCACTGCCTAAAGAGACTGAGAGAGTCTAGTATAAATTACGGAAAGCATATTGTTGCATTTTCTAAGTACAATGATTTTGGTAACTATACCTATCAGGAAGGCACAGAGGAATTTCCAGGGGTGGTGCCCTGTGCGATTGAGGCGCTCTTTAAGCATGCAGCAGACAGTAACCATTCATTCCTCTTCAGTTTCAGTATGCTGGAGATATACATGGGATATTTAAAAGATCTCCTCATCCCACATAGTCAGACAACGAAGTCAATATTTCCTTTACCACCACGGTAAGTCACAGAACTAACCTTTTAATTTGTTGTTAGGTTGCATGGCTTGCATGCTTTACTAACTGAAGTATCTACTTTGATGGATCTGCTAGACCTGGACTTGTTCAGCAAGTAATTGTTAGAAATTTTGGGAGAGCAAGACAACACAAACAACACTCTAAAAACTCTCTAGAAAAGAAATGAAGGAAGATTTTCTATTCAACTTGACTTGATCCAAATGGCAAGATTACATGACTATTTATAGGTGAACTCATCCATGTATCTAGCCTATCATATGTCTATTCACTTTAATAAATTCACACTTCACACCTTCCAAGTACATGAATGATAAATTTCATCTCCCAAATTACATGAATGAACTTACTAGACTAATCTAGAATCCACAAATTCATGTATCTCCTAATACATTAATCTACCAGTTCATGAAACAAAATTAAATATTATGTGAACAAGTTTATTTTTTCAACATCCCCTTATACTTGATTCACTACTCCAAGAGCCATCCACAATTTCCGGAAAATATCAATTTTCAACGGCTTGGTGAAAATATCGCAACTTGGTCTTGCAATTTCACGAACTCAAGCTCCACCTCCTTTTTGGATATGCAATCTCTAATGAAATGATACTTAGTATCAATATGTTTGCTCCTTTCATGAAACACTGGCTTCTTGGCCAAAGCAATGGCCGATTTGTTATCAACACAAATCTTTGTTGCGTCTTCTTGGGGTTGGTGAAGTTCTTCCAACAAGTTCCTTAGCCAAATTGCATGACAAACACAAGAAGAAGCTGCTAAATACTCCGCTTCATAAGTTGACAAGGTCACAATTGATTTCTTTTTGGAATTTCATGTAAATGCAGAATTTCCAAAAAAGAAAACAAATCCGGTAGTGCTTTTCCGGTCATCAACATCCCCATCCCAATCACTATCACAATAGCCAACAAGCTTGAAGTCTTTGAAGATAAATAAAACATTTCATAATCAAGTGTACCTTTGATGTACCGGAGTATTCTTTTGGCTGCTTTTAAGTGAGAAGTTGTTGGAGTTCCCATAAAGTGACTGACAAGTCCAACACCAAAAAGAATATCAAGTCTCGTACAAGTTAAGAACCTTAAGCTTCCAAGAAGACTTTTGAATATGTGGGATTGATATTTTCTCCATCTTCACGCCAGGACAATTTAACTCCACAGTACACGGAGTGCTAACTGGCTTGCAATTCTCCATCTCAAATTTCTTGAGAATCTCCTTTGCATATTCTCCTTGAGAAATAAAGATGCCATCATTCCCTTGCTCCACTTTAATGCCAAGATAGTATGACATTAGGCCAATGTCCGTCATCTCAAACTCTCTTGTCATTGCTTTCTTGAATTCTTTAAACATCTTTGGATTATTTCCTGTCAAAATTAAATCATCCATATACAAACAAACAAGTAATGTGTCACCATTTTCATTAATTTTTACATAAAGTGCATGCTCATGTGGACACTTTGAAAAATCATTTGGTTGGAAGTATTTGTCAATTCTACAATTCCAAGCCCGCGGAGCTTGGTTCAAGCCATAGAGAGTCCTCTTCAATTTCAAGACTTTATCTTCATGTCCTTCAACCTTATAGCCCAAAGGTTGATCAATGTAAATTTCTTCCTCCAAAAGCTCATTCAAGAAAGTGGGCTTCACATCCATTTGATGAATATTTTATTGGTTTTGAGCTGCCAAAGAAATTATTAAGTGGATTGTCTCCAAACGAGCAACTAGTGCAAACACCTCATCATAATCTATTTTTCTTTAGCTTGTAAACCCATTTCACTCCAATGGTGCTTTTTCCTTTTGGAAGTTCCGCCAACTCCCAAGTGTTATTCTTGTTGATTGCCTTGATTTCTTCATCCATCGCATCTCTTTTTGGATTACGGGTAGCATCTTCATAGCTTATAGGCTCATTGTCCACCAATAAACAAAAGTGAGTTAAATCACTTAAATTTTATGTTACCTCTTCTGTGGCAACATACAATTCACGAAGACTTTGTCTTTCGAGGTACACTGCTCGAACATGATTCTCCAACTTCATGAACTTGTGGTAGAGGTGTTGCAGGTGGTGTAGCAGACTGCTCCATAACTTCTTCATCATCCTCATCGTCAAGGAATGGATTGAAAGAGTTATTTTGCTCTTTAGATTTCCATTCCCAAGCACTATCTTCATCAACTTCAACATCTCTGCCTATGGTAATCTTGTCATTTCTTAGGTTATATAACTTATAACCTTTAGATCTTTGAGCATAGCCAACGAAAACATACCTCTCACTTTTGTTATCAAGCTTATATCTCTTCTCATCCGGCACATGTGCATAAGCAATGCTGCCAAACACACGCAAGTGAGCAACTTTTGGTTTGAAACCACTCCAAGCTTCTTGTGGTGTTTTCCCACGAACACTTTTGGTGTGACGCCGATTTGATAAATACACCGCACAAGCAATTGCTTCAGCCCAAAACTCATTTGGCATATTTTTGCTCTTCAACATACTTCTTGCCATGTTGAGAATAGTCTGATTCTTCCTCTCCGCCACACCATTTTGTTGAGCCAATCTTGGAACGATAAAAAAAATGATGAATTTCTGTTTTTCCACAAAAAGCCTTGAATTCATTTGAAGTGAATTCTCCACCATTATCGGACCGAAGTGACTTGATTTGGTAGCCACTTTGTTTCGACACCATGCTCTTAAAGTTCTTGAAATTTTCAAAAACCTTAGATTTTTTCTTCAAAAAATAAATCCAAGTTTTCCGAGAATAATCATCAACAAAAAGAAGGAAATAATTACTTTTACCAAGTGAGGCTAGCCTGATAGGTCGGCACACATCCATGTGAATCAACTCCCAAGGGCACTGTGCTCTTGTCAATGATTCTTTAAGAAAGCTTTTTCTTGATTGCTTTCCAAAGAGACATCCTTCGCAAAGCTGATTAGGATGATTAATGGTTGGCAATCCTTTCACCATATTTTCCTTATTCATCAACCTCAAGCTATCAAAATTCAAATGGCCAAACCTCTTATGCCAAAGCCAAGATGAATCCTTCACACAAGAAAATAAGCATCTCGGTACATCACTTTGAAGATTCAAAACAACATTTTATTTTTAGCCATAGGAACCTTGACTAACAATCTCCCATTTTCATCTTTCATAGTCTAACATTTTATCTTTCACATGAATGCCATATTTTTTCTCAAAGAGTTGTCCCAAACTCAAAATATTACTTTTCATATCCGGAACATACTTGACATTGGAGATAAATTGATGACTTCCATCTTTCAAACGAATTAAAATCATATCTTTGCCTTTGATTTAAACTTTTGAAGAGTCTCCAAGGCTGATGTTTCCACCATTCAATTCCTCAAACTCCATAAATAAATGCTTTTTCCTGCAAATATGGCTGCTTGCATTGGAATCAAGGTACCATTGATTTGTTTCTACACATTCTTCTTTTTTACATGCCATGAGTAAAGTACCATCTTCATCTTCATTTTTGCTCTCCACAAAATTATTTATCTCCAAATTATTTTTACACTCCCAAGAAAAATGACCAAATTTATGACAAGTATAACATTCAATATTTGATTTGTCATACCTTCCTTGATTCAACCTCCATCCTCTACCACTTCCACGGCCTCTTCCTTGGTTGGAGTCTTAGCTTCTATATTCGTTGGTTGGAGGTTGACTACCACCTCTTACTCCTCTACCACAACCTCTTCCACGCCCACGACCTCTTTGTTATGAGCCACGTCTTTCATCTTTCTCCTTCAAAGAAAGTTTTTCTTGCAAAGCTTGTTCAACCGACTCTTGTTTCGGTTTCTTCAACTTCTCTTCATGTGCTTGCAAAGAACCCGTGAGTTCTTCTATGGTGATAGTGTCCAAGTCCTTGGACTCTTCAATGGAAACAACAATATAATTAAACTTTGAATCTAGGGATCGTATTATTATTGCAACGACCCTATCATCATTCAATTCTTCACCATATCTCTTCATTTGATTGACAACCGCCAAGACTCTTGAAATATAATCCGAAACTGATTAGGATTCCTTCATATGCAGCGATTCAAACTCTCCTCTTAAGGTTTGGAGACAAACTTTTTTCACCTTATCCAAACCTTAAAGGAAGTTTGAAGAATATCCCATGCTTGCTTGGAGGTGGTTGCATTTGCAACCTTTTCGAACATCTTTTCATCCAAACTTTGATGGATGAGAGTGAGTGCCTTTTGATCCTTCTTCTTTGTGGTAGTGGCATTATCTTCTTCATCAACGCCGCTCTCCACCATTTCCCAAACATCATAGGCTCCAAGCAAAGCCTTCATTCAGATGCACCAACTTAAATAATTTTCTTTAGTGAGCATTGGAACTTAGAATGGAGTTCCATTACTGTTAGTCATCTTCTCTCTTATGTTTGGTTGTCTCTCGAACACACCAGCTCTATACCAAATGTTAGAAATTTTGGACGAGCAAGACAACACAAACAACACTCTAAAAACTCACTAGAAGAGAAATGGAGGAAGGAGGATTTTCTATTCAACTTGACTTGATCCAAATGACTAGATTACATGACTATTTATAGGTGAACTCATCCATGTATCTAGCCTATCATACGTTTATTCACTTTAATAAGTTCACACATCACACCTTCCAAGTACATAAATGATAAATTTCATCTCCCAAATTACATGAATGAACTTACTAGACTAATCTAGAATCAACCAATTCATGTATCTCCTAATACATTAATCTACTAGTTCATGAACAAAATCAAATAATATGTGGACAAGTTTATTTTTTCAACAGTAATGATACAATAAGAACTCCAGCATGAACTAGTTTATTTGTTGATAACTTGAAGGAATGCAGATGCATAGATATCTTAGGAACTGTTTAAGTTTCCTAATCTGCTAATATTGAACACAACGATAAGCCATTCAGAATGGCAGGTTTCATAATTGCTCAGTACAGAAAAGTTCCAGACTATGTTCATGCATTGAACCTCATATGATCAACCACTACTTTGATAATGAACGATCCGGTTAATTGATGGTGAATACTTGAATATGTTTTTTTTTATAATCGTGGTGTTCGAGTCAGCTTGTGCACCCCTCGACTAATTCTACGGGATATCTGCTACCTCCACCAGCACAGGTATCAGGTAACATGTCCACCAAAGCTTGAACAGATGGGAAGAAATCACCTAGTTTTTTTGCCTCCACTAGGATTTGAACCTGAGACCACATGGTTCTCAACACACTTTATTGACCACTAGGCCACTGATCCTAGTGTTCACTGTTGACAGGAATAGCAAGCTGACGCAAGTTCTTAAAGATAGCAAGTTCTTGCGTCAACTTGCTATTCCTATCAAATGAACCTAGTCTACAGTCTGCATTACGATCAATACTTAATTCTTATCTACTTCCTACTTTCTAGAAGAGGTTAGCTGCTATCTCATGTAAATCATTTTTCTACATGCAGTCTTTCAATCCAAACACATCCCAATGGAGAAATCGAGATTGAAAACCTTGTGACTATCCAAGTAAATGACTTGAACCAAGCCATGAGACTGTACAAGTCAGGATGTGGTTTCAGATCCACTGCTTCCACAAATTCCAACCGAATGTCAAGCAGATCTCATTGGTAAATCAATTCATCTTGATACAAAAATGTCAAGTAGAGAGGTATTTAACTGTTATGAAAGCCAGCTAAATGACTAATAATAAAAACAAAAGAGATGTCTGTGTAGCTATCTTGAATTTGTGATTTTGCTTCAGGATTGGAGGATAACTCTGAATAACCTACATCACAAATCCAAAGGTGTCTAAACTCTAAATAGATTCTCTGTCTGCTCCATACAGCATGATTCGCATATCAATATCCAGCTTTGGTGCTAGTGAACGGAGAAGGTTAACAAACAAACTGTGGATGGTCGACCTTGGAGGAAGTGAACGTGTTCTAAAAACAAAAGCAGTGGGGAGAAGATTTGAAGAAGGAAAAGCAATTAATCTTTCACTTTCTTCCCTTGGAGATGTCATCCATTCCCTTCAAAGTAAAAAGCGCCACATTCCTTACAGGTAATTCAACAAACATGGCCTTAGATACCAATACCTGACTCAAGGAATCAACTGGATGAGAATCCAAACTGACAGATTCTGACCACTCAAAAAAGTTCTACGCTTTCAGTAATTGGTAATGGTGACACATATTTATAGAAGTTTCACCATCAACTCAAAACTAATCCTGATCTAGTGTTTACTGTTGACAGGAATAGCAAGCTGACGCAAGTTCTTAAAGATTCCCTAGGTAAGTATACATGTTAGCTGAATGTTCATATGACAGACTTTTTGACCTATGCTAAGAAGCCTGTGTTATTCTGCATGTTATTTATCACGTGATCTGCAAGTTAGTAGTAAAGATGAAACTGAAATGGATGTACACTGGCTTACACATTGGTTTCTTCAAGTAACGGATCTTGATGACTTAATATAACATTCTTGTTCTAATAAGTAATTAGTAGATGCCAATGGCCTTTCCCGCAAGTCTATCTGCAAATATTCACTTGTAGCTACTATAAAGGTTGCATGATTTGGGTGATGAAGGAGGCATCAACTCAAACTATCGATTTTGTTTTGTTGAGAAAGGTACCAATAACTTAAACTATTGATCTATTGAGGGCTCATCATATTAATTGGTCCAAACCATATGAAGTACTCCTAGACGATGCATATACCTTTCTAGAGCCATTACAGAATGTCAGTATGAAGCAGTCAAGGGGCTCCTCTGCCGAAGCACTTTCTCCATCCTGCTAACAATAATTAGATGAATAAGAAATGGAACATGGATAGATTACAGTTACTGATCAAAATAAATAAATATATAAGTAAATAAAACTGTTATGCTGGTAATGTATACTTATATTGTTCACAGCTTAGCTTTAGTTTATGAACTTTATTGAGTATGTTGTATGCTGAAGCGAAGGAACACGGAGAATTCAAATGATGTGAGTTAGAATATGCTACTAGGGAGCGGAAAAATGTAAATAGACTTTACATTCAATTAAGGTGCTTAATGAATGTCGAACTGAAACAGAGGACCTACTTTAATTCATGCTTCTTCATCATCGGTCTCCAGAGTAGCACAATAGAAGCTCTAACCTATAGCAAGAGTCAAATAATGTCCTGCATTCATGGACTGAAACAAGAACGACATCGTGTAGTCTCCTCTGAAGTAAAGCATATCAAAGAGTCTGCAAATGTGCACAATTAGACTTCTTGACAAGTCTAAAACAACGTAGGTAGTATGACAAAGACTTACTTTATGGGAGTTGTTTAATCGAACTCCTGGCGTTTCTTGTGGACATTATTCTCCTGCATGGTAAATCAGACACGTATATCTAAACTATTTGAGTGCCCAAATATAAATTTGATTGTCTTAAAATGCAAAAGACAGGAGGGTAAGTGGAAGCTTTCATTCTGATAGGTGAGGTAAAACGTATAAGGAGGAGCAGAATCCAAAAACTGACAGAGGGGGAGAGAGGAGAGAACTAGAGTGCTGACAATGAATTAGAAATGGGACAAAGGAGAGAGCGATAACTGAAACTTCCAGTGATTTGTGATTTCACCAGCTGTTTAGACTTTTAGCAAGCTTAGAGAATTCCACAACGTGGATTAAAATACTAGGATTAAGCATAGGCTTGGAATGCGACGCCATCCTTTACCACATAATCAATTCAATCAAAAAATCTGTAAACCACACCTTTGCTCAGTCTAACCTTGCTGTAAGTACAGCTCGTAGGATGGCAAAGAGCTAAGTGGAAAACCAAAGGGCAAGCCTTTATCAGGATACTCAATGCTCAATCTGAGGACAAAGGGATTGAAATGCTTGTACATACATACGTCTATGTACGTTCTTGTTAGTCTTCCTTTGCATATCAGAAGCAGCAACCAGTGGCATGAGCCTAAGAAGGGAGACCTAGGGACAGGGACGGAGTAAGTGTACTAGTTACGGGTTCGGCAAAACCAGTAACTTTGGCTTAAACTCTGTGTTTGTGTTAAAAAATTCATCTAATATGTATAAATAATCTATTAAAAAATTCATCTAATATGTATAAATAATCTATTCAGAATCCAGTAATAAAAAAAATTGTAATCCAGAACACATAAACTAAAAATCTTGGCTCTGCCTCTGCCTATGGACCAACATCAATCAGCGGTTTATAGCATTACTGAGAGATGTATACCAGAACAACATACCCAGTGAAATCCCATAAACGTGGGGTCTGAGGAGGGTAGAGTGTCGCAGACTTTACCTCTACCTTGGTAGGCAGAGCGGCTGTTTCCGAGAGACCCTCGGCTCAAGACAGAGCATAAGCACAAGGAAAGCAACAGCAAAAGCAAAGCAAGAGAAACGGACAGACTCGGTCACAAAAAATTTAAAGCAGTATGAAAATGCTGGTATCAAAAGCGAATAAGCCATGATAGCGCATTCCGATAAAGTAAGCAGTAACAATCGCAGGTAAATAAACTAAACAAAGTACACTAAAGGACACATAGCAGCAGAAATCAAACTACAGGGGACTATAAAGCAATACCGCATCTATCAGTATGATAGGCTAAGCGAGCCTACAATAATAACACTACAACTACTAGTTTGTAAGAGTAAGTAGGACTACGCTCGACTATCTACTACCCTAATCCGTGTCCTCCACAACCCCCTATCTAAGGTCATGTCCTCAGTAAGTTGCACATGCGCCATATCTCATCTAATCACCTCTCCCCAATACTTCTTCGGCCTACCTCTACCCCTCCTGAACCCGTCCATAGACAACCTCTCACACCTCCGAACTGGGGCATTTGTGTCTCTCCTCTGCACATGCCCAAACCATCTCAACCTCGCTTCTCGCATCTTATCCTCCACCGAGGCTACTCCCACTCTATTCCGGATATCATCATTTCTAATCCTATCCCTCCTTGTATGCCCGCACATCCATCTCAGCATCCTCATCTCCGCAACTTTCATCTACTGGATGTGCGAAGTCTTGACTGGGCAACACTCCGCCCCATACAACATAGTCGGTCTAACCACCGCCCTATAGAACTTGCCTTTAAGTTTTGGTGGTACTTTTTTGTCGCATAAGACTCCAGATGCAAGCCTCCATTTCATCCACCCTGCCCAATACGATGTGTGACATCATCATCAATCTCTCAATCCCCTTGGATAATAGACCTGAGGTACTTGAAGCTTCCTTTATTTGGAATGACCTGAGCACCAAGCCTCACCTCCACGTCTATCTCAAGGTTGCTCCCGTTACTGAACTTGCACTCCAAGTATTCTGTCTTGGTCCTACTCAGCCTGAACCCTTTACATTTCAGAGTCTGTCTGCAAACATCAAGTTTAGCATTCACATCGCTGCGAGTCTCGTCAATCAGGACTATGTCGTCTACGAATAGAAAACACCATAGCACCTTCCCTTGGATTTGTCGCGTTAGTCCATCCATCACCAAGACAAATAAGAATGGGCTAAGAGCTGATCCCTGGTGCAGCCCCATCATCATTGAAAAGTGCTCCGAGTATCCTTCCACTGTCCATACCCTGGTCTTGGCTCCATCATACATATTCTTGATCGCCCTAATGTATGTCACAGGTACACCTCTAACCTCCAAACATCTCCATAGAACCTCCCTAAGAACTTTGTCATATGCCTTTTCGAGGTCGATGAAAACTATATGTAAGTCTCTCTTCCTCTCCCTATACTGCTCCGCCAACCTCCTAATAAGATGAATGGCTTTTGTGGTCGAACGCCCCGACATGAATCCAAACTGGTTCTCGGAAATAAATACGCCTCTTCTCACCGTCATCTCCATGACATTTTCCCAAATTTTCATACTGTAGCTTAGCAGCTTGATACCCCTATAGTTGTTGCAACTTTGGATATCACCTTTGTTCTTGTACAACGGGATCATTGTACTCCACCTCCATTCTTCGGGCATTCTCGCCGTCTTAAAAATGACGTTAAAGAACTTAGTCAGCCACTCCAAACCTGGCCTGCCTGCGCTCTTCCAAAATTCAACTGGTATCTCATCCCTTGCGCATCCTGCGAACAACACCCTTAACCTCCTTAATCTTAATGCTTCTACAATACCCAAAATCCTGATACCAACCAGATTGTTGTTGATCTCCTAGCACGATGTCTCTATCTCCTTTTTCGTTCAAGAGTCTATGAAAGTAAGACTGCCACCTCCGCCTAATATGCGCGTCCTCCACCCATACTTTGTCGTCCTCGTCCTTGATGCACCTCACGTGATCCAAGTCACGGGCCCTCCTCTCCCTTGCCTTAGCTAGTCTGTACAACTTCCTATCCCCGCCTTTCTCCTCTAATTCCATATACAGGCATTCAAAAGCCGTCGTTTTTGTCGCTGTAACCGCAAACGTTGCCTCCTTCCTCGCCATCTTATACAGTTTCCTATTCGTCCACTTCTCAACCTTATCCTTGCTTTCTACCAATTTCGCATATGCCGCTTTCTTCGCTTCCACCTTCTCTTGAACTTTACCATTCCACCACCAATCCCTTCGATGCCCACCACGGCTACCTCTCGAGACCCCAAGCACTTCTCTAGATACCTCTCGAATGCAACTGGCCGTCCTGTCCCACATACCGATCGCATCCCCACTACTCCCCAAACCCCCTTGGCCATCGACCTCTCCCCCATCTCCTTTGCATTAGCCATGGTCAAACTCCCCCATTTGATTCTTAACCTGTCATCTACAACCCTCTTCATCTTTTCCATCTTGATCTCCAAATCCATCACCGAAAGCTTATGTCGGATTGTAAGATACTCCTTCGGAATAACCTTGCAGTATTTACAAAGACCGTTGTTAATCTTCCTAAGGAGCAAAAAGTCTATCTGAGTCTTAGCCACCAAACTACAGAAAGTCATCAAGTGCTCCTCCTTCGAGAACCTCGAATTGACTATCACCATCCTAGAAGCTCTAGCGAACTCCAAAAGTGAGACGCCTCTCCCATTTCTATCCCAAGGCCAAATCTTTCATGCACGTCGTCACAACCCCCGAAAGTGACCCGATATGTCCATTGATATCCCCTCCTATAAATAACTTCTCAGTGGATGGTATACCACCCACCACCTTGTCCAAATCCTTCCAAAAGCGCCTCTTCTCCTCCTCGTCCAAGCCCTTCTATGGCGCATAAGCACTAATAATGTTCATAGTGAACCCTCCAACTACCAACTTAATCGCCATCATCCTGTCATTGACCCTCCTAACCTCTACCACCTGATCCCTTAGCTCGCTGTCTACTAAAATACCTATCCCATTCCTATATCTCGACCTACTCAAGAACCATCTTATACCCGTCCACATCCTTAGCCTTAGGTCCTACCCATTTGGTCTCCTTGACACAAGCTATATTAATCCTCCTCCTCTTAAGAATCTTAACTAACTCTATGAACTTCCTCGTTAAAGTCCCAATGTTCCGAGACCTATTCTCAGCCTAGCATCTCCCTTACCCCACTTACCCCGCCAAACCCTCGCCCTCTTACCAAAGCCACTAAAGAAAATATAAAATAATAGACTACTAAAAAATTTACCCTAAAACAGGAAGGGATCAAAGAGAAAGCACAAGTTAACAAAAATCTAGAGGCAAGTAAAACCACTATACCAAGAATGCTATTCTAAAGACAAGAAGGGTAAATGCAAGGACGTAAAGTCACGAATCAATACAGCGACGTGGAAAAATTTAACAATAAGGATAAGGACAAAGAATGGATACGGGCAACCGGAGGTACCAACTCCGGTTGAATCGAACCTGTTTGCCGACGAAAATCACTGTTCACCGATCTGTTCACAGACACCGGAAGTACTGTTCACTTGAGTTTTCACCAAAAAGTCGAGTACCTGTGTAGATCGAGGAGAAAAAGAACAAAAAGAAGAAAGGAGAAGAGAGAAACCAACGAGAATCGGATCTGATAGGAGGTGAAAATTGTTTTTTTGTAACCAATAACTCCACAAAGCCTCGATCTTTCAAGTTGAAAAACTCAAAACAGAGTAAACAGACACAAAAAAGAAACTTTCCCAGAAAAAAAAAACACAATATAAAGTATAGTATTCAAGAACAGAAGTAAACTGAGAGTGTATGAAGAAGATAAATGTGAAGAGGAATAAGGAGAAGCGACCAGACTACTGTAGCCTGTTGCGGAGCAGCGAACTTGAGCCTATTTTTTTTTAAAACAAAAAAAAGGAACCAAAGCTTAATTGTACTAGGATGTTAGAAGAAAATGGTGATATATATCCAGATCTATTCAAAATTTCATTAAAAAAGAAACTAAAAAAAGAGGAAAATTGTAGAAGGAAACATACACTCACACCGACTTACCGGTAATGCTTCTGTGAACAGTGATACCGCTTGACGGCGTTATTTTGCTGTTGGGAGAAGTGAATCGCCAAGAAAAAAGGGGAGAGGAGAAAAGAACGGCCAAGAGCTACTGAGAGATGTATAACATGTGGAAACAAAACACCCCAATTTCTTTGATATCTCTGGTTGTTCTAGTAACTTGAACTGAATAAGTTCTTATCGGCTTTTCTTGTTAAATATTTTTCATACTCATTGGAACTGTCAACAAATGTTTTCCATAACCAGCATTTAGAAATTATGCTTGTATGTCACATTCTCATGGATACTTTCCATTTGATCACCGAACATGCAAAATCTAGAAAAGTAGAAAATTTTACATTTCTTCACTCCTTTTTAGGATATATTCTCACCAATTATGCCAGAAAGTCATGTGTTCTCTTAATATCCAGGTGATGATTCCAAAACTCTAATGCTTGTTCATGTCGGTCCCTGCAAAGAAGATTTGTGCGAGACATTATGTACATTAAATTTTGCAACACGAGCCAAACGGGTTCAATTAAGACATGAAGAATCAACAGTAAGTCACTGAAACAATCAACTGAGCCTAGCAGTGGATTCGGTGCAACTTCTTACATTATAATGACGTACAACATATCTCTTTTCATTTCTTGTCATGTAATTGATTGGTTATGACTTGTTCAAAATGTCGTCCTGATTGTCCAAAAGTAATGGAAAGTACATCAGCTTCAACACAAAAAATACTTGCTGAAATCACAACCACAAACAACCTTAGTAGGAATGCGAAATCTAGGACATTGATCAGCCATTATTAATGGCATCGATATAAATAAGATCTTTTGCTGATTTAAATTTCAGCCACGGACGTGAGTAGATCAACATCTTCATAATCCATATGCATACTATGAGTACATTTCGCTCCACCTGATCTAATACTTAAACTGCTACCAGGGGAGATGCTTATTTGCTCATTTTATGTGTTCAGTAGACCTCCTTTTTTCTAGGCTAAGTTCTTTTTGTAAGACCTAAGGCCTATAGAACTTTTAGGTAAGGTGAAATGACAAATTTAACAGGAAATGGAGAGACCATTAGGGAACAGATGGTGTTAAGGGGTAATGTTAGTTGAAACAAGAGATACCAAGTTATAGTTGAACTGTAGGCAATTTGGCTTGGTATTATAACTTATAAGAAAGTAAAGTTGCAGTCTAGCTAATAGCTTGAGCTTCTAGATCGGACGGACCTGCATGATTCAAAAGAACACATAACCATTAGAAGAAAAAGCATTAGACATGTATATTATCCTAACAAGTTGAAGTTACTAAGACAACGCCTTTTACGGAGAAATAGGGAGACAATAGGGAATGAAAAGGAGTAAAAGAAACTAATCAGAATTCAGATAAAACTAGAGATAATTTAACAATTTTTTAATGAAGTTAGTGATTATATAACAACAATTGAGTTAAAGAAATTTTGAATATTATGTATTGCCATAATGAAGGGGAGTCTTGGAGTAACTGGTAAAGTTGTTGTCATGTGACCAGGAGGTTACGGGTTCAAGCCATGGAAACAGCCTCTAAAAGAAATGCAAGGTAAGGCCGAGTACAATAGACCCTTGTAGTCTGGCCCTTACCCGGACCCCGCGCATAACGGGAGCTTAGTGCACCGGGCTGCCCTTTTTTAATGTATTGCCATAATATTAATGCTTCAAGCAGGAAAGTAGAAAAATATACACGCTCATGACATGAGCACAAGAGGAATTTACTGATACCTAATATAAAGGATTAACTCTTTATACATGACATGCCATGATGGAGGCATAAGTAACAGCTTGTTCGTCCAAAAGATAAGAATTTGGCTGTCTTACCTCGGAATCCAGATGCAAACACCTCCTGCCTCCCATTAGTGCTTCTCTGTTTTTACAATCAACTGTGACATGTTGAATTACAGGAAGTGAAGGCAGAAAAGGAAGTTGCAATAAATAATCTGCTGCAGAAGATGAAGAAAATTGAGTACAACCGCAATGATGTCACACAAGAAATCATGAAGCTGAATGAGAAACTAGGAAAGCTTATAGTAATATCACCCTCTTCAACTGAACTAGTGGATCTCTCAGATGTATGCATTGAAGGGTTAGGGTCTAACATGAGATTTCAAAAAAGTAGTGTCACATCTACCCCTTTAGCAGACTTTCCCAGATTTATGAGGCCTACTGTTTGTAGCCAAAGTAAATCAGGAAATGCTGGAGTAAGTATCCAGGCCCTAAAAAGTAGAGCCTCGCTTCCTCCTAGAAAAGGAAAAGGATCCTCCCAATGTGCCGAGTCTGTGGCTGTTCCCATAGAAGGAACATCAGAATGTTATTCAGAGAGCAGTGTTTCCAAAATTAGCTGCCTTGTCGGTCCAACCACAAATTTCAGTGCGGAAAATGAGACAGAATTCAGCGAAGACACATCTGATAGTGATATTAAGGTGGTAGTTTTTGCGAAACAAGATTTATCAGAAAGAGATTCCATACATAAAAAGTTTAATTTGAGACTCAGCAAGAAGAACCATGCAAATACAATGGAAAGAGTATCAACCCAAAACCACTCAAAGGTTGGTAATTGGCTTCAACTGCACAAGTGTGCATCAAATATAAACAGGTGCACTCATAAGAACAAAAGAATTCTTGCAATACCAATTTCAGAGAAGAAAGCAAGGGTCAGAGGCAGGATTGTACAGGATTTACATGATGAAAAGGTCCCAGACAAGGAATTGAGAAAAAGAAACTCGAACCATAGAGATGCAAAATCTGCTGATATGGAGAATCATTTGAACTCCGAGTTAGAAGAAGTTAATGTGTCTCATGCAGTTTTGAAGAACTTTGTCTATTATGAGAAGTCATCTCCTGCATGTCCAGCCTGCGAGATTGATGCAATAACCGTAGATGGAACACAAAGTCAACTACTCGATTCAACAACTGAGGTCAGTGAATGCAGAAGTTTAAGTGGACCTGCTGATTTAAATGATCTTAAACTGATTATGCCAGATGTTGCATATCAAGAAAGATATAATATCTCAGAATCTAAGCTCAACAGCCTTAGCATAGACCTGATAGGGAGTCCCTCTAGCTCAAAGAAGAAACCAAACTATGAAGAAATGCATGAAATGGAAGAAAGTAACCTAGAGAATATGCATGTCCCAGGATGCGTTATAGCAGGAATAAAACCCTGCTGCTATGAGTTACGATCTCCTAGTGCTTTGTCCATTTGCAAAGCAAATCAAATGGATTATTGCCTTGTTCCCAAACTACTAGACAACACCAGAACCGGAGGTAAGACTCTTGAAATCCCATCTTTACTTGTTCAACCAGTTAGTATAAGTCCTTTTGCAATAAACAAGAGAAATGAGACGATTGCCTTCTTTTGTTTTAATCTTCGGCATAAATTAAGTTTATGTTCACTGTCTTATGAATTTTTTTAATTGCATCTTCAACAGGGTTCCTTAATCTTTTGAAACCAAAAGTGCACATCTTATATAGCAGTATTCTTGTTGCATTGGGATTTGCAAGCCTAGGTCTTGGGCATGACTTCTTCTATGCTTTGACTCTCTAAACAACCTGCTTATCACAAGCCAGACATGATGCGCGTTTCCCTTCAAACACTAGGTTCCAAGTGATGATGTTGTTTAATGAAGAGAAAAAGAGAGATGTTCATTGGCTGCTAGGCAACCGTGAGGTTAGAATCTCATTCCCAAGCTCAAATTGTTGATAATGCAGGAATTACATATGGAAGGGAACAAGGGCTCAACATGCATAGTGGTGGTTCTTTTAAGTTCCATCTCATGACTCCCCAAATCAGGGTGAAAGGTCACTATATGTACATGCACCAATTATTTGATCCCAAGAGTTCAACAGTAAATTTAACCCTTTAGAACGTTAGATGCTTGTCGAAGATGCACCTTTCTATATTGTTTCAGTATTCTTATAGTATCGCAAGATACTAAAAGAAAGGAAACAAAAAAGTCCTAATTTGTCCCTCAACTAGTTACTTTTGTTTAATTATACCTCCATTAGAAGTTGGCAATAAAGACCCCTCGTCGTTACCCAAATGTATCGTGTACGCCCTTATTCTGTAAGATAGTTCTAGCTTGCTAATGTTATCTATGCAGGAGCTGCATAACTGCCAGGTTTGAGGACATGTGGAAAACAATACTTGTTGACCCTTACATGAAATTTCACCTAAATCTCGAAAAAAAACTAGCCTAAGGTAGATCAAATCTTCTACTAACCCTAAATTATGCATTCAACAACAAGCTAAGTGCATCCAACTAGATAATGCAAACTAGAGTTTCACAAAACTAAGGTAACATTGCAGAAGCAGTAATTAAACATAGATCAGCAAGTTGTGTGTATCCACAAGAAAATGAAAAACTTGAGCAAAATTAACAAGAATTGCAGATAAAAAATGATAACCAGAGCAGTACGAGAAAGGAAACAGAAAAAGGATGCCCCAGGAACAACAGCTTCACAGGATTTAGAAGGAATATTCACTATAAGAGCTCACAAAATGCATTTGTAAAGACTTCCTGCCACTGTAAACCAAGAAAATTCAACCAGTTGAAACTTAATTCAAAACACAAAAACTAAAAGCTAATATGTTATCCTTTAAGCATGAGTTGTCACTAACTTAGTGACTAGCTAACTTGGTTAATTAGGTACCAGTCACCAACACAAGATTTGAAGTGGGGGTTGGACCGGAAGAAGAAAGAGCAGTATTAATCACAATTGCATAATACATCCTGTTCTTTCTAATGACAAGTGCTATGAAGAATCTAAAAATGTGTTCTTTTAAAGTCCTACTTACTTCACATTTAGGTACACTTGTCCTTGAAACAATCAGTCAAGTTATGCAAAATTCTACCCCTTGTCTTACTAGTGATCCTCTTGAAGATTATCACAATCAAGCAGCTCTTCATATCCCTAATCTTCATGCAGTACCGTCTTTGACACCCTGTTTAACTGTCATACAACTCTGTATATACTCTCACACTGAGAATGTGATCTGTCTCCCGAATAGAAATAATAAACTCTGTTTTTCACCTTAATGAAGCTATCGCCTAGCAACTTTTTGACTCCTGTGTCCCTCATGATCATTCGTGCTACCCTAGCTTCACTCCACCTACCAAGAGCAGCATATGTATTGGACGCAAGGGAATAATTCCCACTATTATGTGGTTCGACTTCAGTTAGATGCTGCAGAGCTTGCTCCCCAAGTTCAACATGACCTTGGTTCCTGGCTGCAGCAAGAAGTGATCCCCAAATAGCTGCATAGGCTTCAAACGGCATCGTTTCAACCATATTTGCAGCCTCATCGAGGTAACCGGCACGCCCTAAAAGACCAACCATGCAATCATAGTGTCTGATATCAGGACTAATACCATGTTTTTCTTCCATTGTCTTAAAATACAATCTTCCCTCCTCCACGAATCCTGCATGGCTACATGTAGATAATACTGCTATCAACGTAACACTATTCGGCCTAATTCCGACCATTTCATCCGAGAAAACATGTTGAGCGCTTCTCTTCCATACTCATTAACGGCCAATGCAGAAATCACTGTTGACCAAGTAACAACACTCCTCGTCTCCATGCTCTCAAACAATTCTACTGCTTTCTTTACATTCCCTGATTTTGCATACATATCAATAAGTGTATTGTTAAGAGACACAGTTCTACGTAACCCGTGTTTTATAATATAACTATGAATCCATTCACCCAACTCATGCTCACCCAAGTGGGCACAAGCCGAAAGCACAGCTAACATCATTACTTCATCAGGCTTCGCACCAACTTCTACACTCTCATTTTCTGGAAAACACCAATAGCCTGAGAAAACTGATTCCCCTGAGTGTACCTCGCAATTATAGTAGTCCAAGAAACCACATTCTTCTCCAGCATATCATCAAACAGGTACTTCGCGTTATCCATATCATAAGCCTTAACATACCCCGCTATCATAGCATTCCACAAGCCCACATGCTTCTTTTGCATTTCATCAAACATCTTACGCGCATCAGAAATGCACCCAAAAGAACAATACGCCCGTACAACCGATGTTGCTACATGTACATCATTGTTCAATCCAGTTAAAATAGCTTCACAGTGAATTTGCCTACAGGTGATAAGAGAATTTACTGCATTCAACACAAAAGGGATAGAGTAAGTATCATGATATAAGCCAATGGCTCGAGCTTGTTTATAAAGGAAAATCGCATCCTTTGATGAATGATGTTGTCGCGAGAAAATACTGATTAATGTATTGTAAAGATATATGTTTGGATTGGGGTTGGAAGTGAAAATTGAATATGCATAGTTGACAAAGCCAAGGGCGGAACATGTGTTGAAGAACTGACTGAGAATGAACTTGTCTTGATCTAAAGCACGATGTACCATGAAGCCATGAGTTTGATAAATGTGATTTTCGTTGCAACATTTTTTAAGCAAAGCTAAAAATGAGTACTCTAGTTGAAGACTATATTTGTGATAGTTGTAATGGCAGAGATTGGAGTTGGGTTTTAGTAGAGCATGAACAAGTTTAGGAAATGACCGCAACATTTGCTTGTTTGGTATTTGCATCCATTTTTTTGTAACTTTATGCTAAAGTTCAAATAATTAAAGCCAAAAACATCCACTTTATTTTGTGAAGGGAAATTTTTGTGAATTGATTAGCGGCATGAATGGGAGTATGCCCTTTATTCGGGACTAAAAGGAGCATATTGACATTTTCGAGTTGGAGTTATAATTAGATTCGGGTGTGTTTTTGGTACGAATTTCAATTTTTTCATGTTTGGTTGATCGAAATGTTTTGAATTTTTTTTTTAGGCTTAAATATTAGGCATAATTTCATGGTGTAATATGGATTAGCACATATCAATATAGAGTTTATACAAATGGACATCAACTCTTTGGAGTGCTACAAAAATGCAAAACAAAGGCTAAAAAGCGAGGGTATGGACATTATCATGAAATGGGAAAGCGAAGAAGGTTTGATGTATATAAAGATGGGTTTGTGACGGTAGGTTGCTCGGAGTGGGGGTGGAAACGGGTTGACAGGAAAATGGACTCAAAAGGTGGGGTGTCGGGTTCTCGGATTCACCGGACAATGTGGTGTTGTGGGACTTGCACGGGTAGTTTAGGGTTGAAATGGGTTAAGATGTTTTGTGGGGATGTTCTAGACACGTTTAGGGTTATATTGGTGGTCGGGGTTTAGTGGTTAGATGGTGGTAAGGTAGCGGAAACTGATCGGGACAGTAGGTTGACGGTATAGGGACTCGACCGGGACGGTGAGGGAAATGGTTGGGGTGGTCGGGTTGTTTTGTGATGTTTCGTTTTAAGGAATTTGGGGTGTGAATTGGGGAATTGTTGTAGGATGTTGTGGTGAAAAGAATGAAGTAATTTGGACAAGGATTGGATACGAGGTTGCTAAGGACAAGCTCGGGTGCAAATCAAGTGAGGTACGCCGAAAGGCCGGATAGAACCTTGACTTGGGTGTAGTTAGATCACAAAAGTTCTAACTAAACTTACATCAAAGGAAACCTTAGCTTGGGTTTATCTAGATCACAAAAGTTTTAACTAGACTTGCACCAAGGGTTTGACCCACAAAAGGATCGAGGTTTGGACCACAAAAGGACCGATGGCCCACAAAAGGACCACCTAAATTAACTAACACAAAAGTTGAATAACTTAGCAAAGTTGAGTAAAACTCAAGTATATTTCATATATCTTCAATGTTATTTACATCAACTACATGTCCTATTTATACTAGTACTTAGACCTTTCTAGAAGACAACTAGATAGACACAATACATGAACCATTCGACCACAATGGGAAAGGAAAGTTGTTCGGCCGAATTGGGGAAGGGATCGACTAATTCTTCATGTACTCTAGGCCACCCTTTTGTGTCACTCATGCATGAACTAGTTAGTTCATGAATCATCTCCTTAGGAAACGTTGGAAGCTTCTCCTCTTAGCATGTATCTTGGCCGAATGAAATGGGGCAATGCTCAACTAACCCTTCATGTTCTCTAGGCCAACCTTTTGTGTCATCCATGTAGATAAGTGCATGGACTAGTTAGTTCTTGAATTATCTCATTGGAATCTTCTTCTTCTAGATGGTTCTTGGCCTTGTCACATTACTCTATTACACGACATATTAATTATGTCCTAAGAAGAGCTAGTAGTTATTACACGACATACTAATTATGTCCTAAGGAGAGCTAGTAGTTAAGCTAGGAATTAAAATAAGCTAAAAGGAAGTGGTCTCGGCCAAGACCTATTTAAAAGCCGAAAATGAACATGTTCCTTCTTGGATCTTCACGTCCAATCTTCAACTCCACTCCATATTCCATTCCATATTACGTATATCACCATAGGATAGTTGGCACTTTTGGGCGCTCCTAGCAATTCACCTTGCGGCTCATTTTGGAAGCTTAAGTTCGGGGCCTTTCTTTCATCAATCTCTCATTCTTTAAATAAATTTGCCCTCAAATTCTCTTTAATGCCATGCAATCTTACCACTTCCTTCAAAGGTTGGGAGATAAAATCGTAGAGTTCTGTTATCTTTCCTTTCAATTCCGCATTATGTGTTGCATCATTGGTCTTGTGACAAGCAATGAAGTGAGCTATCTTTGAGAATCTATCCATAACCACCATGATAGAGTCCTTGCCCCATTGTGTTCTTGGTAAGCCGAGGATGAAATCCAAGCTCACACCTTCCCATGGTCGCTTTGGAATCGGTAAAGAAGTATACAATCCTTTGTGGACTAAACTTTTAGCCTTTTGACAAGTGGAATACCTACTTACCACCCCATTTACATCTTTATCCACCCGTGGCCAGTAAAAGTGTTGTTGTAGAATCTCAAAAGTGTCCACTATCCCACAGTGTCTAGCGTGCCCACCCGAATGTTTGGGGTGCACTTCATGTACAAGTAATTCTCTCATGGAACATTTGGGTACACACAATTTATTCCCTTTAAAAAGGAAACCTTCTACTATGGAATAAGAACTATGAACTTCATTATTACATTCTATCAACTCGGGATCTCGTTCATAGAATTCCTTTGGCATTTCCAATCCCATAAGTTTTTGTTCAAGCATGGACAACATTACGTACCTCCGGGAAAGTGCATCCGCCACTATGTTGGACTTGCCATCTTTGTGCCTTGTAGGGAATGTGAAAGTTTGCTAGTACGCTACCCACATAGCATGCCTTGGATTCAACTTTCTTGGCCTATGTAAATACTTCAAGGATTCATGATCCGAATATAAGACAAACGGTTTTGGCCTCAAATGATGTTCCCATAGGACCAAGGATCTCACAATATAAATTTCCTTGTCACAAGTAGAATAATTCAGCCGTGCACCACCCAATTTTTCACTAAAGAAAGAAATGGGTCGTTTGTCTTGAATCAAGATGTTACCAAAACCAATTCTACTAGCATCATGTTCAACTTCAAGTAGTTTATCAAGGTTCAGAATAAGGGCAGCAAGGGTACAAAAATCCCGAACGAAACGATGACAAAAAGAAGCCAAACCATGGAAATTTTTTACCTCTCTTACATTCGTAGGCTCGGGCCAACTCTGGATTGTTTCCACCTTGGATGGATTCACATGAATGCCCTCAGATGATACTATGTAACCCATTAATGGTCATAGTACCTTGTACATGAACCTCATGAAAGATCTTGGAACATTACACAATCCAAACGACATCACAAGCCATTCGTACAAACCATATGGGATGTTGAAAGCCATCTTCCATTCACCTCCCTCTCGTATCCTCATTCGATGGTAGCCACTCCTTAAATCTATCTTGGAGAACAACTTGGCCCCACTCAATTCATCCAAAAGATTTTTGAATCTCGGCATAGGAAACTTGCACTTCATGGTGATGTTATTGACCGTTCGGCTATCAATACATGTGTGCCAAGTTCTATCTTCCTTCGATACCAACAAGGCGGGTATCACACATGGACTAAAGCTCTTTCGGACATAGCCTTTGTCTAGTGATTCTTGCACTTGGCCTTGCAACTCCTTAGTCTCTTCCGAATTATGTATATAGGTTCTTATTGGTGGTAATCCGGGTGCAAGATCATTCGGCAACACATCTTCGGATTTCTTCAAGAGTTCCTTTGAGCCGGCATCTTCAATCGTATCACCCACAAGACTCTTCTTCTCTTCGCGCACCAATATATCTATAGAACTCCCCTTCGTTAATTCTTCTTCGATCTCCCGTGCATCAACCAAGGGGGTCTCGGATTTGCGGTTCTTGGCAATTTGGATCTTCATTTTCTTCACCTCATTAGGTGACAATGGTATTAATCAGATCTTTTTATCATCATTTTGAAAAGAATAGACATTCCTTTCTCTATCATGTTGCACTTTCCTATCAAACTGCCTTGACCGACCCAATAAAATACGACAAGCATCCATGGGTAGGATGTCACATTATATTTCATCTTCATACCTACCAACCCAAAAACTAACAAGAGGTTGTTGCATTACCTTTAGCCCTTTGTATTTGTTCAACTATTGGAGAGCATATGGTTTAGGATGGTTTTGGGTAGGCAAGTTCAATTTGCCAACCATTTTCATGGAGGCTGCATTGGTACAACTTTCTCCATCAATGATCATTTTACATACTTTTTCATTCACCTTACATCGAGTGTAAAATAGTTGCTCTCTTTGTGTCTCCTTTTGTTCTTCAAGTTGAACATTCAATACACGTCGTAGCACTAAACTTTCACCCACCTCCGCAAGATTAATATCTTCCTCTAGGTCCTATTTGACTTCAGGTTCCTTACTAACAAAGGAATCCCTACACTCTTGATATTATTTATTTTCATGCCTTGGGCTGTTTTGTACAACCCCGGACTTGGCATTTTTGCTCATGGCACTCCCCGCAAATTCTTTTTTCAAGATTTGCGCTTGTTCCGCAAATAAGTCACTTATGATCCTCCGTAGTTCTTCTTTTGTGTAGGTCATAGCGTCAAGGCGTGGGATAGGATTGCCTTGCTCTAATACCAAACTAATGTATATAAGGAGGGGTTTGTGAGGGTAGGTTGGTCGGAGTTTGGGTGGAAATGGGTTGACACGAAAATGGACTCAAAAGGTGGGGTATTGGGTTCTCGAATTCACAGGACAATGTGGTGTTGTGGGGCTTGCACGGGTAGTTTAGGGTGGAAATGGGTTAAGACGTTTTGTGGGGATGTTCTAGACACGTTGAGGGTTATATTGGTGGTTGGGATTTAGTGGTTGGAAGGTGGTAAGGTGGCGGAAACTGATCGGGACAGTAGGTTGACGGTATAGGGACTCGACCAGGATGGTGAGGGAAATGGTAGGGGTGTTCGGGTGGTTTTATGATGTTTCGGTTTAAGGCCTTTGGGATGTGAATTGGGGAAGTGTTATAGGATGTTGTGGTGAAAAGAATGAAGTAAGTTGGACAAGGATTAGACACGAGGTTGCTAAGGACAAGCTCGGGTGCAAACCAAGTGAGGTAGGCCGAAAGGCAGGATAGAACCTTGGCTTGGGCGTAGTTAGATCACAAAATTTCTAACTAGACTTGCACCAAGGGTTTGACCCACAAAAGGATTGAGGTTCGGACCACAAAAGGACTGATGGCCCACAAAAAGACCAACTAAATTAACCAATACAAAAGTTGAATAAATTAGCACAATTGAGTAAACCTCAAGTATATTTCATAAATCTTCAATGTTATTTACATCAACTACATGTCCTATTTATACTAGTACTTAGACTATTCTAGAAGACAACTAGATAGATACAATACATGAACCATTCAACCACAATGGGAAAGGAAAGTCGTTTGGCCGAATTGGGGAAGTGATCGACCAACTCTTCATGTACTCTAGGCCACCCTTTTGTGTCACTCATGTAGATAAGTGCATGAACTAGTTAGTTCATGAATCATCTCCTTGGGAAACGTTGGAAGCTTATGCTCTTAGCATGTATCTTGGCCAAATGAAAAGGGGCAATGCTCAGCCAACCCTTCATGTTCTCTAGGCCAACCTTTTGTGTCATACATGTAGATAAGTGCATGAACTAGGTAGTTCATGAATTATCTCCTTGGAATCTTCTTCTTCTAGATGGTTCTTGGCCTTGTCACCTTACACTATTACACAACATATTAATTATGTCCTAAGGAGAGCTAGTAGCTGTTACATGGCATACTAATTATGTCCCAAGGAGAGCTAGTAGTTAAGATAGGAATTAAAATAAGCTAAAAGGAAGTGGTCTCGGCTAAAACCTACATAAAAGCCAAAAATGAACATGTTCCTTCTTGGATCTTCACGTCCAATCTTCAACTCCACTCCATATTCCATTCCATATTACGCATATCACCATAGGATAGTTGGAACTTTTGGGCACTCTTAGCAATTCACCTCGTGACTTATTCTGGAAGCTTAAGTTTGCGGCCTTTCTTTCATCAAGGTTGCTCTATCGTACAGAAGACTTAGGCCCAGTTCTACGTGATCGCTTGGTTAATTACTTAATGCAATCACAAGCTTCTGTCTCAGGCAGTCGAATCTGCAAATCTAATTAAGTTTATTGTGGTCATTTATGTAATAGTCCTTCATAGCTACTATAAATAGTTAAATGTAGAATTTATTGTCATAAGCGTATTTTGATGATTGACGATAAAAATCTTGAGAGAGTATCATAAGGATGAATTCTATTAATTTGTTGGTAGTGACTTTGTTGAGGTGGCTTGCAAGGTAACACCGTTCACCTTGAGGGTCAGTTCTTATATATTAGGTTCATTAAAGTGGATATTTATGTTCTTTCATCGTTCATTCACTTTCTTTAATTGAATCTTCTCTAGATCAATATCTTCTATCTTGTTTATTTTCAATTTTGAATTGTATCAATTTATTAAAGCACTTGGATGAAACTTTAAAAGTTCTTAGAGAGCCTATGACAAGATCCTAAACAAAGAAACTTCAAAACAAACTAATCGAGTTTCAATTGCAAAGAAAAAAGTGTCTAGTATTTTAGGAAGAGCTCGAGCCAAGGATGATCTTTTGCCTAAGAGTCATAACTATTTTACGAGCTAAATTGAGGTCTAAGATGAGGTAGATTGGGGTCAAGAACCAAGTTTTAAAGGAGGTCCAAATCAGTTCCCTTTTGGACCAATTTAGGCACCTAAAATGTTCCGAACGTGCAACTTAAGTAGCCTTACATGGGCGCCACATTTTTAGCCCTTAAAATGAACTTCCTTGTAATTTAAGATGGATCAAGTAGGTGCGTACATTGTTAGAAAAGTTACTTGAAAATTATCTTTTTTTTTGGATAATAAACTGTGAAATATTACCTTACAACGAACAAAATTCGTAATTACATAGAAAGAGCATCCAAGTCTGTAATCAAGTCTAGTTAGTAGGCCTCAAAAATAAAAATAACCAAATAAAAACAAACTAGTTGACTAACAAAAAATTAATCAGGTACATATTCTATGTATAAGATTACATGCTCTCCTTTCTCTCTTTGAGTGTCTCAACATATCTACTCTCTCCTTCATTGCCTGTTGAATTTGCTGCAAGACAAAATTGTTATTTACATTATGATGTCTGAATTGCTTCCCATTCCTTGCAAGCCGAATATGATAAATTCCAGCTCCATAGAAAGCAGTCGTGATCTCTTTCCTAATCTTACTACAATGCTTCCCCTTGATCTGCATCAAATTGTTAGCCACTCCTTGCTGTTGTAGACTAATACCAGTCCATTGAGTCACTGCATCCCATACTCCCTTTGTCTATCTGCGGTGCAAGAACAAATGTGTTTCATTTTTATGCCATCCGGTATCACAGAGACCACATGTAGGATCTTCACAATGTATTCCCATATTCAACATTTTATCTTTCGTGAGGAGTCTATCTTGCTCAGCTAACCAAATAATAAATCTGTATTTTGGTAATAAAAGCTTGCTCCATATAAGATCAGCCACCTCTATCTTTGGTGAGTCCCTAATCAACTTTAGATATCCTTAAGATATAGAATATTTCCCATTTTCAGTCAAACAATACCTCCCATTAATGTACCAATCAATTATGCCAAGCTTGAGTTTGTGTAGCCTTTTTCAGTACCAACTATAGTCTCAAGTAGGAACATGTTACACCCCATAATTTCACATTTTGTCATGTTGTAAATTGTTACCGATGTTCTGAAAAGAAGTACGACCTTACAGATGGATAATGAAGGTTTACAACTTGTTTATGGAAGTACCGAAGTGTTGAAAAGTTAAACGGATTGAAGTGAATAAATGTAAGTTTTACTCTCTTTTACTTATATTATGATTCATTGATGATTTAGAGTAAGTTGTGAAAGGATTTTCATAATCGGAACCCGTAAACTTGTGGAATTCTTTGTGATATGGTTGGTTGGGCTATTTTGGTTAAAGTATGAGTTGAATTAGATAGTTGAACTGATTGTATACGTTATGGACAAAGGGAAGTATGAGTTAAAGGATTGTGGGATTGAATTACATAAATTTTAAAGTTGTCAAAGAACACCTAAATGAGTTTTCTATGGAAATTGTATTTTTGATTGAACCGTGGGATTGAATTACATAAGTAACCCTTGTAAAAGAATCTAAGAACCTGAGGTGTTCAAAGTTGTTGGTAAGATACCTATATGAATTTTTCTATGGAATTTGAAGTCAATATTGATATCAACTTTCTATATAATATAGATTATCATCCGTAAGGAACTCAAAGGCTTATAGAGCGACTTATAGCTTCATGATTAAGGTGTGTAAGGCTATCCTTTTCTTTTAAAAACATGAAATCCAAAGAGTTATCATTTTCAAAAATAAACACCAAAAGCTTTGTCGTATTGTACATTGGAATCTCTTGCCAGGGAGTATTTATTGATTATTCTCATTCTCATAATCATCATTGTTGGTTACTGGTTTATCATATCATAAGTCTTCAGGAAGAAGCATTCTAAAGAACTAAGCGTCAATTCAACCTAGAGTCATGTCAAGGCAAAGTCAAAAAGTTTATGAGTTTCAAAAGAGGCCAAGGCGCCAGTGTCATCACAGTCCGTTGTCCACACCCTTGATTCCCATTGGTGTTAATATATTTTTCATTGGCATTTGATATTATGCATACAATCATGATCATATATTAGATCGGGTTGCACATTCCACAACATATGCATATATTGGATCGGGTTGCACGTTCTATAACATATACATGTAATGGATTAGGTTGCATGTTCCGCAACATATACACATAATGGATCGGGTTGCGCATTTCGCAACACATACATAAATCGGTTTGCACATTGCATTGGATATACATACATACGCCCTAGAGTATACCTTATGGTAATGACGTGTTATACACCTCGCACTATAAGACGAGGGTAGTTTATACAGTAAAGGCCTATCCAAACATGTTGTATTGAGTTTTAGAGTTTCGTTATTCGCCTCATATGACATCCAGGTTGCTTATTCTTTCATTTATAGCTTACCTCTTCATATTGCAATTATGCTTTCTTTACAGCTTACAACTTTACACTGTTATTCATGCTTTACACACTTGGTACATTATTTCATACTGACATCCCTTTTATTGGGGGCGCTGTGTGTTCATGTCGCATGTTCTGATAGGGACTCAGCTAGACCACCACAGTAGGAGCTGTCGAGTTCAGCCATTAATAAGTAAGCTTCGTCTTTCCCGAAGCTTTCTGGTCAACTAGTGAGTCTGTTTTGTGGAGTTATGTACAGTATGGGTAGGTTAGGGCCCTATCGCGGCCATATGTCAGTTCAGTTACTCGTAGAGGCTCATGAACTTGTTTTGGTATGTACAATGTTGATATATATCCTTGTCGGCTAATTTGTATTTTGTTAAACCATGTTGTGACCTCGTCGGTCCTGTTATGTATATACGTATTGGGTTGATCCCTCTTGTTCAGTATTGTTGTTGTTTTATATTTCTATACAACCTTGTCGGATGCAGTCCATACCACCCAGTTTGGGGTGTGACAAACTTAGTATCAGAGCAAGTCATTCCTAGAGAGTCTGTGAGCCATGTATAGTAGAGTCTTTCTTATGAGTGTGTTGCGTGCCACACTTATAAACAAGAGGCTATAGGGCATTTATGATGTTACCTTTCTTGGAAAATATAGATCGTGCGTTAGAAATGAAGTTCTAAGTAACTGAATTCCTATCTTTTCATGTTGATTCTCTTTTTCAGTAATGCCAAGATCAAAGGAAAATACTGATAGCAGTAATTGAGTCAGAAATGCAGGAGAAGGCACTAGCCAATTTCCACCTGTTAACGTGGATCCGAAGAATATAAGGACCCCAGAAGGAATTATAAGTTATTCTATGAAAGAAGATCTGTCTATGGAAGATGATGTGTCTACAAAAGAAGATCCGTCAGAAAATTTATCTATAGAAGAGTATCCATCTGAGGCCCCAAAAGAATCACCCTTCCAAGTGTCACCGATCCTAGAAATATTGCTAGATCATAGTAAAGTCTGCATAATATAGAGACCATCACCGCATAGGTCATTTTCAGTTGGGTTAGGTGTGAGCGATATTGTATACGCAATAGCGCCTCCAGTTGTCTTTCCACAACAGGGTCATATTCAGATGCCCCTACAAGTTAGACCCTTTGAGAGACCGAGAAGTCCATTATCATGGAAGTCAATTAACCAAGTTTTCCCCTAACGAGTAGAAGTGAGGAAGAAGTAACCAGTAGACAGATCAGAAGGTTTGGGGTGGATGCAGGTATGGAAGGGTTTATGTTGCAAGATGCATCAGATCGAAGTTCCCGGGTAGAAATCAGGCGAACACCAAAATATGTTGGAAGTAGTAGACCACGCTGTCAGCAATGTGGACAGAGACATGATAGAGTATGTTTATTTGATATTGAGTTATGCTCTGGATGTGGAGCTTTGGGCCATAGGGCCAGGGAATTTCCTGTGAGGTTTCAGTCACTGTGTCATCAGTGTGGAGAAGCGTATTATGGACAATGACCAGGTGATCTAGAGGAATGTTGTTGGTGTGGGAGCAGAAGCCATAGAGTGTATATATGCCCTAGATTAATTCAGGGGGAATAGCAGGTCCCAATGTTACTCAGAAGCTACGTAACTAATCAGGTATGTAGATAATTTTATTAAAGAATAGCTATTTTTATGCCTATGATCGATCAGTTATCATTGAGGTAGAAAGCGCGTCATACATATATATATATACATATATATATATATATATATAGACCATGAATGGATAATAAGAGTAAAATGTGGTAAGCGAAGTTACAGTTCTGTTTAAAGGTTCTAAGCAAAGTGATATAGGAATCAACCGTATCTTGGTTATATACATACCAATACCTTCAGTTTCTGTAGTGTGAGTAATACTGGAACACATAAGATATATGGACAGGGGAGGTGACATGCAAATGGAAAGTTGTGAATTTAAAAAATTGCTTTTGCTGATAAAGCCTGCCTTTACTTCCGTTTTGCATACAAGTAAGGATTGGGCAAAAATCTAACTAGGAAAGCTGCACTAAAATGGGCTGGAATGCTTGTATGCCTAATCTATGAAGTATGGGTGCTCTATTAAGCTATTTCGTATTTAGACTGACATTTCAAAATTCCTCTTTTCATCTTAGCCCGATCTCTTGTTCAGTAAAATGAGAACTCTTTTCCTTATTTGGTGTACCTACTTGAGCCGGATGAAAGGAAACTTTCACGTCCAGGGAAGCCCCAGGAGAAAGATAAGGAAAATGGATTCCTGGGAATAATTACCTTAAGTTTTGTTAAAAAGTTAGTTAAGGAAAAAGGACGCGAAATGTTGTATATAAGCCAACGACCCCAAATTCCTCCACAAGAGATAAACTACTTAAGAAGATTGTGAGATGAAGGAATAACTGTCGGTTAAAGGCGAATGCTATACTTTCCTCACTCTAACAGCCCGTGCATGGATGACAACAAAGGATATCAAGATTTTAAATAAGTAAATAGTGATAGGTGATGTATGAGTGTCTGGCGGACATAAGCAAAAGTGATGGAAGAAAGGAAGTCAACTTGGTATTACAACAAGAACCAAGAAGTGACTTGTTGGGGATGCCCAAAATGGCCAACCAACCAATGGTTACGTGCTTAACATGGTACGGTATTGAAGTTAAAAGATAAAAGATCAATAAGTACAATAGTTTACTTTTCGGCTTTTATGTGGCCTGGCCGAAGACTTGTACTTAATTTCTTATCTTTAAATTCTAAGTCTAAGGTACTAGATAGGACATATTAAAACCATGTAATTACCCCTAGCTTGCATTAGGACACATTCAATGTCTTGTAGGAATGTTGAAGCCGAGAAGAAAAGATGGCCGAAGACCACGTCAAGGTGTAAAGAGGATCGAAGATCGACTTTGTCTCCAAGAATGGCCAAACCCTTTCTACATTACTCACCATGACCGAAGAACTAACTTGGTCTCCAAGACAGTCGACTTTGTCCCCAAGAAAGGCCCAATCCCTTTTACATTAGTCACCATGGCCGAGAACCATCTTGGCCCCCAAGCCAAGCCAAACCTTGTTCCCATTCGACCGAAGTACTCTTGTAATTGTGTCCTTTTAGTTTCTTTCTAGAATGGTCCTCACCTCACTATAAATAGGACTCTTAGAATGAATGTAAAGGGGCTATATTAAATATAAAGTTAAGTTTTCAACTTGTGTGTTGAAGTTTGCCGATCCCTGTGTGGATCAAATCTCCTTCCGTGCAAGTATAGATTAGGACTTGTGTGACCTAGTCTTTACCCAAGCTTGAAGAACACCCTTGGTGGTAAACGACAGTTGGTACTTTTGTGAACCAACCTAGTCTAAGCCTTGGGAGCAACAAGGGCATAGATCACCATCATTTGGCTTGTTCATGGGCATTGCAAATAGCAAACCCCGGTCTCGACCTTGTGGCATTGATCACCAACTCCTTGGTGTCGGTTCGGGAAATTAACTCCCCGTTTCTCTATCCTTGGGCATATCGTTAACAATTAACAAAATAACCACCTCTACTAGACATCCAACCCGAAGTCACTAAAAGCCAACACTTAGCCAAATCCCCTCCCTCCTACTCGAGTTGTACTCTACAATTCAGAACCAAGCCTCATTCAATACACCTTAAACTCATCATCTGTACATCCCTCAACATCTCATAAACATCTCTACAAAATACCAGCCTCCACATTATACCACAACCACCCGTCTAACCCAATCACCACCGAGTATCCCATCTACCGTGCTCTACCGGTACTTCACTATCTCGGGTATTTTCCTCCAACCTGCCATCACTCAATCACCAAAGTCTGATCACCACATCCTTCGACAACACACCCGGAATAACCTCATAAAACGCCAAGTCCCGCTTTCCCCCTACTTCCTCCCGAAATCACCCTCAAACACTACGCTGTCTCCCTAACCTGCGAAGCCTAAGAACCCGACATTACCACTCATTTTAGGTCAACCCGAATCACCTCCACATCTGAACCACATACCCATCCAACCTGCTCCTTATATCCATCAGATTGGTATCACAGCTTGGACATCCCGTCCAACGCTTTGATGTTATGGAACAAATTAGCAAAGAAATCCAAAGGTGCCTCGTCCAAATTGTCAAGGAACAAGTGCAAATCTTTAAAAAGAAACTTGTGGATCAAACTATAAGAAGTCCAGCCAATTCTGAGATTATACTTACTAGTCCAAAATGCGAAGGATTGGTACTTCAACATGATTTGGAAGTCCCACCCAATGATTCGAGGGAGACTTAAAGAAGCCAACTTTTCTATACTTGGTGTAAAGTAAGCGACAAGGTGTGTAAATTGATTATCGATGGAGGAAGTAGTTTAAACGTTGCCTCCGCGGAAATGGTGGACAAGTTAGAACTTCCTACTCGTGATCACTCACAACCATATGACCTCCAATAGGTCAACGAAGAAGGGGAGCTGAGAGTCACAAGGCAAGTACATGTCAAATTCCAGATTGGCAATTATGAGGATGAGATATGGTGTGACATCCTTCCCATGGATACGTGCCATATTCTATTAGAGCGACCTTGGCAGTATGATTGAAAGGCTCAACACGATGGAGAAAAAAACACTTATTCCTTTCGAAAGGATGGCAAAAGATTCCGACTAGTGCCATTGTCACCTAGAGATGTCTAGGAGTGGAAGACTCGGAGTGCGGAAGCTCGGAAAGAATTCTTACCTTACCTCTCGATGCTCGAAAGATCAAGGAAGAATTAAATAAGGGGAGCCCTCTATCTGGCCTAAAGGTCAAAAGCAAGAAGGGCCTGTTAGGGGAGGTAGCCGAAGATGATGATTTGAAAATTCTCCTAAAAGATATGAAGATGTATTTCGGGATGACCTTGGCCCTAGTCTACCACCAATTCGGGGTATTAAACATGCCATCGATTTTATTCCCGGAAGTTTATTGCCTAATCGATCGGCATATCGGTGCAATCTGGAGAAGGCCAAAGAATTGCAAAATCAAGTCCAAGAGCTATTGGACAAAGGTTTTGTTCGCGAGAGCCTTAGACCCTGTGCGGTACCCGCCCTCTTAGTACCAAAGAAAGATGGCACTTGGCGAATGTGTGTTGATAGTCGGGCGGTGAATAACATCACCATCAAGTATTGGTTTCCTATGCCAAGACTTGATGATCTTTCGGATGAGTTAAACGGAGCCAAGATGTTCTCCAAAATTGACTTAAAAGCGGCTACCACCAGATGAGAATCCAGGAAGGGGATGAATGGAAAACTGCTTGCAAAACAAATTTTGGATTATATGAATGGCTTGTAATGCCGTTCGGCTTATGCAATGCACCGAGCTCCTTCATGCGGCTCATGCACGAGGTGTTGAGATGGTTCATGGGAAAATTTGTCATGGTATACTTGGATGACATTTTAATCTATAGTCAAGACAAAGAATCTCATCTAACGCACTTGGAGACCGTATTCCAAAGATTGAGGTAAATGAAGGTATACGGAAAATTGGAGAAGTGTGCGTTCATGATCACTAGTGTTCCATTTCTTGGGTACATAGTGTCATCCAAGGACATCCATGTAGATCCCTCCAAGGTAGAGGCAATCCGTAGTTGGCCCGTACCTAATAATGCAAGTGAAGTAAGAAGTTTACATGGGTTAGCATCTTTCTACCGCCGCTTCATTCGAGATTTCAGTACCATTGCGACACCTATCACGGAACTTACTAAAAATGGTAACTTTAAATGGTCTCACGAAGCACAAAAGTCCATTGAGACCTTAAATGGACGGTTGTGTGATGCTCCGGTATTAGCCATCCCAAATTTCGAGAAACCCTTTGAAGTAGAATGTGATGCAAGTGGGATTGGTATTGGTGTCATTTTGATCCAAGATAGATGGCCTCTTGCCTTCTTTAGTGAAAAACTAAGCGGTGCGAAACGCAATTACTCTACCTATGATAAGGAATTCTATGCTATCATAAGGGCCTTGATCAATGGGAACATTACTTGAGGCCATAACATTTTGTTCTCTATTCGGACCATGAATCTTTGAAATACTTACACGGCCAAAGGAAGTTGAACCCGAGACATGCCAAATGGTTCTCTTATTTGCAAACATTCATATTTTCTACAAAGTAAAACGATGAGAAGTATAACGTGGTAGCAAATGCCCTTTCCCGGCGACATGTCATATTAACCGTCCTCAAACAAAAACTTATCGGGTTTGAAGTGCTTAAAGAGTTTTATGATAAAGACCCTGAGTTCAAAGATGTTATAGCCGAATGCAGTAGAGGATCGCATGGACCCTTTTCCCTCAAAGGGGGGTTCCTTTTCAAGGGAAATAAATTTTGTGTGCCCAAATGATCCACACGAGAATTGCTCATACGGGAAGTGCACTCAGGAGGCCTCACGGGACATGTTGGAATCATAAGAACCTTGGAGATCCTACAAGAACATTTTCTACTGGCCGCGAATGGATAAGGATGTGCATGGCGTGGTGAGTCGATGTTCTACTTGCCAAAGGACAAAAAACACCTTCCATAAAGGATTATATACTCCATTCCCAGTCACGGAAAGACCATGAGAGGGTGTAAGTTTGGACTTTATTCTTGGCATACTAAGGACCAATGGGGAAAGGATTCCATCATGGTAGTTATGGATCGGTTATCCAAAATGGCTCACTTCATTGCTTGCCACAAAATCGACGACGCAACTCACATTGTGGATTTATACTTTAGGGAAGTGGTAAGGCTACATGGTGTCCCGAAAACTATTGTATCGGATAGGGATGTAAAATTCCTAAGTTACTTTTGGAAAACACTATGGAGGCTCATTGGCACCAAGCTACTGTTTAACACGTCCTATCACCCGCAAACCGATGGTCAGACAGAAGTAACCAATAGAACCCTCGATACCTTGCTCAGAGGGTTAGTAAGCAAAACAACCAATAATTGGGACCTGAAATTGGCACACGCGGAGTTCGCGTACAACCGAAATTGGTCCCGCACCATGAGTAAGGCCCCTTTTGAGATCGTATACGGTACCAACCCATTTCTCCCCATTGATCTAATATCGATCCCAAAGGGAGAAGTACTAAGCTTCACGGCTAATGAGCGAGTTGAGACCTTCAAGAAATTGCATGATCAAATGCATTCCCAAATCCAAAAGGCCAATAACAAGTACAAAATAAAGGCTAACAAGACACAAAATCAACCCCATTTCAAACCGGGAGATTTTGTCTGGCTACACCTAAGGAAGGAAAGGTTTTCGAATCTAAGGAAAAACAAACTAATGCCAAGGGTGGATAGTCCTTTCAAGGTTATGGCTAGATTTGGGGAGAGTGCCTACAAAATTGAACTACCAGATGAGTATGGAGGTGTTAACTCAACATTTAATGTAGGGGACTTGTCACTGTACCTAGATGATGAGAATTTGGGGGCAAATTCTTCCAAAGAAGGGGAGATTGATGGAAGAAAGGAAGTCAACTTGGTATTACAACAAGAACCAAGAAGTGACTTGTTGGGGATGCCCAAAATGGCCAACCATCCAATGGTTACGTGCTTAATATGGTGCGGTATTGAAGATAAAACACAAAATATCAATAAGTACAATAGTTTACTTTTCGGCTTTTATGTGGCCTGGCCGAAGCCTTGTACTTAATTTCTTGTCTTTAAATTCTAAGTCTAAGGTACTAGTTAGGACATATTAAAACCATGTAATAACCCCTAGCTTGCATTAGGACACATTCAATGTCTTGTAGGAATGTTGAAGCCGAGAAGAAAAGATGGCCGAAGACCAAGTCAAGGTGTGAAGATGATTGAAGATCGACTTTGTCTCCAAGAAAGGCCAAACCCTTTCTACATTACTTACCATGACCGAAGAACCAACTTGGTCTCTAAGCCAGTCGACTTTGTCCCCAAGAAAGGCCCAATCCCTTTTACATTAGTCACCATGGCCGAGAACCATCTTGGCCCCCAAGCCAAGCCAAACCTTGTTCCTATTCGGCCGAAGTACTCTTGTAATTGTGTCCTTTTAGTTTCTTTCTAGAATGGTCCTCTCCTCACTATAAATAGGACCCTTAGGATAAATGTAAAGGGGCTATATTAAATATAAAGTTAAGTTTTCAACTTGTGTGTTGAAGTTTGCCGATCCCTGGGTGGATCAAATCTCCTTCGGTGCAAGTATAGATTAGGACTTGTGTGACCTAGTCTTTACCCAAGCTTGAAGAACACCCTTGGTGGTAAACGACAGTTGGTACTTTTGTGAACCAACCTAGTCTAAGCCTTGGGAGCAACAAGGGCATAGATCACCCTCATTTGGCTTGTTCACGGGCATTGCAAATAGCAAACCCCGGTCTCGACCTTGTGGCATTGATCACCAACTCATTGGTGTCGGTTCGGGCAATTAACTCCCCGTTCCTCTATCCTTGGGCATATCGTTAACAATTCACAAAATAACCACCTCTACTAGACATCCAACCCGAAGTCACTAAAAGCCAACACTTAGCTAAATCCCCTCCCTCCTACTCGAGTTGCACTCTACAATTCAGAACCAAGCCTCATTCAATACACCTTAAACTCATTATCTGTACATCCCTCAACATCTCATAAATATCTCCACAAAATACCAGCCTCCACATTATACCACAACCACCCGTCTAACCCAATCACCATCGAGTATCCCACCTACCGCGCCTTACCGGTACTTTACTGTCTCGGGTCTTTTCCTCCAACCTGCCATCACTCAATCACCAAAGTCTGATCACCACATCCTTCGACAACACTCCCGGAATAACCTCATAAAACGCCAAGTCCCGCTTTCCCCTACTTCCTCCTGAAATCACCCTCAAACACTACACTGTCTCCCTAACCTGCGAAGCCTAAGAACCCGACATTACCACTCATTTTTAGGTCAACCCGAATCACCTCCACATCTGAACCACATACCCATCCAACCTGCTCCTTATATCCATCAGATTGGTATCACAGCTTGGACATCCCGTCCAACGCTTTGACGTTATGGAACCTATATATAACCTATAACGTCCATAAACAAAAGCACTAGGAGCATACTAAGACATGGAATCTTTAAAAGAATTTAAATTGGTAATATAAGAATCAGTTGGCTGGATGACGAATGAAGGAGTATTCTAATTCCAGTAAGTGAAAGAAGCTTAAACCAGCAACAAGATTGAATCTCGCCATAAGTTGAAGTTGAATATATTAAGCACTAGTGCTGCCACGAATATCGATAAGGTCCTTTAAGGATATGTGAGTAAAAGTAGGGATAAATGAAACTCGATATGACCATAGGATGAGATACTAGATAAGTGGTCTAGGACAAGAAATAAGGAGAAAAGCTAAAGGATAAGAACAAGGAAACAAGAGACAATCAGGGTGAGTAGTAACTGTCAAGGGAATTAGAGATCCTACAAGAAGGAAAAGGCAACAGTTAAAGGTTAAGGGAAATGGTTACAAAGGAAACCGAAATCATAATATGAACACAACATTATTGATCCAAGTACGGTAAACACGAAGGGATCAAGTAAATCAACATCTTACAAAAATATATCCTTCAATGAAAGAGGAGATAGGATGACCCCTACCTTGGGTAATATTGAAAAATAACACGAGTTTGTTAAAGGCATGCTTTTGGAAGGCCAACACCGGACGCCAAGTATATCTTTCCATCCAAACCCGACAATACCAAGCTATTCCCTAAAACTAGCTTTACCAAGACCTCACTATTTTGGTTCGTTTCCGAGACCTTACCACCCTTAAAACACAAAAGTCCAGCCACCAAAATCTCCCGCAACACCCCCGGGACAACCACCTTAAACGCCTAAAATCTAACTCCTCCTGAATCCACCCGAAATAGTAGCTACATAGTCTATGTGACTATTATAAGTTGAGTACATCTGATTGTTTTTAGATATCTTTTCATTCAATGTGCCATGTTATGTGAATATTCGTCTTAACCTGTTAAATACAAAAAAGGGCAGCCCGGAATACTAAGCTCTGGCTAAAACTTGTTAAATTCACTTGTAGTTAATTCTACAAAATTATGAGTCTGCCTTAGTACTGCTGGATACTTGTCACTTCTGTTTATTTGTAAGAATGTGCTAAGATTAATCATTGGGAACTATAGTTGAATAATTGAAAGGAAATCTTAGTTCGTTCACAATATAGGAAAATTAAGATTAGACGATTTTACAATACATTAGAACTCTTACTTTGTGAACTTCACCACCTCTTTTGCAAAAGTAGTTAGCTTTCAAATGACAAAAGGTCTTCCCTTGCACACAAGTAAAGAAAGAAAAGGAAACCAAGTGAATAATAGTATAAACAGAAAGAAAGATATATAAGAATTACTAGCCACAATTATATGGGAGACAATACATGGATCATTGGATTTGGAAAGTATTTGGTTGTTTAGCTTGAGAAAGCATCTGGACTACTTCCCGCATGGTAGGCCTCTCTACGCTGTACTCTTCAACACACAGCATTGCTACGAAAAATACTTGCATGGCTTCTCCAATTGCAACATTTTTTAGCCTCTCATCCAAGATTTTCACCACCCCTTCTTTGCTCCAATTTGTTTCCCTCTTCGTCCATTGTACGATGTCCACTCCTTCTTCTCCAAAATTTCCCACTGGCCTCCGTCCTGTTATCAGCTCCAATAACACCACACCAAAGCTATACACGTCGCTTTTCTCATCTATTTTCAGTGTGTATGCATATTCTATAGAAAAGAAAATTTTGAACATGTAAGCAACAAAACTTTGTACCTACTTATTCTGAGTTCTTACTTTATAAAGGTCCATAATCTGAAAGCGTAAAAGTTATTCCATCTTCCACTATATTTCTTAATTTCCAAGTGGAAAAGAATATTCAAAGTATAGAAATCACCAAATAAAAAGTAGCAAAATTTAAGTTAAAGAGAAAGCCAGTTGTTTGTATATATTCCAAACACATACTCCTCTTTATGGGGCTTGGAGAAAGTAAGGCTTGGATAAGAATCTGGACTCTTGGGGTGGATAGATTTTGCTGCTTTTATATTCACTTATATTTAGGGTCAAAAAAGTTTCTCGTGATTGCTCTTTATGAATTTAAGGTTCTTAATAATTCGATGATCTAGTGAATAGAGGAGGAAAAGCACCACTACCCACATCACTACATCTCTGCAGAATATATATTTTCTAAAAGCTACAGAGAACTTTCCTTAATGTTTGTGTGCTTTTTCTTAATTAAAAAAAAAACTAAAAAGCTATTGACATTCTTTGTTTATGTTCATTTCATGGAAATTGCTGCACCTTAGCTTGTGCTATTTTTTGCGTTTTACCTGTAAATTGAGATTCCAACCACTCTACATATGTCAATAGCTTGAATATCAGCACGGATCTAAACCATTCTTTAACTTCTAGTCCTTCCGAAATATTAGTCGTTTTTAGCAAATTGAGGTTTCAAAATATTTGATGCTTTAGAAAAATAAGAAGCCACTTATTACTTTTTTTTTTTCAAATCTATCATTGTTGCTACTGCTCCAATTAGTGGATGTTAATTAAGTGAGAGGTTGAAGGGAGAGATAATTGTAGTTGAAAGAAATATTCTTATAACTATAGCTATTAAATGTCTTCTTTAAGGATATGCAAAACCTTATAAGAAAGATAATATGAACTGAAGAAGTAACCAATCTATGCACAAGTTAAAGGTTTAAATTCGAGAGGCAAAATTAATGGAAAAAGAATTACCTGGAGCAATGTAGCCATAAGAGCCAGCAATTGCAGACATGCACTCAGAGGTACCGTTATTATGAAAGAACTTGGCTAATCCAAAGTCTGCAACATGAGCTTCAAGTTCAGAATTCAACAATATATTGTTGGACTTGACATCGCGGTGGATTATCATCGGGGAGCAATCATGGTGCAAATAAGAAAGGCCCTTGGCAGCTTCTATAGCTATTTTTAGCCTAGTTTCCCACTGGAGATGTCCGCCGTTCTTCCCATGAAGCACTTCACCTAAGCTTCCATTTAGCATATACTCATAAACTAGCAAATTGATTTCCTTGTTTGAACAAAACGCAAGCAGTCTCACAATGTACCTATGCCTGATCTTTCCTAATGTTTTAACTTCAGCAGATAGGCCATTATCATGGGAGCCTTTGCTTATTCCCAACTTCTTCACTGCCACATAATCACCATTTGGCATAGTTCCCCTATACACTGTCCCTGCTCCACCTCTCCCTATGATGTTGTTCTCTTTCAAGCACTCCAATACGTCTTCACTTCCGAATTCAAGCTTTTGAAATGCTGTCAGCTTCCACAAATTTGATTTCTTACTCCCCTTCCTTGTCTTGATTATTGCTAGGACCACAAAAATGAGGGAGCAGACCAAGAGCCCAAATGCAAATATAAACTTGTATTTTGTTGGAACCTTAGCTTTATTGTCACTTCCATCACCAAGTTTTGATGGTGAGTTGGATGTAATGTTACAAGGAGTCAAGCAGGATCCACAGAGATAAGGGTTGCCAATGAAGGACGTTGAGTTTGAAAATAGATATTGACCTGTTTCAGGTATTGATCCAGATAAGTTGTTGTGGGAAAAGTCTGCAGAAGTTAAGCTCTTCATTGAGCCAATCTCCTCGGGAAGGCTCTCATTGAAGTGATTCCAGGAAATATTGATGTAATTTAACATGTGAATTTGAGAAATTTGAACTGGGATAGGACCAGAAAATTGGTTTTGGCTCAAATCCAAATAAGTGAGTGAATGACAGTTACCAATCTGAGGAGGGATTGTTCCAAAGAAGTTGTTCCTGCTCAGGTCCAGCTTTAAGATGTTTTCCAGTCTGCCTATATCAGAAGGGATATCGCCCGAGAAACCATTTCCAGTTAACAGAAGATTCTTCAGCCCTGAAAAATTTCCAATAGCACTGGGAAGTGAACCAGACAAGCGATTGTTTGACAGGTTCAGCCCTTCAAGTTTGGAAGATGCTGAGCTTTTCTCGTTTGAGAGTTGTCCACTGATGTAGTTGTTCTGCAATTCAACCAGTGACAACTCTGGCAAATAAAGAAACCCTGTTGGTATTGATCCACTTAAGTAGTTCTGTCCCATTCTGACTCTGGATAAGGTGTAACACTGGCCAAAATCATCAGGTAAAGGTCCAAAAAGAAAATTATCAAGCAGAATCAAGATCTTCAAATTCCTCCCTAAGCACAGAGATTTTGGTATCAAGCCAGTGAGTCTATTACTAGAAAGATCAATCTCAACTAGTTTACCGTTCATCCCAAGCTTAGAAGGTATGGATCCAGTGAAATTATTCCGCCAAAGATTCAACATTTCCAACTTTGGCAGCTCCACGATGCATTGGGGAATCTCACCATGCAAATTGTTGATGAAGAGGTTCAACAAAGTGAGCTCCTTTAGTCCTGAGAAATCAATTGGGATCTCTCCTGTGAGTTCATTGACGGAGATATCAAGAGATTTCAAGCTTGTCAAGTTTCCTAGCTGAGGAGGAATTACCCCAGTAAGTTGATTTTTTTGCAAGAAGAGAGTGTCCAACATATTAAGACTTCCCAGTTCTGATGGAATTGGTCCCTTTAAGTTGCAACTGGAAAGATCTAGACGAACTAAATTGACCAGTTTTCCTAACTCTGGTGGAATCCCCTCAT
Source organism: Anisodus tanguticus (assembly GCA_034509755.1). Lineage (NCBI taxonomy): Eukaryota > Viridiplantae > Streptophyta > Magnoliopsida > Solanales > Solanaceae > Anisodus > Anisodus tanguticus. The sequence goes on from CM067561.1 coordinate 12,357,022, forward strand.
CAAACTGATTAAAGTAACCCAATTGCAGCCACCTGAGGTTTGTAAGGTTTCCCAATTCACGAGGTATAGGACCGCGCAAGTCATTCCCTGCAAGAGACAGGAACTCAAGTCGATCAAAACCACCGTAGCTCAAAGGAATTTCCCCCGAAAAGTAGTTGCCCCCGAAATCCAAATGTTTCAGCTGCAGAAGTTGAGCAGCTCCCAAGGGGAGTGGGCCAGAGTAATTGTTGTTATAAGCATCCAGCACTTGAAGGGCCTTAAACCTGGGAAACTCCAAGCTCAAGTTTCCACCAAACAGGTTGTTGGAAATATTCAGGATTTGAAGTCTAGTAAGCTCATGAATATTAGGTGAGAGAGAGCCAGTGATGTTTAGATTGGATATATCAATGGAAGTTACTGATTTGGTGTCGTCACATGTGATGCGGGTCCAAGAGCAGAGGTACATATAATTCGACATGTTCCAACTAGACAGAGTACTAGGGACAGAGGCTACAAATGCTTGTTTCAAAGAAATTAGAATCTTGGCCTGCCGAAGATTATGGGATTGAGATGAAGTGATGACATTAGGATAAGCGAAGAACACAACGAGGAAATACGTGAAAAAGAAGGGATTTGTGCCAGAAGGAGCCATTTAGATGCTTACTAATTGAAGTGAAAATATCAAAGAGAAGAAGCTGCAGTAGGTAGTTGGAAGGATTCCATTGATACTGACAAAGAATGAACCTTGGATGCTGTTGATTTGTAGCTCTAGCTTTTCCCATTTTAAATCTTAATTTTTTTCCCTTTGTATTTTGGATTGATCATCTTTAACTTTATGGAGAAAAAGCAAAAGCAAAAGCTAAATAAAAAGCAAACTTAACATAAAGATGCATTGGCAACATACCATTTGAGCAACTACTTACTAATTCAGTTGCTTTTAAGGCAAAATTACTTGTGTGCCCACAATCATCCTTTTATTTCTTTTCCCCCCTAACCTGTAAGCTGATAGTCGAGCTGCTGCGGTTGAATGGATAATTAGGATAGAAAGTTATTGTACACTCAGAGTTAGATCTAAAATTTAAATTTTATGGGTTCAACCTTTTAATATTTTTAGTTTGAATCTATTGTATTTTAAAAGTTATGTATTCATGTCTATTATTTATTTCAATTTTAATAAATTTTTACGCATCGCCGAAGTTAGGCTCAATTGAACCCCAACCCATCATGCTATTTGTAGTTGGCTTTTTTCATTTTTTTAACTTTTTAAAGCTTGAATTTAAACCTTCAAGCTCAACTACAGAATCTTAGTTAATTGGACTCTCATAATTCTTCACTGATATAATTGTTGATAACCATTTTTTCCCGAAATTACTGATGACATAAACAAACGAAAATGGGGTGAAAGGGCGGATGCAAAAAGAAAAAGATGCTTATACTCCCTCACTTCCAATACACGTGACTTTGACTATGAACTTTGTTTAATAAAGAAATAAATTATTTTCAAATTCAGTCAAAATCTCTCTATAACCGCCTCATCTTTTTTAAATTTACAGCGACGGATTATTATATACACCTATAACATATTTGAGATTTCTTACTCGGCTGTTATGGACAAAAAGCTACAAATATTATAAAAAATAACATTTAAAAAAAAACTAAAATCTCAAAAGTATTCATATTTTAACAATTCAAAATTAAAAAAAAAAGTTAATACATCATTAATAAATTTTTACCCTCGCAAGATGAAAACTTTTGTCTAATGGAGCAAATAGATCTTTCAATGAATTATCTTTTAGTTACCAAAGTATGTATTGATCCAGTATTCTTTGTCAAAAGCGGTGTAAGGTATTAAATTTTCAAAATATTTGGTAAAAAATGTTAGAAAACCATTATTAGTAAACTTAGAGATTTTATTTGTATATGTGGCTTTATAACAAGAGCATTTAGTATTGGTTTCTTTATTATGAAAATATATGACAAGCAACAAAAGTGGAAAACAGTAAATTAAAATAATTAATATTTGAGTAAGGTTGTTATAAATAGGTAGTTATACAAAGAGCTTACTATTATAAAGATGGATCTTGTTGTTAAAAGGCATAATATATAAACAAGCCCTCAAATTTGACCTCAGCTGGCAAATATGTCTTCCAACTTCGGGTGTGCACAAGTAGAATAACTTGGTCTATCATATAGGAGAAAATTAGGTGTCGTATAGGATAGATATTTGATCGTGCAAAATATCAATTGATATCAGAGCAGGTTTTAAAGAGGCTAACACCTTAAGAGAATATCACGATGAACGTTGCACAAGAAATTGAACACAATAGAAGACTATTAGTTTGCAGGCCACTATGTTCAACGGTCAGCATTATGCCTTATGGAAGGATCATATGGAGAGCTACCTTAAGGCATTGGACTATGAACTGTGGGTGATCACAACAAAAGGATCACTGGTCTCCACCAAGACCAGACATGATGGCACAAACAGATCATAAACCAGTACGGAGTTTATCGTTGAAGACTTTAGAATGATAAATGCTATAACAGTAAATATCTTATATTGTGGTTTGGGAAGCGATGAGTGCAACAGAGTCTCGGGATGCTAAAGTACCAAAGAAATTTGGGAGTTCCTGAAACAGGTAGATTAAGACATGTCTCGTAAAAGAATGACTTAGACTCAATGATCTCTTGAGAAAGTATAAATTCTTTTTTATATGTAAAAAGGAATCAGTCAGGGACATGTTCATCAGATTCTTCAATATTATTTGTCAACTTAAGATTCTTCGAAGAAAATTCTCCACCAAAGATCTAGTTAGGAAGATCGTGAGGAGTCTTCCTCACTCATAGATGCCAAAAGTGATAGCCATTCAAGAAGTCATTGAGTTAAGCACAATGTGAATAGAGGATATATTTGTCAAACTGATCTCCCATGAACTCAAGAAAATTGATCAAATCAAGAGAGCCCCTCCATGTTCAAAAGTCACAAAAGCTAAGTCAGAAACATATGTAGAGGAGCTGAGGATACATGGGTAAAAAAGAAAAATGCATGTAAAGAAAAAAGGCTTTGAAAAAGGAAAGTCTAATGACAAAGACAGGTGCAAAGATTATTTCATATGTGGAGAATCTAACCACGTGGTCAAGAAACATACACCATGGGGAGTAAGGTGGAAAAAGGCTATGATAGCGGCATGGAACTCAGAAACTATGAAAGACTCAGAAGATGAAACTGATCAGCTTGCCAGCATTACCACAGAAGACTCACGCCCAGACATAGGGGATGATAGCAAGGTAAGTGTTCTCGATCTTAAAAGGGTTGGTCATCTCTCAAAAAAGTTGAGTTACTCAATACCCTTGCTCGGTTAAAAGATGAGTCATTAGATATCAAAACGATTGAACAAAGGTAAAAAGGAAAATTGGTCTATCAAGGAACGGGTAGAGCAACTCGATTCACCTGCCTTGGTTCACAAACCCGAATTGAAGAACACGAAAAGAGAACATGCAGAAGAGATATCTGACATTCTACTTGGCAAAACTAATCAATGCGAAACCAAGTGCCCAGTAAATAGGAGCTACAACGTAAGAAGGCTAAAAGTTGCAAACAGACTCTTCAAACCTGCTAGGAGGGATGGAACTGATATAAAAATCAGGGTATCTTGTGTCCTGCCTAAATGGACCAGGAAAGAGTTAAGGGACTTTGATGAAAAGGGAAAAGGAACCAAGTTGGCCTGAGTTCTTGAAACTAACCCATAATTGTTACAGGTAAGAGTGACAGAAAGCAAGCATAACTGAACATAGACAATGCTTGCCCAAATTATACAACATGAGTTAAATAACAATTTTGTTCACTCTTTGGTTAAAGAAGAGAGAGGTTGGTTGTTAAATTGAAAGGAAGAAAATACACAGTAACATGGGGGACATGGCCTGAAACCCTAACCTAATTCACTATTAAGATCTTTACAGATTGAAGAATACATGGAGATATCTAGAAAGAGTTTTATGATCATAAAAGTCTTGATGTTATAAAGAAATTTCTCTGACTATAATAGATTGAACATTGGGGATAATTAAAATTGCATTAGCATCTCCCAGCGACTGGCTACAATAATTGTTTCAAAATAGTTAACGCAGTATTTGATTAATATTCTACTCAGCCTTGTGCATTCATTTGTATGTATGTACCATGATAGACCATGATCTCATAACTTGTAATGAATATTTAACGTCACAATGACTAACTTGACTTTAAAATTGCGGACTGATTGTCTAAACTAAGGTATGTGCATCTTCCATGTGTTTAATTGCAAAATTCATGTCATTAATACAAATTGATAAATCTACTCCATCTTCCAATCTTAAACTGAATACTCTTTCAGTATATTCTTCTTGAAAAACTCTTTGTGGTGGTGTGAACTATCATTATTCATTAAATAGTTCCCTATAATGATAATTTGATTTTGAAAAATAAATAACCATCATGTCAATCCCTTCCCAAGACTTATACTTGGACTAAATCTCTTTGAAGAAAATAATTTAACCACATCCACTCACCGGGTTCCTTCCATTTCTCCTCTACTCAAACCAAAACTATTAACTTTTTCTCTCCACTCTCGCATGATACAAAAACAGTCTTCACTATTCCTTCTAAAATTCAAAACACCCTACACTCAAAATGGAACAAGTACCTAACCCCACTACACCGCAAACCACCACTTTAATCAATTTCGACCCACTCACTACTACTCCCACCATCGCTGCATCACCATAAACCACTCAAACCATCGACATTATCCTAAACTCAAATAAACCTCCAATACACTCTACTCCACTACAAACATGTAAGTCAGGTAGATGGAACCCCTAAATAACTCAGTCCAAAAGGTTCTAAAATAGGTCAAATAAGAGAATTTATTACTGAGGTAAACTCTGAAAACCTTGATAGGTCTAAAGAGAATGATAAGGTAAGATTGAGGGTTGATGATGTGGAAACAATTTAAGGAACAACCAGAATACAATGTTAGTGGGAACAAGTGTGGAAGCCTGACACTAGATCAGGTTCACTAGAGGGGAAGTGGTGAGTTGGAAGGAAAAATTGAGAGTGATGATATAGGTGCAAAGGGGGAAACAAATAGGGAAGAAATAGAGGACGTAAAATCCACGAAGAGGAGATAGCTGGTGCAATTGAGCATCTGCGAAAAAAGGGAATAGAAAGAAAGGGAAAAGTCGAGAGTGTGCAGGAAACGGTTGATACGCCTGTATAGATGGAACCCGTTGAGAAATTTATTCCAGATCTAACTGATATTGGTGTCATAGAACAAGTTGCACAACCTGTTTTAATAGTGTCCACTACCTTAGCTGACAATGAGGAGGAGGTTCTTATAGCCCTGTTAGTAAAGAAAAAGTTCAAATATTGGCTTAGGAAGGCCTCTAGGGACCCTCTTTCAAGGCATGTTAATGAAATGATAGAAAAAGAGGTCTCACAAACTCTGCATAGGACTCCTCACGCTAGGAGCAAAAAGAGACAGGTTGAGGGTGAACTTGAACAGGCTTTGCAAGCAAGCAGGAAGTCCAAGCGAGTTAACACTAGAGCAGAGACAAATACCGAAGGGATTGAAAATTTGGGTGAAAGCTCTATAAGAAGCAGTAAGAGAAAAGGAAAGGCTGCCACTACAGTTAGGTCTAAGCAAATTGGGACATAGAAGGGTTCATTAAAAATTAGGACTCAAACTGAAGCAAAAGTTGACTACTCTGAAAGTGAGAAGGAAGTAGACTCTGCCTCTAAGCATGGTGTTATAGTTGACTTTGAGGTCTATTGGAATGTGACTGACATGAGAACCAATACAACAAGAAGATTCACTCATTTTTATCATTGATTGTGTTGAGAGAAAGGGTAGTTACCAATCATGGTGGCCGAGAAATGCCCATTCTACTGGAAAATATTGCTCTACACGGTTGGAGCAACTTATTTCTCCCCAAATAGGAGGAGGAAATCAGAAAAGGAGTAGGTTATCGAGTTCTACATCAACGTCATCTACTCTGCTATTTCACTGACCAGTACTGTGTTGGGTGTGCAATCCACACTTGATGCTCAAAGCTGAGAGAAATTTTGCATGTGCCTTCAGATGGTTGGGCACATTGTGTGAAAAGTAATAGGCCACCATCGGATGGCATGGCCACGACATTGGATATCACTAGAAAACTAACCAACAACCTTGCTATTGTAATGTCAAAAAGGATTCATAAAAAGGAAATGGTCAGACTGCATCAACTATATTTTGAGAAAGTGCACATGATGATTGTTTCAAGGAAGTAAGGCAGGGGTGAAACAATATTTCTGTACATGACCTTGATGGAGCTCATAGACACACGGTTCAGATAAATCTACCTAATCTTATGCTTTAACACATGGCCAGAATTGCTCAAGAAGATAACAGGGAGAATGCCTTGGCCTATGGCTTCTGGCTGGCTGACATCTTTGAGAACTTGAAGATCCTGTTAAAGTCTGACAGTATCAGACATCCGAGAATGTTATTGGGACCATGAAACAGGCTGATCTATCTGTTCCAGATGGAAGAGATGACACTAAGCTGCAAAATATGAAAAACCAATTGGCAGTGAAAGATACAGAAATTGCAGCACTAGGGAATATGCATCTACACAAATTGGATCTAATTCATGTTAAGTATAGGCATAAGAAAACAGAGTTACAGGCTCAGATTATGAGTCTACATGTTGAACTGGATAAGAATAGAGTCGAGAATACCAAATCTATCCAAGACTTGGTCAGAACCCTTACCAAAGACCCTCATCAGTCCTCCAAGCTTTCCTCTTAATCTCATTTAACTGTTTTGTGATGTCTAGTTTTTTAACTTAGCTAATCCTGTCCTCCATTCTGTTATGTATGGTGTTAGTAATTGATATGTCTGTATTGCTGGTAACCATGGATGGATGTTACAATATCAATTTAATGACAATTGTTCGCTCTTTCTTATATTTGTATGAAAATTCCGTGTATTAAATGTTCAACAGGATATAACTTGAGCAAGTATTTCTATTGTATTGTTTAAGTGACAGCCCAGTGACCATGGGTTCAATATTAATATTTAGCATTAACAGAATTAAAGTAAATTTTTAATGATGTCAAAATGGGGAAGAAATATTCTATAATATTTATAACCATGTATACTAACCTGATTCATCTTAGTGGTGTTTTGTTCATGTTTCTACGCTATAAGATTTTTGGAACAAGTTACATAGTGGTGTCAAAGACATGTGTTTGTCATCATCAAAATGGGAGAATTTGTTGGTATTAGCAAAAATGACAAGTGTAGGTTTTGATGATTGACAAAGTAATTGAACAAGAGAATGAACCAGGTTTGTGGACTTGATCCATCCAAAATACATATACAACATAAAGTAGACACAGAGGTGAAGTGAATAAACCAGGTCTATGAATATGTTTTATCTCAGACACGGATACGAAACAAAGTTGAATGGAACAAATGCATGAACCTAGTCTACGATCTTGTTCCAGCGTAGTGTCCAGCGTGTAGGATTTGTGTTTTATGGTAAGTACTTGGCGTACATATTGCAGGATTTCTTGCCATACTTATCAAGATATTTCAAACTCTTAAAAGGATACTGATGCCACTTGAAGATACAAGAATCCTAACTAACTCAAATTCTGTTTTTCCTAATGGGCCTCATCATGTAGGGTTTGGATTAGTCGACCTATTGCACTTCAACAAGTATAAATATCTAAGTCTTTCCATCAAGAAGTTTCTTGCACTCACAAAGAGAAAGGATCAGAATATTGAGCAAACCTTGTCAAGCTTAATTGAGAGAGTTTTGATTTCAGAAGTGTTGCCTAGTATAACGAAGAAGATTGAAGAACATGTTTAATAGAGTTTATGTTTTATAGTTCTTGAGTCTAGAATCTTGTATTAGGATTGTTATCCAGTTGTACCTTTATCAACTTTCATAGAAACAATATTCATAGTATAAACGTTAGTCAAATTCAACTTCAAGTTGGGATAACTTGAAGTGGACTTATGAGTCTAGGTAGATCAGTGTGATAAGAATTAAAGTTTAGTTCCTAGGTTACAGAGTTTGTAACTTGAATTTGCAAAGGCTCACGTTGTAGTGGAGTTTGGGGAAAATCCTGCAGAGGTGTACAATCATGGTTTTTCCACCCTTTGTGAGCCGGGTAGTTTTCACGTAAAAATACTAAATCGTTGTTTTTCTGTTCTTTAATTATTATTCTTCAAAAGCTAACATAGAACATGTAGAGTAACTTGGTCTATCCTATAAGAAAATATAGGTGTCGTATAGGATAGATATTTTATCGTGCATAATATAAAAAGTTAACATACCCCTGGCGTTGGACAAGAAAATGAGAAATCGGTCATCTCTTTTGTAGATGTATGCATATGTAATGGTTCTCTTTTTTTGTAGTGGGAACTAGGGACATATACTTTGGTCGAGGGACCATCTTTCTAATAAATTTGCATGGAGTCCCCCGGGGCATAGCTGGATGGCAAAGGATGGGACTTAAAATCCAGCTGGAGGCCTGCAGCGTGGGTTCGAACCCTGGTGAGAGTAATTTTCTCTCTTCTGGGGTAGGACCTCGTAGGTGATATCAGTTGCTCTATTCTAAAACCATGGTCATTCAGGCACATCCCGCGATTTATTGGTAGTAGTGCTGAGGGACCGGACTACTATCTCCAGGAATAGTCTGGCATAAGCTAGGAAGCTGGATATCAAAAAACAAATTGCATGGAAATGAGCAGCAGGCACTGGGAGCCTACCACCCTCACTTTAGACCCTTTCAAGAAAAAAGCAAAAGATACCCCTCGTGTTAAAGAAAGTTATTACTACGACAATGTTCTTGTAGCGCCGCTCTCTTACCATATCACTCCCTGATCAGGCCCCTATTCAAATTAAAGAAAAGATATGGAGTATTGGTTAATTATTAATTTGGTATAATATATATCTGCTCAATTTTAGGCGAATCTGGAATTTACATTCTATTATTTGTTGTAATTTTAATAAATTTTTATACTTATCTTCTCATCGAATGTACTAAGTGTTGGTTACAAAGGTGCAGGAAACGGAAATTACAAATAACTACTAAGTATTACAAGAACTGAAATTACAAAGAACAAACTGGAACTGTTTGTGGTATGCTGAGTCGAGTGTTTGCACTCTGTCTTTAAGATAATATTGCCCCGTATGTATCATTTCTATGTCCTGGACAATTGTCTCCCAAGATAAAACAGCAAATGAACAATTGAGCAAAGGAAACTCAAGTGCTACCGTGAAGAATTATGAGTAATGAAATGATGCTTGGAAGATTGTAGGAAGACTGAATTGGTTTCTGTTTGTGTTAAGTGTAAAGTGTTTCTCAACAATGGTGGCAAAGGGGTTCTTAAATAGTTGAAGGAGAGGCTGATGAACTGCCTCCATAAGTGCCATTACTGGCCAAGTAATGGCCATTATGGAGGTAGTAATTCCTCCAAAATAAATGGTGAAGATGTGCAAAACTGTGTACATATGAAAGAATTCTGGTCCAAAGTGTACATATGAAACTTCAGGGATCAAACTGTATATATGGGAAAGTTCTCTGGTCCAAAAAGATAATATCCAAAGAAGCACAGCCTACGACCCACGACCCACGACCCGTGAACCCGAGAACCCGATAACCCGGAACCGGATCGGACAGGCGGGTGGCGGCGGCGCGTGTATGGGCTTTCCTCAAACCGAAGCATATATAAGTCCTCCCTCCTTTAAATACATGGGATACCCCTTGGGGTCCCAAACTCCAAACCAACTTTGAGATTTATAAACAAAACAATTCTTTCTTCCTCCACCGATAAGGGAGAATTGATCATAATACCACACTTTTCCATACTTCAAACACCTCACTTCGTGGACCAATATCTCTTTCATTTCTCAACGAAATTTGACGATCCTTGGCCCTACGATTATCTACTTACTTAGTAGATCATGCACGTGTGAATCTCCAACATGCATAACACTAGTGTTTAAGCTGTTAAAGTTGGTCGGTCGCAACTCCCGCCAAAGGAATATTTCCAACAATCCCCTCTTGAAAGAGATTTTGGCACACTCACATGGTGCCTTTTCATTTCCAGCAATATTTCAGCGGACCGATGTTGCATAAAGAGAGGTGGCTTCAGTCTTGAACCTTCCATAGTTAAATACCATCGTACTTACTTACTGCGTGGTGAACGTAATGTCTTGAACCGTCAGTGTTTAGTGTAAGCCAAGTCAATAGTACCAACACAACAAATTCCCTTACTCTCTTCTTTGTAATATTTTGTCCGTTGTGTCCATGGACAACTTCTTGGATTCTTAAGTGCGTTCATTTGAGGCGGCCCATCCTCGCACTTAAATAGGTGGTCTCCTACAAGGTATCCTGCTATACCCCACTTCACAAGTGTTATGAACCATTAAAAGTTTCTCAAAACCTAACCTCAACTATTGAGGATCATTAAAGGTTTTGAAAACTTAACCTTTACCCATACTGCAGATAGCACTTAACGTCTATCGCGGGAACGACTTTGGATTTGGTGTTTCTTTACAGAAATCACTATTCGAAGTGCTCATGCTTCTACTGAAGCGATCAACTGAACCTTTACAACTTAGTTTTCACATTGAACCAAATTACCGGGATCTCCAGTTAGTAAGGTTGGGTGACCACTGTATTGGTCTTTATATTTTGGGTTTTAAGCCCATTCCCCTAGACAGGCAAGCCATCTGATCCTTGGGTAAGCCCTTTATCAATGGGTCTGCTATATTATCCTTTAACTTAATGTAATCAATGGAAATTATACCCGTGGTGATCAGTTGCCTAACGGTCTTATGCCTCCGTCGAATATGACGAGACTTGTCATTGTACATAGCATTCTGTGCCCTTCCTAGAGCCGACTGGCTGTCGCAGTGGATCATTACCCGAAGATACGGGTTTGTTCCAACACGGAACATCCTTTAAGAAGTCATGAAGCCACTCAGTTTCTTCTTCTGCTTTGTCTAAAGCGATAAACTCCGATTCCATTGTGGATCGGGCGATGCAAGTTTGCTTAGAGGATTTCCAAAACACAGCCCCACCACCAATTGTAAATACATACCCACTGGTGGACTTGGTGTTCTCTATATCAGATATCCAGTTTACATCACTGTACCCCTCTAGTACAGTTGGATATCTCAAATAATGTAACCCGAAAGTTAACGTGTATTTTAGGTATTGTAATACCCGATTCAATGCCTTCCAGTGATTATCACTCGGATTACGGGTGAACCTAGCCAACTTATTGACTGCATAAGCAATATCAGGTCGGGTGCAGTTTGTTATATACATCAAACTACCGATCACTTGTGCATATCGCTCCTGGTATACATGTGCACCAAGATTTTTATCATGCTTTTGATTTGTATCCATTGGTGACTTTATCGGTGAACTGTCTAACATCTCAAACTTTCTCAAAACATCCTCGATGTAGTGAGACTGAGATAAGACCAGTCCGTCAGACGTCTTAGAGATTTTAATCCCTAAGATGACATCTGTGATACCCATATCCTTCATGTCGAAGCATTGTTTCAACATGTTCTTAATCTCTAGGATTACCCTAGGACTGCTTCCTATGATTAACATGTCATCTACATACAGGCATATCATAACAAATGAGTCAGAGTTATCTTTCATGTAGACACATTTATCACACTCATTAATGGCGAAACCCTTTGATAGTAGAGTACTATCAAATTTTTTGTGCCATTGCTTCGGGGCTTGTTTAAGCCCGTACAGAGATTTGACAAGCCGACAGACTTTCTTCTCTTACCCTTGAACCACATACCCTTCGGGTTGGTCCATATAAATTTCTTCTTCCAAATCACCATTTAGGAAGGTTGTCTTGACATCCATTTGGTGTATCTCAAGGTCACGCAAAGCTGCAATCGCAATGAATACCCGTATGGATGTCATCCGGGATACCGGGGAGTATGTGTCAAAGTAGTCAAAACCTTCTGTCTGCCGATAGCCCTTGACTACCAACCTGGCCTTATACTTGTCTATAGACCCATTTGCTTTGTATTTTCGTTTGAGTATCCATTTACAACCCAACGGTTTATTTTCCGGAGGAAGATCAACCAACTCCCATGTATGGTTATGCAGAATGGAGCCTATTTCACTCTCAATAGCTTCTTTCCAGAGCGGTGATTCTGGAGTTGACAATGCCTTAGCAATTGTCCTTGGTTCATCATTAACCATATAAACTACAAAGTCAGGACTGAAGGATTATCCTTCCTGGCCCTTTTACTTTTCCTTAGATCCATCTCTGGAGTCTCCAAGTTCTGAGAATCTGAAACACTAGATTCCGGATGTGTTCCAGATGTTCAGCCACCTCGAGATCCGCTATATCTGAATCATCTAGATTCGGGCCGTCAACGACTCCCGGTTCTTGAGAGCTTTGTGCATAACTTCGTTTGCGAGAGGTTATGTCTTTTTCCTTTCTAGGAAAGGTACCTTCAAATAATAGAGCATTCCTTGATTCCATAATTGTACCCTGTTGGATATCTGGAATATCTGACTTATGCACTAAGAAGCGATAAGCACTACTATTATTTGCATATCCGATGAATATGCAATCTACAGTCTTAGGCCCAATCTTGACCTGCTTTGGCTTGGGTACTTCAACATTTGCCAAACAACCCCACACCTTAAAATATTTGTAGGTGGGTTTCTTTCCCTTCCATGATTCATATGGAGTTTTGTCCTTGCCCTTATGTGGGACTCTGTTAAGAATCGTATTAGCGGTAAGGACAACTTCTCCCCATATGTTTTGGGGAAGACCGAAATTCATGAGCAAGGCATTCATCATTTCCTTTAATGTGCAGTTCTTACGTTCCGCCACACCGTTTGATTGAGGTGAGTATGGAGTCGTCGTTTGATGAACAATGCCTTCTTGGGCACAGTATTCCTCAAATGGCGCTACATATTCTCCCCCTCTATCGCTACGAATGGATTTAATCCGTAGGCTTAGTTGGTTTTCAACTTCTGCTTTGTAACGTCGGAACGCTTCAAAGGCTTCATCCTTACTTTTCAACAAGTAAAGGTAATAATACCTTGTGTTATCATCAATGAATGTCACAAAGTACTTGTTCCCCCCTCTAGTTGGTGCGAACTTCAAATCACATATATCTGTGTGAATAAGTTCTAGAGGAGCAGTATTTCTTTCGACGGATCGAAAATGAAGCTTAGTGAGTTTTGCCTCTACGCACACCTCACACTTATGTTAAGGGTTTACGTCGATAGACGGCAATAACTCCATCTTTATCAGCCTTTGGATAGACTTGTAGTTAACGTGTCCTAATCTATGATGCCATAAATTAGAAGACTCAAGCAAATAAGAAGAAGGTTCAACTTTATTACTTGGACGCATTACAGACATGGCATTCACTTTGAAGAGGCCTTCACAGACGAAGCCTCTCCCCACAAATGTGCCATTCTTAGTTAGTACAAACTTATTGGATTCAAACACTAGCCTAAAACCAGCATTAACCAATAAAGGTCTAGAAATTATATTTATTCTAATCTCTGGGACGTGCATCACTTCTTTCGGAGTGAGCTCCTTTCCGGAAGTCATCTTCATGACCACCTTTCCTACCCCCATCATGTCAGATGAAGTGTTGTTGCCTATGAACAACTTCTTGTCGGTGACCGGTGTGTACGTGGAGAAGACATCTATGTTGGAACAGATGTGTCTGGTAGCACCTGTGTCCATCCATCCCTGCATCGGATTCTCAACCATGTTGGCTTCTAGCACCACTGCAGAGAATTCCTCAATCATGTCATCCAGGAGTGTGTCCTTGATGACGTTAGCATGTGTATTGCCTTTAGACTTGGCTTTCTGTTGTTGCTCGGTCTTGAGCTTGCGGCATTCCTTGATCCTATGACCAGGTTGCCCATAGTGGTGACAGTTACCTCTGAACATCTCCGATGCATGGGCCTTGCCGTCTTTCTGGAACTTCCGCTTCTTGCTTGAGTTCCCTTTGGCCTCAGCCAGATTTGCCTTTACCTCAGTAGGTTATCTACCCCTAGGCAAGGTTTTCTTACTATCTTCCTGGATTTGGAGTTTGATAATAAGCTCTTCAAAGGTCATCTCCTTTGTCTTGAGTTTTAAGTAACTCATAAACTCATTCCACGAAGGAGGTAACTTTTCAATCAGCGATGCAACCAAAAATTGCTCATTTGGTTTCATTCCTTCCAAATCCAGGTGATGTAAAATCATTTAGAATTCCTGGACTTGGGACATCACTGTCTTACTATCCACCATTTGAAATTTTAGAAATTTCCCAACGATGAACTTCTTAGTACCCGCATTTTGTGCGTTGTACTTCTTTTGCAGTTTTTCCACAGCTCTTTGGCAGTGCCAACGGTGCAATAGACCGTGTAGAGAGGGTCTGGCAAGCAGTTCAGTATGTAATTCTTACACATGAAATCGCTATGATTCCACGCATCAAGAACCATCTTCATGCCATTAATGACATGGATACCAAGGCCCCCTTCACCCGTTTCATTAGGCGAAGAGTCCATTTCATCTCCAGCTCGCGGAAGATCTTCCGTTAGGAACCGGGCCATGCCCATAACAGTTAAGTAGAACAACATCTTTTGTTTTCATCTCTTAAATTCTGATCCCGTGAATTTTTCAAGGCGTCATGGTGTTAGGCAGAAGGTGGAGCAGCAGCAGTCGGGAAGGCAGCGGAGTTGCTGCCTTGAACAGTAGCGGCAGCAGCAGTGAAGGTAGCAGAGTTGCTGTCTTGGCCAGTAGTGGCAGTAGCGGGGAAGGCAGCAACATTGCCTTGAGTGACAGTAGCAGTAGCAGCACCATCGGTCATGTTTCCAGCCATGTTGTAGCAGTTACAGTAAGCAATTATTGTCTTAAACTTGTTGGTTACAAAGGTGCAGGAAACGGAAATTACAAATAACTACTAAGTATTACAAGAACTGAAATTACAATTCAATAACAAACTGAAATTATAAAGAATAAACTGAAACTGTTTGTGGTATGCTGAGTCGAGTGTTTGCACTATGTCTTTAAGATAATATTGCCCCGTATGTATCCTTTCTACGTCCTGGACAATTGTCTCCCAAGATAAAACAGCAAATGAACAATTGAGCAAAGGAAACTCAAGTGCTACCGTGAAGAATTTTGAGTAATGAAATGATGCTTGGAAGATTGTAGGAACACTGAATTCGTTTCTGTTTGTGTTAAGTGTAAAATGTTTCTCAACAATGGTGGCAAAGGGGTTCTTAAAGAGTTGAAGGAGAGGCTGATGAACTGCCTCCATAAGTGGCATTACCGGCCAAGTAATGGCCATTATGGAAGTAGTAATTCCTCCAAAACAAATGGTGAAGATGTGCAACGGATTGACCATTTAGTAAGAGTAATTCAGCCAAAATAAATGGTTGAATTGAGTGCTGGTGGACGTTTCTGCTTTCTGCCCAATGAAAGAATTCTGGTCCAAACTGTACATATGACAAAGTTCTCTGGTTTAAAAAGATAATATCAGAAGAACCACGGCCCGTGAACCCGGAACCGAACGTGCGGGCGGCGGCGGCGCGCGTGTGGGCTTTCCTCGAACCGAAGCACATCTAGGTCCTCCCTCCTTTAAAGACATGGGATACCCCTTGGGGTCCCAAACCCCAAACCAACTTTGAGACTTATAAACAAAACAATTCTTTCTTCCTCCACCGATGAGGGAGAATTGATCACAATACCACACTTTTCCATGCTTCAAACACCTCACTTCATGGACCAATATCTCTTTCATTTCTCAACGAAATTTGACGATCCTTGGCCCTACGGTTATCTACTTACTTAGTAGATCATGCACGTGTGATGAACCGGATTCTCCAACATGCGTAACACTAGTGTTTAAGTCGTTAAAGTTGGTCGGTCGCAACTCCCGCCAAAGGCAAATTTCCAACACTAAGTTCATATAAATTCACAACTAGATTATTTTTAGGTATAAATTTATCAAGGTGTAATAAGATTTTGGCACGTCTTTCAAAAAATGGGATCATTGATACATTTCATAGTCATCCTTTTCTTTTTCACATCCAGGAGGTCCACTAGTAAGAGCGGTGAATGCTCCTTACCAAAAGGCAAAAGCCAAAAAGATTTTCATTTTTAGGATTCTAAATTGAAATCTTTAATTAAGGATGATGAAATATTATTTAATCTATAGCGTGGTTCTATATGTGATCGAGCAATGGAAGCTCCTCTTTTTAGCTGTGAATATTCTTCAAGTCCCTTAGTACTCCACCTTCTCCCTACTTTCCTAAGAGTCAGAAATTAAAGTAGATGAAGTGGGAGTGGGAATCAAACTTTTGCAGAACATATGATGAGACGGAATGGATCAGGGAAATTGAAGTCTTGGCATTGGAGGGTCCACTTATAGAAGTGGTTACATTTCAATCAATTCAATCTCTTCAGCTGCGCCTCATGTATATATACTTGAAACTTGAGTTATAATTATGTCCCTTTGGAGGAGAATGGCAGATATATTGTCCCAGTTTAGTTCCATAATCTTGAAAAAATTCATCATGATGTTTGTGAAAAGCAATCTGGTGACCAATGTCTGAATCTTCTATATATCACCAGTCTTTAGTTTCATCATCTAGTTTAGAAAAGTTCCCTCTTTTGTTGTCCCCCGTCTATGGAAATTGATCGGAAGAATAGAAATTGGTTACAATGGAAAATGAGTGACTCGTATTTCTTGTTCTACAATTATGAATTGCACGTAAGACTAGCTAGATTGATGCAACACTGGGTATTACTACACGTACTTAAATTAAGAAAGAGTGTATCTTCTACATATTGATAGTGTTGTAAATTATTTTTCATATTATCATGTCATTTAACAGATAAGAAGAAGTAATTGATCATAATAAGCCGGATTAATAGTCTTGTAAATTATTTTTCAATTTTATATCTTTACTTTTTAATTTGTTTAAGAAAATATCACTTCTTATTTTTAACTACAACATCTCACCTAGCATGTTTAAGAGAAAGTGATTCAAATGACATATTGATATCGTATATACATCTTAATTTAAGATCATAAAATTCATATTGATAACATATTGCTCTATAGTATAGTGTGTTTTGATTTCTGCTACTATTTGGTATTTCTTATACTTCGATTATCCTATTTTATTTGTGGTAGCTACTGTCCCTTTTTCAAACGGCTTTATCATGGGTTAGTTGCTTTCGTTATTTCCATTTTCATACTGCTTTGAATTTACTGTCCTTATCTAACATCTTTCTCTGCTTTCTTTTGAGCCGAGGGTCTTTCAGAATCTGACTTTCTACCTTGGTAGGAGTAAAGTCTGCGTACACTCCATCCTCCTCAGACTTCACGTTATGTAATTTCACTGAATATGTTGTTATTGTTGTTGTTGTAAGATATAAAAGTTTACTTTAATTACTTTCTTGAATTCTGTGTTCAGACAAACTAAGACCCTTAATGAAATAGATGAAGTATATTGAATCCATTTGTTTGAAAGAAATATGTCAATGAAGAAACAATTAGCAAATGCAGAATTCCTCTAAGCTGCATGCCATGGCTGCATGGCTAACGCATGCAGCAATATTCTATTATCTTTCAGTTAATTTTAAATTCACAAGAAAACTACAAGCAGCACCAGTATTCACAAGCGATAAATCTGAAAAAGGGGATTCGGTATCCACGACCACGCATATATATATATATATATATATATATATATATATATATATATATATATATATGACCATTGCACTATCCATATGACTTTGAAAAAGGGGATTCTGGAGTCACCACCAGATTCGACACGAATCACCGCGCCTTTTCAAAAGTGGCTTTAATTAGTGAACGCACTTTAACCCCCCACCCGCCCACCTTTTGTTTCTTGATGAGAAACCAACAAGATTCTTCTTATGTCCAAAACATAAGCTGATAGTTAAGGATATCTCATCAGTAAGCACGAAGAAAATATAGTGCTTCTAAATTTCCAGCTTTATTAAATGCATGTTGGAGTATATTAATAAATTTGAAATCACAAGAAGTAGATGCATAAATATTACTTTGGAGATAGACATATCCATCGGCAAAATAACAACAATTTTACATATGATTATCAATCAACAAGGTAAAAATGTATCTAAATATGGGTATCCCAACAGCCAGATTTAGGTACTTAACCGTGTAACTAGCGGAGACACAATGTTAATGACAAAGAAAAAGCTATTGAGTATTGACCAAATCATCCAATCATGTGTCTGATTATTAGTCTGTTCATTTCTCAAATTTTCGTCCGCAAAGTTTAAGTTTAAAATAATAGATAAAACGCTAATAGCGTTTAAAATTTGTGGTAGTTTTGTTAATTTGTTTAATATTCCCTCCGTCCCAATTTATGTGGCATCATTTGATTTGGCACGAAGTTTAAGAAAGAAATGAAGATTTTGAATTGTGTGGTCCAAAACAAGTCTTATACAAATATGTGGCTGAAAATCATATCATAAAGTTAAGTTATTTTCAAATATAAAAAATGTGACATTCTTTATGGAACAGACCAAAAAGGAAATGATGACACATAAATTGGGATAGAGGGAATAATACATTATTGAGAATTTTACCCTATGTGTCCAGTCGGACTTTAACATAATAAATTTGGCCAATTTTTTTGCACGAATTCCTTCAAACACATTGGTCTTTAATTTTTGCCTGTATATCGGAAACAACCTCTCTATCCCACAAAGGTAGATGTAAGATTTGCGTACATCCTATCATCCCCAGACCCCACTTTGTGAAATTACACTGGATTTGTTGTTGTTGTTGTTGTACTTATTTAATAAAAATATCCAGACCTGCTTCGCAAGGCATAATTTATGTAACATTTTATCAATGGAAACTGAAATTTTCCTCGCTAAGTATAAATTCTATAGGAATTAAGTTATGCGGTATAAGTTTTGTAGTATTTTTCAGACTATGCTGAGTGTTGAAAATTTTATTTGTTTTATGTTGATAGTGTCGTATAGTTATCCACTTCAAGAACTCCATCTTCCTTCTTAGCTACACCTCTTCTAATGTCACCTTGTCAATCCGGGTTGCTCCGAGAGAACCTATTCAAGAGAATAAACAGTTCATTATAGCTACGATCAAGAGTTTGCCCTCAGCTGCAGAGTCTAATAATATCATCTGATATGCAACTCTCAATAAATATGTGTGCGAGAACCTCGTTTGATCGATGATGAGGACAATATCTGAGAAGAGCTTTGAACCTCTCACATACTTGATATACACTTTCTCTATTTTTCTGCCTGAATGACATGATTTCATTCCTGAGCCTATTTATTTTCTGAGATGGAAAGAAACGTATAAGAAATTTCCTTACTAAATCGTCCCTAGAGGTGATGGAGTTTAAGGGGCAACAACCAACTTTTTGCTTCTCCAAGTAGAGAGAATGGGAATAGCATAAAATCTGCAGAGACCCTTGCAGTAACGTAAGTGTCAGCAATCTCTAAGAAAGTTTGGATGTGTCATTAAGGATCCTTATGCGACAAACCCATGAAATGTCCGTTGGAGTGGAGTAGTTGAATTATAGGATGATTCAGCTCGAAGTGCCCCTCGATGGTGGGCTTGATAATGCTTGAAGTGACATTGTCCACGAGAGGTACTGCAACTTCTCGCAATATCGCTGGTGGAACCTGAGCTGCCATATCCATAAGTAGTTTGACTAGAGCCTGTTGGTTTTGCAATTGAGTCACCTCTCTCCTTCGTTGATGAAATAATCGTTCAAGTTTCGGATTGAATTCCTCAAGAATGTTTTGACTAGTAGACTTTTTCATTCAATTGTTGTACCTGTATCAAATAACAGCTAAGATCAAGACGTTAATACTTGAATAACGAAGAAGAAGTGGGCAGTAAAACAGTTGCTATCTGAATAGTGCACATATAGAGTCCAAAATAGGCTTTTAGAAAAGCTTAAGGATCCGGGAAGCTTCGCTATCCCTATCTAAATTGGGTACACTACTATCGAGAATGCTCTTTATGATCTAAGTACAAGAATTAATCTTATGCCCTTATCTGTATTCAAGAAGCTTGGGTTGTGTTAAAAAAATGATAGTTCGGTGCACTAAACTTCCGTTATGCGTGTGGTTCGAGGAAGGACTGGACCACAAGGGTCTATTGTACGCATCCTTGCCTTGCATTTCACAATAAACAAATCAAGATAGTCGTGATGGAAACTACCCCAACCCTGTAGGAAAACCCAAATTCAATTTTATGTCATTTTAACCAATTACCGAGCAGAAAGTAAAGTGAGAACGGAATATTCGTCAATAACATCATTTCATAACCAAAAGTATGTGGAAAACAAATAATACACATCACAAGACCTGGTACCATAAGTACAAGAGGGATAAATACAGAAATACAGATCTAAAATAAATAACATAATTGTCTGGAAAGAAAAGACAGGAATAGTAGAGAGATGGAGTAGGGTGTTGCGGAATAGCCAAGAAGCTCATCCCGATGACTCTAAGAGCAATCCTCAATAATCAAATATGATAGTATAGTAATATTACGAGATGAGCAACCATTAATTGAGAAGATTGTGGCTAAAGTATCTACAGAGACTGCAAGT
Organism: Anisodus tanguticus; assembly: GCA_034509755.1. NCBI lineage: Eukaryota > Viridiplantae > Streptophyta > Magnoliopsida > Solanales > Solanaceae > Anisodus > Anisodus tanguticus. Next base: position 12,377,705 of record CM067561.1, read on the forward strand.
AAGTTGTCATATGGTAACATAATTCAGCTAATTTAGATAGTTATTTTTGGTATTTAAGTACATTGGGCTAAATTATTTGAATCATCAGCAAAGGTAATGAAATCAATAAAGTCATACTACAAGAGTTATATCTGGACTGGAAAAAATATGATAGCAAAGAAAGCACTGATACCTTGGGATAAACTATGCTTGCGCAAGGTTGTTGAAGGTTTAAATATTACCAACCTAAAAAGATGGAACATGCAGCATTAACCAAAACATGTCGGGATTTGGGTCTTAAGCAAGAAAAGTTATAGATAAGGTGAATCCAGTGGGTTCCTATTGAATTAAATAAAGATAAAAGAAAATGAAAACAATAGGCAACAAGTTGCAACAACAAATTGAAAAGGCCGTAACCTATTTTGTGTTTGCAATTTGCAAATGCAGCAAATTGCAACTTGTAGAGAATCAAAAAATCTTATTGGTCCAATGGTAGACAAGTCCTGCTATAAATAGATGGTTTCGTTTCAGTCTCTAAACACACCAACAAAGAGAGTAATTCAGAGAGAGAGTTGAGAGCGGTTCACAAACAATGATAGAAAATAGTATGTGAAGATATATAGTGTGTGAGCATATGTTATAGTGAGGTGTCTCAAATAAATAGAGTTATTTTATTTGAGTATGGTATAGTCGTTTGAGACTACCAAGTTGTACTAAGTGATATTGTATTACTCCGCTCGGGTATTATATTTACCCCTGTTAAAAGATTTGGTGTCGTTGTTACTATCTTGTTATTGTGATTTACGTGGATATTATTCCTGAGGTGAAATTGTTATTTTCCCAATAATGTGGTATCAGTGTCATGGCAAATAATAGTCCACTGTCTTTTCAGTACCCCGTCTCACAAGAAAAAATGGTAAAAAATGGTGTCTACGAATGAAAGCCATTCTTGGATCTCAAGATGTTTGGGAAATCATAGATAGAGGGTATACAAAAGCCGCTAATGAGGAAACTCTGTCCCAAAATGAAAAAGATGTCTTGATAAAGACAAGGAAGAAAGATCAACAAGCCCTCACTCTCATCCACCAATGTCTGGATGATGGCATGTTCGAGAAGGTGGTTGATGCCACCACCTCAAAGGAAGCTTGGGAGATTTTACAAAATTCTTTCCAAAGAGTTGCTAAAGTAAAGAAGATAAGACTTCAAACTCTAAAGGCTGATTTTGAAGTTTTAAAAATGAAAGAATCAGAATCCATTTTGGATTTCTGTTCAAGAGTGATGGTTGTTGTAAATCAATTAAAAAGATATGGGGAGGAAGTAGATGATATTCGTGTGGTAGAAAAGATCCTTCGCTCTTTAACACCTAAATTTGATTATGTGGTGTGTGCAATTGAGGAGTTTAAAGATTTAGACTCGATGACGGTAGAGAAATTGGATGGTCCTTTACAAGCCCATAAAAAAAATGAGACAAGAAGAGCCATTGGAGCAACTTCTCAAAACTCAGGCATCCTTCAAAATTTTGGAGGTGAAAAGAGTTATAGAGGAAATGGACAAGGAAGAGGTCGTAGCACTCGTGGAAGAGGAAGGAGCACTGGCAACAACTTCAATAATGAAGGGAGAAGCCAACAATCATTTACAGGTCGTGGTCGTGGACAAAGAGGCATAAAGATGACATTGCTATTATCAGGGTACCAACGAAACAAGGTATGACAAATTTAAAATTGAGTGCTACAACATTCATAAATTTGGACATTACACTTGAGAATGTAATAGTAATGTTAAAGAGAAAGCTAACCTTGTTGACGCAAGAAAGAAGAAGATGAGTCAACATTGTTAATGGCACTCAAAGAAGAAGATAAGGATGATTGCAGTTCGTGGTATCTTGTTAATGTAGCAAACAACCATATATGTGGATGCAAAGATAAGTTTATAGAGCTCACTAAGAACGTGACAAGAAATGCATCCTTTGGAGACACTTCAAAGGTACAAATCGAAGGGATAGGTACGATTCTAATCTCCTATAAAGATGGCGGCCGCAAGTTAATTCAAGATGTTTACTATGTGCCAAAATTAAAAAGTAATATTTTGAGTTTGGGCCAACATTTTGAAAAAGGATATGATATTCATATGAAAAATATGCATACATGGCTTAGAGATTGAAGTGAAAAATTAATCGCAAAAGTGCGTATGGCAAAAAACAGATTATTCTCTTTGAATCTTAAGATAATCGATGCAAAGTGTTTGAAGGCTAATGTGCAAGATGAATCATAGTATTGGCACATATGATTTAGACACTTGAATTTTGAAGCACTCAAATCAATGGGAGAAAAGAATCTGGTGCATGGATTCCTTCAATCAACCATCCCAACCATTTGTGTGAAGCTTGTCTTCTTGGAAAAAAAGTAAGGAGTTTTCTAAAGGAGTCCACGTCAAGAGCAACCAAACCACTCCAGTTTGTTCACACCGATGTGTGTGGTCCAATCAATCCACCCTCTTCTGGTAAAAGTAAATACTTCTTGCTCTTTATTGATGATTTCAGTAGAAAGACTTAGGTATAATTCTTAAAGCAAAAATCAGAAGCTTTTGTTGCATTTAAAAATTTCAAAGCACTTGTAGAAAAAGAGAGCGGCTATGAAATAAAAGTTTTGAGGTCTGACAGAGGAGGCGAATTCACTTCAAAAAAAAAATTAATGACTTTTATCAGTCTCATGAAATTCATTTCCCTCTAACGGTACCTTACTCACCCCAATAAAATGGAGTTGCGCAGAGGAAGAATAGGACAATTCTTAATATGGCAAGATGTATGTTGAAAGCTAAAAATATGCCAAAAATATTTTGGGCCGAGGCTGTTTTTTGTGCAGTGTACTTGAGCAACAGGTCTCCAATAAAACAAATTAGAGATCAAACACCTCAAGAAGCATGGAGCTGAAGAAAGCAAAGTGTCAAACACGTGAGAATCTTTGGGAGCATAGCCTATGCTCATGTGCCACATCAAAAGAGAGCTAAACTTGATGATCAAAGTGTCAATTATGAAGAAAGGACATATGATTTTCTTCCATACTTTGGTGATAAATGAAGAACACGAGATCATGTCACCTATACATGATGCAACCCGACCTCCTTCTCGAATAAATGTTGCATCTCTTTCTTCTCAAGAAGGTTTAAGTGAAAGGCCATAAAGGATGAGGAGAATCCAAGAGCTCTATGATGATACAGAAGAAGTTACTAATTTTGATTTTTTGTATTGTCTATGCTGACAGTACCAATAAATTTTGATGAAGTTGTTACAAACAAAAGGTATAGACAAGCCATGGAGGAGGATATCAAAGCAATAAAAAAATAACACTTGGGAATTAATGAATCTTCTCAAGGGTCATCAAGTAATTAGAGTCAAATGGGTATACAAGGCAAATAAGAATGCTCATGGAGAAGTGGAGAGATACAAATCAAGACTTATGGCTAAAGGATACAAGTAAAGACATGGTGTTGACTATGATGAAGTTTATACACCTATTGCGCACATGGAGACGATCCGATTGCTGATCTCTTTGGCGGCACAAATGAAGTGGAAAATACATCAGCTAGATGTCAAGTCGGCATTCTTGAATGTATATCTTGAATAGGAAGTCCATGTTGAGCAACCATTGGGCTTTGCAGTAAAAAATCATGAAGATAAGGTGTTGAAGCTAAACAAAGCTTTATATGGATTAAATCAAGCTCCACAAACGTGGAATAATCGCATTGACAAGTATTTTCAAGATAATGGGCTACTCTTTTTCTCTGCGAATATGCTCTTTATATTAAAGTTCATACTAATGAAGGTGTTCTACTTGTCTGTCTTTATGTTGATGATCTTATTCTGACGGGTAATAACCCAAGTTTGTTTGAAGCTTTCAAGAAAGTTATGTTCCTTGAGTTCGAGATGACGGAGATAAGGCTCATGTCATAATACTTGGGTCTAGAAGTGAAGAAATTGGAGGAAGGCATCTTCATATCTCAAGAAAGCTATGCAAAAGAAATTCAACATGTTCGATTGGAACCCCGTGAACACCCCAATGAAGAGCGAAACAAAATTGTCAAAGTTTGATGATGGAGAAAAAGTGGACTCCACTTTGTTCAAAAGTCCCGTGGGAAGTTTGAGGTACTTGACTTGTACGGGGACAAATATACTTTTTGTAGTTGGAGTAGTAAGTCGCTTCATGAAAGCTCCTACCTCTACTCGTTTGAAGGTCACTAGATGAATTCTTCGTTACCTAAAATGTACGATAGACCTCAGGTTGTTTTATTCTTCTTCTAATGACTTTAACCTTGTGGGATATTGTGATAGTGATTATGCGGGAGATATTGATGATAGAAAAAGCACAACTGGTTTTGTGTTTTTCTTGAGTGATTGTGTTATTTCTTGGAGTTCAAATAAACAAACCATTGTTACTCTCTCAACTTGTGAAGCTGAATATGTAGCGACAATATCATATACGTGTCATGCTATTTGGCTGAGAAGATTGTTGAAGGATCTCAATTTGCCACAAATTGAAACCACAACGATTTGTGCCGACAATAAATCCGCGCAAGCACTTGTTAAGAATTCGGTGTATCATGATCGAAGCAAGCATATTGACACAAGGTATCACTTCATCAAAGAATGCATTTCCAAGAAGGAAGTAGAACTCAAGTATGTGAAGTCACACGATCAAGTCGCAGATATCTTTACAAAGCCTCTCAAGTTTGAAGACTTTCAGAGATTGAGATCAAGTCTTAGAATGAAGAAGAAAATTCAAAATTAAGGGGGAGATTTGTGGGTCCCCATTAAATTAAATAAAGATAAAAGAAAATGGAAACAATAGGCAACAAGTTGCAACAACAAATTGAAAAGGCTGTAACTTATTTTGTGTTTGCAATTTGCAATTGCACCAAATTACAACTTGTAGAAAATCAAAAAATCTGATTGGTCCAATGGTAGGCAAGTCCCGCTATAAATAGATGGTTTCACTTCAGTTTCTAAACATACCAACAAAGAGAGTAATACAGAGAGAGTTGCAGATAGTGATAGAAAATAGTCTGTGAAAAAATACAGAATGTGTGAGCAGGTGTTATAGTGAGGTGTCTAAAATAAAGAGAGTTATTTTCTTTGAGTGTGATATAGTCTTTTCAGACTACCGAGTTGTAATAAATGATATTGTATTTCTCCGCTCGGGTATTATATTTACCCATGTTAAAAGATTTGGTGTCGTTGTTACTCTCTTGTTATTGTGATTTACGTGGATATTATTCCTTGGGAGAAATTATTATTTTCCCAACAAATCCGACCTACTATATCAAAGGTCAATTGTTAGAAGACAAAAGAATACCCCCAGCATTCTAGTTGGATGGCAACGTTTAGTGCAAGAGATCAACTATTATATACTCAATGATGGAACAATATAAGAAGAGCTAATAAGGCATATATATATATACAGGTGCTTGGTGAACTATCTAAAATAGCTTGAAAGGGGTTCGTGTTTCAGAATACTGCTAGACCAAAACCTTTATTTATTACGTGTTTATAGATACAAGGAAGGTTACTCACAAGTGATAGACGATTGAATTGGGGAATGTAGATAGATCTAGTGTGTGTACTATGTTAAGCTGGAAATTAAATTAGAAATCACTTGTTCGTGAAGTATTTGATTTCTAGAGATCAGTAGAGTAGACTGATGCACTGGATTCAGGATCCTTTACCAGCAGCAACAATGGCTACTATTGACAACCAGGTAACAGACTAGACAAGATCAACTTTTTAAAATTTGTGTATGTCATAGAGAAAAAGGAATACTAGATTTTTTTTGGAACATAGAGAGGTCAAGGACTAACATTACACAGAAATGGCAGGTATGTGTAATGTGTGAGCTACAGTAAAGTCAGGATAGTAGTCCAGAGTTATAAATTCGAAGTGTACTAGTGGTTTGAATAATCACAGGATTCTTTGTTTAAATTTGTGTTTTTGAGATGCATTCATTGAGATTAGCAGACTAGGTTGGTCTAGTTGGGTATGTAATTATCTACTTTGGTAATTAATGAAATTTGTCTAGTCATAAAAAAAGGGTGTTGAACTGAATTTGTATTTTCATTAAGAGATCTCAAATATAATGCATAAAGTGTAATTTATACAAGATGTAACATTACAAGCTAATTGGAGCTACTTTTCAATGGAAGCAACGTAGCTAACTAACTACATGTGTTCGCTTGCTAACTAACTTCTACTTATAGTGTTATCTATTAATTGTAATTGCTAATTATTTCGCATTTACATGTAATCTTGCTCATTGATTTTGTGTGCACCTAATAAGTTCTTCTGACCCCTTCCAATTGCTAAACAAGTTGCAGAGAAGAGGATTAGCCTTTCTTTACATATACTTGAGCACACTTGGAATATAAAAAGATTTTTTGTTAAGAAAAATGGATCTTGATTGACTAGGAGGTCGTTAAGGTACTTAGGGATTGGATCATAATTATTAAAAAGTTAAGAGTAAATATTTAAAAAATTCTTAACATATAAAAAAAGATTATAATACCCCACCCCTCAAATCCTACAAACTTTGAAATCCAAAATTTGAAATTTATATCCCCTCTCTTAACTACTTCTTCCTTGTCTTCATCCTCCTCCTTCTCCTCCTTTTCATCATCTTTTCATTCACTCTCCTCCTCATCCTCGTCCTATTATTTGTCCTCTTCTTTTCTTTTCTTTTCTTTTCTTTTTTTATAGGTATTTTGAACGAGGAAGAAGGTTTGGGAAGGTGGGGGGATTGTTTAAACAACCCTAAATAACTTATAGTTATTTAAATAACTACAGTTTGTTTAGTATAAACAACCTGCTGACTATGACTATTAAACAATCACTGGTTGAAGAACTAGGTTTGCGTTCGGGGAGCATAAGAAGAGGAAGAACTAGGGTTTCTTTTTTGGGTAAAATTTGAAATTTTATATTTAGGTCTTTGTGTAAATAAAAAAAACTTTAGGAGTTTTTAAGTTTAAACAAGGTCACACCTCATTAACCCTTAATCCTTGAAGAAAATGTCACGATTTGAGCTAGAATGAGCTCAATTCATGCAAACCAAAATTGAGAATAGAGAGAAAGGGAGAAAGAGCAAAAGAAAGATGAGAGAAAATAGGATTTCATATATTCGATAATGACAAAAGTTTAGTACAATCCAGCTATAAAGGAAATACGGATGCTAACGAGTCTAAGACACGTGAAAAATACTGTTACAAGGAAATATAAAATACAAAGGACTAAATTACAATTACTAAAAGCTATTTTGAATTGGGCCTCTTCTACTTGAACTTGTTCAGACTTGATCTGGACTCATTTCATGACATTCTATCTTCCTTAAATCCTTGTACTCAAGGATAAAAAATTGAAAATTGAGAAATGAGGAAGTTGTAATCTTCCCAAGTAGCATCCTCCGGCAGTAAATTAGCCCATTGCAATAGCACTTGAGTCACAACTGCATTGTTTTTCTTTATAACTCTTTTATCCAGAATTGCCATTGGTTCCACCCAGAGGTTGTCCATCATCAGAGAAAATTGGAGGATCCATTGAAGGGATGATGTGAGCACCAATCTTCTTCTTCAATAAAGATATGTGAAACATTGGATTTATCATGGCAGTAGGAGGCAATTGAAGCTCATAAGCTACTGAACTTAGCTTCTTGATCACTAAGTAAGGCTCATAATACTTGAAAGTCAATTTCAAATTGCTTCTTAATGCAACAATAACTTGCATGTACGACTGTAACTTTAAATATACCCAGTCCCCAACCTCAAACTCCCTTTCAGTTCTTTCTTATCAGTAAAAAAACTTTATCATGTTTTGAGCCTTTTCCAGGTTATCCTCAAGTATTTTTGCCATGATTTGTCTCTCTTGCAACCATTATCAATTTCAACCACCTTGGACTGAGCTACCAACTAAAGAGAAAATTGAGGTGGATCATATCCATATAGGACTTTGAAAGGACTCATTTTTATAGAAGTATGATAGTTTGAATTATACCAGATCTCAGCTAAGGGGAGCCACTTGTGCCACTCCGTTGGTTTGTGATTGCATATGCACCTGAGATAATTTTCTAAGAACTTATTCACCCTTTCCGTTTGCCCGTCTGTGGGTGGTAGGCAGAACTGAACTTCAGTTCAACTTGAAGACTCTTGAAGAGTTCCTTCAAGAACAAACTCAAAAGCACTTTGTCCCTATTACTTACTATACTTTGAGGGAGACCATGGAGTTTATACACATTTTCCAAAAATAATTTTGCCACTTGGACATCATTAAAATGATGTGCAAGGGCTAAGAAATGAGAGTACTAACTAAACATGTCTACAATGACAAGAATGACGTTCTTTCCCTCAAACTTTGACAATCCTTCTATAAAATCCATGGTGATGTGCTCACATGGCTTATTAGGTACTGGTAGAGGCAATAGCAACCCAGGATAGGCAGTTTGATCATATTTACATCTTTGACATGTTTCACATTCAAGCACCACTTTTCTGACATCGTCAGACATTTTTTGCCAATAGAACACAATTTTAATTCTATGCATTGTTGTTGAGACCCCTGAATGACCTCCAAGCCCAAAAAAATGGATGTGGTGCACCAACTGTTGTCTTAATTCAATTTGGTTTCCCACCAAGATCCTTTCCTTTTATTTAAGAAGATCCTGACTCATAGTAACATAGTCCACTACAGCTGGATCAACTGTCACTTGAGCTATCATCGAAGTAACTTAATGATCATTCTCATATCTTTTACATATATCCTCCACTCATTTTGGTTGAATATGAGAGATCACACAACAAGAACTAAAGCCTTCTTGTACTCTAGATAGATCATCAGCAATAGTGATCTCCACTCCCTTCTTATAGTGAATTTCAAAACTTAAGTCAATAAGCTTGGTCAGTCCTATGTGCTGAAGATAGGTGGTGATTTTCTGATCTTTTAGGAACTTAAAACTAAAGTGATTAGTCTTAATGATAAAATCATTAGGATGTAGGTAATTCCTCCACTTATATATTGCCACTAGTAATGCAATAAGCTCTTTCTCATAGGTGGACAACCCTTGGTGCTTCTTGCTGAGGGTTTGAATGAGATAGGCCAAATAATGACCATATTGCATAAGGACAGTACTCACTCCAGTTCCATAAGCATCTAATTCAATAGCAAAGGGTTTATTGAATTCTGACAGTGCTAGTAAGGGGGCAGAAAATCTTGAGAAGCCTGTACATCCAAAGTAAATGCTCCCTTCTTCAAAAGGGAAGTTAGAGGTTTACTGATTAAACTATAGTGTTTCACAAAGTTCCCATAATATACCGTCAGCCCCAAAAACCCTCTTAGTTCTTTGGTATTCTTAGGTTCAGGCCAATGGGCCATGACTATAACCTTATCAGGGTCAAACCCCACTCCCTTTCTAGAGATTATATGCCCTAGGTATTCTACCTTAGTTTGAGAAAAATCACACTTGGACCTCTTAGCAATGAGCTGGTTCTGTCTCAATAGTTGTAGAACTATTTGTAAATTTTCTAAGTGAGCCTCTAGTAATTTACTATAAACAAGTATGTCATCAAAGAAGACAAAAAAGAATTTCCTAAGGTATGGACCAAAAACTTGATGCATTAAGGACTGAAAAGTAGCAGGGTATTTGTAAGCCCAAAAGGCACCACCCTAAACTGCCAAAGGCCATGATGTGTTCTAAAAGCAGGTTTGTACTCATCCACTGATTGCATTCTAACTTGATGATATCCAGATCTTAAGTCCACCTTTAAAAATATTGTTGATCCACTTATTTCATCTAGCAAGTCCTCGACCATAAATATATGATACTTGTTTTTAACAGTCAATGAATTAAGCCTCTTATAGTCTACATAAAGCCTCCATGTATTGTCTTTCTTTTTTACTAACAAGGTAGGACTAGCAAAACAAGAATTATTAGGCACAACAGTTTGTGAAGCTAACATGTCACTAATAGTCTGCTCAATTGAGTTCATCTGATCAAATGAATACATGTATGGCCTTAGGCTGAAGTATTGAGCTCCAAGGACTACTAGAGTGGCATGGTCACATGTTCTACTGGGAGAAAGTTCTTTAGGCTCTTCAAAAACATCTTAAAATTATTGCAACAGTTTCAAGACCTCAGTTGGAATCTTAGGTTCAGTGTGCTCTTTAGAGAGACTCTCAATGACACAAATAGTGCTCATTTCACCCCATGCTTGCTCAACAACTTGTGTAATTTATTATCCTCAGTAGAAATGATTTCACTCTCCTCTTGGTAACCTAGAAAGGTCACCCAGTGATCATCTCTGAAGAAAGTAATACTATGTGACCTGGTATCTAGAATGATTGGAGTAAAAAGATCCAATCAATCTATACCCAGAATCACATCGATTCCTCCAACGTTCAACAATCTCAAGTAAAACAGAATCTTCTTGTTTCATTTTTCAATTGAACTGGGGACAATATCCTCCACACTGCATTTCTTTTCCATTATCTACACTTACTCTCTTAGGTGTTGGATAGGGTACAATATCCATTTTCAAGGTTTTTGCTCTTTGAGGGTCTATAAAACCTATGTGTAGAGCCTGAATCAATCAAGATTTTTAGAGGTACTTTCTTTACAAACCCCAAAATCTTAACAGTGGAGGATGAATCTTCAATCCCCAATGCAACACAAAGAGACACATCTAACACTTCTTCATCAGTACCAGTAGGCTTTTCTTCATCAGGAATCCCACTTGTTTCTCCTTCCTCTAGAATTGCTTGGACATGATTATCTTGTTCATCTCCTACCTATGTTATAGCATTCACTAACTTAGGTTTACACTGATGATCAGGGGTATATTTCTCATGGCACCTGTAGCAAAGGCCTTTACCCCTAAGTTCCTCCAGCATGGGATTTGGTTTGAAGAGAGTTGTTGTTTTGGGAACAAGGGCTCTGGGATTAAGTGGGTCTGAAATAAGGTACTACAACTCTAGAATATGGGGCTTGAGTAGTTCCTTGATAAGGAACCATGGCTCTGTTTTGATTGGTTGGATAGTTATGTGGTCTTGGTGATAGGGTTTTAGCAAGGGCTTTGAAAGAAACTTCATAAGATTTAGTCGGGATTTCATAGAAATGTTTTGGTCGGGAATTTGATAGATTTCATAGAAATGTTCACACTTTCTTATCCATCCTATGAGATTAGTTCCATTGAAACCTGGAAAATTGATTTTAGCTTTGAAAGAGTTGAAGGAATTAGTTGTAGGTTCGGGGTTGTGGTTAGCATTTGTGGCTGGTAAATGAAGTAATAGAGTGTTGTTAAAAGGTTGTGTGGTTTGGGTCATGGAAAAAGGAACACCGGTAGCAAATGGGGTGGTAATAAAAGGAATCTGTTGGTAAGGTGAGCCTTATGGTGAAAAAATAGGAGAAAAAGTAAATCCCCTTCTGACTTGGTATCTAGTAGGAGTGGAAGAAGGTGTTACATGCATTCAATTGTTCGGGTTTTGGCCTTGGTCATAGTTACCCGGCTGTCCTTGAGCGATGGAAGCCATAGATCCCGATGTTACCGGTGGAGTGTTAGCAACATCAGATCGTTTAACCGTTTCTAGCTGAGAGATTATTAGCTCCAATTTCTTGTTAGTTTCCTGTAGTTGCGATGAGAACTGGTTCTGGTTCGTTTCCAGTACCTCGAATCGTTTGGTATTATCGGTAGCCATGGATCGAAGCTGAGTTTCGATCTTCTTAATCCCATTTTACAATCCTTTAAACTTTTGATTATCCGACATTTCTGGCCCTAGAACCGTGATTGCTCTGATACCAATGTTACAATTTGAGCTATGAATGAGCTAAATTCGTGCAAACCAAAACTGAGAATAGAGAGAAAGGGAGAAAGAGTGAAAGAAAGAGGAGAGAAAATAGGATCTCATATATTTGATAATGACCAAAGTTCAGTATAATCCAGCTATAAAGATAATACAAATGCTAACGTGTCTAAGACACTTGGCAAATATCGTTACAAGAAAATATGAAATAGAAAGGACTAAATTGCAATTACTAAAAGCTATTATGAATTGGGCCTTTTCTACTTGGGCTTGTTTGGACTTGATCTGGACTCATTTCATGACAAAAAAAACCCTTTAGGAGATTTTTCTGCTCTCTTTCCATTAAAGTTTGTTTTCCGTTGTGAAGCTTTAGAACCCATTTGGCCATGAGAATTTTTTATTTTTTTCCCGGAATTTTTTTTCACTTTATTTGAAAATCAGCGTGTAGCCATAAAGTGTACTCGAAATTTGAAAAACACCTAAAATGTTGTTTTCACTTACAGTACATTCAAACAATCAAATATTCTTTGCAAAATGTATAACCAAACACAACTGCATCTTCAACTCCAACTCCAACTTCAAAATTTTAAATAAAGTGAAAAATATTTGATTTTCATGTGCAAACGCCTACTTAATTTGAGAATTGACCTACTGAACTACAAAGAAGATAAAGGGTAAATTTCAACCAATAACTCTAAAATTAACACGACTTTTTCATAAAGGAAAATCCAACCAAATTCAAAACCAGAGGGAAGTTCATTCAGTTTTGCCAAAAAGGAAAGGGGACCTGTTAACTTTCTTGTCATTGGACATAGCTAAAGAAGGCTAAAGTACCTTGTAACATAATCCCAAAAAGACAATTTTGAAGTTGGGAAAGGAGTTCTGGGAATTTCAGAGACAATCTTCAAATAATTCATGAAATTGAGCAATATATTCTGTTGCCAGAAAATAAACACGAGGAGACCGATGATAAGGTAACTGATTCCAATCCAGAATAACCAAACTTGGCAACCTAGGATTATGTTTAGCCCAAACCACAGCGGATAGTTTCTCACACAGAGAGAAGCTTAAATCACACCTAAAATAGCAAAGATGAACTTGAATACGAGAGTGCCATTTTATGCTACAATCCTTCACCTTACATAATGGTTTATTTCTCTTATTTCCCCTCCTATTGATGATTAACATTTGACTTCATATATCCAGCTTAAAACAGAGATACCATTTTATTCAACTTGAAACACGCAATGACTAGATAGAAGATTAACACAGGGATCACAGTTGTCCGCCCATCACCTGCAGTACATGGTTCCCCGCCTTAGACAACCAGTTATCACCATTCATCTCTGTGGGGAGTCAATTGTCCGAACATTTGCACCTGTAATTCCTTCCAGCCGATCTTTGCTTATCTCTACAAAGTGACCCACCATTTCATAAAATTGTTTCAGGCCAGAAAGGGGAAGAATTATGGAAGAGCGATCAGAACCTGCTACCTGCGATTTACAGTGAAAATATGACATGAGAAACAGATGACCAAATTAAAACGCTTAAATTATATGAAGGTAAAAAGCTAAACCTCAGATATTCGTAAGAAATGGCCCCGGTTGTTACTCCCAAGATCAAAGAAGAACCTCTTCTGGTCAGCCCTGATTACTTTGGAGATCCCCAAGTTACTAACTTCCTCAGCTGCTGCTGGCAAATCTATGGTCCGTTTTACACTCAAATCAGCTGTGAGGGCAGATTGAGAAGACTGACTGGATATAAAACCAGCTCCTACATCATCTGAAAGCCCAAGACGCTCTGAGGTTTCTGAAGTCTCCTGCTTTCATGCATTTTCAAACAAGAAAACAATGCAGCTATTATTTTGAGCGACACCTTAAAGGACACAACAAACGCACTGACTGTAAAATTACCTGATTGGGCAAAATAAATAGCCTTGAGGCTTCGTTTATCTCTGCCAAGATATTCCTAAATGCTGCCCATCCCTCATCCCGGGCACTTCCTGCTGGAACAATAATGGTACTACGGTTCCTGCTAACAGATGCTTCAGAGACCTACATGCATTACTCTGTTAACAAATAGGAGTGTAAAGTCTAGGGCTGCAAAAGAGTCCCCATTAGAGACTCATAAAACCTTGTTTGTAATCAAACTGCGACTAATCTTCTTTTAGACAAAGATAAACTAAGATGGCAGTTGTGATAATGTCATGGCTAGTCCAAGAATCAAATGATCTTACATTTCTATTTGTCTCGATTCAGTTTGTCTTATGATTTCTTAGCTATGTCCATTTTTACTTTTTTGAAAAAAAATTGTAATTGTAGGTATCTCAGTAGTTTCTAAGAATCCCTACACTACGCCTAAAACCCCAAAATACTGCAGTTTAGTTTCCAATTGGATCTAAGAGACGTACCGGAAGTTGGAGTTTGTTCCAGAAGGGTTTCATCATTAACAAGTACTTCATGTCACAATTGGTTTGAGATTCTTCTAGGTATTCGCTTTTCCTCTCTTTTTGGATAGATGAAGTTCCATTGAAAATTTAGGAGTTTAACAATTAATCGCTTTCCTGATGTTTAAATGGTACAAAAAAGTCCTAGAAGTTCTTCACATTACCTTAATTTCAGAAATTACGAACTGTTCGTAACGCCAAATGTGAAACTTCTGATTATGTCACTATGCTGTTTTGATTATGAAAGTCAAACCTGTAACAAAATTCCATAGGAAAATAGAAGGAAAAGAATCTAGCAAGAGGATGAATTTGAATCACCAGAGTGTTTAGGCAATGGAGCAAGGTTATGGCTGCAGATAGAATCATTTGTACAAATAGAAAAAGATCGAGAAAGGGTCATGCATTTGTGAGGGATATTCTTTTGCAAAGGAAGAAATATTTGGTGATTAAATATCCTAGAGAATTTAGGAAATAGGTCAAGTCACTCAGGTGGTGGAAGAAGAATAAAACGGGAGGGAGCTCCTGGTCGAAAGGGCTCAGAGAGAAGGATTACAATATTCTTCTGCGATTGAATAAACATAGAAGGAAAGTGGCAGAAAATAGCATATCGAGCAGGGTTCCACATTCAGTTTTAGACGAGTTAGGGGAGAAAACAGAGGTTAAGGTCAAGTAAACGGTTACTGCAAGGTCACAGAAGGAAAAACAAGCCACAAGAAGTTGCAGGTTAAAAAGAGAATGCGGATATTGGATAAACAAGTGGTTCAGATCAGAGAAAAATTTGACTAGTTGTTATCATAATAAATCCAGAGATTGTAGACGCCAACGCATAATATCGCGAACAATCTTAGAAAGCAGAGAACACAAAAATACACCACTGAAATAGGGATGTAACCAACTTCAAAGAATCTAGCCAGCTGGTTTGCATTTTGCAGGGAATATTATAGGCAGTCAAATGATTCTTCTATATTTATTACATGCAAATGCACACGAGGCTGCCTTTGTGCCTTACTCTACTACCTTGACAAAGTCACAGGGACCAAAGACACAATGCATAGATCCAAACAACCAGTTTTACAAGGTCAATAACTGATTCTCAAGAGGCTTCCCCTCCTACTCTGTATAGTTATGCCAGAAATGATCTTCACTATACAAACCACCCACTCAATGGAATTTCACAATTACATCAAGACAAAGCTCATGTTATAACTGTTAGAATATTAATGTATATAGTGTCCCACATGGAAAAGGATTATTACATACTATGTTGAATATAACTAAAAATAGGGCCAAGTGTAATAACATGGATATGAATCTCAATAATACTTTTTCCCGTGACTTTACTTCTTACATGGTACTAGAGCCGCAATGAAAAACATTCGGGACAGAAAAGTAAGTCCTCGTGCGTCTTTCCGGTGACTCCTCAGATCTGATTTACGTCGTTCCACTTTTCGTCAGTGTTCTGCGAAAACCAACCCCACCACAGGGTCCCCACCCTTCGGCGACCAAACCCCAGTAAACCACTCCACTAGATCGTTGGATATAGAGACATTGATTGGGCAAGATCACCTTTTGATAAACGTTTGACGCCTGGATATTGTGTTTTAGGAGGAGGTAATTTGGTGTCCTGGAAGAGTAAGAAACAGAATGTGGTTGCTCGATAGAAGCAGAACATCAAGAAATGGCCATAGCAACTTGTGAGCTAGTTTGGATCAAATAGTTGCTCAGAGAAAAAATTCGGAGAAATCAATCATATGGAAATTGTGTGTGATAATCACGAAGCCCTTCGTATTGCGTTAAATCTAGTATGTCATGATAGGACTAAATATTGACTGTCACTTTATTAGATAAAAGATACTCACAGGAGAGATTATTACAACATTTGTGAAGTTAAGATCAACTTGCAGATATTTTCACCAAGTCCCTCACTGGTCCTCGTATTAGTTACACCAGTAACAAGCTTGGTAAATATAACTTATATGCACCATCTTGAGGGGGAGTGTTTGCATATTAATGTATATAGTGTCCCACATGGAAAATATGAATTGTGTAGAATATAACTATAATAGGGCTCAGAGTAATAATTTAGATACAAATCGCAATAACACTTTCTCCTGTGTCATTACCTACCTCTCACAATAACAAAGTACTCAAAGCTCCCAACTGTACATAAAGTGTAACCTTTTTTTGAATGTTTCCCAACACAGAGTGCTAATAGTTGAGAAAGTTTAAGAGACATATAACATCCATCACAAGAGGAGTATCCTAATCAAAGGTATTGCATAATTAAAAAAATGGATCTGCAGCACAAAGTTACATAATTCAGGTTTTTGGATGACACAGCTAGCTGCTAAATTCCGTTCTAAATTTTGGAGAGTAGGATTTTAATGAAATTTAGTTAGGAAAGTTGAAGAGCAGACTCACAAACAAGAAGATGTAACTAGGCAAAGGAAAAGTGATTCTCTAGACAATATTCGTGACTACTTTCCTGGCAACCAGAAAAAGCTTTCGTTAACTTTGACTTGGTTCCTCATCTCCCCCAAACTCCACCTGTATAGGTGCGGGAGGTGCCACACACATGGACACAAGCACATGATAGTGATTTTCCAAAAAATATTTTTTATCAGGGATTTTCCAAAAAATTATTGCACACGCAACAAGGACAGAAAGGAGTCAAACATAACTAATCTGTTTCAATAAATAAATTTATTACGGGATTTCACAGGAGTTCAGTTGATGTGAAGAACTACAAATTTTAAGATTCCTTCAACATCTTACAGTTTTCAAGGTTTTGTAGATCCACAGCGTTCACTTTTTCTCTGACTTTGCTTTATATCAACAACTTTGGAACCTTCTTACTGTTCCTCTAATAGTATATGTGGCCCTTTACTAATCAAAAAGAGATATAAGCATGGTAAAAAGAGCTTCAATCTTGTTTCAATGTTAGTGAGCTTGTCCAATATGTATCTTAGTTGAATAGAATAAAAGAAACTGTGTTTTACTCATATATGCTGGTAGAGAGAGAATAGAGAAGTCCACATTAACTAATACATTGATAATTCTGGACATGGAACATGAACAAATTCAATTTACTACCCAACCCTGAGAAAGGGATAGGCTTCTTCATATTAGATCATGGGCATAGTGTATGTGACATTAACTGGAATCTAAATAATAGCAATTTCCTTGAAGGTTGGTGTAAGTGAAATACAAATAATAGTGATTCCATCAAGGTTGATGTAAACTGAATAGAGGAGTAACAAATTCTGAATATAGGGAATTATCAGAGTTACCAATCCCAAGCCATGGTTATTTTTTCTTTATATGAGAAATCTACAGATGAACTCAAATTTGTATATTGGTCACCCATACAACAATACCCAAAGGGTCTTCGTTCTAATGGTTTTTTTCCGTATTACACACTCTCATATGCAAGCTACTCATTTAACATGTGTACCAATAAACAAAGTTCTCAATAATGGTCACGAATCAATATAGACTAAACAGCCATATCAATGCGAGGAAACTAAGGGATTGTTTGGTTGTTGGTTATAGAGGAGATATATGTGTATTAGAATTAGCATAATTTAATAAACTGTTTGGTTACAAAAATGGGGAGATAATCTCCACATAGAATCTAGCATAAGTTATACAATGTTTGATTGGTTTTTTCTCTTTTCGACATAAAACATAACATTGCTAATACAATGTTTAGTTCATGTTTTCTCTTCTCGGCATAACTAATACATGTATAATGAGGAAATCTATGTATTATTTTCTACAGGGTAGAAAATGGAATAACTAATACAACATGAATAACTAAATCTTGCATAACTAATCGTTGTATTACTAATACATGGATAACTAATAGCTTGCATAACTCTAACGAGGAACCAAAAGACCCCCTACGGGTGAAAATATATTTTCTATTAGCATCAGAGCAAAAGCAAAGCCTCAAGGTCAGGAAAGTAAAGTAACCTTAAGAAAGCGCCCTCGTCTATTCTCCCCTACATCAAAGTAAAACACCTACAACGTGAACAAAACCAAAAAAACAACATTTATCAGAAGTTAATGATAATAAAAGTTTTAAAAAAAAAAAAACAGTCAAGGAGATCAAAGCAACATATGTATAATATAATAATAATAATAATAATAATAATTTGCCTTGGTATCAAGTTGGAGTTCTTTGCTATAGACGTCCTGGTCATCTGAATTTACATAGTAATTGAAAAGATCAAGGAACCATGAGATGCCGTTGAATGGTACTATTATAGTAGACCTTGTTGCCGACGTTTTCTCCGATATTTTCAAGTATCGTCCACGTGGATTCTCCTTCAGGTCGAAGTAGAAAAGCTTGTGTTCTACCTGTAATGTCTTACACAACAACTCCACGTCATTTCCACCACCGCCGGGATTTCCCTCCATCAATCAATACTCACTCTTCAACTTAAGATTGAAAAATAATAATCAGTGTATAACTGACATTATGGATTAAAGAGCACAGTTGTGTGAATTAGGGTTCGGGGGGAGTGGATGTAGTCGTTGACTTGCTAATCTAAAATGGCCTTTTTATTTTTTAAGTGTACAATCTTATCATCTTCGATTATCTTTAAATGATAAAGACCGTTGGATGGGGGGAGCTGAACTATAACCGAAAATATATCCGGTAAACGTGTGTTTTCTGTTTTTACTCTGTTCCTAGGAGTACCAGTGTTCGATTCGGTTGGTCTTTTACACAGTTAATTAGAGCCGGTTTAATAAAATTGTAGACATAGGATATCGTAACGGCTGGTTTTAAATTTTTGGCTTCACTTAAAAAATTTCATAAAATATGACATTTTTGTGTAAAAATTCTGTCATAAAATACTTTTACGATATTTCTCACCTGCCGCACCATACATATGTAAGACATTTCTATATGACAAGTAGCATTTCTTTTCTTCTTTTCTTTATTCTCCCTAACACTTCTTCTTTTCTTCTCTATTTTATCTCCCCACTCCTTTTATTAAGAGTATATAGTTTTATTTTCTTATTTGTAAAATCGAAATAAATAACTTAAAATGGATTGATACTTCCTAGAATTTTATCTTTTTAGTATTTTATGAATTTCGACCCTACTATACACAAAAGATAGAACTTTGTCAAAATCTTAGTGTTCTTTTTTTTAGTAACTTAAAGTGCAGCACTACCGATAAAAATTAACAAATCAATTTTATGTGATTATTTTTCAGTTACAAATAGGTGAGTTTATGGGGTGAAATTCGTTCTTGATAGGCAGACCAATCAAAATCCGACATGTGAAAGTCTTGACTCGGTTAGATCCAGACCTATAGAGTTTACGTCAGCCATGCCCCGATGACATCCTTGGGTCATCATCGAGGTATATCCAGGACCGGTACCATCAGTTCCTTTTCCAACTGGAATGCACAACAATCCCCGTCCAACGTCACTCAGTCTTGAGCCTCGTGACACTATTTGATGAGACGTTTATAATGTGAAGTGGTCATTTCATTTATACTTTTAGGCTGAAAATTTTAGAGTTTGTGTAAATAAATATACCTTCTTGAAGAAGGAATATACATCTTATTCTTCACACTTGTAACCTTAACTCCATTGTTGAGCTCTCAAAATACCATAAACTTCATACTATATTTCTAACTCTCATCCCTTTATTTTATGTTATTTACATTCTTGCATTTACATATTTTTCTCGGTTTAACCATAAGAATTAAGGTTTTGATCAAATACAATTTACTTGTCTACAACCCCTTTCAAGCAAATTTAATTGTTATCATTAATCCCATGTTTAGTAGTAAATAGTTTGGCGCCATATGTGGGGATAGACAACTGTGATATTGTCTCGATCTATTACTTAAAACTCTTTGTTAAACCGCCAAAACTTACCTACTAAGAAACTCCTGCCATGTTTGGGACTCAACACGACAACCCACTCATGGCCGATTAAAGCAATGTCGCCGAAAAACAATGCAACATCATTGTTGATCAACGCAATGTCATTCCTCTCGTAGATCTACTAAATCTGATGGGACCTCAGGGTAACGAGATTCAAATCATATCGATGATCTTGAGAATGAACGTGGATGCAAACAAAAGAAAGATCGAGCCTCTTCACGTAGAGTGGCTCGAGTCAGACATTCAGGCACACACCAAACTCCTGACGTCCAAAGTGAGAGTGATGATGGATATTATAGGAGCGATACGGTCTGCGAAGGGATCGACGACTCATTTCAGAGTAATAGAGGATGTACTGAAAGAAAGGCTCCAAGCTCGAACAGGTCATGGCAGATATGATAACTACAAAAAAAATGTTCATGCAACATATGGAGAACGTCGTGGCCTCCTTCACCAACAACACTTATTCTATAAAGCATGTTTCACATAACCCTGGGACCTAGAACATCAGTGAATACCATAGCCAACCTAGATGTAGGAGGCATTCCTGAAAACTCGAGGGAGGGTTGGAATGCATGGGTTCGGAACCACACAAGTGACAAAAAACCCATACAGAGGAGAGCTCCTCGGCTTTGTGCAAGAAATCCACTCCCGGATGGATCAGATACTGAGGGCCCCATTGATTCTTAAAGGGGCATGTGACAAGAAGTACGACAAGATGTCATCCAAATAAAGTGCAGCCCTGACGCTCATCCTAAAAAAGTTCAAGACGCCCGGTGTACTGAAGTATGATGAGGCACAGATCCATAAAAGCACATGTTCGCCTAGAGACTGGCATCGCAGGAAACAACATGTTGTCGGATGAGATCGAATTTGTCATGCTCAAGAAATTCAGCCGAACGCTCACAAAGGGAGCTCTTACTTGGAATATTATTTTACTTGAAGATTATATTAACTCTTTTCTTATCCTTGCAAATCTTTTGTAAAGGCTCATGCCGGATCCTAGAAGGTTGAAACCCACAAGGAGGACATCTTCAAAATAAATCAGCACGAAGGAGAATTGCTTTGGAGCTTTGTAGAAAGATTCCAAAAGGAAAGGATGATGCTGCCGACAATCCTGAAAGATTGGATTGCAAATGCATTCACTAATGGCCTAAATGTGAATAGCTCTGATGCCTCGTTGAAGCTGAAGGAGAGCTTGAGAGAGTTCCTGGCTAAAACTTTGAATAAAGTGAACCACCAGTTCACGGCTAAAATGCGGATCAAATATGAGTTTAAGGCCTCGGTACCGATCGAATAAAAGGTTATTTCCAAGAGATCCCTAAGAATATTGTGAACTTCGGATAAAGGAACCCTAGGAACCCATTCGAACCTTATTCAACTTTTTGATAATCGGGGATAAGAACAAGACTATCTCAGGACAGAGATAACTGAGGTCAGGTAATAACTAAGATGATGGGACCATCCAGGTCAACACCAAAGGACATAAGGCCCCCAAAGCTATCCGAATACGTTTTCAACATTGGGCCCTTAGTTCTGGTCATGGCAATGAGAGGCATGAAGGACACCAGATTCCAGAAAGATATTTATTCTAACTTGAATAAGAAAAAAATAGATCGATCGTGTGACTATCACAACACCCATGGGAACATGACCACACATTGCAAACATCTGTGAATTGAGGTGACGTAGCTGCTTAGATCCAAACATTTAAAGGAATTCCTCAGTGATCGGTCCAAGCACAACATAAGCAAGAACCGATGGAGAGGAACCAAGTATTCCACCATCACCAAGGAAATGATTCACATGATTCTTGGTGGGAAACGATTAGTAGCATCACTTATACTACTGTCAAGAAGATCAAAGTCTCTGTCTCCACTAGAAAAAGAGACCGAGAGTACCCGGAGCATGATTCAATCACCTTTGCCAGTGAAGATTGCAATGGGTTATCATTCCTACATAATGATGCATTGGTAATATATCTTCGTGTTTTAATTTCTAAAATTAAGTGTTGTTAGTTGATCCAGGTAGTTCGTCCAGTATCATCCAACTTTGGGTCCTCAAAGAAATGAAGCTAGTTGGCCAAATAATTTTGGCTACGAATTATTAGTTGAGTTCAACATGAGAGTGAAATGACCTAGGGGGAGATCAAAATTTTCAATTCAGGCCGAAGAGATTTTTAGGATACGTTGTTCGATGTCATGGTCGAGGATATATCTTACAACATCAATATGAAAAGGCCATGGATTCACTTCATGCAGACGATCCCGTCAACTTTCCACCAAGTCGTGAAATTTGTCACCTCGTTAAGGATAAGATAGATCGAGGGTGAGACATCTCCAACATAAGAAATGAGTGTCTGGTCATCGCAACCGCGTATAGCAAAGCAGATCCCAAGTAGCTATCATAAGAACCGATACCTCCAAATGATCCCGAGTTCGAAATGGAGAGACCGTATCAAAACCAAAACAAAGAATAGTTGCTCATATACTTGGTTATGTGTTTTTCGTTATCGAAAAGGGAAACTTGTTGAGTATTTATTGGATTAATAATAGATGCAGAGCTTATAATGATGTTTTGATAATTTGACAAATAATGTACCTAAGTCAATCAAGGGCGGTATAAAGAAGGCATTTGAAAAATCATATATCTGAACAGATCTCCAAAGAAATCAGTAAAGTAGTCATATCAACAAAGGAATTGATCATTATCAGCGGAACACCTAAGACTGCAAAAGTTATTTCATGACAACTAGAAGAAAAAAATTGACTCATTCCTTATTCGATGAAAGGTTGAATTTTAAGTTATGAAAATATCATTATAAGTTGATCAACATGGAATTAACATTGAGTAGGAAGAGAATCTGATACACAAATAATGAAAGAAGGAAAATCCAAGTCAAACAAGGTTTAGTTTTTGGGTACATTTAATGAAACCAAAACTTGGTTGGATTTAATAATTCAAGGTTTGCAACTACTTCTATATAAACACAATACGAATAAGTTTTAGAGTATAACCATAACCGTAATCAGAACATTCCAATGAGAGACAGAGTGAGTAGAGTCAACACTTAGTCGCAAGAAGAGCCAACTTCATAACGATGAAGAATCGCTACTTATCAAGATTTACCATTAAGTTCTTTAGTTGTAATAGTTAGGTCCTGAAAGGAAAATTCATCTGAAAGACCAGTGAAAGCTCGCTCACCACTGGTACTGACTCAAGCGAAGGGGATATGCCAGATGCTCTCTTCTTTCTCCTCTCCCATACAAACCCTAACCATAGTGTAGCCGTTCATGGTTGCTCTGATCCCTGGTCAACTGTCGATGGCGGCTGGCCAGCCTTTAAATCTCATCCCTAATAATCAATTTCCGCCACTACCTTCTATGAAATCACCATCTTCATCTTCTTCTCTTCCAATAGTTTCCACTAACCTTACCTCCAATTATGATAAAATTGTGTTAAGTGTGACAGAGTCAACTCCTACGATTGCATGTGATCCAATTCCTATGAAGAAGGTTACTTACATTGATGGTATTCCTTACAGGACGTCGATAGAAGTATCAAGAATGGAGGTGATTAAAAATTTACAATACGCTATTGTTGGTAAGTTTTCATATGGTTGTCCTGAACTTGAAGAACTGAGAACAATTATTCCTCAACAATGTGGTGCGCAGGGTAGATGTCATGTAGGATTTTTCAAAAACATACATGTATTTATTAGATGCACTTTAATGGATGATTTCATTAATATATCATCAAAAATTGCTTTTTGGCTGAAGTCGAATGATTGTTATTCTTATAAAATGAGGCCTCTTATTTATGATTCAAATTTTAAGATTGATGAAAAAACCTCTATTGAAATGGCCTGGATATGATTTCCCAATCTCCTCCCAATATATTTTGTGAAACAATCCTTGTGTACACTAGCTAGTGTTGTTGGAAAACCCTGGCAACTAGATTTGGAACTGTTAATAAGACAAGGCCAAACTGTGCTAGGGTGAAAGTTCAGGTTGATTTATTGGCAAATCTCCCATAGTTTGTGATGATGGAAATTGAACATGAAGAGAAAAAAAAGGTCGTAAAGTTAAAGTGAAGATTCAATATGATTATCTCCCTAAATATTGTACTGAATGCATGTTACAAGGACATTCTAATGATAAATATAGAGTGTTGCACCCTACTATTGATAAAATTACTGAGCCTGCTGCTGATAAGGCTGATGAGAAGATGGAGGGATCACATCAGGAGCAAAGTCAACTTCACAAAGAGAAGAAAAAAAGTTACAAAATATGGCATCAACCTATTCAGAAATTTATCCTTAAAGTATTATCAAGTGGAAATATGGTGACCTATCCAAGATTAAAGAATAATAAAGGCAATGTACAACAAAGTAGAGGAACAAGGGTTAATGAGAATGTCAAGAAGACATGCAATGCTAGTAAGCTGAATAAGGGAGATACTGACAACATAGTTAATACAAACAAATTTGATGTGTTATCTATAGTCAATAAGGAGGAGGAGACATGCAAGGTCAATCATACATTAGAAGAAGATGATAGCAATAAGGATGATGTTAACAGGAAGATATTAAATACACAAGATATAGAAGTCAATGCTGACCAGTCATTAGAGTTAATAACCGTGTTGCCTTCTAAAAATGTAGTTGTGAGCACAAAGGATTGGGTGGGACAACTTTTGGTTCAGATATTCAGGATGAGAGCAGAGTTGATACTAATAACAAGGATACTAATGGTGTTCTAGTTTAATAGAAGGAAGATGATCCCATGGTTGTGGAAGTGGTACAAACCTCTTCAGATGATAATTTGGCAATTTCAAATAATGAAGGGGTAGAGGATGTTGCTACTCAAGCTGGGGATTCGTTAGATTCATAGGAGTTGGAAATACCTTCTCAAAATGGTGATAGTTCTCCTAAGATTGTTACTTCTGTGTCTGAGAATAACATGAGTATGGTAGAACAAGTAGGTAATGGCAGAACACATGAGGAGGCAGTAGAAGTAAGTAGAAATGCTGAAATAAGAGTTGAAGATGTCATATCAGAACATATTAACTCTCCAAAGGTGAATATTGTTAATGAAGAATTTCAATCAAATTTAACTCACTTGGATTATCATGAGGAAATAGTAGTGGACTCAAGCAGTGGCACTTCATTTAAGGTACAGTTGATAAACATGGAAGGATGGGTTGATGAGACTACTATTGAAAAGCAATATATGGTGATATAAGTACAAAGGGCTTTGAGTTGGTAAGTGGTTCGGGTCTTGGTGTGTTTCGGGTTAGCCCGAAAATAGGCAAGGAATGTGAGGTTTCACGGGTTTTCGGTAAGTCGAGATGTGGGGTATTTGGCGATGGTTTTGGGTAGATGTAAAAGGAGTCGGGACAAGACGCTTTGGGTGGTGGTTGCGGGTGATGTGAGGGATATTGTGGTAGTGTGGCTCTGGTGTTTTAGTGACAGTAAAGGCTCAGAAGTTGACCGAGACAGTGAGGGTATGCGAGAAGGGAGTTTGGACGAGGCGTTGATATGTTTGGTGGAGTATGCGTGGGGTTATGGTTGGATTCGGATAGTGGTATTTTAAGAGGATGGTAATGAGGTGTGGTGGGAGATAGTAGAGTGGAGAAACAAGTAATTAGAACAAGGAATGTCTACGGATTGTTGGAAATAATCCGAGACACAAACCAAGTCTCAATTCGGTCGATATGTGGTTCTTGGATGGTAACACGAGGAGTTAATTACTCGTGTAGTATCCAAGGATGTTGTGGTTAATTGCATAAGGACTAGGTTTAGGTTTGCTAAATACGAGGCTCAACACTAACAAAGTAAGGGTGACCGAAACTTTATAAAATATAGGTGGTTCTCCCGTAAGTAGCGAACAAAGAATATTCTTAGATTGAAGTTATAGAAGTAGTAGATGAGGTAATATTGGAGATCAATAGAGAAACTTCAAATGGATATATATATCTGGCAGTCAAATAAATGAAGCCTTAATTGTTGGTTGCTATCCTCCTTCCAAAAGAGATTGTAAGGTAGGCAAGATTTCAGATGCTACATTAGATACTTTAGTGATGAAGGAAAATGTTCATGTTGTGTCTACTGAGGAAGACATCTCCAAATAAAGATTTTCATGCCTTAGTCTCACATGATATTAATAGTTTGGATATTGGTTTTAAAGGGGATGACATGAAAAAGAAAATTGCCAAATATTATATTTGGAAAATTTGAGGAGGAGGATCTGAGGCAGCACTTCTCTGATGTTTCTAGGCAGGTAGATTTAGCTGCTCAAGAAAGTATAAAGAGTTCTAAAATAAGGAGGAAAAACAAGAATTGTGGAGAAGCACTGGTCCCTAAATCACATGATAAAAGAGCTCAGACATGAGTCAAGAATAGTGGAGACTTGCAACAATCAAGGATCCTACGAAAGAGTAATACTGCAACTAAATCAAACTCTCAATGATGATTAAAACATTTATTTGGAATATCATATCAGTAAACACACAGAAGGCTTTCCATAGAGTTCAGATGTTGAACATACATCACAAGTTTGTATTTATAGCTTTAACGGAGCCTTTCTGAAATTCCTAGCATATTAACAGATATAAAAGGAGATTGGGGATGAATTTTGCAATTCATAATTGTAATGGAAAGATTTGGTACTTTACCGCTGAAGGAGTGGAAGTAGAAGTGTTAATGGACACTAATCAACAAGTGACTATTAAACTACTACTTCAAGATAGTGACAGATCTTTTGTTGCAACTTTGGTGTATGCTAAATGTATTGTTGGTGAAAGACTGATGATGTGGGATGATATTTATAGTTTGGTTAGTCATATAAACTTACCATGGATGGTGGGGGGGATTTTAATTTCATCATGAATGAGGAAGAAAAAATTGGTGGTTTGGCTTTGTACCCTACAGAATATGAAGATTTTGCCTTATGCATGAATTCATGTGAATTATTTGAGGTTGAGTTTAGAGGTAGTCCTTTTACATGGTGGAATGGTAGAGTAGGTCAGGATTGCATATTAAAAAGATTGGACAGGATATTGGTTAATCAGCAGTTTCAAGACTGGTGTGGTAGTCTAAGCATGGAACATCTTTCAAGGATTGGTTCAGACCATGCTCCTCTTCTGTTGACTGAAGGTGAATAGATTCAACATTATCAAAAACATTTCAGATTTTTGAAATTTTGGTTGAATCATGAGTCCTTTTTAGAAAAAGTGGAGCATAATTGGAGGACTGAGTATTTGGGAGATTCTTTTATCACTTTTAAGTTAAAAATGAAAAGTCTGAAAACTACATTGTCTAAGTGGAGTAAAAACACTTTTGGAGACTTGTTCAAGTAACTGACTATTAAGGAGGACATAGTGAAGATTAAGGAGTATTTATTTGAAGAAGATCCTTATGAGAAATAGAATGGTTCTACAAAGGGCACAAGCTGAAGTTTAAGAAGTATTTACACTTTGAGGAAGATTACTGGAGACAAAAAATAGGAATTCAATGGTTCTCTGAAGGTGATACAAACACAAGATATTTTCATAGTCTTGTCAAGGGGAAGAAGTAAGAGGCTTCAACTTTCTAGAATTCAAAATGCTGAAGGGGAATAACTAGATAACATATATGATATTGTTGCTGAAGCTATTTCTTTTTATCAGAACCAGTTCACTCAAGAAGATATGCTGAAAAGCTCAAGCCTGTTTGATGATATTCATGAGAAGATTACACAAGACCAAAATTCAATTTTATGTGTTATGCCAACCCTGGAGGTGGTGAAAATGCAGTATTTGAACTTTTTGGTGATAGTGCTTGTGGTCCTGATGAATTCTCTAAGGTATTCTACCAAAAGTGTTGGGATATAATAGAAGCATATGTTTATAATGTTATCAAATATTTCTATGAGGGACAGACATTGCCAAAGTCTATCACTCATACTAACTTAGTATTACTACCAAAGAAAGAGATAATTAATACTTTTGCTGATTTGAGACCTATTAGCCTCATTAACTTCATCAACAAAGTTATTTCTAGAATTCTACATGACAGGTTGGAATCAATCTTGCCTTTTTTGATTTCTCCAAACTAATCAGGCTTTGTGAAGGGTAGAAATATTAGTGAGAATGTGTTTCTCACTCAAAAGTTGGTCACATATATAAGAAAAATGAGGAAACTTACAAATGTCATTATTAAACTTGACATGGCAAAGACATATGATAGATTGTCTTGGAGGTATCTTGTGCATATTTTAAGGAAGATGAGATTTGCTGCAGAATATGTGGACATGATATGGAGAATAATTGCCAACAATTGATATTTAATACTGATTAATGGACAGTCTCATGTATTTTTTATTCTACAAGAGGAGTCAAACAAGGAGATCATTTATCAATAACTCTCTTTATTTTGGCTGCTTAGGTTCTACCATCTACTCTAAATTTTTTGTTTGAAAATGAGAAGTTTAGAGGATATGGGATGCCCAAATGGGGTTCCAACTTAAACCACCTATCATATGCAGATGACACAATAATATTTGCCTCTGTAGATAAGGTGTCATTACAGATGATTATGGGGATTTGGCATGAATATGATAGGGTCTCTGTTCAGATGATTAATGCAGATAAGAGCTCATACTATATGCATACAAAGGTGGCTGAGGTGTTGACTCATGAGGTTCAACAGATCACATGTTTTAGCAGAGGGGAGTTTCCATTTACATAATTGGGATGTCCTATATTCCATGCTAGAACACAAAAATTATTCTAAAAAGATATGATAAAGAAAGTAAGAGACAAGTTGTAGGCCTGGAAAGGGAAGTTTCTCTCCTTTGGTGGAAAAACAGTGTTGATCTCAAGTGTACTACAAAGCATTCCCATATATTTGATGTCTGTTGTGGTGCCTCCAAAGTGTGTCATAAAAGAAATGCATAAACTTTTTAATAGATGTTTTTGGTAGACAAAAGAAAACGGGAGAAGTAAACACTGGTCTACATGGGAAAATATGTGCTTCCCTAAAAATGAAAGTAGTTTGGAGTTTAGATCTCTCTATGATATATTAAGAGCTTTCTTTGCTAAGCTCTGGTGGAAATTCAGGACCAGTAGCACACTATGGTCTAATTTCATGTGGAACAAACACTGTAAGAGGTTTAGTCCAACAATGATGCAGTGGAAATGAGGATCACAAACCTAGAAAATAATGTTACAAGTAGGGATGCGAAAATTAGCCCAAATCCAAATGACCCGCCCAACCCGCCCAAGGATTCATTGGTTTAGGCAAGAGTGATTTTGATGATGGGTTGATTTGGGCTAGCCCAAGTTGACCTATCATAAATCAGCAGCCCAAATGAACCCATGATGATGCCCAAACTTGACCCACGAAAATGCTTAATCTTAACGATTAGAGCTCCACTCTAGATTAAAATTTTTATTTATAATAATTATTTAAAAAATCCTTTATTATTTTAGAACAATAAAAATACACCAACGCACCCCAACCATACACCACACTATCCATCCACACTACTCATCCCCTACACCAACCCCCACCCAAGTACTGAACCACCTTCACATCTCTGCCCCTACCTTGCCTACTGCACTCCACCCCCTACCTCCCTACCACTAGGGATGGCAACGGATCGGATCTGGACCGGATCCTACTAGATCCAGATCTAGATCCATTTTTCATACCTGAATCCAGATCCGGATCCAGATCCGTCGGGTCCATCAAAATCATATCCAAATCCAGATCTATCGGATCCACCGGGTCCACGGATCGGATCTGGATCCACATGTAAAAAAAATTGCCTAGCTAAGAATGTAATCTTGCTAAGAAATCTTTTTTAAGCTGACAAACGATTTTTACTTAGCTAACAGTTTACTGTGTTTCAATTTTTCATATGAGATATTTTGTTCGTTGTCTCGTTTTGATTGTGAGTTATTAATTGAAAATGTTGGACAATGACAATAGTTGTAAAAAATGCTGACTAGTATTTCCACAATGCAGAACTTGCATGTGCTTGGAATCTTCACAAATGAAGTGAATATAATTTTAACTACTTGTCTATGGAGATGTTAGTCATTCACTAATATAACATTGATTTTATTATCGAAGTTACCTCTTTAATTTTTGGTTTTTGAGTTAACGCGGGGATAAATTAAACTTGTTTTGAGAATTAAACTTGCAAGGATGTGCTTAGCAATTTTAAGAAAATACTTATAAAATTACATTCTAGGTTATGAATATATTTAATAAAAAACAGATCCACGGGTCGGATCTGGACCTGATACGGATCTCAAATACAAGATTCAGATCCAGATCCGATCCGTCAGAAATGGATCCGGGTCCGATCCGGATCCGTCGGGTCCAAATTTTGAAGATCCATATCCTATAAAACGAATCTGGATCCACCGGATCCGGATCGGGTCCAGGATCCACTGCCATCTCTACCTACCACCTCTACCCCACCTCCCACCATACCCCCACCCGCACTTGCCCTACCCGATTTTCAAATTTTTATTTCATATTTTTTTTACTTTTATAAATAATTTATGAAAAATATGAATTTTTTTCTTACCTACCCCCCTCCACCCCCACCCCATTACCCTACCCCATCCTCAAATTTTGATTTCATATTTTTTTTTACTTTAATCAAAAATATTTTTTTTTCTTACCTCCCCCCACCACCCACACCTACCCCCCTCCACCCCACCTCATTGTCCTACCCCCATCCTCAAATTTCTATTTCATATTTTTTTACTTTTATAAAAATATAAATTTTTTTTTTACCTCCCCCTATCCCCCTCCACCCCACCCCACGCCCTACCCCATCCTTAAATTTCTATTTCATATTCTTTTTACTTTTATAAAAAAAATTATAACAAATATGAATTTTTTTCTTACCTTCTCCTCCCTACCCCCATCCTCAAATTTTTATTTCATATTTTTTTACTTTTATAAAACAATTATTAAAATTATGAAATTTTTTCTTACCCCCCCCCCCAACCCCCTGCCCTCCCACACCACCCCGAAGTTTTTATTTTATATATTTATTTTACTTATATATAACATTTTATTAAAAAATAAGAATTTTTTCGTATCCCATCACCCAAGCCCCTCCCCCCACTACCCCCGCCCTCCCACCCCACCCCAAATTTTCTATTTTATATATTTATTTTACTTTTATAAACTTTTTATAAAAATGAGAAAAAATTTCTTACCCCATCCCCACCCCCCACCCGAAGTTTTTACTCTATATATTTATTTTAATTATATAAGTTTTTATAAAAAATGAGAAACTTTTCTTACCCCACTACCCAGCCCCCTCTCACCCCTCACTACCCCTGCCCTCTCACCCATTATTTTATATATTTATTTTTCTTTTATAAAAAATGAAAAAAATCTTTAAAACATTATTCTTATTTTAAAAATAAAGATATGGAAAATTCAAATATCATACAAAATAAAATAACATCATAGAAGGTAAGTTTGAAATTTATAAAAGTAATGGGTCAAGTTGGGTTATGACCCATCATTTAGCCCATGTAAGCTTTGGGCGGATTGGGCATTGGCCCATCTATTGATTCAGTCCATCTTGACCCACCCAACTTTAGCCCAAACGTCCTATCTGCCACCCCTAGTTGCTCTCATGCACTCCTCACTGTAAACTTCCCAGAACTGGTATTTTTGCAAAGAGAGTATGGAGATATTTTTCAAATGCAGCAGGAATCATGGGTCCTTGATTACAGACTAAGAAAACAATACTGGTATGGTGGAATGAAAATTGTGTTGCAAGGTTGAAACCACTATATCAAGAAATGCTAGCCTTGATCGTGTGGCAAATATGGAAGAGTAGGAACACAATGAGGCATTGAGGAACAATGTCCTTTAATAAGGAGATACATGAGATTAATAGGAATGTCTTCATGTTGGCACAACAAAGATATCCTTAGTTAACAAATTTTCTTTGGCCATTATGGTACAATTTCTGAAGAACTATAGGATACCCCTTTCTTGTAAACTGGTGACTTGGAAGCCTCCATGGATTGGTTATTACAAATGCAATACAGATGGAGCTTCAAGAGGAAATCCAGGGCCTAGCTCAACAACTTTCTGTGTGAGGAACACTACAGGAGATTACATTTATGTAAAGGCAAAAATGTTACCAGATACTACTAATCTCATTGCTGAAGCAGTTGCACTTGAGGAGGGGATTAAATATTGTGTCTCTCATGACCTGTTGCCACTGATAATGGAAACAAACTATCTCACTATGCAAAAAAATTGGATGGCATTTAGGAGGTACCTTGGAGTATTTCCTTAATAGTCAGAAGCATTCAGTGTTGGAAGAAGGATAAGGATGTGACAGTGAAGCATATGTTTGTAGAAGGAAATTGTGTGGCAGATTATTTTACTAACTTGGTTTTTTATTTTTCTGATACAATTCAATATACATAGTTTCATGACATTTCATCTCATGGAAGAAAACTGATCAACATGGATAAGAGTCAAATTCCAAAGTTTAGAATAAGAACCACAACACTGCAATCTTCTATCAGCCACAACTTCAACAACAATCCGTAATTAGTAGAAGCACACTAGGGAGGGACTAAAACTAGAAATAACATTGTTTTTAGTGTGTGGCATTAATTAAGGTTTATTCTGCTGAAAATAGTTTTTATTATTTCTGGTTTGGAAACTCTACAAGGAATACACAGATCTCATGAGCTTTCAGAAGGATAGATACAATCATGTTACAGCCCCTGGGAGATATATCAGATGTTATACTAGCTGAATTCTTATGTTAGCATATACTACAAGTGGAATCAACTACATCCATGATAACCTAAAGATATCTTCAACAGATTTGATTCATTCCACCTGTGAGACTTGAAGGTGTGAATGATGGATACAACTCAAGGCTCTTGGATTCTTAGTTGATGTGTTGTTACTGTAGAATGATAGCTAGTTCTATTTCCACTAGTTGTTAGATAGGTTTTTTCTGCATTTCTCTTCTATAAATATTTTGGTTTCCTTCTGTAAATATTTTGATTTGGAATAAAGGTCCACCTCTTGGTGGTTTTGCTAAAAACAAGTAATAGTTAGGTCTTATTGTGGTTTCATCGATTTACCTTTGCAAGTATTGTGTAACATGTGTTAGTTGGTAAAGATTGTAAGGGAACCTCTTAACTGAGTAGAGTCGTTGAGGTAGTTGTATAAGAGTGTAGAAGTAGGATTGTTAGGATCAGTTTCTTAGGTATTGCAAGAAAGATAGTAAGCCTTAAAGTAGTCTAGTTTAGTGAAGTTGAGAAAAGTCCTATAAGAGATAGGTCATGGTTTTTGCCTCCCTTAAGCAAGGCATTTTCCACGGAAGAATTCTTGTGTTGATTTTGTTATCTATAATTTACCTTCTTGAATAGGTTCTCCAAGAACCTAATTCTTTAAATGCATAGGAGTAGCACCTCTTGTAGGATTTTCTTAACTCCACCAAACACGAGCTATTTTAAGATTATAACTCTATGTACACCTAAGAAATTATTCCCAACAGTACCTTACCCCCTCTCTATCCACCATAATGCTCCTAATTATTGGCTCTCTCACCTAACTCTTTTATATGACTTTACCCAGTCAAAGAAGTCCCTTACAAACACAAAACAAAACCTACTACGATCACTATGAATGAAATCAAGATCTTTCCTAGAACCACAAAAACGTAACTATTACAACTCAAGAACAATATACATAAATCTTGATAGGAACAAGTTCTTGTAGGGTTTTTGTTGGGGTGTTGTACGCAGCGGATATTGAAAATTTATTTCAAACCCAACAAACGTAGAACTATTTGACTATAGGATAATTTTAGACTGTAAACATAAGACTTGAATGGTACTTACATGTTTACAATATCTGGAATCTTTATCAACTATGGGTGCGCACGGGGATGCCCTTTCGATTGCAAGCTCCAAGTTTCAATGTATTCCTCTTTTGGAAAGCTAGAAAATCCGGTAGAGGTTCGAGAGAGTGTTTTGATTCTGAGTCTCTAAGACTCAGAATAATGATATGAAAATCAAGTGTAATGAATAATGAAGTGTAGGTCTGTATTTATAGGTTAAAAATTAGGTCAAACCGGATTAGGGTTTGACCTTAGGCCTGACCCAAAATTCGATACAGATTAGGTCATGGCGACGCGACCCTATGGTGTGGGCATCGCAGCGCTGACGTGGCCCTACACTGTCTCATTTTATTTTTCACACATTCTTAATTAATCCAAAATCTAATTTTGACTTAATTAAAACAATCATTATTCATTTAAATATCTCGATTTTAAATCGAATATTTAATACTCTCTCAATACATCATTCGATCGAAAAGACAATCGACATAGTGTGACCCTACAGGCCTTCACATAACGACATTAATCAAATTAAGGTCTACGCGGAACTCCTAGATGACACTGTAAGACGAACTCAATATGTGAAGTACGTTTACACGAATCCAGTAAACTTAACCTCTATGTGGTAAGATAAAATTCTTTCATTCATAACACACCCGATCAAGCTTAGGATTTGTCAAGTGTCTATCCAAATGTCTTAATCATTGTATCTCATCTATATTAGTTGACAACTACATCATATTCTAAATATGTCTATTGCGTTAGCCGACTAAGTCAACCTAATATCACTTAGAAGCTGAGTGTTCTCTCAAATATACATTACTCGTAGAAGGTGAGACATACTACATCCTCTAAGGATATGATACAGACCACATGTCGACTTATCACATATCATCGATATCCCATTCTCGATGATCATTAGTCGAGGCTATTTTAAGAGTTACGTTAAAATACTAATATCTCACATTATTAATAACAACGTAACCTCTAGGGATGCATATTATAGAATATTATAAATAATCAACTAATAATTCAATATTGCAAAGGACAAAATATTAATCTCCACTAATAATAATACGAATGTGTATAAAGTACATTTGTCCTAATACAGATTGTGTATAGGACATACATATACTTTCAATCTCCCACTTGGCCTAGAGCCAATCTCCAACATATCTAATGCCCATATTCTCAAAATGACCATTAGGCTTGACTAAGCTTAATGGTTTAGTGAACGGGTCAGCTAGATTATCGTATGTGGGAATATAGTCTAATCTAATCTCCAGTCTCCACCATCTCCCTGAGTATGTGGTACTTCATTGGTACATGCTTATTTCTGTTTGTTGATCTTGGTTCCTTAGCATGTGCAGTCGCACCAGTGTTGTCACAATAAATAGTTATTGGACAACTGGCACTCGGAACTACCCTTAGTTCCTTCAGGAACTCTGAAATCGCGACATCTTCTTTACCAGCTTCCGATCCAACAATGTACTCAGCTTCTGTTATCGAATCAATAGTTGTAGCTTGTTTGGAACTTTCCCAGCTCACTGCTCCACCATTGAAAATGAACGTGTACCCAGACTGAGATTTGAAGTCATCAAGATCCGTCTGGAAGCTAGCATCAGTGGTCCCAGGAGCAGCTAGCTTTTTCTTCCCCACCATAGACTAAGAAGTAATCTTTAGTTCGTCTAATTTACTTAAGAATACTCTTGACTGCTTTCCAGTGTTCTTCCCCAAGATTCTGCTAGAATTTGCAAGTCATAGTAAGTGCAAAGGCCACATCTGGCCTAGTACAGGTCATGGCATACATGATCGATCCTATAGCCGAAGCATATGGGATCCTCTTCATGCGTTCAAGTTCTATAGTATTAGAAGGATTGTCCTTCTTAGATAACTTGATGCCTTGTCCCATAGGTAGACCGCCTTCCTTAGAATTTTCCATAGAAAAACGTCTAAGCACTTTGTCTATGTAGACTGACTGTGACAGCCCCAACAATCTATTAGGTCTATCTTTATAGATCCTAATTCCCAGAATGTAGCAAACGTCACCTAAATCCTTCATCATGAAGGTACTGGACAACCACTCCTTGACTGACTGCAGGAGAGTCTTATTGTCAACCATTATCAATATGGCATCTACATATATAATAATGAATGCAATACTCTCATCCTTGCGTTTACTATAAACATAAGGATCCTCTTTGCTTCTGACGAAATCAAATGACTTGATAGCCTTGTCAAAACAAATGTTCTAACTCCTCGAGGCTTGCTTAAGCGCATAAATTGACTTTTGTAGCTTGCATACAACATTTGGTTTGGAATCAAGTGAAAAACCCTCAGGTTGTTTCATATATACCTCCTCAACTAGATTACCATTGAGGAAAGCAGTTTTGACGTCCATCTGCCAAATGTCATAGTCATAATATGCAGCTATTGCAAGCAAAATCCGAATGGACTTAATATTAGCAACAGGTGAAAAGGTTTCATCATAATCGACCCCAGGCCATTGATTATAACCTTTAGCCACCAATCTTGCTTTATAAGTCTGTACATTTCCAAATGCATCGATCTTCTTCTTGAAGACCCATTTGCATCATATTAGTTTAACCTCAGCTGGCAAATCAACCAAGTTCCATACTTAATTGATGTACATAGATTCCATCTCGGATTTCATGGCTTCTTGCCATCTCTTCGAATCAATGTCCAATATTTCTTCCCTATAGGTTGTAGGCTCATCGTTATCGGGAATATCTATCTCACTGTGTGTTTCCATAAGTAGATTTAATTTTTCAGGAGGACGATGAGTCCTAGTGGACCTACGGAGTTGATTGTTTTGCAGTTCAGTGCTTGGTATGTTCTAACTGTGAGAGGGTTCTTGTGTGTTAGATAATCCACTAACTTGAAAGCTTTCAGGAATATCATTTTCATGTATTTCCTGAATGGGAGGAGGTGCAACCATTGCATCTACTCCCAAAGGTTGTAGGAGGATCTTGCATTTCTGTATTGTTCCTCGTAACACTCCCACTGGCCGAAGGGCGTACTTGAAGTACCCAATCTTCGCCAAATACTCCCACTGAATTCTTGCCTTGGTCATTCGGCAAGGATTCAACATCTATGTTATCTTGCAGTTCTTGAATTTCTTCAAGTTCTATCTCTGTGCAACTTTGTTCCTTGTAGACATATTTTTATTCAAAGAAAGTTGCATTCCTGGAAACAATGACCTTACGTTCTCTAGGAAGATAGAAGTAGTATCCCTTAGTTTCCTTTGGATACCCCACGAAGTAACATTTCTCACTTTTGGATTCCAATTTGTCAGTAAACATCTTCTTAACATATGCAGGGCACCCCTAAGGTCTCATATGTTTAAGAGCTGGCTTCTTACCACACCATATCTCATAGGGTGTCTTTTCTACTAACTTGAAAGGAACCCTGTTCAGAACATATATTGAGGTTTGTATAACATGTCCCCAAAGGTATATCGGTAGAGCTGAGAAGCTCATCATGGATCGAACCATATCTAATAAGGTTCGATTTCTTCTTTCGGCAACACCATTCATCTGTGGTATTCCAGGAGGTGTCCACTTTAATTGGACTCCATGTAGCTTTAAGTAATCTAGAAAATCCTTGCTCAAGTATTCACCTCCTCGATCCGATCGAAGGGTCTTGATACTTGTTGCAAGCTTCTTCTCTACTTCTGACTTGTACTCTTTGAACTTCTCAAAAGCCTCGGATTTATGTCTCATAAGATACACATATCCATACCTTGTGAAGTCGTCAGTAAAAGTGATGAAGTATGGGAAACCTACTTTAGCTTGAGTCAAAAATGGCCCACATACATCAGTATGCACCAACTCAAACACCTCCTTGGCTCGCACACCTTTCCCAGAAAGTGGCTTATTGGACATCGTTCCTCTCAAGCAAGATTCACAGTTACCATAAGACTCCAAGTCAAATGGTTCGAGGTAGTCTAACTTCCTCAACCTTGCTATCCTTGATTCATTGATATAACCAAGTCTGCAATGCCATAGGTAGGTAGAGTTTCTATTACTTATCTTAGCTCGTTTATTTTGTACATTGAATATTTCTTGACTACAGTTTAGTGTATATAATCCATCCACAAAGATGAGCAGTTCCATAGATAACATTATCAAA
Source organism: Anisodus tanguticus (assembly GCA_034509755.1). Taxonomy (NCBI): domain Eukaryota; kingdom Viridiplantae; phylum Streptophyta; class Magnoliopsida; order Solanales; family Solanaceae; genus Anisodus; species Anisodus tanguticus. The sequence goes on from CM067561.1 coordinate 12,415,914, forward strand.
AGACAGTACTTGACTGCCATTATAAATATATGAGGAAAAACCCTCCATGTCCAAAACAGGGATAGAAATGATATTCCTCGTTAACGAGGGTACATAGTAACAATCATTTAACACTAGACAATAGCCAGAAGGCAAATTTAATCTATAAGTTCCTACACGCTCAGCATCCACTCGTGCTTCATTTCCAATGCGTAGGTCCACCTCTCTTGGTCCAACCTTCCTGCTATCAGTTTGCATATGCACATTGGTACAAATGTGTGAGCCACAAGTGATATCCAATACCCAGGAATGAGAGTTATTTATAGACATATTTATTTCAATGACGTACATACCTTGTCCACCAAAGGTAGAAGCACCTGGTGTTTTTCCTTCTCCTGGTGCAGTGCAGTCCTTCTTCCAATGCCCCTTCTTGTTGCAGTTGAGACATACATTCTTAGCCGGATTCACCTTATTTTTCTTCACACCTCCCTTACGCTTTATAGCTGAGGGCGCAGGGACTGCTTTGCCCTTCTTCTTCTGTCATTCCTTATATTTCGGCTTAGGTCGGCTAGTAGAGCTCACCATGAGCACATCTTTGCCTTTGGAAGTAGAAGACTCAAAGGTCTTGAGCATGTTGTGCAGCTCCGGCAGACTCGCCTTCGTTCCATTCATATTGTAATTCACTATGAAGTTTTCAAAGGAATGAGAGAGAGAGTTTAGGATGAGGGTGGTAGCGATATTCTTTTGCAGCTTTGTTCCAATTGAAGTAAGTCTCTCTATCAGCCCTATTATCTTCAACACATGCTGCGAAACCTGGCCCCTTCATTGAGATTACACTTAAAAAGTTCCATCAGTAACTTATATTCCATAGTCTCAGATTGTGAGTCATAGAGACTCTTCAAGTGTTCGAGTATCTCATTGGGACCCATGTTCTCATGTTGCCTCTGAAGTTCCATAGACATGGAAGACAACATCACACATTGTGCTGAAGTGGCATCATCTAGGTGTTTTTGGTAAGCATCCTTATCAAAAGAGGCATATTCAGCAGAGTCTGTCGCAAGGACTGTTGGGAACACTGTGTCCAACACGTATTCTAATTTCTCTTGTCTCAACACTATTTGCAAATTTCTTAGCCAGTCAAGGTAGTTAGGTCCAGTAAGTTTGTTCATTTCAATCAACATTTTCAATTATAAGCTCGACATCTTTGATAATGTGAAAAATTAGATAGACTGGAAATCAAACTCAAAATTTATTTCCTATTATACACATTCGTTTAAGCTAATCAACATGGTCTTTTATTTAATTAGCTCCCACTAGTTTAACATACTTCTACGACCCCATGGTAGAATACAGACCTATATTAACTGAGGTCATAATGGGCCAAGATCCAAGCCTATGCTATCTCCGCGTTTGCTTTGGCTGATAACTTCAATAACACATCTTGGTAGGTTCTAAACCAATTGCAAAACTTATTTGCAACTCTTGGTTGATCAAATATTATATTTAATCTTGCGTCCTTAGATTAGTCCGACACTTTGGCGCCAAGATTTGTCTAAGCAAGTCAACCCCATTACACGACTGCGTTTATGTATCTAAGTAAATTTAGCCTTTGTGAGCAAACACTTTGGTGTAAATACCCACAAAATTTTATCGTTTACCTTTACATTTAAAACACATCTATGAAAGAGAAAAAGAGTATGGGTCCTCGTAGACTTAGAGCAAATGCTTTGGCATAAATACTCGTATCGCCTAAAAAGATTTTGCACTCTAACAATTATAATAGACGACGCGTTTTAATTTAGACTTGTATTTAAAATTTCAGGGAATATTTTAATTCAGGGTTTTAACCAAGATCAACTTTTTTATGCCATATCCAATGTGACATCTTAATATCATACAAAACTAATGACTCATATAATTAGGAACCGTCAACCTAATATGCATGATATAAGATGGTTTAATCAAATACTGGGCGCTGCCTGTCTAGACAGTTATAGCGGACACTATGCTAATTATTAAATGAAAGCATTTAAACACTTAGCATATAGTTTGTATATTATTCAATAATATACAATTAATAATAATCATGAGTTAACTTGTCTAAACTCTAAAATTTAAGTCTAATCCAAACAGTCTATTAAACATTTTTTGATTTTAAAAACTAATTTTCAGGATATTTTTGTAAGTTTCAGATTTTCAAAATTTACAGTTTAGTCCCTCAAGAATTTAAAATTTCAATTTTGAACCCCTTTAAATTTAGAAAATCCAATTTTAATTTTCAGAAAAATATTTTCAGATTTCAGGGACCTGTCTGTAATTTCTAGAATTTTAAATTAATTACAAATTTGGCCCAGGGGACCAAATCTGCTTTTCTGAAATTTACAGATTTTCCCCAAGGACCAAATCTGATGATTTTAAAAACTTTTCCAGGGACCAAATTATAATTTCACAAACTTCTAAAAAATTTAGATTTTCCCCAAGGGATAAATTGTAATTTCGGAAACCACCCTTCGCATTCATTGAAACGTTGATCGCGGCCACTCGTTCACTCTTTCAGATTTTATTTTTTTAAAAAAAACCCGGATCAGTGTTTTTTACTGTTCACAGTTCCGATTTTTTTCTCTTATTGGAGCCTCGGTGTCGCGACGCTCCATCGTGGAGTTGCGACGCCTCCGTCTCAGAAGTACAAAATCCACATTTTCGAAACCCTAAAACTAGTTCAGGGTCAGATTTGCAGTTTTATCTTCGTTACCCTTCACTATCAAACAACACGTTCATCGACCATCATCCAATCCCTTCTCGTTCTTCGCTTCAGTGCACCATGTTCCCAATGAAACAGTTACGCACATTGACTTAGAAGAGTTAGATCGGAATGACTTCCTCGATTACATCATTGTTTAATAGTTTGGGAGACAAGGATGATGTGCTTTTAAGATATTAGGTTTTCAAGCTTTTAACGACATAAATTTTATATTTAAATAAATTCTAATCTATATTATTATTAACTAATTACTTTATAATCATACAAAACAGCCCTGACTCGTGATACCACTGTAGGGTTTTTGTTGGTTTGTTGTGCGCAACAGATATTGAAAACTTGTTTCAAACCCAACAAACGTAGAACTGTTTGACTATAGGATAATTTTATACTGTAAACATAAGACTTGAATGGTACTTACATGTTTATAATATCTGGAATCTTTATCAATTGTTGATGCGCATGCGAATTCCCTTTCGATTGCAAGCTCCAAGCTTCAATGTATTCCTCATTTGGAAAGCTAGGAAATTCGGTAGAGGTTCGAGAGAGTGTTTTGATTCTGAGTCTCTAAGACTCAGAATAATTATATGAAAATAAAGTGTAATGAATAATGAAGTGTATGTCTGTATTTATAGGTTAAAAATTAGGTCAAATTGGATTAGGGTTTGACTTTGGAACTGACCCAAAATTTGAGACAAATTAGGTCATGGCGTCGCGGCCCTATGGTGTGGGCGTCGCGGCGCTGACGTGACCCTACACTGTCTCGTTTTATTTTCCACACGTTCTTAATTAAATCCAAAATCCAATTTTGACTTAATTAAAAAAATCATTATTCATTTAAATATCTCGATTCTAAATCGAATATTTAATACTCTTTCAATACATCCTTAGATCGAAAAGACAATCGACATAGTGTGACCCTACAGGCCTTCACATATCGACATTAATCAAATTAAGGTCTACGCGGAACTCCTAGACGGTGTCGTAAGACGAACTCAATATGTGAAGTACGTTTACACGAATCCAGTAAACTTAACCTCTACGTGGTAAGATAAAATCCTTTCATTCACGACACACCCGATCAAGCTTAGAATTTGTCAAGTGTCTATCCAAATGGCTTAATCATTATATCTCATCTATATTAGTTGACAATTAGACCATATTCTAAATATATCTATTGCGTTGGCCAACAACTTAGTCAACCTATTATCACTTAGAAACTGAGTGTTCTCTCGAATATACATTCGAGGAATGAATCCTAATATTGGCTCAACTACCACCTTTAATCCACATCGTAATGTACCCAATACAAGCCGTATCTCAACCTATAAGACATTTGAGCTTAGGACAAGATCAAAGTATATTACTTTGTAGACAAGGTGCGCATTGACCTCAAGTCTAAGGACTTCTATCTCTCACACGCTGATCATACTTTAGATAAGTATAACAAACAGTATATCAGCAGGGTATACCAATACTTCCAAAGTATCCATGTGTCCATCACGAGTAGCCATTACTCGTAGCAGGTGAGACATACTACATCCTCTAAGGATGTGATGCATACCACATGTCGACCTTTCACATATCATCGATATCTCATTCTCGATGATCATTAGTCGAGGCTATTTTAAGAGTTACATTATAATATTAATATCTCACATTATTAATAACAACGTAACATCTAGGGATGAATATTATAGAATATTATAAACAATTAACTAATAATTTAATAATTGCAAATGCCAAAATATTAATCTCCATTAATAATAATACGAATGTGTATAAAGTACATTTGTCCTAATACAGATTGTCTCTAGGAAATAAATATACTTTCAGTTCTTTCATTGCAATAGTTGATTTCCTCGAGACACTTTTTGTTGACTTTGCTTTGACTCAGACGTCTCTCTCTTTAGTTATAGTTAAGCTTCAAAGCTTTGTTATGCTGTATTTATAGGAGTAAATAGTCACCTTAAGTTCTCTAAATCCAACCAAGGCTTGGTCCCATTAATTTATACGAAACCAATTCTTGTTTGACATAAATTTTTTCTTCATGTGCAATACAATTAACTTCTCATATTTCTAAGCTAATTGCATGCGTTCTATTTATGATAATATTTTCATATCCCTAACTCTAGTTTCTTATAGAATGGATTGAGTCATAATTTCAATTAATCCCAGTCTGCATGAAATAGCTTCTTCAAACAGTCTCCAACTCTTGTTCAAAGGATCAACTCTTATTCAGTTGTGCTTGCATTACCAGTTTCTTTTGGAGATTTGTTAAGGACCTTGTTCTTGTACATCTTAATTCAATCTTCCTTGTACATTGATTGTCACTTGTACATAATTTGCTAATCATCAAAACTTTATAAGCTCTTGATCTATTATTGAGACCACAACATATCAACAGTTTTCTAAGTTCTTGAATTGATTCTACTAGTAACATAATACCCTTAGTTTTAATCTCCTAATTTTGATTACTAAGTTCAATTAAGGTTCATAGCATTTAATTTCAAAGTTTGAGAATTTATATTCTCAAATTACATCTATCTATAATTTATGGTCTTTAATCTTCGTATTTTCGCTTTCACGTTATTTTTCTTATTTTCTTTCAAGTAACCAAATTCTTATCACCACCATAAATTTGGCAGGTTCACTATCATATCCACATATCTCAACAGTAGTCTTGAGTTGTGATAGCTTTATTTCTGAAACATCAACATGGTCAATGAACTGTACACGATCACTAAATAATATCGTCTAAGTGGTGCTTCATAACACCGTTGTGGTTTACTTTGATGTTGATTTTTGAGGCATCATGTATATACTTGGAGAACGAAGATAAAAAGGAAGGATTGATTAGGTTATTTTTTTTTATATGAGAGCCTCACACAACTAAAGACATTCAAAATATTTTTAAACCTTAAAAATTCACCACAAAGAGGATTTTTACCACCTTCTATTTCTAAATTCATTGTCCTAAACCTTCAACGATGAAACAACTTGGTGAAATAAATCTAGGGTTTTTGTTACAATAGTAACAAGGGGGAGAAGAAATTGTCGAAGAGAAAAGTTGTTAGCGTGCCTGATATTTAAAACTCATGGTGTTTGTATAAAAGTGGATAGAGACCAAAACCGACTAGTTCTTGAATACCTAAAGGATTAAAATTGATAAGTGTATATTTAAGAGACCATTCTAGACCTACTCCCATAGATAATAGACGACCATTTCCTCTATTTTTAACTAATTCACTAGTTTTAGAGAATAAATTAAGATATCAAAATATTATACTTCATCTATTTTAATTTATTTGTCTTAGTTTGACTGACACAAAATTTTAAAAACAAAAAACTTTTGAATCTTGTGATCTTAAACTAAAATATGTGTAATGTATCACATGCCCTTTGAATCTTATGATCTTAAATATATTATGTAAGATCATGGGTATATAAAGTTACTAAATAAAAAAGAGACATTCTTTCAAATAGACTTAAAAAAGAAAAGACAATCAAATTGAAAGGACAAAGTAGCTTTCAAGTTGGAAACCATGAAAGTTGGGAGAATTAATTAAAGGTGACAAAAAAGTTTTAAAATTGACTGCGAGCAACTCAAGTTATTTTTATTGAGTAGGGGTGACAAAATTTGGATTAGTGATTAATGAGGTTTGACCCATTTTCGGACTTACCTCCAAGTTTTATATTTTACCCTTTAACCCAAGTTATATAAAATCCTAAATTACTTAAAAGGGGTGATAATAAAATGACCCAATTTCTAAGCACTTTTTCTTCAACCATTTCTTCTTCTTTTTCTTCAACAATTCTCCCTTGTTTATTCTTTATTCCATTTTCCCTTGCTTCTTATTCATTTAGAAAATAATTGTTCAAGAAAAAAAATGAATCCACTTGATTTATGCAATTTCTGGATTGGATTTGGTTCGTTTAGCACTTGGCATTACTTCATAGGTGATTTCCGCTCATTTGGTAAGTAAAATAATATTGTTTTGTGTCAACTATTCATCTGGGATAGTTGCTAATTTTCTAGCAATTACAGTAACTGTTACAGTTATTGGAACAAGTGTTAAACATGTTGTATAAGAGCTTCTGCATTTATTGCAACAACTAATAAAGAAGCTTCAACATCTGATGTATTTGCTGCAAAAATTACAATGATTAATGCAAATGTTGCTACATTGTAGAAATAATTTCCTAAGTTGTTCCAACAAGCATTGCAGTTGTTTCATTTTGTTACAGAGCCTCTGACCCTTCAGTGTGTCCCCGTGGTAAATGAGTTTCTCGATGTGTTTTTGGATGAACTTCTGGGTATTCTTTCAAAGAAGGAGATACAGTTTACTATTGATGTGCTTCCAGATACGCACCCGATATCTATTCCTCCTTACAGAATTGCTCCCGCTGAGTTATGGGAATTAAAGGAGCAGCTGAGAGATTTGTTGGAGAAAGGCTTTATCAGGCCTAGTATTCACAATAGGGCTCACCAATATTGTTCATTCACAAGAAAGATGGTTTTATGAGGATGTGTATCAATTACAGACAACTGAATAAAGTTACTATCAAGAATAAATATCCACTTCTGAGGATCGACGATCTATTCGATCAATTGCATGGTGCCAAGTATTTCTCGAAGATTGATTTGAGATCAGTGTATCACCAATTGAGGGTGAAGGAGATAGATATTCCAAAGACATCCTTTCAGACCAGGTATGGTCATTTTGAGTTTTTGGTGATGTCTTTTGGACTAACTAATGCACTAGAGGCCTTCATAGACATAATGAATCAGGTCTTCAAGCCTTTCCTGGATATCTTTGTGATCATATTCATTGATGATATTTTGGTATACTCACGGACTGAGGAAGATCATGCGAATCATGTCCGAGCTGTGTTACAAAAGCTCCAGGATCGTAAATTGTTACGCTAAGTTTTCCAAATGTGACTTCTGGTTAAACTGAGTTGCTTTTCTGGGCCATGTAGTCTCTTCATAAGGTATCAAGGTAGATAATATTAGAAGACTGAGGTTGTAAAGAATTGGTCGAGGTCCATGACACCTACCGAAGTACGTAGTTTTTTGGGCTTGGCATGTTATTACCGGAGGTTTGTGGAGGGTTTTTCTTTATCTCCGAACCCCTTGACAAAGCTTACACATAAGGCTCCAAGTTTCAGTGGTCAGATGTGTGTTAAAGTAGTTTCCAGAAGGTACCGATGGGTATGTGTTTATTGTGATGCCTCCAGAGTTGGCATAGGCTGTATCTTGATGAAGCACGACAAGGCTATAACATATGCTTCGAGGCAGTTGAGAAAGAACGAGCTGAACTACACGACCTATGATCTTGAGTTGGCGGCTGTTATTCTTGCCTTGAAAATATGTAGTCACTACTTATACGGGGTTCATGTTGACCTATTTATATATCATAAGCGCTTACAGTATATATTTCAACAAAAAAAGTTGAATCTACGGCAAAGGAGATGGCTGGAGCTATTAAAAGATTATGATGTTGATATTTTATATCATCCTGGCAAGGCGAATATTGTAGCCGATGCCTTAAGCCGTAAGTCTACGGGGAGTTTGAATCAGGTTGAAGCTAGCAAGTTAGAAATGGCCAAGGAATTGTGTCAACTAGCCAGCCTCAATGTGCGACTATTTGATATGGATGACGGGGGTGCTGTGGTTCAGAATAACCCAGAATCATCCTTGGTGGCAGAAGTGGAAGCAAGGCTATTTAATGACCCTGAGTTAGTCAGAATGAAAAAAGGAATTCCTATGCATAATAAGCTAATATTAGAGCTTTCAAGAGACAAAGTTCTTAGATACCAAAGCCGACTATGTGTACCGGATATTGGAGGACAACGAGAGCTAATTATGGTCGAGATCCACCAGTTCATGTATTATATTCATCCTAGATCGACGAAGATGTATCACAACCTCCGACAGGTCTACTGGTGGAATGATATGAAGAGAAATATCATGGAGTTTGTAGCCTAGTGCCCGAATTATCAGTAGGTTAAGATCAAACATCAGAAGCTTGGGGTCTTAATTCAGACTATAGAAATTTCAACTTTGAAATGGGAGATGATCAATATGGATTTCATCACAGGTTTGCCCCGTTTTTATCGAAAGTTTGATTCTATTTGGGTTATTATCAACAAGGTTACGAAGTCAGCCCATTTTCTACCCTTTTGAACTACTTATTCGACTGAAGATTATGCCAAGATGTATATAAAGGAGATAGTATAATTACATTGTGTTCTGGTATCCATTATATCCGACAGGGGTGTCCAGTTTACGACTAACTTTTGGAAGTCTTTTCAGAAAGGTATAGGCACCCAAGTGAACATTAGTACAGCCTTTCATCCACAAATGGATGGTCAGGCCTAATCGCACAATCCAGATGCTCGAGGATATGTTGCTAGCTTGTATATTGGACTTCAAGGGCAGCTGAGACGATCATTTTCCACATATCAAGTTTGCTTATAATAACAACTATCACTCCAGCATAAAGATGCCCCCATATAAAGCCTTCTATGTACGATATTATAGATCTTTAATTGGCTGGTTTGAAGTGGACGAAGATGAATTGGTAGGCTCCGACTTAGTTTAGCAAGCTGTGGAGAAAGTGAAGCTAATCTAGGAGCGCTTATTGACTGCCCAGAGTCGACAGAAGTCCTATTCAAATGTTTGACGCCATGATTTGGAGTTTGCAGTTAGCGATTGTGTATTCCTAATGGTTATGAGATTTGGCAAGAAGGGAAAACTTAGTCCAGGTACATCGGGCTATATAAGATCATTCAGAGGATAGGCCAGGTGGCCTACGAGTATGAACTACCCTCAGAATTAGAAGAAGTCATCCGGTGTTCCACGTATCGATGTTGCGCAAGTGTATAGGCGATCCCTTCTGCATTACTCCCGTAGAAGATGTTTAGATTAACAAGGACCTATCTTATGAAGAGGTTAACTTAGTTATTTTAGACCGCCAAATCCGAAAATTGAGAACTAAAGAGGTCACTTCTATTAAAGTGTTATGAAGGAATAATAACGTAGAATAAATGACTTGGGAGGCCGAGGAAGACATGAAATCTAGATACCCTTACATCTTTCAAACCACAGGGTCATATTGACATCGTGTGATACAATTTCCTTACTCTTACTCTATAGTAGACTTACTCCATATTCTATGTACCTTGTTTAGGCGACGACAGCGGCCAAGGCGATGTTGACACCTAATTTTTAACCTCTAATAATTTTATTTAATTATTCAGGATTTCATAGTCACACAAGGAGTAAAATATAATTTTTACAAGACGAAAATAATTTTACAAAATTATTACGGAAATATTTTATCATTTCATTTTACAAAATATCATCTAGTATATTTATTGTATATTATATTTCATTTCGCAATTTTTTCAAAGTTAAAGTAAAGATAATTGTGTAATTAATTTCTTAAGCTCAATATTTTATTTCATCAAATTGGGAATATTGTCTAATTAAATAGGATAAGTAAATTATATCTCAATTTTAAATCATTTAAATTAAATGATTTAAATGTGTCAATTTCCAATTAATATCAAATTTAGGCTTAATATTTGAAGCTTTGACTTGATTTGGTCATAATTGAAACTATTTTGGTCAATTGTTAATTTTAAAAATGACCACATTTAAAAAATGTGGTTACTTTCTATTTTATTGAATGAAAATACGACGGGCCTCATTTTCTTTTAAAATCGGCCGGGTCCGGCCCATCGCTCCTTCATTATGCTGAGGACAAAAGCCCCAATTCCCATTTCCCCTTTTTCATTTTGTATGAACCCTAAGGATCCAATTTCTCCTCTTTCAATGCCAAAAATGGCAATGGAGCAGTGTACGATTTGCTCTGCGTAAGACTGTATGGCCGAGAATATGAAGAGCATTAATGGCACTTGCCACTTCTTACCTCCACGCCACCAACAAGTCCACCAAGGTGAGGTCGTCCCTCCTTGTTACTTTTCTGCTGCGATTTTTAATGGTTTTTGTCTTACCTGATTTCAAACGATGGATTCTAATTGGTTGAGAATCTTTTGGAAGGGAAATTTCCCCTCAGATCTGTTCTCCCACATCGAATGCCATAGAAGTTCTAGGGTTTGGGGTTTTCCTATAATTGAGACCCACCCCTTCATTGTTCAAGGTAAAAAATCTGAAATCCAAAGCTTTATATTTTAAAAGCTATTTTCGATCAATTTGGACTAATTTTGAGTATATTTTGGATTCCTAGACCTTTGGTGGAGTCCTTAATCTCGAAATTAGTCTGTTAGTTTTATAACTTCTCTTATTTTGTGTGTGCGAGTGCGATCGGGTGTGGAGTTGAAGATTCATGCCCCTACCTCGACCCTAGGCTGCCACCACGAGAGGTAATCTCATTTCCATTCATGTTCTCTTTTAGTTTAGACAGTTTTTAGTTAGTTTATATTGACTAAAAATGTGTTTGTGTTACATGAGCTATCTAAGCCAAAACATGATTGTTTAGTTGAGTATGATAACTGTTTAAGTCCAAAAGAAGCATGAAATAGTTCTCATGTGTAACTAGTGAAATTATAAGTCTGTTTAGTTTGATTTATTTTAATATGTGTGTATTTTTCAACTGCGATTAGTCTATCAGCCTAAGATTGAGATAAAATCATTAGGAAACATGGACATAACCACTTGTTAAGATAAATAATGGATCTTAATTTGATATCACTGCTTTAGAAGAGTCAATGCTAAATCTAGGTGTAAAAATGACTCATTCATAGTAATATACATGCTAAATACCTAGAACTTGGGATAAGTTATATTCTCTGTTCATCTTGTGGTTAAAAATGTTGATTTGAATTGATTTGTGAATCTATTTCTGAAGAAAGGACCTAGGAGTAACACAAAGACCTTAAGTTAGTTTTAAAATGGTTCATGTGGTCATCTGTCAAGGTATTTTCAACTCTTAGACACCATTTGAAGTCTGCTCTAGATAAACATGGGTGAAAATCCAACTTAGAACATCTGTTTAAAGTGATCATAGAATGGTCTAAGCTTATAAGTCACACACATCTAGGTACAAGGTCAGTATTAGCCTAAAAATGAAGGTAAGGACCTGCACTAGTTCATCTGTTATATGTCACAAATGGTAAATGATTAAGGATAAGGTTAGTAAGTACTTAGTAAATCTTTTAAGTGTTAATAAGACTGTGTGGTTTGTATGTTACCTAACTATGTGCTTGTTGAGGGAGTTTAAGTTTGGTATCTGAACAATAGGCCTTAAAGGACTTGAAGATTATGCCATTTTCCTTAGTTGAAACATGTTCATATGCCTTAGTTGTTATGTGTGTAATTCTGAATCATGAACTTGACCAAATAGTTTACATAGAATGCATTAACCTTCCTAGGACTTGAAGATTATGCCATTTTCATGATGCCCTGCATTATCTAAATACAAGGACATGTAGTTGCCTAATTTAGGATTTAATTTATTGAAATAACTAAGCTTGTGTGCAAATTAAAGTGGCCTGTCCCTTCTTTTTTTATGTTGTGTGAATTCCATATGTTTGAGGACTGTCCAGTACCATGTTGTCACCAAGTTTACACTTCTAAAAAGAAATTTCAATTGACTTAAAATGATTTCCTATTCCGCTTGGTTTCCTTCTTGCATATCTTGATTGTCTTGTTTACCATTTTCCTTAACAAATAAGAATTAAGCTAATTGGAATTGGAAAGGGCAAGTATAATACATTAAAGACAGAGGATATGTGTATTTAGGATAGCACACAGCTTTAAGTGTTAACCTTGACATATATAATTTAAAGATATGAGATCTGGGGAAGTGCCATGAAATTGTTGTTCTTGTTTAATGCATTTGGATCTGCTACTTATACTGTCTATCAAAACCTGAACCTCAGGAGTAAAAAGTTGTGATTTTGTTTGTTTTGAATGCTCAATTTATGACTATGACAGTGTAAGAGTAGGGGTTAAAGGTCTGTGTGTGATTGGTATGTGTGTATGCCTCCCATTTACCTCTATCTATCTTCTTCCATGCTTTTGCTCAAGGACTATGTGGGATACACACCATGGATGTATGGACTGTATACCTGGTATACATGATGTACAAGGTATACAGGTTAAGTATATCACTGAGTATATCATCTGAACTGAACTGAACTGAACTGTTTTATATGCTTGTTAGGCTTTACCTATTCCTCCTCTTTTGTGTAATCTTCATTGTTGCTGCGTTCATTTGGGCAATGCCCACATATCTCGTGTTCATTATACATGCTTCTGCTACTTGCCTAGCTTGAGCTTAGCCCACATGGATAATTTCTTCTTTTACATTACTGTTCACAATTATTGGGCCTGTCTTTGCCATCTTAAATATTTGGATCGCGTTTATTGTTGAACTATCTGTGTTAGTTAATTTATGTGATAACTTCAGGTACCTTCTAACCTCTTTCTCCATTTCCCTTCTCCTCCTTCCATGTGCGCTGGGGCGGGCCACTTGGGCCTCCGCATTTTTCAAGCCAGTTGGGCCAAAGGCCCAACTAGTATATTCATAGAGTCCAGCACTGTGTAGCTGCGCATTGAAGGCTCGGCTATGGCTGAAAATAGCCAACTGGTGGAATTTTCATTTATATGTATTGTATAAATACATCCTTAGATAAATTATTGGAATCATTACGGTTATGACTTAGGATAGGCAAAACGATATGTACTGGTTATGACTTAGGATAGGAAAAACGATACGTAAGTTGTTTAAATTAGAGTTATCACGAATTTGATTTTAAAACGGACTAAAATAATTTGTACATTTTAAAAAGAAATTGAACAATTTTGAAAAAACCAATTTGGATTGATTTGAAACTGAAGCAAATCGGATCATTTTTGGGCCGGTTGACATAACCAAACTGGGCTGATTTTTATAAAGAACTTGGACTGTTTTGAGAAGAAAAAATGGGCTGAAAAACTTAGTTTTAAAAATGGGTTTCAAAAGTTGCTAAAATGGGCTGAAATTTTGAACTATTTGGGCCAGGCCTAATCAAATTGATGTCTAAATAAGAAAAACCTTAAAAGAACTTGAAATTTATGTAACTGATTTGGAAATGTGGGATATGAGTTGACCTTCAAAATAGCAAAAAAAATGAAAAAAAATTGTATTTCATTTTTAAACTTTAGCATGTCATTTTAAATGAATTATGCTCTTTTGTTTTAAAAAGATTTTCGAAGGAAAATGTATTAAGGAATATTTGGACAACCTATTGGACTAAAATAGTGGAGTTCTACTTAAATAAAATTTTGAGTCTATTTTAGTCTGAAAATGGATTGATGAAATTATCCCTATACGAATCATCTTTAGGTGGAATTCAACTCTTTGATTTATAAAAACCTCCTTATGATTATAAATGAATGACATGTTAATGATTTTTTGCGGAAAGTAAATACTTTTAAGTAATTTATAACAATAAATATTCTATAGAACTTGAAGGTCAACCGTATTCTACGGAACCTTAATATTTGGGTGTCTAACACCTTCTCCAGGGGACGATCAGAACCCTTACCAACTCTGGTTTAAAAGGGTTTTTCACTGGATTTTGAAAAAATTATTTTAACTTGATTTTTCTAATTTACCTATAAATTAGGTGGTGATTCTAAAAAACTGAATATCCAATTAGAGCACCAACAACCTTTTAGTAGGTTTTATGCCTCCGCGTAAAAGTGAACCGTAATAGATTACGACTCTGCTAGGGATAATCCTAGGTTTTAACCATAAGGATTCCAATACAACATGCTTTAAATGTTATTAACTGCTTATGTGTTTACTTTTCGCAAAATATAACTGTCATTTTTGCATTTCATTATTTCGCCAAATGGCACACAACACACTCACATCAGTACATAAAGATAATTATGCGATTTCACAATCGTCCTCCAATAAAAAAACCAATTAGTTTCTTTGGAACGTGTTGAAGATGGAGTTGGTTCGCGGTCATCCGACAGTCGACATCGGTTCACCTCGAGTAGTTCACTTGGGTCCCCTAGTCATTCGAAAAACCACTCTAGTTTGCCTAGGATAGAGCGAAGCCAAATTCCTACAAAACTAACGCATGCTTATCTAGACGGGTTCAGATATTTTAGACGTATCTAGACCCATTAGGCTGACTACGTCATGTCGTGACGGTCTATGACTCGACGACACTGCATCCAACTACTTGCTATGTGGAAACATGATTGTGCCTTATGCGATAAACCATTGTCCTTTGGGGGGGATAATCGTGCTCTGTTTTGTAGATGCATACCAACCTCAAGTTCGATAACGTTTTGGAAGAACCTGAGTTGTTGTGATTTTAGTGGTCGTGGTTAGACGCCCCACAACAAAGAGAAGTCATGAACTGTCTAGGATACCTACCCAAACTAATGACCATGAAAGGGAATATGGAACTATTAGAAGTCCTCACGGATATTGGGACTATGTCAGAATGGTGTTTAGGTTCGGGGACTTCGAGATGATCCCAATTTAAGAGGAGATCCAGGATTGCATAGATAGCAATGAGACTTGTATGAGAATGAGGAAGAAACCTACCATAACATTCTAGTACCACATAGGCCCACTCCCGATGAGATAATGAAGTTTTTATCGCTAGCCATCATCAATTGGATATTCGATCCAACCGTAGCCTTTAGGGATCTTTACAACCGTTTGAGGTCCAAAAGATGGTACTTAGAACACTCCATTGAGTTTCGTACTTATGCCGATTGGGAAGCCACCCGACCCCTACCATTTGCCATATTCCTACTAAGAACCATAGTTTTTCTCAAAAATCGACACCTTACCATAGATACCGTATCATTTATGTCACCCATGCAATATTTCATGGCATAAACTCAAATGGAGAAACCAAATACTTCGACCTAGTCTATGTCATCCTAGCTGATATATACCAAGCTTTAGGTCAATGCCGAAACCTATATAGGTACTTCCAATGGTGTAACCTACTACTACAATGGTGGATTATCAAACACCTCAACAAATCTGAGGGTCCCTCGTACCTAGATCGAGAATGTAGAAAGGATAACCTCCAAGCCAATTATTCGAATTTAGGGAACAAAATCAATGAGGGGTGGGCCTTCATCTTTTCGAGACTCTGAGAGGATAACATACAGTGAAGGTTTCCCAACTTCATATCCGAGACTATTATAGGCAGAGGTAGAAAATGCCCTTTCTTGCCACTTATGGAAATCGGGGGAATTCACCTATATGCACCTATTAGGGTCCTAAGACAGTTCGGTATGAGACAAGTGATACCCCAAGTAGGAAACATGGGGGAGTATGTGGTCAACTACGAGGAAAATATGATCAAAAGGGTTGTCGACATCATCCGAGAGAGGAATAGTCGAGTGAGATGGGGTCCAGAAACTCTAGCTGAAGATAGGTTCCATCCGAATTGTGACGAAGACTATGTCGACTGGTTGAGAGCATATTTGCAAGACACATTCACTCCGGGGCCCAACCGCTATCAGTGTAGCCATGATAGGGATTCAAAAGTCGATATCAAGGAACGCCGTATCCAGAGACAGGCCGATGACCGAGATACTAGATACTTAGAGAAGATGGAGTATGACCAGACCATCATAACTAGTTTGACTGAGGAATTATACTTCACTCATGAGTGCTTAGAGGACCTTGATGCTTGGATGTGGAGAGCGATGGACGAGTGTGCACCTATGAACTTCACAAAGAAAGGGTTCTGGGTTGATTCATTGCTGATGTCGGCTCACCTCCAGATTCAGACCGCCCTTCGAAGGGCCAAGAAAGCTCAGACATACAAAGCTTCATTATCCGCCACTGGAGACGACTTTTATTGATCTTTTATTTATTGCTTTATCAATGTTTTGTAAGCCCATTGGGGGAATACTTTATTATTAATGAAGTATGATTATAGGGGAAATGATTTGAATTAACATTTGGCACAATTATGTTTCAAATGATTAGAAAACCTTAGTGTAAAAAGGTTTAGGAACGCAAATATTACAACTGCTAACTATGTGATTATGTGCTATTATTGCTTATATGCTCTCATGTGTTCTGCTGAACTCTTAATTGGTTCCACATTTCGGATACCAACCCAAAGGAAAACATGAGAAAATACCAAAACTAAAATTCATACCTCTTTAAAGGTTGGTTTGCTACCAATGGATGCTCAAGATAGCCAAAGTACCATATGTTGTTGATTTGGTCAGCAACGAGGAAACCTATAACGACCCTTTTTAAGAATCGTGGTGGCACCTACACTCTCCAACGGTAGGCGAACCACTCCCAATCTCAACAACATGATATAAGACATAAATGTGGAAATATAACAAAATACTTAAATAACTGTCAGTTATAATATAAAAGCGGAAACAAGTCTGAGAAATCAAATACATTCCCCCAATGACCTGGTCAACGATATAAGACCTCTAAATCAAATACAAAGTCTGATAAAAGGACAGTAGTGTAGTCAAAATGTCTGACATGTCACTCAAATACAAAAAAAAAGATAAATATAGGAGCCTCCAAGGGTATGCCGGAAGGTAGCATCCTCACCTTGAAACCCCCCGAACTCCATCGGCTCAGACTCAACCACGTGGGCCTGAACTGGAGGAAGGTGATGTATCTGCATCTAAAAAGAATACAACAAGTGTAGCATGAGTACACAACGTACCCCCGTAGACATCATAGGCCGACAACGACGGAAGATACACAAAAGAGATAAATAACAAGTTGATACCATATAATCCTATACTAGACAGTTCAATAACCTAATTAAGTCACATAGCTTATGCAAAGTTCACTGAAGTCAACAATTCACTTTGTTCAGTTATGACCTCATATTCATAAGCATTACCTAGTTCCAAAGAGTTCAACAACAATTTTCAAGTACTTAATGATCAAGTAACAATCCTCATTTATCCAGAAATCAACAATGTTATCAATACAAGTCCAACACTCTGTTCGTCAACAAATAATCATGTTGTAGCATTCAATTTGTGTATAGAAACCCTTTCTAATTTGGGAGAAATTTTAGGGTTTATAAATTGAAGATTTCCTAGATTATGCAATTCAAGGTCCTAATGAGCTTAGATTTCTAATTAACTTAAGAATATGATTATTACCCAAAAATCATAAAGACATACTAGATAATCATATCCTTAAGTTAAATTGGAAATCTAAGCTCATTAGGACCTTGAATTGACCTTGAATTGCATAATCTAGGAAAAGCCCAATTTATAAACCTTAGAATTTCTCCCAAATTGGAAAGGGTTTCTATACACAAATTGAATGCTACAACATGATCTTCTACCACATTCCAATACTAATTTACAATAACAAGGCAAACTAAACTCAATTACACCCTTAAACCAAGGATTCAACCTCTCTTAATAATATGAACAATAACATTCATCTTCCCTAATTTACATACATTTTATAACACCATTAAAGACTTAAATCATGAAATATAACCACAAAGGTGAAGTATCTTACCTCAAATGAAGAATTTAGCCCAAATCCTCAAGAATTCCCCATTGGACAACTCTAGGATCAAGGAAATGTTTTTTGGGGAAATGTTTTGACCTAGGAATTTATGAGGTTTTCTGATACAGCGATTCCGTAGGTGTGGTCTCGCTCCAGCGGGCAAAGGGCTCGCTGCGGTGTAGTCACTTGATAGCTCACCTCGCAGAAGCGGACGTAACCCCGCAGAGGCGCATTCACCTCCGCAAAAAGACCCTCACTGCAGTGGAACTCTCATAAGATCTCGAAACTCGCTTCTGCGAGCCAACCTCCGCAAAGGCGGACACACAAGAGCGGACAACAATACCGCGGGGGCAGACACCAGACATCAGCATAATGAATTTTATCCCAAACTTCCACTAAACACCTGAAACACTGCCATGACTCCCTGGACAGAAATCAGACATGCTCCCCCAAGGTAAATAGTACTACGAACTCACTCGCGCCCTCGAATTTCCCATTTGACCAGGCTAAGACATTTTTTTAAAAAAATCGCCCAAAATAACCAAATATCCAAATTTTACCAATAAGGCGACAAAATACATCCGATTATTTCGGGAAGTGAAGTAATGACTCGAATAAGTCATAAATTACCCTCCGAAACTACCGAAAGCAACAGAACCCGAAATGAACCCATCAACTCAAAAATCAACCTTGAGTCAAACTATCCAGCTCTAAGGTTCATATTTTGGGGTTTTCATCTGAAACTTACATAAATGGACCTCGAGATCCATGACACTCATCCCCGCACATCATAAACCTCACATAGAGTCTATGGAAAAGGTAAAAATAGTCAAATAGAGGTCTATAGCCTAAAACAACCAGACATGTCGTTACATCAGATACCAATTAAACAAACGTTCATCATCGAATAGAGAGAAATGAAAAGGGGAAATGTACTAGAAGTAGTAAACAAGTCAGGATATATGCTCCATATATCGGACTCTGTCTCCCAAGCCGCCTACTCAATAGGATGATGCTTCCATTGCACCTTCACAGAAGCTATCTCCTTCGACCTCAATTTTCTCACCTGTCTGTCCAAAATAGTCATAGGTTCCTCCTCGAACTCCTAATTCTGATCAAGCAATACGGAGTCCCACTGGATGATATAGGAACCGTCGACATGATAATTCTTCAGTATAGACACATGGAAAACTGGATGGATACCTGAAAGACCTGGTGGCAGAGCCAACTCATATGCCACCTCTCCAACCCTCTAAAGAATCTCAAAGGGTCCGACATACCTCAAACTCAACTTCCCTCTCTTGTCGAACCTCATTACACCCTTCATGGGTGAGAATATCGATAGAACCATATCACCAACCATAAACTCCATATCTCGGACCTTCCGGTCCGCATACTCGTTCTGCCTGCTCTGAACTGCCAAAAACTTATCCTGAATCACCTTAACCTTCTCTAAGGAGTGTCTCAACAAGTCAGTACCCCAAGGTCGAACCTTAAATGCATCAAACTACCCAATCAGAGAATAATACCTCATACCTTATGAAGCCTCAAATGGCGCCATATCAATAGTGGAGTGATAGCTGTTGTTGTATGCAAACTCTGGCAAGGGTAAGAACTGGTCTCAATGACCAACAAAATCAATCACTCAGGCTCGTAACATATCCTTCAACACATGAATGGTCTGCTTGGATTGATCATCCGTTTGAGGGTGAAATTTTGTAATGATATCCAAGCGAGTACCCAACTCCTTTTGCAAAGTCCGCCAGAAATGAGAAACTGAGTACCCCGGTCTGAGATGATAAAAATGAGAACCCTATGAAGGTGAACAATCTCATGAATATAGATCTTAGCCAACTTTGCAGAATTGTAAGTCATCTAGACCAGAATGAAATGCGCGACTTGGTCAACCAATCAACAATGACCCAAATAGAATCAAACTTGCCCAAAATCTTAGTCAACCCAACAATAAAATCCATGGCAATCCTCTCCCACTTCCACTCAGGAATACGTATCCTTTGAGACACACCACCGGGTCCTTGGTGCTCATACTTGACCTGCTTACAATTATGACACCGAGACACAAACTCCACAATGTCTCTCTTCATACTACCCACCAATAGTGATACTTCAAGTCATGGTACATTTTAGTAGCACCTGGATGAATCAAATACCTAGAGTTGTGGGCCTCTTACAGAATGAACCTAGTCAAATCACCAACTCGAGTAACACAGACTCTACCCTTGATCCTCAACACCCACTCACTATCAATCACAACCTCTTTAGCTTCACCATTCATCACCTTGTATCTGATTTTGCACAACTTCACATCATCATATTTGTGGGTCCTAATCTGCTCCAAAAGAGATGCCCTCTCCTCAACACAAGCCAGAATCCTACTTGAATTTTAAATATCAAGCCTCATAAAATGGTTGGCTAAGGATTGGACCTCTAATGCCAAAGGATATTGAGAAACAATCAAGCGAGATAAACTTCCCATGTTGACTGCCTTTTGGCTCAAAGCATCCACCAGCCACCATATTGGCCTTGCTCGGATGGTACAAAATAGTCATGTCATAATCCTTTAGCAGCTCCATCTACCGATGTTGTCTAGAATTCAAGTCCCTCTGATTGAACACATACTGAAGGTTATGGTGGTCGGTATACACATCACAATGAAATCCATACAAGTAATGCCTCTAAATCTCTGAAGCAAACACAACAACTGCCAACTCTAAGTCATGAACATGGTAATTCTTCTCGGGCACATTCAACTGCCTCGATGCATAAGCTATAACATTACCATCCTGCATCAACACACAATTCAACATAATCCTCAAAGTATCACAATATACTGTAAAGTCCTTCCCTCCACATGAAGGGATAAAATCAGGGTTGTGGTCAAAAGAGACTTGAGCTTTTCAAAGCTCTCCTCATACTCATCAGACCATTAGAAAGGCACCTTCTTCTGAGTCAAACGCGTCAGATAAGAAGTGATAGAATAGAATCCATTGACAAACCGGCGATAGTAGCTAGTAAGACCCATAAAACTCCAAATCTCTATCACAAAACTGCCTTTATCTTATTTGAGTCAACCATAATCCTATCCATGGACACCACGTGTCCTAAAAATGCCACTAAACTCAACCAAAACTCACACTTCAAGAACTTAGCATGCAATTTCTTCTACTTCAATGACCCAAAAACCACTCTTAAATGCTTCTTGTGATCCTCTTTACTCTTCGAATATATCAAGATGTCATCAATGAACATAATCACAAAAGAATCCAAATACAGCTTGGATATCCCATTCATCAAATCCATAAATGTTGTGGGGGTATTGCTAAGACCAAGTGATATCACTAAGAACTCATAATGACTATAACGAGTCCGGAAAGCCATCTTGGGCACATCCTTGGCCCGAATCTTCAATTGATGATACCCGAACCTCAAATTAATCTTTGAAAACACAGAAGCACCCTGAAGCTGGTAAAATAGATCATTAATACGAGGAATCAGAAACTTGTTTCGGATGGTGACCTTGTTCAACTGCCTAGAATCAATACACATACGCATGGTTCCATCATTCTTCTTCACGAACAATATAGGAGCACCCCAAGGAGAAACACTCAGTCGAATGAAACTCTTACTCAACAGGTCTTGAAGCTGCTCCTTCAACTCTCTCAGCTCCGCTGGAGCCATATGGTATAGAAGGACTAAAATGGATCGAGTAGCCGGTTGTAGATCAATGCAGAAGTTAATATCTCTATTTGGTGGCATACCCAATAAATCTGACGGAAAGACCTCATCGAACTCAATAACTACTAAAATTGACTCAAGGGAAGGAGTCTCCGCACTTGTATCCCGAATATGAGCTAGGTACGCCAAACAATACTTATCTACCAACTTCCTAGCCTGAGAAAAAGAAATGACCCTCTTAGGAGAAGAGATATGAGCGCCCCTCCACTCTAACCTCAGAAGACCAGGAATCGCTAATGTGACTGTCTTGGCATGATAGTCTAGAATTGCGTGATACGGTGATAGCCAGTCCATCCCCAGAGTAATGTCCAAGTCAACCATGTATAATATGACCAAGTCTACACAAGTTTCATAACCCATAAAAGTAACCACACAATGCTGATAGACTCGATCTACAACTACACAATCACCGACCGTCGTAGACATACGAATAGGGACATCAAGCATATCACACCACATATATAAATTAATAGAAAAATAAGCAGGCACATATGAGAACGTAGGCCCCTGATCAAATAACATTGTAGGAGACCGATGACAGACTGAGATGATACTTGTGATAACCGCATATGATGCCTTAACCTCTGTCCTACCAGGGGAAAACATAGAAATTAGTGCGTCCTCTATCAAACCAAGCACCCTGATGACCTCCTCAGCCTAAGCGAGCCCCATCTCTACCCTATTGGGATCCAGTATGGCTAGTCTGCTGGCCACCATGGCCTAGATGGCTGTGCTGGGTCCTGGGTGCATGGGATGTACTATTTTCAATCAAATGTTATCCCTTCCCCTTTATTTTGTAAAAGAAACTATGTCCGACTTGATGTCTCAAGGGGGATTCGTAGGAAACCTTTTTCGGGCCTGGTCTGGGAATTTGTTCATGTAGACTAAAATTAGGGATAATTTATATATAAACTGAACTACTGAAGGGCCTGATATCTCGCGGAGGGATAGGAAGGTAGTCTACGTAAGACTCGGCCCCTATATAATATAAATTATAATCCCCCTATTAGAAGGTTCAAAGAAGTTGGTCCCGACAATGTCATGGTAGCAAATTGAACATAGACTTTCAAACCAAAAACCCTCAAAACCAAAATTACCAAAATACCCCCAGGAGGAAAATCAATCAAGTGTTCAAATCGAACGCATGAGTCTGAGTCTATTTGCTTTACGTGTAATATATTTATGATGACTTGTATTATTATTTTCAATAATGTTACTAACGTCATTGCCTCTGAGTTTTTCTCATCTTAAAGTGGGGATTGATCCGTCCTGTATCACGCTGCTATACTTCACCAGATCTAAAGCCGCAGTAGGATCCCTTCCTGAACAGAATCGAGAAAACATGACTAGTACTCCCGATGACGGGCATAACAAAGAAGTGTTGGTTGTAGAAGACCATGCGCCTCTAGACCCCCAAGACCCATTGCATCACGAGGATGTGATTAATTTGCTATTCCTAAAGATTGTGGATCTCCAAGAATAGGTCGCAAGGAATGAAACGGTCAATGCCGCCAGAGAAGCGGTCAATGAAGCAAAAAGGCCTCCACCACCTTTTCCATCCATGAATTCGCCGGTACTCGAGCAATTTCCAACCACCCGAGATCACAATGAAAATGCCCATATTGGACCTCATACCAAACCCCAACACCGGCCAATACCACTCACATACCCGGGATATTTCATTCAGTTAATTCATATCAGGCACCACCCACTTATACTAACCTGAGCCTATATCCAAATGCCACTACTCACACAATACCCATAACTATTAGTAATTCCAGAAATCACCAAACACATCCCACAGTATCCTTCCACACCTCTATCACTCCTATTAACTCCTCACTTGAATTCGATCATTATGAGGAGATGAAAAAGGCGTGAAGATCTGAACAAGATAGTAGATATAAGGAAATAATACAAAAGATGGTAGATTTGCTCGAGAAGTCCAACAGAGGCTCCCAGAAGGTGACGAGTTGGAGCTATGATGATCTTTGCATGCATCCAGACTTGGAGAAGTCTCTGAATAGTTAACTGCGCAGGACTTACGCCGTTGGGGCACATGGGAAGACATGGATGGAGCTTTCATAGAAAGATTATGATTCAACCTAGAAACTATGTCTGACTGTTACTACCTAGAAAAGGTCAAGCAAAAGTCCACGAAGAACTACCGTGAGTACGCAAGTAGATTGAGGGCCGAAGCCACCCGAGGGCAGCCGCCGATGAGCGATGAAGAATTGGTCTCCGTTTTCATCCTATCACAAGAATCAGATTTTAATGACCACATGTTGCCTATGGCTGGGAGGTCGTTCTCTGAATTGGTCAAGATGGGAGAGGCTATAGAAGACGACCTCAAGTTGGGAAGGATTGTTAGCGTAGCCAACAAGGCTGGCAAACAAAGGAAATGTCTCCCACATACCTAGTCCAAGAAACCGAAAGAAGGAAGGATCACAATCTTTCTTCGACATATATCAATCTCCACCCCCAAATAGATACATATCCTACTCATACAACCTTGTGCCAGTTTTCTAAGCACAACCTAACCATCAAGCACTAGGTCCTACATACTAAGCTCCATAACCTAATTACCAGACACTAATACCAACATACCAAGATCCACAACCAAATTACCAAATGCCCGCACCTGCTTCGAGTCGCACGGCGTTTTAACCGAAAGAACTTCTTGCGCAATTCATGCCTTTCTGTTTTTATGACCAGAAATTCTTTCTTGATTTTCAGTCGAGCCCCTCAAAATCACAAAAATCACCCGCCTCCAGCTATATATGATTTGCCACATCCCAACTTTGGAAAGAAGCCTCCACATGTTTTTATCTTACTTCTCGAGACTCAAACCAAGTTGTTCGAAAGAATGAGCGCTGATGGAATCATCCCAGCTATTCCACTAAAGCCTGCTATGATGCAAGTAAGGAGGGGTGAGTGAGGGTAATTGGGGCAAAGTTCGACAAGGAACAAGTTGATGCGACAAAGGGTGGGAAATGGGGTTCTCAATTTCTAGCCGGGCAGTGGGGTTTTGGTGGTTTAAATGGGTAGATTTAGATGAAGTTGGGTCAAGGAATTTTGTGGGGATGTTATGGACACGTTGAGGGTTGTTCTAGTGGTCGGGATTGATTAGATTAGTTATGGAGGTTGTCAGAAGTTTATTGAAATAGTAAGGTTCTCGGTTGGGGCGTTGCCGCCGGACAGTGTGAGATTGTGGGGATATTTCGGGTAGAAGTATTTGGAATCGGGTTTAGGTTTTTTACAGGGGTATTACGGGTATGTTGAGGGTCATGTAGGTGATCGGTCCTAGTGGTTTGGTGGTGGAAAGGTGGCGGAAACAAGCTGAAACAGTGAGGTCGCGGTAGATGTTGTTTTGTGGACTGGTTGTGGTTGCCGGGGTTGGATAGGGAATTGTGAGTTGTTTTGGGATTTGGCCTTTGTTGAGGATGTTTGTAAGGTTCTGTGGAACATGGTGACGAAAGGAATGAAGTGATTTGGATGAGGAATAAATGCGGAATGCGATGTTCAATCCGAGCACACACCAAGTGTTGGTTGGTTCGGATTTGGCTGAGTGTACGGATGGTTGTGGTTTTGATGAAGTACGATCAATGAGCCCAGGGATAGGGACACGGGGGTTTTACTACCCGAGTCGACACCAAGGATAAGGTGACCAATTCCACAATGTCAAGACCGAGATTTGCTAAGTGCAATGCCCGTGAACTAGCCAAGTGAGGGTGATCGGAAGCCCCTTTAGTAACCCGAAGCTTAGGCTAGGTTGGACCACACAGTTCCAACGTTCACTTACCACTAAGGGGGTTCCTCGAACTTGGGTATTGATTAGGTCACACAGTCCCAATCAATACTTACACCAAAGGGAAACCTTAGTTTGGGTTCAACTAAGTCACACAGTCTTCGCTAAACTTTCACCAAGGGGTTTGACTCACACAAGAACCAACTAAAAGTAGACACACACAAGTGAATACAATTAGCTATTGAGTAAAAACTCACTTTTATATATCATCAAACTCTGAATATTTACAAGTCCTAATGGTCCTATTTATAGTAGCAAATGGACCATTCTAGAAGACAAACTAAAGGACACAAACTCTAACTACTTTCTCAGCCTAGTGGGAACAAATGGGAACGGGTTTGGGTTTGCTTGGTGACCAAGGGTGTTTCGACCAAACCAAGACAATGGGAAAGGTCTTGGCTTTTCTTGGGGACAAAGAATGAATCTTTCACACTCTCTGTGTGGATTCCAAGTAGAAGAGTGGATGGATTTGGCTTCTCAAGACGTCATCTTCTTGAAACTAGTTTAGAAGCTTCCATCTTGATTTTGGAGTGCCTTGGCCGAATGGAGAAGGGAGTATTTCGACCATCCCTTCATCTTCTTGGTGTAGCCAAATACATGGATGAATTATCCTCTTGGAAGCTTCATCTTCTAGACCATTCTTGTCCTTGCCAACTTGTCACTTTCGGCCTTGTCATCTTGTTGTAGGAACTCTCGGTCTTGTCACCCTATTTCCTATTACATGGCTTATTAATTGTGTCCTAATGGAAGCTAAGGGTTATTTACACGTTACATCATGTCCTAAGGAGTACTACAAGCTAAGCTAGGAATTAAAGATAAGCCTAAAGAGACAAAATGGTCTTCGGCCAAGACCTACATACAAAGCCGAAATAAACATTCTTCTTGGATCTTAACGTGACAACTCTAACCCCATTCCATTTTCCATGCTACATTAGGCATGTTAGTGTAGATTGACGGGTCATCGTTGGCACACTTAGAAAAACACATCCCGACTTATATTGAGAGTTTGGGTCCGCGGGCTTTCTTTCATCATGTTAGTCGTTTCTATTAAACCAAACAAACTTATGCATACCACTCCAGAGGAAGTGGACACAACACAAAAGAATATATCAACCTGAAATAAAAGATACATGATTTGATAGATAAAAGAGAGATCACGCTGCAGACAATAAAACCAAATGTGAACACCAATTCTCTACCCAATCACGTGCTAATCACATCTACATAATCGGACGAAAGGAAGATTGGGTTGTCTGTCAACCATTGATTCAAGGATCTATTAAGAGTTTGGAACAAACTGTAGCCTCTCTCACCCTGCAAGAACGACCACAATTCAAAGTGCTAATCCCAGCACCAGTCGTGGCTCAAGTATCGCAAGAGATAGTCCGAGACCCAAGAAAAGAGTTTATTGTCCAGGCAGCAGTAGCTCATAGAATGACAAGATCAGGGATATGCTATACTCTCGAAGAACTGGCGCAGAGAGTGCCACAAATAGAAGGGAATCAAAGAAGGCCTATCACCGAAGGAGAGGCCAAAGACTTTTGGTGTAGAATGCAACCGAAAGAATATTCCATTGTTAAACACTTGATGAAGACACCAACCTAACTATTGTTAATGAAACTACTACTAAGTTCATCACAACACCGACATGCTCTGATGAGAGTGTTGGACGAAGCACACGTACCTGCAGGCACTATTAGTGAAACTTTGGCTAACATGGTAGGCCATGACATCAGGGCCCATCAAATATCTTACACTCAAAACGAGTTTCCAAAAGAATGAACGTCTCACAACAAAGCTATCTACATCACTGTCAAATGTAGGGACAAAGTCATAGCCCGAGTATTGGTCGACAATGGGGACAGTCTCAACATATACCCCTAATGTTAAAATCAAGCATCTAGGTTATGATATCGGGAAAATACGCCAGAGTCATACAAACGTAAGAACCTTTCATGGGGCACATCATGATCTTATTGGAGAGGTAGACCTCAATATCTTAACAGGGCCTGCTAAATTCACTATCGAGTTCCGAGCCATGGCAATAACTACCAATTACAATTTGCTATTGGGTAGGCCTTGGATTTACATGGCTAGAGCAGTACCGTCTTCCCTACATCAATTTTTGAAGTTTGTGTGAGATAATCATGAGGTGGTTTTCACGGATAAGGTAGCATTCATAACTACCCCAACAATTCAGTACCAGTGATTGAAGAAGTCCCCAAAGACATGGATTTCCACATGGTAGAATTAGTGGGATCCACCCACAAAGGGAACAACAAATAAAGTCATATGCCACCAGTCTACAAAATGATTTCCACCACCATGCTTTAGAGTGGGATCGAACCTGGCAAAGGTTTAGGTAGAGATCTACAGGGTATAACAGAATTGGTGTTTATCCGGAAAAATGGTTTCCATTTTGGCCTCGGGTACATCCTAAACTCCGAAGAGGTCTCTGACGCTGTTCAAAAGAAAATGGGTCATCCACAGTTATGCAAGCCGATTCTGAACCTCTACCAGTCATTTCCAGTCAAAATACCTATGCACAGTGATGAAGATACAAAAGAGGGGTTGATGATGTTGTTCAAAGAGGAAGATTGTACCGTGATACTGGAAGAATTCTCTGAAGCGCTTACCATCCGCAATTCTGATCCAGGCAAGCATCTATCTAATTGGACCTCTACCCTACTCTTGCTTCTCGGAAGAGTTGATGAATTTAATTTACTTTTAAAAATTGGTGAAAGTCGGCTGAGGCCCGAACGTTCACCATTTGCATATTTATTTCCCTCATAATGTTTGAAAAAATGGAAATAACTCAATGTTGATCTGGGTCAAGACCATAGTTTGTATTTCTTTTATGAAATTTATGAAAGCCTCAGTTTATATGAAAAAACAGTCTTCTCATTTTAATGTTTTTACACACTAACCGTGCTTTGCCTTATTTTCAGTAATAATAATAAAAAAATCATAATGTCATGACATGTCGCGAGACGAGTGAGTCAAGTGATATCGAAGAAGGAGAATATAAGGAATATGATGAGAAGGCCATGTTACCTAAGGATCTCAGCGATGAGGAAGACCAATATGAGAACAAGCAAAAGCCTAACTTGGATAAGACCAAAGTAATCAACCTTAGGGATGAAGAAACAATTAAGGAAACTAGGATAAGCGTGCACTTGGAAGCATCCCAGAAAGAAGAGTTGATAAATCTGTTCAGAGAATATGTTGACATTTTCGCATGGTCATGCGCGGATATGCGTGGGTTGAGCATATACATAGTGGCCCACAGACTACCTATCAATGAAGGTTTCACCCCGATCAAGCAGAAAATCCGAT
Organism: Anisodus tanguticus; assembly: GCA_034509755.1. NCBI lineage: Eukaryota > Viridiplantae > Streptophyta > Magnoliopsida > Solanales > Solanaceae > Anisodus > Anisodus tanguticus. The sequence goes on from CM067561.1 coordinate 12,445,069, forward strand.
TGTTCAAGCTAGATTTGAGCATTAGGATAAAAAAAGAAGTAAAAAATTAGATCAAGCTGGGGGTAGTAGAAGTAACCTCGTATTCGACATGGTTGGCCAACATTGTGCCTGAACCAGAAAGACGAAAATATCAAATTTGTGTGGACTACCGTGACCTCAACTAAGCTAGTCCCAAAGACAATTTTCCACTTCCGAACATCCACATACTTATCGATAACTGCACGAAGCAGGAATTATAGTCATTCGTGTATTATTTCACCGGTTACTATAAGATTCTGATGTGCAACTGAGCTAGTCCTAAAGACATTTTTTCACTTCCAAACATCCACATACTCATCGATAACTTTGCAAAGCATGAGTTACAGTCATTCGTGGATTGTTTCTGATGAGTGAAGAAGATGCACTAAAGACAACTTTCATAACTCTAAGGGCAGTATACCACTACCGTGTAATGTCGTTCGACCTCAAAAATGTTGACGCAACTTACATGAGAGAAATGACCACCATCTTCCATGACATGATGCACAAAGAGATAGAGGTCTGCATAGATGACGTGATAATCAAATCGAGAGAAAGTTCAGATCATATCATGCACCTAGGAAAGTTCTTCAACTGACTTTGAAAGTTACTTTAAAACTATACTCGGCCAAGTGCGCATTTGGAGTGCCGGATAGAAAATTGTTGGGATTTATAGTCAGTCGCAGGGGGCATAGAATTAGATCCGAAAGATCAAACTCATCCAAGAATTTCCACCACCGAAGACTAAGAAAGATGTCATGAGTTTTCTGGAAAGGTTAAACTACATTGGATTCTTTATAGCACAGTCTACGATAATAAAGGACACACCTACCAAATGGATAGATGAGTGTCAAAAAGTCTTCTATACTATCAAGAGATATATCTCTAACGCTCCAGTCTTTGTCCTTCCCAGATCGGGAAGTCCATTATTACTATATCTGTTGGTATCAGATAATGCCTTTGGATGCATGTTGGCACAATACGATGAAAGTGGGAAGAAAAAGTGAGACATATACTATCTCAGTAATAAATTCAATGCATGCGAGTTGAGGTACACCTTGGTAGAGAAAACATGTTATGCTCTAACATGGGTTGCCCAGAAGCTATGACATTACTTATCATTTTACACTACCCATCTCATCTCCAAAATGGATCATTTGAAGTACATTTTTTGCCAATCTATGCCTATAGGGAAACTGGCCAAATGGAAAATGCTTTTGAGTAAATTTGATATCACATACGTGGTCCAGAAAGCTGCTAAGGGACAAGCATTGTTTGATTTGTTGGCAGAAAGTCCGGTCGATGAAGAGTTCGAACCGCTAAGGACATATTTTCCAAATGAGAAAGTGCTAATGATAGAGGTAGACACGGTCAAATCCTACTCAGGATGGAGAATATTCTTCGATGGTGTAGTCAATTACAAAGTTTCAGAAAATAGTGTACTTTTAGTCTCAGAAATAGGTCAGCATTACACAATGCTGCAAAGCTCAAGTTTCAGTGTACCAACAATATGGTAGAATACAAAGCCTACATTTTAGGTCTCCACATGGCTCTTGACATGGATACTTGGGAATTATTGGTTATAGGACACGTAGATCTGTTAATTTACCAAGTCCAAGTAGAATACGATACTAAGAACGAGAAGATACTGTCGTATGTAAACCTTGCACAAAGGTTATGCAAAAGGTTCAGAAAGATCTACCACCGAGGGCTGAAAATGAAATCTCCGATGCTCTTGAAATAATAACATCCATGATACAACATCCTGAAAGCAGTCACATTGATTCTCTAGAGATCAGTATTAGGGAAGAATATGCTTAGTGTTCCCATGTGGAAGTAGAACCAAATGGTAAACCTTGGTACACTGATATAAGCACATACCTAGAAAAGGGAGAGTATCCTAAAAACATCACAAGTAACCAGAAGAAAACCATCAGAAGAATGGCTAACAGATTCTTCTTGAACAAATGAGTACTCTACAGGAGGATACCGGATCTAGGGCTTCTCAGATATGTCAATGCCATAGAGGCCACAAAATTTCTAAAAGAGGTACGCGCCAGGACTTGTGGTCCATATATAAATGGGTACGTCATAGATAATAAAATATTAAGGGTAGGCTATTATTGGATAACCATGGAAACTGACTGTAGTAGATTTGTGCAAAGATACCACCAGTGCCAGATTCACGGAGATCTAATTAGACTCCCACTTACTGAACAATGTCATGAGCTCACTATGACCATTTGTAGCCTGGGGTATGGACATCATTGGGCCTATAAAGCCAGTCGCATCCAATGGACATCACTTTATCCTGGTCGCTATAGACTACTTCACTAAGTGGGTTGAAGCTACTTCCTACAAGTCAGTGACAAAGAAAGTGGTACCAGACTTTGTTCGGAACAACATCATTTGCCGATTTGGCATCCCATAGTCAATCATAAATGACAATGGAGCAAATCTGAACAGTCATCTGATAAAAGATATTTGTGAACAATTCTAAGTAACCCATCAAAATTCTATCGCCTATGGGCCACAAATAAACGGAGCCGTAGAGTTAGCTAACAAGAACATCAAAATAATACAAAGAAAAATAATAGATAATTATAAGTGTTGGCATGAGCAGTTTCCTATGCATTGCGGGGACACCGGACAACAACTCAGACCTCAACATGAGCAACTCCATACTTATTTATCGACGATACTGAAGTAGTGATACCAGTCGAGGTAGAGATACCATCACTCAGAATCATATAGGAAGCAGAACTGGCCAACGCAGAGAGGGTCCAGAAGAGATATGAGCAACTGTCTCTAATTGACAGGGAAAATGATAGTCGCTGTGTGTCACGATTAACTATACCAATAGAGAATGAAACGCGTCTTCAACAAATAGATCAAAGCTCGAATCTTTTAAATAGGACAACCGGTACTCAAGCGTGTGTACACCAAGATGAGTACAAAGGAAAGTTCGCACCCAACTAGCAAGAGCCCCACGTGGTTCGCAAGGTACTATCAAGAGGAGTTGTGATCCTGGCAGAGATGGACGACCAAAAGTGGCCCAAAGCAGTCAATTCATATGCAATAAAGAGATCATACACATAAAGGCACACTCTTTCAATTTGTAATTGCATTTCCTTTACTTGTAATCACTACACAAGACCTAACTCTTACGGTAGAGATACGTAGAAAATTCTCATTGGATTCGCTCTTCTTCTTTTGTAATAGAGAAAAAACAAATGACATTTCCTTGTAATATGAACTATGAGATGACCTGATTTCCCAATGTGGGATACATAGGCAGTCCACTTAGGACTCAATCACATTATTATAAAAATTAACCATTTTTTATTCCGAACAACGTTCAACTTGATTCCTGCTACAACATGATACATAGGCGCTCTTTGATCTCGGTTGCACCAAACAAAAAACCAAAAAAAAACTAGGAAGCCTCTAAGGTACGAAGATTTCAAAACTGCATCGTAGAAATGCTGGACCCTAAACTTGCAACTGGAGCAGAATTTTTAAGATCTCAAAAATTCCACCGACAAACCCGGCACAAGATTCAGCCGATCTTAGACTTTCAACTGGGGCAGAATTTTTTAGAAGGTCTAAAAAATTCCCTCACCATGAATTTCGCACGAGAGTTTGCTGCAAGACAACCTTTAAATTGGGGAAACGTTTTCGAGGGGGTCTCAAAAATTTTCACCAAGGAAATGTGGAACACACCCCGGGGCACCAAGGACAGTCAAACAACCTCGCTCAAAGCGTATATTGACGACAATGAGTGTAATGACCCATCTGGTTATTTTTAGCTAAAGACCCTTATTTAAATAAATTACCCTTCTCATAGACTTTATGTGGTATTTGTGACGTATGGGGCTGGGTGGCATGGATCTCGAAGTACCATTATGTGATTTCGGAAGATAAACCGAAAATAGTGACTTTAGAATTTATATGTTTGACCCAAAGTTGAAATTCAAGTATATGTGTCTGTTTCTAGATTTCATCACTTTTGGTAGTTCCAGAGGGTCATTTATGACTTAGTCGAGTCATTGGTTCGATTCCCAAGGCCTTCAGATATACTTTTCGGCTTTATTTGTAAAGTTGTGAAATTTAGATATTTGGGTGATTTCATAGAAAAGTGTGTCTTAGCTCGATCGTATCAGAAATCTGAGGGCGAGAGTGAGTTTTTAGCATTGTTTACCTTGGGGTGGCATGTTTGGTTTGTATCCAGGGACTCGAAAGCGTTTTGGGTGTTTGGTGAAGAATTGGCTAGTTCCTAGTTTATTGGTTTCTGGTGTCCACACCAGCAGCCTTTTGGCCGCTTCTGTGTGTCAGCCTCTGTAGAGGTTGGCTCATAGATGCCAGCCTTGTTTATTATTCAGGTTTCTGCTTCTGTGGATATTTTCTTGCAGATGTGATGGTGCCTCTACGGTGTCCTTCTCGCTCCAGCGATCATCCACAATATTAAGTGAATCCACCTCGATGGCCTATTCTCCGCTGAAGCGTGTCCGCTTAGGCCAAGTCAATTTCATAGAAGCGGAATCATTGTTTCAGATTAGAGTCTTAAATGCCCTAAAACGAATTCATTTTTCCAAAATATTCTCTTGGGACTAGAGCTCGGCTAAGAGGGGATTTCTTGTGGATTTCAACTTTGTTCTTCATTAGAGTTATAATTTCATTCCTTTTAAATTATTATTTATCTTTTAAGTCTTCTATCCTAGTGTAGATTCTATTTGGGGAAGAAGATAGCCTAAGTTGTTCATGCTAGATTAAGAGGCTTAGAATCTTGAATTGGGGATTGCATACTGATTAGATTATTGTGATATTGTAATCTAGTGTTGATTAATGATAGATGATCATGTTGTGTTGACTTATTTGATACTAGGAACCCTTTTGAAATTAGGGAGAAACCTAGGGTTTGAAATTAGGGCTTTTTGCATGATCTTGAAATTGAGGGTCCAATTTGGTTTAGTTTTCAAATTAACTTAAGGATATGATTATTTAGTATATTATTATGCTCTTTGGATAATAGGGTTTGGATTTTGCTAACTTGGGCCTGGGGTTAATTTTGGGATGAATCTTGTATTGTTTGAAAGGACTAAGTCCTTGTATTTGTATTAGATTACTCTTAACGTAGAATCTATATATGTTAGACTACGAGTATTCTGATTTACTCTGAAAGGGCAAATCCTGCATTGAGGGTTGACGGTTTGTCGCTCCTGCTCGGCTTTGAGGTAGTCTACAGTTTCTCTTTTGTAGATTTTGATAGAAGTGCGTATTAGTTATAAATATTGATGGGTATTAAAATGTTTGGAGGTCCCACCTTAGCGGTTGTGATGAACTCTTGGATGGTTACCGGTGTTTAAATGTGATGATGGGTGATTTAGGGAATCGGCCTTAAGTTGACTCTGATTGCTGTTACTTGGGTTTGTCGACATTGTTGATAATTGCTATATGTATTCATCATATTTATTTTGATATTAAAAATTGATTTTTGTGGAATTACGTGTTATGGAGTTTCTGAAAGCATGCGATATTTATCTCTTATACTTGATTGCATCTCATACATTCTGATTACTTGCCTTGTATTGTCATTTGCATTCATACACTCATGAGTATGATGATATTTGAAATGAGCGTGGTATGAAAATATTGTGGGTCCAATTAGACCTAAAAAGGTAAGGATTTATTATGAGATGGTTGAAAACATTGAGATGATGGATATGATTGATGATGATGATACTATAGGCAAGAGTTGGGATCTGTTGAGAAATTCTAGATGGATATATGGATGGTGCGGGTCCCTCATAGGTTGTAATTCATAGAATTTGAGCGCATGTATATCGGCCATGAAAGGTATCTGACATATGCATTGCATTCATATCTTACATACATTTATATATTGATTACCTATTGATTGGTAATGTGAATTGGATTGGTTATTGGAACTTGGGTAACTTGTGATGAAGGATCATGTTGATTATTTCACAATACTTGGATTATTGGTTAATGAACTCTAAGTGAATAAGTTGATTTATATGTTTCATGAACTCTTATGTGAACAAGGTGATCTATATGATTCATTGAACTATTATGTGAACTAGGTGACTTATATGATTTATTGAATTATGTAGTATAAGATTATTTGAGAGTCAACTTGATGTTTATCGCTATTACGTATCTTTCGTCGTTGTCAGCTTATGATGCCTACGGGGGTATGTTGTGTACTCATGCTACACTTGCTGCATTCATTTTGGATCCAGATACAACGCCATCTACCAGTTCATGACTTCATGGTTGATTCTGAGTTGAAGGATATCTTTCATTCGGGGTGAGCATGCATCTTCCCCTATGCCCTAGATGCTTTCTCTTTATTCTTGTCTTATCTTTATTCATGAGACAGTTTTAGACTTTCAGACTATATTACTCTTTATTTAGTGTTGTTGTATTCACAGACCAGACTTTGGGGGTTGTAATAATTTAGTATTCAGACTTAGTTCCGCATTTATGTTATGATCAGACAATCTTATTAAATATTCTGTTATTTCTACTTTTCTTATTATATTGTCTTGTTAATTTGGAAGTGGTTCGCCTACCAGTGGGAAAAATGTAGGTGCCACCACGATGCCTCAAAAAGGGTCGTAATAAAGTTGGTATTAGAGCTTTAGGTTAAACAGTCTTACATATAAGAGCAATGTCTAGTAGAGTCTTGCAGATCAGTGCGGAGACGTCCATACTTATCTTCGAGAGGCTATGGAACATTTAAGAGACTTCACTTTCCTCATTCTTTTCGTGTTAAGATTGATCAAATTGGTATCTAACCTTTGTTTCCCCTTCTCTCACAGACTGTGAGGACTCATGCACACGTGGTGAGAGAGGAGGCACAAGCATGGGAGAGGGACAAAGTCTCGAGTTCTGTACCCCATGAGTTTATCTAGTTCCTATTTCAGCACCCCGTATTGATGAGATTCTGGCACAAGCGTTTTATCCCTAGCCGGTTACAGGGACTGCTATGACCCGCAATGAACGAAAGATATGGGTGCATTTCTCTAACATGAAGTCTCTCATATTCTATGGCCAGCCTGAAGAGGATGCTTTCGAGTTTATTGTGAGCAGCCATGAGAGGCTCCATACTTTGGGTATCATTGAGTCACATGGAGTTTGTTTTGTTTCTCTTTAGCTTATGGGTGATGCAAAGTAATAGTAGAGGGATTATGTTGATTGTCAACCAGCGGGGTCACCTCCACTATGATGGACCAGATTTTATCGGATCTTTCTATAAAAGTATATGCCCCTGAGCTTGCGAGTGAGCAAGTGTGATGCATTCTATAAGTTGGAGCAGAGGGGTTCGTCAGTTGCTGAGTACGAGACTCATTTTCATGCCTTATCGCGCTATGCAATGCTGTTGCTACCTACAGAGGTAAGAGAGTTAGATGTTTTGTGAGAGGGTTGAGTGTTCCCCTTCAATTGGCTACATTACAATTGGTGTCCTCTGGGTGATTTAAAAATCTCCGTGAGCTTAAAGTTTCAATTTGATCCTCAAGGTGATAATCTCGGAGTTCCAAAGATGGTTGATCATCTGATGATAATATGCTTAAAATGGCATGGAATATGGAGCGGTATTGAAGATTACACTTAAAGATTTTAAGAAGTCATTTATTTTTGGCCTTCTTGTTGGTCTTGGCCGAGACCATGTTTTCTTTTTTGCTTATCTTTAATTCTTAGCTTAGCTTTTAGTTCTTCTTAGGACATAGTTAATGTACCATGTAATAGGACAAAGTGACTAGGACAAAGATGTAAGGGAATGAGATGACTAGGCCGTATGACTAGGCCATGTGTCTAAGCCGTGTGAAGAGGATTAAGTCGAATGTGACAAAGGGAAAATAATGGTCTAGAAGATGAGGCTTCCAAGAAGACAATTCATGTATTTGGCTACATGGAATACACCAAGAATATAAAGGGGTGGTCAAAATGCTGTTTCATCTACATTCAGTCAAGGACATATGCAAGGAATGGAAGTTTCCAAACATATTCCAAGAAGATGATATTTTTTAGGAGCCAAGTTCATGCATTCTTCTACATAGGAACTACAAAGGGGTGTGAGAGATTGTGTTCATCATTATCCCCAAGTAAAACCAAAACCTTTCCCATTGATGGAGTTGAGATTGAGAACTTCCTTGTTCCCCAAGCAAGTCGAGACCTTTCCCACTTGTCCATACTTGGCCGAGAGGTTCAAGTAGTTTTTGACTCTTAATTTTTCTTCTAGAAAGGTCTATGTATTACTATAAATAGGACCCTTAGTATTTTGTAAAAAAGCAGAGTTGATGAATAGAAAAACTTGAGTTTTACTTAAACACTAAAGTATTCAACTTGTGTGTTGTCTACCTTAGTTGGTCCTTGTATGGGCCTTCAGTTCTTGTATGAACCAAATCCTTAGTGTAAGTTGAAGCTAGGACTTGTGTGACCTAGTTAAACCCAAGCTAAGGTCCCTTCGGTGTAAGTTTGGTTAGGACTTGTGTGACCTAGCTAAGCCCAAGCTTAAGGAACCCTCTTGTTATATCGACTGTCCAACCAAACCCAAACCTAGGGCCTATCATAAGGTTACCGGCCATCCTCACTTCGCTTGTTCACTAGCTTGTACTTAGAAACCTCGGTCAAGACCTTGTCCAATTAGCCAACTTAAACTTGGTGTCGACTCGAGCATTAAAAACCTCGTGTCTCTATCCTTGTTATATCGACTGTCCATCTCTTGGTTTGTACTCGGGTTTGCACCTAGCATACCGTATTCATTCCTTGACCAAACCACTTCATTCTTCCCACCACCACATCCCACAATACGTCCCAAACATCTCCACTAAAGTTCACTGACCGAAACCACCCACAACTTCCTGTCCAAACTCGACAACCACAAACAGTCCACAAGACAACCCTTATCGAGACCTCACTGTTTCAGCCAACTTCCGCCACCTTTCCACTATCAAACCACCAAACCCCAATCATCATGACAACCTTCAACACACCATGAATACCCTCATAAAATGCCTAAGTCAGACTCTACCCTAAACTACCCGAAAATGCCCCACAATACCACACTGCCCGACAGAAACGCCACACCGAGAACCCCACTTTGAGTCCCATTTTTGGGTTGACCCGATTACAACCAAACTCCGATCCACTTACCAACTTAAACCTCTCCTTATATATATCACTGGGCTTCTTTTGAGTCAGTGGTAGAACATGCCAAGATAATTGAGTTTGTGAGGGGTAAGCTGCCCATACATGAGTCTAATAAGAGGATGCGATGATATGGGAATTAAAGTGGGTCTATTTCTCATGGGTATGTATAGCAGGGTAGATTCCAATAATTGCAGTCTAGTCGATCGATTCAGGCAGCGATTCAGATTACATATGGTGCTTCTATAGGGCATACTAGTTATAGTGGGGGTCAGTCTTCTAGAGGCACTCAGTCTCGATACGTTGACTATGGTGGTCACTCAGGATCTTCTATTACAATTCAGCATCCCCCAACGGCCAGGACTTATTACAATTGTGGTAAGATTGGACATTTCACAAGAGAGTGTCTCAGGCTTGTATCAGGAGGATTCGGTACTCCAAGGACCCTAGCACAGCCATACAGGGGTGGCGGTCAGTCTAGCAGATGGGATTCCCAGTTAGGCCGTGGTGGCCATCATACTAGTCGAGGTGGATCTCAAGTGAGCAGAGATAGAGCTCGTTTAGGATGAGGTGGCTATCAAGGTGCTCAGTCCAATGGAAGACGCACTCATTGTTATGCTTTCCCTGGTAGTCCAAAGGCTGAGGCATCAGATGTAATTATCACAAGTATCATCTCAGTCTGTCATCAGTCTGCTTTAGTGTTATTTGATTCGGGGTCTATGTTCTCCTATGTGTATGCCTACTTTTCTGCTGATTTGGAAATGTGGTGTGATATACTTGATGTCCCTATTCGTGTGTCTACACCGATTGGTGATTATGTGATTGTAGTTTCACACCCCAATCTTGAGGAGTATGGCTGGCACCCAACACTTGTACATCCCGAGCGTGCCATCTGAATATCATCACCCGAACATACCCTGTTTGGCTGACAAGGCCTCAGAATGATAATTATATAGCAACATGACATAATATCCTGCAAACAGAAGAACCCAACTTAGGCATATATATATATATACATACATACTAAGGGCTGCAAGGTTGTACCAAAAAAATTGTACAACACAAAATCTATCTATAAAGCCTCTAAAGAGAGTATCGACGTAATACATAATTCGGGACAGGGCCCCCGACATAGCCAAATTACCAAAAGATATATATACATAATCCCGACGCAGAAATACTCCAGGAGGAGATGGAGCTCACCAACAAAAGTTGATATCGACTCGCGATCTACGTGGGTGGGTCTTCTCCTCCCCTACCTGAACCTGCAGGCATGAAACAAAGTGTCCCCATGAAAAATAACATCATTACAAATATGTAAGGTGGAAATAAAGCATAATAATACCTAATTACCAAGAGAAGTATATACAAGACAACTTGAATCCCTGAACTCCCGATGAGGGGTAAAACATACACAAGGATCATGCTTATCCTACAACCTTGTTTATACCGTTACATCTACATCATATATCTATCTGTTCGACTGCCTAACTGATCAGTGGTAACTGCCCAACTGATGGTAGATAACGATATATAACTTCCAAACCGGTGGTAACTGCCCAACCAGTCGTGACCCGCTGGTACATAACATATCTGACCAACCAGTGGTATCTAATGATGTGTAACTGCCTAACTGGTGGTAATTGCCGACCAGTCGTAGCCCGGTGGTAATACAATATACATACTCACTCCCATACAACTAGTGTACGTATCTCATAAGAAATCACATACACGAGCTCTTGATCAGCTAACGACATAGTGGTGACACTTCTGACTTGCCTTACAGAGAGATTTACCATTTTTCCTCTTTCATATGAATAATCAGAGCGACACGCTTCCTTTATAGCTTTCATGAGACTAACAAGAGACAACCAAGGACTATAGGATCCTCTCAAGAGAAAATAACAAGTAGATCTCTTTAGCATACATTTCATCGTACGTCAACACTTCAAACAATCATACAAAGAAAAGAAGGAGTGAGCCTTAACATACCTTTTAATGGGATCTTCGATGACGACGATGCGATTCGCCTCCTCACACTCCATCTAAAATAATAGACAATACCAACATTAAGGATAACTTGTGCTTCATGATTTCCAGCCACCCATTACCAAGGAATCAAACAACTTATACTTTCAATAACATGAATCCTAACTTTTACATGCTTTCTAGTTACTCTTTCATTTAGCTTATGAAGAAATTCTTATTCACCAATACCAACACTTAGACAAGAACAACATCATCATACACATCATAACTAAGTTACTTTCCATGAATTCCAACTACAACAAGTTATAATTATTTCTCTAAAATAGCCTAACAACAAGACAACTACATCTCCCTTTATTTCAAGTTTTTAGCTCACGATTCTTCGTCAAAAAAACTCATCTAATATGTGAATAACCTTAAGCACAACAAAAAAGGTGATTTACTTACCTTATTCAGTAGAAACAACTCGAAATCCAAACTTTGCTTTTCTCATAAACACTCTTGATCACTCTACAACACCAATTAGATGGATTCTTCCATTTCTACTTCACACCTAAGGGAGGAGGGGAGTGATTTGGCTTAGTTGAGTTATAAAGTCATTTTTCACTCCCAACACCCAAATCACACCTGCCATCTTCCCAAATGAGCCTTTGGTTGAGTTATAAAGTCATAAAACCACCCCACCGCTTAGAGTTTACGGTGGCACTTACAGCTGCAAGTCACCACATGCTACGCCGCAAGTCCAATAGAATTTGTAGGTAGTGGGAAGATAAAAAACTTTTAAGATGCGACCTAAATGTGGTGTCGCAAACTCAAATTTATGAGCACATTCTACATCTGCCGAAATGCGTCTTCTTAAAACGTATATAACTTTTTGTACGGAGTCCAATTAATGAACGATTTATTGCATTGAAAAGTAGACTCGTTGAACTTGAATTTAGATAGTTTATGGGCTATATAGCTCCTTATATACCAAGAGATATACTCCTAAAGATTTGGGACAAAATTCTGCCTATTTCTCCCCGAATTTCAACGAACTTACTTCCTTCTATTCGTTTAGCCCCGAACTTGTACGAAACATACTTAGGACCAATCTAAACCATTGTTAACCTTGTGAAGGGATCTCAATCTCACTATGATTATGTTAGTTAATCCATGATGAAATAGTCCAAAATGTAATCTAAATGCGGTGCTGGAAACTCAATTTTTACTTCATTCAATTCGTTTAGCCCCGAACTCGTACGAAACATACTTATCACCCATCTAAAACATTGGTAAACTTGTGAAGGGATATTAATATCACTAAGTTTTTTAGTTAATCCATTATGAAAACGTCCAAAATGCAACCTAAACAAGTCATAATTATTGTTGTAAAACATCTCAACAACAAAACAACTACATCTCCCTTTATTTCAAGTTTTTATCTCATGATTCTTCATCCAAACAACTCATCTAACATGAGATTAACCTTAATATCAACCAAAATGGTGATTACTTATCTTATTTAGTAGAAACCACTCGAAATCCAAACATTGCTTTGCTCACAGACACTCTTGATCACTCTACAACACCAACTAAAAGGATTCTTCCACCCCTACTTTACTCCTAAGGGAGGAGGGTAGTGATTGGTCTTAGGATAGGTATATGAACCCTTATGGATCTTTTAGGAAGATGGTAGATGTGATTTGGAGTGTTGGGAGTGAAAAATGAGCCTTTGGTTGAGTTATAAAGTCATAGAACCGCACCACCGCTAAGAGTTTGTGGTGGCTCTTGCGGCCGCAAGTCACCACATACTGCACCACAAGTCCATCACATCTATAGGCAGTGGGTAGCTCCAAAACATCCAAAGTGTGACCTAAATGCGGTGTCGCAAACTCAGTTTGCCGCCGCATTCTACATCTGTCGAAACACATCTCCTTAAAATGTACATCACTTTTTATACAGAGTTTCGATTGATGAACGGTTTATTGAGTTGAAAAGTAGACTCACTGAACTTAGATTTAGATAGTTTATGGGCTCCATATCTCTTTATATACCAATAGATATTGGGCCAAAATTCTGCCAATTTCTTCCCGAATTTCAATGAACTTACTTCCTTCGATTCGTTTAGCCCCAAACTCATATGAAACATACTTAGCACCCATATAAACCATAATTAACTTTGTGAAGGAATCTCAACCTCACTAAGCTTGTGTTAGTTAATCTATTATGAAAATGACGTACAAAGTACATGGTGTAACATATAGATTAAGTCTATTAATTTTGTGTGGTTACTTTTATGGGTTATGATACCTAGGTATACTTGATCATATTAGACATGGCTGATTTGATACTATTTTGGGGATGGACTGGTTATCACCGTACCATACGATTCTGGACTGTCATGCCAAGACAGTCACTCTAGCGATGTCGGGTATTCCAAGGTTGAAGTGGAAGGGTGCTTTAAGCCTTGCTCATAAGAAGATTATGTCATTCATCCAAGCTAGAAAGTTAGTATATAAGGGTTTCCTAGCGTACCTAGCTCATATTTGGGATACAAGTGTGGAGACTCCTTCCATTGAGTTAGTTCTTGTAGAGAGTGAGTTTGCCAAGGTATTTCTGTCGAATTGTTGGGTATGCCGCCGAATAGAGATATTGATTTCTGCATCGATCTAGAGCCGATTACTCGACCCATTTCTATTGCCTCATACTGTATGGATCTAGTGGAGTTGAGAGAGTTAAAGGAGCTGCTTCAGGATTTATTGAGTAAGGGTTTTTTTGATCTAGTATATCTCTTTGGGGTGTTCCTCTGTTGTTCATGAAGAAGAAAAATGGCACCACATGTATGTGTATTGACTATAGACAGTTGAACAAGGTCACCATCAGTAACAAGTATCTGATTCCTCATATTAATGATCTGTTTGACCAGTTGCAGTGTGCTTTTGTGTTTTCAAATATTGATTTAAGGTCTAGGTATCACTAATTGAAGATCAGGGCTAAAGATGTTCCTGAGATGAATTTCAGGACTTGTTATGGCCATTACTAGTTCTTTGTGATGTCATTTAGGCTTACCAATGCCCTCACAATATTTATGGATTTGATGAATGTGATATTCAAGCCTTATTTGGATTTGCTTATGATTGTCTTCATTGATGACATTTTGATCTATTCGAAGAGTTTGGAAGACCACGAGAAGCATTTGACAGTGGTTCTTGGGTTATTGAAAGAGAAAAAGTCGTATGCTAAGTTCTCAAAGTATGACTTCTGGCTCAATTCAGTAGCATTTTTAGGACACGTGGTATCAAAGAAGGATATTCTGGTTGATCTGAAGAAGATAGAGGCAGTCAGGGACTAGCCTAGGCCAACTTCGGTGATGGAGATTCGAAGCTTCGTGGGTCTTGTGAGCTATTATCATCGGTTCATTAAGGGTTTTCATCCATTGCTTATCATTTGACGTAGTTGACTCAGAAAGAAGTGTATTTCCAATGGTCCTATGAGTATTAGGAGAGCTTTCAAAAGCTCAAGTTGCTTTTGACCACAACCCTAATTTTGGCCCTTCCGGTAGAGGGAAGCACTTTACCATGTATTGTGATGCTTCAAGGATTAGGTTGGGATGTGTGTTAATGTAGAAGGGTAAAGTGATAGCTTATGCATCGAGGCAGTTAAAGGTTCTCGAGAATAATTACCATGTTCATGACTTGGAGTTGGCAGTTGTTGTATTTGCTTTAAAGATTTGGAGGCATTACCTTTATGGAGTCCATTATGAGATGTAACCGATCACTGCAGCCTTCAACATGTGTTCAATCAAAGAGATTTGGATTCTAGACAGCGCTGATGGATGAAGTTGCTTAAGGATTATGATATGACTATTTTGTACCATCTAGGAAATGCCAATATGGTGACAGATGCTTTGAGCCGAAAGATGGTAAGTATGGGGAGTTTGGCATGATTTATAGTTTATGAGCATCCCTTGGTATTGGAGGTTCAGTCCTTAGCCAACAGTTTTGTGAGGCTTGATATTTCAATCCAGGTAAGATTTTCGCTTGAGTTGATGTAAGATCATCTCTTTTGGAGCAAATCAAGACCCATTTATATGATGATGTAAAGTTGTGCAAAATCGGGGATAAGGTGATGAGTGGTGAAGTCAAGGAGGTTGTGATTGATGGTGAGAGGGTCTTGAGGATCAAAGGGAGAGCATGTGTTCCTCATGTTAGAGATTTGATGAGATTGATTGTGGAGAAGGCTCATAGCTCTAGATTTTCAATTGATAGGTTGACCAAGTCTGCATATTTCAATCCAGTCTAGATGACTTACAATTCTGAGAAGTTGGCTAAGATTTATATTCGTGAGATTGTTCATCTGCATGGGGTACCTATTTCTACCATTTCAGACTAGGGTACTCAGTTTACTTCTCATTTATGGCGAACTTTGTAAAATGAGTTGGGTACTCGCTTGGATCTCAATACAACATTTCACCCTCACATGGACGGTCAGTCCGAGCAGCCCATTCAGGTTATGGTAGATATGTTATGAACATGTGTGATTGATTTTGGTGGTCATTTGGACTAGTTCTTCCTTTTGGCAGAGTTTGCACAACAATTATCACTCCAGCATTGATATGGTGCCTTTCGAGGCATTATATGGTAAGAGGTCTGATTGGGTAGTTTAATGCATTCGAGGTAAGGCCGTTGGGGTACTCATCTGTTGAGATATTCTTTAGAGAAGGTGAACGTGATTCAGAACAAGCTCCTGGCATCTCAAAGTAGATAGAAAGAGTATGCGGACCGGAAGTCCCGATATATGGAGTTTATGGTTGGTGACATGGTTATATTGAAGGTCTCTCCTATGAAGGGTGTGATGAGGTTCGGCAAAAGAGAGAAGTTGTGTTCAATGTATATCAAGCCATTTGAAATTCTTCATAGAATTGGAGAGGCAGCATATGAGTTGGCCCTGCCACAAGGTCTTTCAGGTGTCCATCTGATTTCCATGTTTCTATGCTGAAGAAGTACTATGACAATGGGTCCTAAATTATCTAGTGGGACTCCGTATTGCTTGATCAGAACTTGGAGTTCGAAGAAGAGCCTGTGTCCATTTTGGACAGGCAGGTGAGAAAGTTGAGGTATAAGGAGATTGCCTCTGTGAAAGTTCAACGGAAGCATCATCCTGTTGAGGAGGCCACTTGGGAGATGGAGGCTGATATGCGGAGCCGATATCCTCACTTGTTTACTATTTTCGATACGTTTCCACTTTTCGTTTCTATCCGTTCGAGGAAAAATGTTTGTTTAATTATTATTATTTTTTGGCAAAACCACCAAAGGTGGGCATTTATTCAAATCAAAATATTTACAGAAGGAAAACATAAATATTTACAAAAACAAATTACTGGAAAAAAAACATATCTAAAAAGCAATGGAAAAAGAACTAGCTATAATTCTACAATAATAGAACATCAACTTTCATCAGTGAAAAATCCAAGAGCATTGGTTTGTATCCATCATTCACACCTTCAATTCTCACAGGTGGAATGGATCAAATCTCTTGAAGACATCTTCAAGCTATCATGGATGTAGTTGAGTCCACTTGTAGTCTATGTTAACATATGAACTCAGCTAGTACACCTTCTGATAGATCTCCCATAGGTTATAACATTATTGTATATGTCCTTCTGATTTCTCTTGAGATCTGTATATTCCTTGTATAGCCAGAAATAATATTTTTTTCAGCAGAATGAACCATAGTTAATACCACACACTAAAGACAACGTTATTTCCAGTTTTAGTCTCTCCCTTGTATGCTTCTTCTCCTCATAGATTGTTCTTGAAGTTGTGACTGTTGGAAGATTGTTGTGTTGTAGTTCTTATCCTAAAATTTGGAATTTGACTCATATTCATGTTGATCAGTTTCCTTCCATGAGATGGAATATCATGAAATTGTGTATATCGAATTCTACCTACAATATCAAAAACCAAGTTAGTGAAATAATCTGCTACACAGTTCCCTTCTCTAAACACATGATGCATTGTCAATTGTTTGTCCTTCATCCAACATTGAATGCTTCTAACTATTAAAGCAATACTCTAAGACGCGTTTGTTTAATTGGTACCTGATGTAATGATCTGTTTGGTTGTTTTTAGCTAAAGACACTTATTTGACTAAACTATCCTTCTCATATACTCTATGTAGGTTTTGTGACATGCGAGATGGGTGGCACAGATCTTGAGGTACCATTATGTGATTTTTGGAAGAAAAACCTAAAATAGAGACTTTAGAATTGATAGGTTTGACCATTGAGTATATGGGTTTGTTTCTGAGTTCCGTCACTTCTGATAGTTTTGAAGGGTCATTTATGACTTAGTCGAGTCACTGGTTTGCTTCCCATGGTATTTAGATATAGTTTATGGTTTTAATTGTCAAATTGTGAAATTTGGGTATTTTGGGTGATTTCGTAGAAAACTGTCTTTGCTTGATCGTATGAGAAATCCAAGGGCGTGAGAGAGTTTGTCGCATTGTTTACCTTGGGGTGGCATGTTTGGTTTGTATCTGGGGGGGTCTTGGTATAGTTTTTGGGGTTTGGTGGAGAATTGGCTAGTTCATAGTTTGTTGGTTTCTGGTCTCTGCACCAGTTACCTTCTAGTCGCTTCTGCGTATCCGCCTCTGCGGAGGTTAGCTCGCAGATGCGGGCCTTGTGCATTATTGAGGTTTCTGCTTCTACGGATATTTTCTCGCAGAGGCGATGTCGCCTTTGCATAGTCCTTCTCACTCCAGCGATCATCTAGAATATTAAGTGAGTCCGCCTCGGTGATCTGTTTTCCGCTGAAGTGTGTTCACTTAGGCGAAGTCAATTCTGCTGAAGCGGAATTGTTGTTTCATATCAGAGTCTTAAATGGACTAAAACGAATTCATTTCCTAAAAACATTCTCTTGGGACTAGAGCTCGGCTAAGAAGGAATTTCTTGTGGATTTCATCTTGTTCTTCATTAGAGGTATAATTTCATCCCCTTTTAATTATTATTTATCATTTAAGACTTCTATCCTAGTGTAGATTCTATTTGGGAAGAAGATAGCCTAAGTTGTTCATGCTAGATTAAGAGGCTAAGAATCTTGAATTGGGGATTGTATATTCATTAAATGATTGTGATATTGTAATCTAATGTCGATTAATGATAGATGATCATGTTGTGTTGATTAATTTGGTATTAGGAACCCTTTTGAAACTGAGGGGAAAACCTAGGGTTTGGAGGGCTTTTTGCCTAATCTTACAATTGAGTGTCCAATTGGATTTAGTTTTCAAATTAACTTAAAAATATGATTATTTAGTATGTTATTATGCTTATTGGGTAATAAACTTTGGACTTTGCTACTGTGGGCCTGGGGTCAATTTTGGAATGAATGTTGTATTATTTGAAAGGACTAAGTCCTTTTATTTGTATTACTCTTAACGTAGAATCTATATATGTTAGACTACGTGTATTTCGAGGTGCTCCGAAAGGGCAAGGTCTGTGTTGAGGGTTGACGGTTTGTGGCTCCTGCTTGGCTCTGAGATAGGCTACGGTTTTTCTTTTGTAGACTCTCATAGAAGTGTATATTAGTTATAAATTTGAGGGATATTGGGCATGTTTGGGGGTCCCACCTTAGCGGTTGTGATGAACGCTTGGGTTGGTATTGGTGTTGAACTGTGATAATGGGTAATTTGGGGAATCGGCCTTAAGCTGTCTCTGACTAATCTTGTTTGAGATTGTCGCTATTATATGGGCTTGTCGCCATTGTTGATAATTTCTATGTTATTCATCACATTGCTTTCGATATGATAAACTGATTTACATGTAATTACGTATTATGAAGTTTCTAAAAGCATATGATATTCATCTCTTATACTTGATTGCACTCATACATCCTGATTACTTACCTTGTATTGTCATCTGCATTCATACACTCATAGTATTGGTGATATTGAAATGAGAGTGGTATGAAAATATTGTGGGTTCAATGAGATCGGGAAAGGTAAGGATATATTATGAGATGGTTGAAAACATTGAGATGATGTAAATGATTTATGATGATACTACTGCCAAGAGTTGGGATCCGTTGAGAAATTCTGGATGAATATATGGACGGTGCGTGTCCCCCATGGGTTGTAATTCATAGAATTTGAATGTGTGTATATCGGACATGAAAGGTACCTGTCATATTCATTGCATTTATTTCATATATACATTTATATCTTGATTACCTGTTGATTAGTAACGTGAATTCGATTGGTTATTTGAACTTAGGTAACTTGTAATAAAGGATCGTGTTGATTATTTCATAATACTTGGATTATTGGTTAATGAACTCTAAGTGAATAAGTTGATTTATATGTTTCATGAACTCTTATGTGAACAAGGTGATCTATATGATTCATTGAACTATTATGTGAACTAGGTGACTGATATGATTTATTAAATTATGTAGTATAAGATTATTTGAGAGTCAACTTGATGTTTATCTCTGTTATGTATCTTCCATCGTTGTCGGCCTATAATGCTTACAGGGGTACGTTGTGTACTCATGCTACACTTACTGCATTCTATTTGGATGCAGATACAGCGCCATATACCAGTTTAGGACTTCGTGGCTGAGTCTGAGTTGGAGGATATCTTGCATTCGGGGTGAGCATGCATCTTCCCTCATGCCCTGGATGCTCTCTCTTTATTATTGTCTCATCTTTGATTGTGAGACAGTTTTAGATTTTCAAACTATGTTACTCTTTATTTAGTGCTCTTGTATTCACAGACCATATTTTGGGGGGTTGTAATAACTTAGTATTCAGACTTATTTCCGTATTTATGTTATGATGAGACAATCTTATTAAATATTTTGTTATTTCTTCTTTTGTTATTATATTTTCTTGCTAATTTAGCAAGTGATTCGCTTATCGATGAAAAAAGTGTAGGTGCCACCACGATGCCTCAGAAAGGGTCGTGAAAATGAGATAATAATTTTTAATAAACAAAAATGTTTTTTTAGTCAAATGTAATTTAAATTTATGATCAATGTTTTTGAAAATATTTTTTTTGTATCATAAGTTAAATTTATCTCTCATAATACCGATCTTAAGAGGGTCGGCACCAGAAAGTAGAAGAACGACATAGTAGGAGTCGACGACAACGGTCAACCTTATGAAAACTAACAATTTTTTTGAGAGTGTAGGATTCCAAAACGCCGTCAGGAGGACGACGGTCTATTTCCCTAACTTGTTTGTTTATGATGAAACAAGTATAGCAAAGTGGAAATACTGACACCGGAAGATGACATGATCCGACCATTGGAGCCATAAAAATAGCAAAGCGCCACAAGAACGGCACAATTCGACAATGAGAGCTATGAACAGAATGATGCGCCACAAGGGCAGCACAATCCGACCATGAATAGAAAAAAGTGCCACAAGGGGGCACAATCTGGCCATGAGAGCCGTGAATAGAATGAAGCGCCACAAGGGCGGCGATCCGGCCATGAGAGCTATAAAAGAGAAAAGTGACACAAGGGCGGCGATCCGGCCATGAGAGCTATAAAAGAGCAAAGCGACACAAGGGCGGCATAATCCGGCCATGAGAGCCATAGAAGGACTAAGAAAGATAATTCGTCCATGAGAGTCATAAAAAAAAGCAAAGTGCCACAAGGGCGGCGTAATCTGGCCATGAGAGCCATAAAAGGATAAAGAAAGATAATCTAGCCATGAGAGCCTTAAAATAGCAAAGCACCACAAGGGCGGCATTATCCGGCCATGAGAGCCACAAAAGGATAAAGAAAGATAATCCGGTCGTGAGAGTTATAAAAGGACAAAATGGTCATCTGACCCGGAGGGTCACAGCCGACAAAAGGAGGAAAGAAAGACGGTCTAGCCTTAAGGGTCATACATATCATAAACTACATGCTGAGAGGGACATTCATACAAAAAAGCATCCCAAGAGGGTCATTCATACAAACAGAATGATGAGAGGGTCATTCATACAAACGTCATGCCTAGAGGGTTGTTCATTCAAAATGCATGCTGAGAGGGTCACTCATACAAATAGAATGCTGAGAGGGTCACTCATACAAATAGAATGCTGAGAGGGTCACTCATACAAATATAATGCTGAGAGGGCCATTCAAACAAATGGTATGCCGAGAGGGACATTCATACAAATAGCATGCTGAGATGGTCATTCATACAAACTGCATGTCGAGAGGGCTATTCATACAAATTGTATGCCGAGAGAGCCATTTATACAAAATGCATACCGAGAGGGTCATTCATACAAACTACATGCCGAGAGGGCGATTCATTCAAACTGCATGCCGAGAGGGCCATTCATTTAAACAAGCATACATAGAGGGTCGTTCATTCAGTTATAAGCATCGCTAGGAAGGCCATTTAGTCATATTTAGTTATCACATCGAACATGTATGCATTCAAACAAAATCAACAAAGTCATACGAGCAAGACGGTGCCGAAGGAGGCATCCGCTCAAACAAGTGCATTCATACAAGTCACACGAGTCAGACGGTGCTGGAGGAGGCATGCGCTTAGACAAGTGCATTCATACAAATCATATGAGACATACGATGTCGGAGGTGTCACCCACTCAAAATATCTACCCAAGAGGTACAACAAATAAAGTCGCATAGGTGTGGCAGAACAGAACAATTAAACACATCAATATCCCAGCCATGGAAATAGGTTAGAAGCTACCGAAAGTGGAGACCAAACAGACCAGATCCAGATGCATGCGGAGCAAACATGGATCTTTTTCTTGGGCAGACGTTTGAAACCGTGTGCCAATGAGAGTCAAGATCTCTGGACTTGGGCTTGAAAATTACTCCACACCACACTCGATCACAAGATAATAAAAGAAATTTTTAGTTTTTAAAACCCCACAACTGGCTGGCATGTACTGGAAAGGTTTTTCAAAATCAGCAATGGCATTCCCGCATAAGGGATACCCTTTTCAACCTATTGAGTCAAATTACAAGTGACCTGATTCCCAAAAATCGGGGATATGTAGGCGAACTCAATACCCGAGGACCAGTCATATTCTAAGAAAATTATTTCGGGACTTTTAGTTTTTGAGTTTACTTTGTTTTTATCACATTTTAGAAGTCTAAATTGAGTCGAACTACAAGTATCCTTAATTCTCATACAGCCTGTGATATGTAGGAAACCCAGAGACATGGTCCGATCATAATTTTCAAAATATTGCATAAAAGCGAGAAGTACTTTTCGATTGGTCAGCTTAAAACCAGGTTTGTCAAATTTCGTTGCTCAAAGATGGTCTTTCCATCCCCAAACAACGAATGGGTTGTTATTGACACCTAATTTTTATCCTTCAATAATTTTATTTAATTATTCAGGATTTCTGAGTTACAGACGGAGCCAAATATACTTTTTACAAGACGAAAATGATTTTACAAAATTATTCTGGAAGTATTCTATCATTTCATTTGACAAAATATCATCTAGTATATTTATTGTATATCATATCTTATTTCATAATTTTTTCAAAGTTAAAGTAAAGATAATTGTGTAATTAATTGCTTTAGCTCGATATTTAAAAATTATCAATATTTTATTCCATCAAATTGGGAAATTGTCTAATTAAATAGAATAAGTAAATTACATCTCAATTTCAAACCATCCTATTTTAAATTGAAATGATTTAAATGTGTCAAATTCCAATTGATATCGAATTTAGGCATAAATTGAAGCTTTTGACTTGATTTGGTCATAATTGAAACTATTTTGGTCAATTATTAATTTAAAAAATGGCCACATTTGCAAAATGTGACCACTTCCTATTTTCGTTTAATGAAAATATCGATGGGGCTTTTTTTTAAAATCAGTCGGGTGAATTCTTAACGTGAGAAGAATAAGTTCTTTCTTTGACCGAGGACACGTCTGAAGAGGAGGCTTAGCCCTCACTCAGATTTACTTATGGCTGGCCAGTGGGCCGGGTCGGCCCGGTCCCGCCTCGACACCGGCCCGAACCCGACTTGTTAAAAAAATTGCGGTATCGGGACTCGAACCGGGACGGGACATGGTCTCGTCCCGACCCGTCCCGGCCCACCCCAATCCTGCCAGGCCCGACCCTATCCCGCCCGAAACCCCCCTTGTACAAATAACTATTACACCAACGACTATTTTACATTTTGGCCATTGTGCAATGGCCATTTTTGGCCTCCCCCAACCCCTTACCCCCTTGGTATTTATCTTTAACCCATAAATTATTATATTTACACTTTAACCCAATTTTCCAACTATAAATACCTAATTTCTCTTCATCTTTCTCACAAATCTTCCTATAATCTCTCTAATATCTCAATCTATCTTTCTACAAGTCTACATTGTCTACTAAATATAGAATTTTATTTATTCATTTGAGAGTGAAGTTGGCAACTAGCTTGAGGATCTTCCATCGAGCAAAGTTTCAATTTTCAACCTCTCGATTACACGTCGATGTTATGTCGGCGTTTGATACATTCGTTCATTCATTAAATTATTATTGTCTGTTTATTTTATTTAGCGCACTTAATTTCATTTACTTTAATTATTTATTAGTATAATTATAAATTTATAAAGGAAGGATATAAACGTATGCTTACGGGTAGGGGTCGGACTTCTTCTAGTAGGGGAAAAAGGGCAATGGTACTTCTTCTGGTCATCTATTTCTAGACAGAATCCTATTCCTACACAGGATGATTTTGTTGATACTGAACATTTCCTACAATACCATTAGATTTAGACGAGGAGCTATTTTCTGGAATTCAAGAAGACTTTAATTTAGACGATGATCTAGATGATACACCCACTAATGTAGATGACAACACACCCACTAGTGCACCTTCAACTGAAATGTCTCTTATTCTCCCTAGTATGAGACGAGGTCCAGCAAAATGACCACTAAAATCAGATGCATGGACATTTTTTGATAGGGACGTAGAGAATCAAGTAGCTAGATGTAAAATTTGTAAAGATGTTTTAAAATTTAAAATTGGAAAAGGTTACGGTGGGACGGGGGCTTTAATGAGGCACGTAGCAAAGGCTCATCCAGCTAGATATGCCCAATACGATTCTTCAAAATCGGGTACGCAAACGTCCGCTCCATCCGGACAAGGTTCACATACTGTCCTGGACTAAGTACAAGGTCAAATTAACCCCACGACGGGGGGAATTTGTAGGCCCTAATTACAATAAACATAGAGATAGGGAAGCAATAACAAAATTAGTTATTGTGGAGGGTTTATCTTTTTCATTTCCTTCATCTCCCGATTTTATTCATTACATTAGAGATATGTATAATCCTGCTTTTAACGGTTTTCCTAGATCAACTGTTAAGAGAGATGTATTTAAATTTGCACATGAATATCAACAATATTTACGTTATTCATTATATCATTTTAATGGCAAAGTGGCTATCACTTCTGATATAGGCCGTAGTACTAACAATCATGATTATTTAACGTTAATCTGTCATTGGATAGATTATAAATGGTCTATGCAAAAACGTATCTTAGCGTATAGATATATAGATGATAGGCATACTAATACTTTTATTGCAGAAAATATTTATCAAGTGTGGGATTATTACGGAATAACTGATAAAATTATGACTATTACATGGATCTAGACCTGAAACCTCCTATGCTAAGCTATTTGTATCAATACAAAATGAAAGCTTAAACATGATACATTTGTAAGATAAGTAATAACGTACTCCACTTATGCATTTTCTACCCTCTGATATGTAGTTGCAGAACTATATCTTTGATGATCTGAACATTTATTTTAATTTTGTCCTGAAATCTTCTAACATTCCTCTTCATCCAAATATGATCAACAACTGATGCACCTAGAAAGTCTAGGATATTTGCTCTTGGCCTATTGGTATGGACATTTTAGAAAAGTCAAGCTATCTCTCATGTCCAATTTCCAATTTGTCTCTGTACTCCCATCCAAGATAGAATGGTTGCTCATATGTACTTTGTGTGCCTGCAATCAAAATATAAATGTAGCAATGTTTCTCCACAGAATTTGAATCGCAAAGGATACAATATTGTGATACTTGTATGCCCCATTTGCAAGCCTATTCAATGTACCCAGTCTGTTTTAAATTGCTAGCCATAGGATGAAATGTTGTTTTGGTATAGCCCCTAAAGACACATAACTAAATTCCTCCAAGTAGACACTGTTGGAAATTTGTCTTAGGTGGAGAGGTGCGTCCACCCATATTTAATGAATTAAACACTAGTGTTCCGCATGTTGGAGGCTTTGTCTCTTCATACGTGCATAATCTACTAAGTGAGTAGATGACCGTAGGGCCAAGAATCGTCAAATTTCATTGAGAAATGAAAGATATATTGATCCACGAAGTAAGATGTTTGAGGCATGAAAATATGGTGTGGGACAAATCTACCACATCGGTGGGAAAATGAAGAATTGCTCTCTTTATAAGTCTCATAATTGGCTAAGGTTTGGGACCCCAAGGGGTAACCCATGTGTTTAAAGGAGGGAGAACCTAGATGTGCTTGGGTTCAAGGCTAAGCCCACACGCGCGCCGCCGCCCGTCACGTCCGGGCTCGGGTCACGAGACTTTCTGATATTATCTCTTTGGACTCCAAAGTGTTTAATAGTTACAGTTTGGTCCCTGGAGTTTCTGAAAATATGAATATGGCAACAACGGAAGACAAAAAGTTTCTACCTACCGTTTGAGCTGATTTTTGGAGCATTACTTGGCTGTTAACTCCTCCATAACAGCCCTCACTAATGGCCATGTTTTGGCAGTTGAGAAGTCCCTCCCTTATGCTATATATTGGAGCTTTTTGGTTCAATTGTGTGACACACAAACACAAAATATACATAGAAAAATGAGACAACATATATACACAGAGACAAACAGAAGAGAAACTGAAATTCAATCCAAAACGTGAGCAGAAACGTTGGGACTAAAACAGAAACTCTTCCTTCCTTTTTCATTCTTCAGCAAGTCGTTTCGTGTTTGTTTTCTTCGTCAGAATCAACCTATTTGCTTTGTAGTGTTGATTAGTTGCTATTTTATCTTGGGAGACTATTGCCCGTTAATGTAAAAGCATATATACGGGGAAATCTTGTCTTAAAGACAGAGAGCCATCTCTAGACTCAGCACACAGTTGTAACCATCCAGATTTAGTATTTCTTGATTTCAGGTTATCAAGATTCAAGACTCAACAACTTTGCGGCAGTTCTGATTATTGGCTATTCGTTTATCCTTTCGATTCGAACACTTGTAATATTTATTTACTTCCCGTACTGCTTTACATATCCAACAGACACGTAGGTAAAACACATAGGTGAAACATATAGGTGACATACGTAGGTGAAGTTAGTAGGTCGTCTACCTTTGTCCGATGTCTTATTCGTTTATGAATCTCATTTACTTTAACTATGCTTAACATTTACATACACTTGGACCCTTAGGCAACAACTATAAACTTATTTTTTCATATTCAAGTAAATTCGTCGACTTCAACTTAGTCATACACGTGCTAAGAAGTACGGGGTATTACAGTTGTATTAGTTAGGTTCTTTTACATTACACCTATTTACCTTTGCAAATATTGTGTAATAGGTGTTTCGTTGGTTAGTTACTGGATCTCTAGAAACATAGCTAGGTTGTTTAGGCGGACTATTGAAGAAACATGTCCTTTAGGTGTTACAAGGAATCAGTAAACCTTTGAATTACTCCGGATTATAGTGAAAATTTGGTAAATCCTATACGAAGATAGATCATAGTTTCTTACTCTCTTAAATAAGGAGTTTTTCACGTGAAAATCTTGTGTTGATATTTTATTCCGATGCATTACCTTCTTACGTAAACTGTTCCAAGAAACATATTTTTGGAGCATATAGGAGTAGCCCGGTCCTAACAAGACCACACGATTAAAGAAGATTTTGGTATATTCTACATATCTTTAGTTTAAGATCACAAGATTAAAAACCTTCTTTATTGTCTTAAACTCCGTATCAAATCAAAATTACAGATGGAAATGGAGGGAGTAATAAACAAGAAAGTATAATTCATAAGTAGAGTGGACATGATAAGGTAGATATCGAACTATCACATAAAAATTTAAATATTTTATACTGTGATTTCAATATTATGGTATCCAGTATGATCATTGGTATGCATTTTAAATTTCTTTTGTTATTTAGTATTTATTAAATAGAATCAAAATATCATACTGAAGTATATAATTCATATGTATTATTATAATACTAATAAATATATAAACTAATATTAGTACAATACTTGTTTAGACGTTAGAACTCAAACTACTCTATCTTAGTAGTATTGTCCTTTATGTGTAATTAATTAATGTGGAAAATTGGGGTTGTACTTTATTTTGAATATTTCTACATATATATAAATTGGTAAAACTTTAAATGGTCATAATTCTGCGCTCGAATGTCCGTTTTATCCGATTTATTTTTCAATTTTGCATATTTTTTCAAGATGGGGCTGGG
The DNA here is from genome assembly GCA_034509755.1 of Anisodus tanguticus. NCBI lineage: Eukaryota > Viridiplantae > Streptophyta > Magnoliopsida > Solanales > Solanaceae > Anisodus > Anisodus tanguticus. The sequence goes on from CM067561.1 coordinate 12,472,750, forward strand.
CAAACTGCCACATGGCGCAACCAATTTTTACGAAAACGTCTGTTTTCCCCATCAATTTGTGTTTTCCCCAAATCTATTTCTAATTTTCCTTTTTCTTTAGTAAACATCTCACGATACACAGATTTCAACGTCGAAATTTCATGATAGTATAGGTGTGAATGTCAATTTCAGTTTTGGAAATTCAAATTTTATTTTTAAAAAAATCATCGGCCCGACCCAATCCGGCCCTGGACCGCCAAAAAATTCCGACGGGTCAGGGCCATGGTCGGATTTTTTTTTTAAAAATAGGATCAGAATCGGAAAAGTATCATAATTTCAATCAAACTTAAAAACAATTAGACCGAAAACCAAAATTACAGTTTGTAGCATAGTGTACTACCCCTATAATCATAGGTAAGCATGTATGTAAGTGTTTGAGAAATTAAAAAGAATTGAGGTCTTTCGTAGCAATTCCGAGAAACATGCTGACAAGAGCCACAATAATGACTTGGGACATCATCAAGAAAGTGAAACCTCTGCCACCACAACCACATAGCCCAAAGGAAGCACGAATCGATCAATTAAAAGATGGGCAGCAGGAGGAGGGTTGTGGTTTCAGATTTCATCATGTCGTTTATGTGGGTTTGGTCAAGTGTCCTTATCAAGATGTTTGTTCATACAATCTTGGGTTATGGTGCTCATGATCTCAAAGGTGAAATCTTCAAACATGCTATTTCTGTCATCAATATGTTCTTTTTTGCCTTCTTGAGCAAAGCTACCAACGGTGGGGCCTACAACCCTCTTACAGTCTTGTCCGGTGCCATCTCTGGAAACCTCACCAATTTCATCTTCACTGTTGCTGCTAGAATTCCTGCTCAGGTACCACTTTTTTTTTATGTAACACTCAATTAAAATGTTTTATACCAATTGGTGCTTTATCTGGAATGAATTTGAAAAATTCTTTAAATTAATGATCTAAGGATGAGTAGTCTGTTTAAACCACAATCCTAAGGAGCCTGCTTGAATCAAGTTGAGTGAGGAAAGGGATGAGATTTGAAAGTTGGATGAAAAAGTATTCACGTTTGGCATATGCCTGCTCTGACCGAGATCTTTGGGGATGATTCCGTACTACAGTTCGGTGGAGGAACTTTAGGACATCCTTAGGGTAATGCGCCAGGTGCCGTAGCTAACCGAGTAGCTCTAGAAGCATGTGTAAAAGCTCGTAATGAAGGACGTGATCCTTTTGTCCTTTATTCCACCTAAGATTAAGATAGGCTAGTTCGAGGAAAGAGATCTCGTGAGAAGACTGCTCAAGACAAAGACTTCCACCTAGCTCAGCTGTTTGAGCGAATACAACTTAAGCCCTTATCCGGGGTCACTACCGAAGCTAGGTTATTATAACCTCTTTCCTTCAATAGAATAGAGTGGCAATTCTTCTATAGATGTCGTCCGCTGCTTCGATACCAGCAGCAATGGGCTCATTAGCCACACCGGCCCTGCCAGATTCACTTCTGGCAAGGAGATGGAGAAAGAAGTTGCTGTTGGTATGGAGCTTGCAGTCTCTAGGATGTGTGTAGTAGTCCTTTAAATTTTGTGTCTTACACTTGTCTGGTAGAACGTTGGAATTGGAAACTTACTAAATATAGAAGTCTTTGTGGGACAACCAAAAGGAAAAGTAAGACACTTAAATTGGGACGGAGGGAGTATATAAAATGGTACAGATTTAACCTAGGAGCAGAGGGCTAAAATTAAAAAGAGGGTGGCTTAGCCCCAGAGACATAAGTATAAATATGACATTTTGAAGGCCATTTTACTACTTAAGCTAACCAATTCTGGAGAGGAGGTTTGATGCCTTCCCAACGTAACAGATTCACAACATGATAATATAAGTAGGTAAACTAATCTGAGGCATGTTTAGTGCAAATAAATGTTGTATAATGAGCCGAGAAACAGCATTTTGATAGCTTATTTGGCTGAGTGAAAAAACTTAAAAATGAGGCAAGGGGAATAAATGCTCTTACACATAAGAGAAATATCAACATCCCAACATCTGTCAAAACGGTACCATGTGGAGAGCCAGAGTATTTCTTTCCTTTGAAAAACTTACAGAAACCAACACATCAGGTGTTATTTACAAGTTCCCTAGCTCTTGCTAGTTGTTATTATATCGCATTCCTTCTTATGTTTCCTTTTCCGATATACTGAGCTTCCAAGCTTCTGATCTCCTGATCGTGATATGTTACAGCCTTGCTGGTTTCAAATTACCTATCCCACTTGAGTGATGTCTTTGTTTAAAAAGCTCTTGTAATAGTTTTTTGTTCAACATAGTTACATTTCCAATTCAATATGACATGCTTGTCTTTTTGTTGAAACATTTGGTCAGTAGGTTTCCTTTTGTTTTTTGTGTTTCTGGTTTTTCTGATATGTCATGGTTGTGATAATTGGTTGTCAACATAAAAATGATGTTCATTAATTGGAAAAATAATTTGTTTTTCTCTTATTACCTATTCAAATCAGGTATCCTGTTCCCATATGGTTGTCTTTCAGATCATTTCCATCTATGCTGGCCATCAGATTCATATCATCTTGAAAAGCAAACTAATGTGACTTTGTTTGGTCGTACCCAGTCTTTTTGTTGCCCGAGACTGATAAAAAAACAAACCTCCTTGTATTTTTGGAATAAGATCCATTTAAACCTAATCTCTTTCTGATATAAAGAAAGTTGCACAATTTTTTATGTGAGTGCATTGGTGCTTCTCCTTTTGGATGCATTTATTTGGGAAGTTTGATTTTTTAGGCATTGGAAGGGCCTATTCTAATGGAAATCAGCCCCCCTATCTTTCAAACATGTTGTCCATGTTAATAAGAAAAGATGTAGTATCAATAGGGAAAGAAGAGTACAAGGAAGAAGACTAGGACTCCTCAAGTTAAACAAGATAAATAAGTGCACAGATTTCTTCAGTCCTGCTAAGATCAGTAAAGTGGATATCTAGAAAAAGACCTATAACCTTATTCCATAGAGATAACTAGGAAACCACTCTACCGCATTAACTGACTACATCTTAAGACACTGGTCTAGAAATGTTCCAGCAGCACACACCAACAAAATGCATCAGTTTACCACAACCAAAGCCCCTCTTTATGTATGTTATAGTCAAACCTAAATTTGATATAGAACTGGACCCTCGATATATCCCCGTACAAGCTAGAAATTCTCTGCACAAAAAACAACACAAAGACAAATCTGAATGAGTTGAATTTCATGTGTCTGCTGCAACAATCGAGGTTTTATGACCTTGTAAGGTCTCTCGATTTTAGCAGGTCATCGGTATTAAGCCTCTCATGAGAGGACCATGCATATGCCTTAAGTTTCAATAAAAGAATTGAATTCTAGCTAGGGGGAGAGAGAGGCTCTGTTGAGAAACACTAGGCACATATAAGAAGCATTTGCCGCTGAAGCTCTTAGAAGGATTAAGGTGCTTTATGTTAGACAAGGATATGGAAATGAGAAGGCCAAAATAATTATCAGCTCTTTGGTTTTCCTTTCATTCGAGGTTCAATAGATGTAAAAGATCAACAATAAAAAATTCAGTTCCTAGTGGTAAAAGGATAAAATAGAAGCCTCATGGGGTGGAAAAATGGGGTACAATAGAGTCAATGGCATGTGTTGTGCAAGGAGCGTATCAAAAGGCAAATGCAGAGATGACTGAAAGCAAGGGAGGTCATGCCCGGCTAAATCTGTGTGTCTTTGTATTGAGTGAAGTATTTATTCCTTTTAGTGGTTTAGAAAGGAGGATATTAGAAAAATCAAACAAGGATTCCCAGCAACGCAATACCAAAAATGACACTGAGATGGAAATAGACTCCATCAACCTAGTCAGTGTTGATACAAGAAGCAGCAACCAGCTGAAAAAAAACAAAAGAAAGTTTGTTAAACATATTTCCATTCCAGAAGATGTTACTCTAGATGGAGAAAAAAGAGAAAACAATGGCAATATCATAAAGGAAGGTAAAAAATATGGAACAAAATGGACACCTATCAACCTGCCTAAGAAAAAGGGAAGCTCAGCTAACAGTGTTGTGGACAGAAGAAGTGAGAATCTGGATCCTGGATCAGATATTGATATAGACTCCCTTATGCCCATATCTGATATTGATCCACATGATAAGAATGAAAATAGAGAAGAGAACCAAGAGGAAGTATATCATGATACAGAGATTTGACCAATGCAGACATGAGGTTCTCAACTCACACTCTGATGATGAAGCCATTAGAGGGGGTACCAGATTTGAGAGCCAAGATGTCTTCCACTCTCCAATCAATCCAGTACAGCAAAACATAACCTTTTTCAACAATTTATCACCAAGGAATCACCAGAATCCAGGTGGTGACTTCTTACAGATCAACACAACAGCTGGTGAAGAATCAAAGCTCAAAAGTATCCCTACACCTAAAAGTTCCTAATGATAAGTACACTATCATGGAATGTAAGGGGTAAGGGTCTAAAGGATCTTGGAAAAGACTCCTTGCCATCAAGCAACAATTCAACAATCCTTTGATCTGCCTACAAGAACCCATGGTTGAAAGTAGAAAGATTGAAAAGTACAAAAGAAAGTTAAACATGCAGTCTGGTTTTTATAACTGCTCTAACAAAATTTGGATCCTATGGACTCATGAGGTTGATGTAACTATTGTGCATGATAAGGAATAATGTGTTTTACTCAGATTCTCCCATCTCAATGATCCCCCCATATTCTTGACAGTTGTGTATGCTAAGTGCAGTGAAGAGTTGAGAAGGGATCTTTGGCAAGATCTAAAAGACATGTCAGATAGCATTCAAGGCCCATGGGGAGTGATTGGGGACTTCAATGTAATCACCTTCCATGAGGAAAAGAGAGGAGGGAGAAGCTACAAAATGGAAGATAGCATTGATTTTATTGAATGTTTGAATGAGTGTGGGCTACAAGATGCAGGATTCATAGGTTCTAATTTCACATGGTGTGACAACAAAGATCCACCAACTACTATATGGCAAAGACTTGACTGATTGGTTTTCAACTCTGACTGGTTTGACAATATCAACAGTACCTCAGTTACTCATTTACCCAGAGCACGTTCTAATCATGCCCCCCTCTTGGTTAAACTGAACAATGAAGTTTCCTCACACATCAAATACTTTAAGTTTCTCAATTTTCGGACTGAGCACCCTGACTTCCTTAAGACTGTCCAAGAAAGCTGGGAGGAGGAAGTTTATGTCAATCCACTTTTTATTCTGCATCAAAAGTTAAAAGAGTTACCAAAACTCTGAGCCAGTGGTCTAGACACACCTATGGGAATATCTATGAAGCCCCTAAAAGGCTAGAGGCTGAGTTGAGAGAACCGGAGGATATTTGTGTGGCATGCAACAGACAGAGTAGAGCTGAGTTCACTAAATATCTGAAGATTCAAGATCATATTCTAAGACAAAAAGTAAGAGCCAAATGGTTAGAGGAGGGAGATGCAAACACTGCCTATTTCCATAATATCATCAAGGACAGAAGACGAAGGCTCACTATTAGCAAAATCATAGATGATCAGGAGCAGTGGATTGAGGGTAATGATGCTATTGCCCAAGCTGCAGTCAGACCCTTCCAACACATGTTTATCCAAGATACTCAAATTACTAACTTTGATGCTTTGAACTGTATTGTGAGAATCATAGAAGAGGAAGACAACAACATGTTTATTGCCATTCCCATCCTGCAAGAAGCTAAGGATAGTGTTTTCTCTATTGATAATGAAAGTGCTCCTGGACCTGATGGATTGAGTAACTGTTTTTTATCAGAGTGCTCGGGATATTATTAGTAGGGACCTTCACAGAGCCATTGAATCTTTATTTAATGGTGCTAAACTGCCAAAATTCTTCACCCATACTTGTTTGGTTGTGATCCCTAAAATGGAGAACCCCCAGAAATTTTCTGATCTCAGACCCATTAGCTTATGTAATGTGTCTAGTAAAGTCATTTCCAAGATTATTAACTCAAGACTGGCGGGTATACTCCCAAGAATTATTTCTAAGAACCAGTCAGGTTTCATCAAAGGAAGGGCTATTATAGAGAGTATCATGCTTGCTCAAGAGATTATCAATTACATTAGAAAGCTTGCTAGGGGAGGAAATGTTGTCATAAAGCTAGATATGGCCAAAGCTTATGACAGGGTATGTTGGGATTACCTTGGTATGGCTTTCAAAAAGCTTGGTTTCTCTGATTGGTGGATCCATATTATTCACAACTACATTTCCAACAATTGGTACTCTATTATTGTTAATGGGGGCAGACATGGTTTCTTTAAATCTGAGAGAGGCTTAAGACAAGGAGACCCCATCTCCCCTTCTTTATTTGTGACGCTCAATGACCTGCACAATAAAGCTGGGTACAAGGGTTTCTATATGAATCTTAATGGCCTTAAGATCAATCACCTTGCATTTGCTGATGATACCATTCTTTTTTGCAATGGTAGCAAAAGACCTCTTGAGATGATTTTGAAAACCCTCAAGTTTATGAGACTCTCCCTGGACAGCTTATAAACAAAGAGAAAAGTTGTTTTGCTGTGGCCTCTAATACTAGTATCTCCTTTATTAACAGGATAAAGGCTATTACTGGTATGGATCACCATGAATTTCCAATCAAGTACTTGGGATGTCCCCTTATCACAGGAAAGAAAAAAATTTGTCACTATTCAGACATTGTGAATAAGGTTATAAATAAGGGGATGGCACGCTAAATTTCTATCTACTGGAGGGAGAGCCATCATGATTAGACATGTTTTATTGGCCCTTCCTATCCATTTATTATCTGCTACTAACCCCCCATTGGGTACTTTTGATCTCATTGAGAAGTATATTGCTAGATTCTTTTGGTCTGGCCAAGATAATGGTGGCAAACACCACTGGGCAGCTTGGCACAATTTATGTTACCCTTACAATGAGGGAGGAGAAAATTTCAGAAGCTTGACAGACACTTGCCAAGCTTTTCAAGCCAAACAATGGTGGAATTTGAGAACCACCAACTCTCTTTGGAGAGAAATTATGAGAGTCAAGTTCTTCCCTAATGAACACCCCACCACAGCCCAATGGCAAAAAGGGCAAGCTCAAAGCTGGAAGATGCTTAATGAAATCAAAGAGGAAGTTGAGTGTAATATCCTATGGAGAATTGGCCAGGGTGAAGTGTCCTTCTGGTATGACATCTGGTCTAACCTTGGACCACTTTATAATCTTCTACCCGCCAATGCTCCACTCAACAACATCATGATAAGGGACATTCTCAATGGTAACAATTGGAATTGGGATGCTTTAGAAGTTCAACCTGATGAGGAAACTAAAGGAAAGATCATTGAGCTCAATATTAAAATTGACAACACAAGAAAGGATAGAGCTATTTGGACCCCTGATGAGGCTGGTTTGTTCACTGTGGTTTCTGAGACAAAAAAGGGACAATGACAGCTTTGTAACTGTATCTGGCACAAGGATATCCCCTTCAAGATATCCTTTTTGAATTGGAGAGCAATAAAAAACAAGCTTTCTACAGAGGAAAGAGTTTCAAGATTTGGGATCAACACAGGTGCTACTTGTCACTGCTGCGGTAATCCAACAACACAAATACTAATGTGGAAGATATTGAGCACCTATTCAACAGAGGGGAACATGCAAGGAAAATTTGGAACTACTTTGCTAATCCGCTTGGTATTGATCACAGAAATAGAAGCTTGAAGATGCTTCTCCTGAATTGGTGGAACTTCAAAGCTCACAACAGCATTGCTAAGTTCATTACCAGGGTTCTACCAATGATCATATGCTGGGAGTTGTGGAAGTCCAGATGTAGCAAGAAATTTGAAAATATCACCCCATCCTTTTATAGAACCAAAGTTAATATTCTGTCTTTTCTATTGTAGGTAACCAATAAAATATTTGGAAGTGATAGAATAGGAGAAGACTAGAGAGCAATATGTCAAGCTTGTGATGCAAAGTTCAACAAAAAATTAGCACTATTGTAAGGTGGACAAAACCAAGAGCACAAACTATAAAGATCAACACTGATGGGAGCTGTATTCAAGGTATATGTGGAGGTGGAGGCATAGTCAGAGATAGCAAGGGAAGTTTCATTTTTGCCTTCTCCATACCACTGGGAACAGGGACCAACAACATGGCTGAAGCAGCAGCCATGCTTTTTGGACTACAATGGTGCTCTAACAATGGATACAGAGCAGTCTGGGGAGAAACAGATTCCCTTCTAGTATCTAAATGTGTAAGAAGGGAGTGGAAAGTACCCTGGAAAATTACAAACTACATCACTAACATTCAGAATTTAGTTGGAGAACATGGATTTAGAATCAACAACTGCTACAGGGAAGCCAACCAACCAGCTGATAGATTGGCTAACCTGAGCCATAGACTTGAAGAAATCCAGGTGTTCAACTCTTTTTCTGATCTCCCTAACAACATCAAGGGCCTAATAAATATGGACAGATGGAACTTACCATCATTCAGGATCAAACAAGCAAAACCCTCTCAAATAGTTTATGATCCCCCTTGAGCTCTATTCTACTATTCACTGTTTTGGTTAGGCTTAGAAGTATAGTCTCATCTCAACGATCATGTACAAAGTTTGAGATGCCAAACTCAAATATTGTAACTTTTTGCACATAAATGATCAATGGAGACAATGTTTAACCAAAAAAAAAAAGGGAATGCTGAATTTTCTAATTTCTATTTATAATGGATTGGTCATACCTACCAACAATCATCCAAAAGCAAATTGATGTGCCATTGTTAACTTCTGAAGAAAACAGGGGGATGACGATAGTATACCTGAGAGATAAATTTCGTTGAGAGGCTTATCAATAATTTATCAGGTAATCAAAGGACTAGTCTTGTGGTTAAAGTCAGGTAGGTCCATCACTGAAATTGTTAGTTTAACTTCTAACATAGTTAACCCAACTACCGGGAAGGTGGCTCATACTTTCTCTAGAGCCGACCAGCTAAAGGGGAGGCTCCCCAACATGCTGGTTACTTGTGTTGGTTCATTCCAATTATCTTATCAATAGGCAAAGCTAGCTTGATATGTCGACCCCAAGATGGTAACATACACTCTCACCTTGACATCTGTCGGAACTGTTTACGTACATTAAATGCCATTAGAGTTCATTTTTGCCATTACATGTCTTTTTTGCTGACCTGACTGGTGAGCCCCTTCCACAAAGGGGCGGGGTTGTTTTTTTGGCTTGCAGTGGAGTGTTTATCATTCTGCAATTAGTTTCTGTTGGACTCTGCTGCAGAAGTTTGAAGTTACTTATTGCTTTAACAGAATGTTAAATTGGTTTAGTCTTAGTTGAAGGAAATTCCCAAGGTGATTCATTTTTGTCAATGGAAATGTAGAACATGGCCTTTGCACGTGCTCAACGCAAAACAAATACATGCAATAAGGCTTGTTTAAGCTTTCATTTTTTCGCACACCTAAACTTGTCCAATAAGTGCTGAATTGTCTGTACCCCTCCTCATCTAAAAGTTTAAAATATCAGATTTTTTTTGTTAGCATAAATCCACATGTGAGCCTGACATTTTTATGGGACAAGCACTTGGAATTACTTTTTGTAAATCGGTGACTATGAGACTTGAACGTATGATCTTGACTTGATCTGCTATGTTAAATTGTTGGACCACCTCATCTTTTTCTTTTTTTTATAATGGGGAAATCCGGAGGGCCAGCAGCGCAGTGTTCGAAATTCAGTGGATAATGGACTCGCCTTTTTGCCGTTCTCCACTTAAATATTATTCCTTCCATCCCAATTCTTGTGGCACTGTTTGACTAAGCACAAAGTTTAAAGAAAGGAAAACTTTTGAAATTTGTGGTCTAAAACACATTAGACATTTGCGTGGCTATAAATCATTTATTAAGGGTAAAAGGGGAACTTTAAAGTTCTAATTATAGAAAGGTGACATTCTTTTTGGGAAAAACTAAAAAGGAAAATGTGTCACGTAAGTTGGGACGGTAGGAGTATGTTTTTTGTCCGCGACAGAGTTTGAACCAGCGACATGCGCCTAACATACACATCACGTGTAGCACTCTCACCAGTTGACCAAAGTCCTGGGGGCAAGTGTCTTCCACCTCATCTAATTGTGTAAGTGTTCCCAAAAGGGTTTGTGAAGGTTTTAGCCTGCTCTACCAGTTGCGTCAAGTTTGTGTTAGATGTTCAAATTCTCTCACATGATATCAGAGCCACTCTTTAGGAATTTCATTCTCACACTTGTAATTTAATCACAAGGACATGAGGTAGGGTGTTGATTTATATAGTTGTCTCACATGGATTGTGTAAAGGTTTCCCAAAGGAATATTAGGGTCTTGTACCACTCCACTCATTGTCTTAAAGTTTTGTGTTGAGCAGGTTGGATTGTCAGCCTTCTTCACAATTACGAAAGTAAATTATGGTATGATGTGACCTAATCTCTCTGTTAAATACAACAGTCTTGTGGGTGACTAAATGAAGTTGGCTCAGTTAGTAGAAAGATGAGATTAGGTTATTAATAAGTTGTTATTAGCTTTAAAGATGCGCCCTAATTGCTTGTCAGTCATATTCTGAAGTTACTCACCATACACTTTGCAATCAAATTTGGGCAATGGCATTGTGACTTGATTTCTTTTTACTTTACTTTTTTTCCCAGAAAAGCTTATTATAGATGATTGTTTCTTCTGATGTACAATTCCCCTATTTTATTACTTTTAAGGTTTTTGGTTCAATTACTGGGGTTAGACTCATCATTGCGGCATTTCCAAACATAGGACTTGGACCTCGTTTGAACATTGACATCCATCGAGGTGCATTAACTGAAGGATGTTTGACATTTGCAATTGTTACCATTTCACTTGGACTTTCCAGAAGAAGTCAAGCGAGTACCTTCATGAAGACGTGGATATCCAGTCTGTCCAAGCTGACGCTTCACATTCTTGGTTCTGATCTGACAGGGGGATGCATGAATCCAGCTTCTGTAAGTACTTCCTTGTGCTATAAATTATATGTTTTATGAAGTGATCGATTGTCGGACATGAAGATGTCGAGTTAAATACATTTTGTAGGTGATGGGGTGGGCTTATGCTCGGCGGGATCATGTAACTAAGGAGCATATACATGTTTATTGGCTTGCTCCAATACAAGCAACTCTGTTGGCTGTGTGGACTTTCAATTTGCTAGTTTCCCCACCAAAGGACGAAAAAGAGAAGATGAAAGAGAAAAAATCAGAATGAAGGGGATTCCTAAAGTATTGCTCATCATTCAATTTGAAATCTTTCCTTCAGAGAAACTACAGACTGATAGATTGGAATCTGATGATTGCATAAACTTATTTTTCTAAACTCAATGTTGTAAAATGTTCAGTTAAGGTATGTAAGTTATCTCAATGAAATTACACCCCACCCCCTCTTTTAATTCTTGATGAAAATTCGTTCTGTGTGGGTTTGGATAAATATCGCTTTCCAGGGTTTTAATTGTTGTCTTCGGAAGGTTAACTTTTACGGTGGTCAAGTCTTATATGTGTAGACCTAATGGGAAGTGTATTGTGCATGACTGAACCCATTTATTTTTACATATATATGTAAAAATTATTAATACTACAGTAAGTATTAGTGCTTAGAAGTTTAAGGTTGTATTCAGCAAGTTTAAATTTTTGATATGCCTCTACATAATGGGATAGGAAACCAGTTCATCAAGCGTGATGTATAGGGAATTTCAATGTTGATAACCTTCAAGAAATTTGTTTGTATCGCAGGGTTGTATGTACCTTTATATTATTGGTTTAATTGAACACATAACTTTTCATGTGAAGTATAAATTTATGTGTAAAAATATATTAAAATTGTAATAGATAGTAGATATTAACCTAGGGGTGTTCATGGTCGGTTTTTGGTTAAAATCAAAATCAAACCAACAGTCGGGTTTTTAATTATTAAAATCAAATACCACATATAATATATACCCAACAGTTTGGTTGTTGTCGGTTAGATTCATTTTGGTGCTATTTTTCGGGTTTAAAAAGCCTCACGCCATTTCTCTCTTTCATATCGTAAAGACATTTTCATCATTCTTAATTTATAATTCGTGTGAGCTATAATTTTCTTGGATTATGGAGGAATGTCTTAAGATCTATAAAATAAAATTTATAAGAAAATATACCTTTTTTTTAGGTAAATCTCATAATTGCTTCTTCGAATAAATGAGTTTGGATTCATGAATTTCTTTTAAGAAACTGGCTTAAGGTTTAAAGTTCATTAGATAAATAAAGAAAATTCGATGAAAGACTAAACATAGTATTTAAAATTCCTTATAAAAATTAATATATTGTATATATTTAATTATAAAAATTGTGTACATTATTCAGTCGGTTTGTTCGAATTTCTCATCGGTTTGTTTTTAATAAAACAAATCAAATCAAATATTATCGATTTTTTAAAATTTAAAACTAAACTAAACCAAATTCAAACAACTATCGACTTATTTGATCAGTCTGATTAGATTTGCGGTTTGGATCGGTTTTTAATCAAACCGTGAACACTCCTATATGAACCCATAACTTTAAAAGTATAATGAGTTCAATGCTAAAAATCTTAAAAGATTGAACTCATAAAATTAAAATTCTAGATTAATCTCTATGTATCCCCTAAGTAATACATATACAATATTTCTTTTATGGACAGTAAATATTTCACGCCTCAAAGTTTCCTTCTTCGATTCTATTCATCAAATTTTTAAAGGGAAAAGATGCAAATATACCCCTCAACTTTGTGATTGAGAGCAGATACCCCTAGTTAAAAAAGGGTGCATATATATACATATTATTACACCAAGGGAAAATGGTCAAATTTGCCCTCCAACTATGCTTTACGGAACAACTTTGCCCTCCGTCAAATTTTGAGATCAAATATACCCTTACCGTTTGTAAACTTGTTAAATTTTGTCCTTGGATGAACGGATTTGTGAGTTGGACGCCACGTTGGATCCACGTCGGCAGACCACCACCAACAAACAACCCCTAAATCTTCCAAAAATCATCACCACTGCCAGAGACGATCTCCGGCAAACCAAGACCAACACCACCACTGCCTCGCGGCACCACCACCAAATACGACCCCTTCTCCACCACAAAACCATTGTACAACAACGATCAGGTCCACTGCCTCGCGGCACCACCACCAGACCAACAACCTGATGATGGTATATTTGAAATTTCCCAAAAAAAAAAAAACGGTTGCCATTAATGTAATGTTGATAGCAGCAGTAGTGCTAATACTAGGCTTGGCCAGTGGGCCGGGCTCTGGTCTGGCGGGCCGGGTTTGGCGGGGTCGGGGCGGGACTGGTGAAGGGGGCGGGGTTGGGTCTGGCGGGACTTGCTCCAGTCCCGTCCCAATCCCGATCCCGTCGGAATCGGGTCGGGGCCGGGATCGGGGCGGGTTCCGGCGGGTTTTCCTTTTCTTTTTTTAACATATGTATAAAAAAAACTAAATAAACAAGACAAGATAGTGTAATAAAAACATCCCAAGGCTGTTTTTGTGCCTCTTATATTATTTAATAGACATATGATTTTTTTGTAATACAAATACAATTGTCTAAATTGCAACTTTGTGGTGTTGTCCAAAAGTTGCAAATTACATAATAAAATTGCAATTAAAAAAATTACATTCTCAAAAAAACCTGTTCTAATTGCTTGATAATTTCCTGTGGTTCTTCGGTTGGAATTGATATTTGTTGGTCAAATTGATCCACGTCGCTTCCACTACCTTCAGATAAGATTTTGTTGTAGTTTTCGTCTTCTTCTTCGTTGATCTCCGGTTGACCGCACATTCTCCGCTCCGCTCATATCCAATCTCTGAATAATACTGCAATTTCCAAGCTGTCTCCGGCTAATGAGTGTCTGTGGTCTCCTATTTGATATCTGCCGGCAGAAAAAGCGCTTTCAGACGCAGTTGATGACGCTTGAATGTTCAAAACATCTCGGGCCATCATTGAAAGTGTCAGAAAAGTCTTCTCATTCCCCCTCTAGTATTTCAGCAAGTCTTCATGTCCATCTTCATTGATAACTTCTTGGTACGGTAAGACCCCGGAAAACCAAAAATATCCAACTCGCTAATTTGGTTAGTAGAGGTACGGCTGCACATTCTATTTCTGAGGATTTCAATACTAGCTGCAGAAACAGCATGTCTTTTGTGAGGTTGTGTTGAAGATGGTAAGGAAGCCGGTAAGTTACTAGCATTTTCTTGTTGGTAAAACCTATATTTTTTTTCGCATTGGTCTTCTACGCTAGACAACACTTCTTCTTTAGTTTGTTCAATAGGTGGTGGGTGATTTAGATTTTTGGGACTTGGAGGTGGTAGTACTTCTATACAATCGTAAATAGTTTCAATTAGTGATTTAGTACCGTCTATTTTAATAGTCGGATTTAATACAACACCAATAATATAAATAGTGGGAATAGAAATAAAATATTTCTTTATTTTGATAAACATTTTTTTAATAGCTGTCATATAAGCTGATTTTTCCATATATTCACTAAGTAATAAAAATATTAGAGTTATATAAAATAATATAGTTGAAATAGTAGGATAATATATACCGAAAAATTCTTTTGTTGCTTGAAAAAATTTCTCTAAAAATACAATAAGTTCAGAAATTTTTACCCAATCACTATCTACAACCATATCAGCTGGATTTTGATTATGAGAGTTAAAAAATAAAGTTATAGGTTTTCTATAGTCATAAGCAACAAGTAGTTGCTAGTATAAAGAATTTCACCTAGTGGATACATCTTCTGAAATTTTTCTATAAGGTAGTCCACAATCGTGACAAAATTTTTTATATTCTTTTCTTCGTCGTACTCTATTACTTTTAAAAATAAAGTTTATAGCAAATTGTATTTTACTAAGAATGTCTTGAAAAAGTGATAGACCATCCTTTACAATTAAGTTATATATATGACACACACATTTTATATGAAAATGATCTGGAAAAGATGGAGTTAAACTATTTTTAAAAATTGTAATAGCGTAATTGTTAGAAGAAGCGTTATCTAATGTAATAGTCATAATTTTATCGGTTATTCCATAATAATGACACACTTGATGAATATTATCTGCAATAAAAGTACCAGTGTACCTATCATCTATATATTTATACGCTAAGATATGTTTTTGCATAGACCATTTATAATCTATCTAATGACAAGTTACCGTTAAATAATCATGGCCGTTAGTACTACGACCTATATCAGATGTGATATATACTTTGCCATTAAAATGATATAATGAACAACCTAAATATTGTTGATATTCATGTGCGAATTTAAATACATCTCTCTTAACAGTTGATCTAGGAAAACCGTTAAAAGCAGGATTATTATCTCTCTAATGTAATGAATAAAACCGGGAGATGAAGGAAATGAAAAAGGCAAACCCTCTACAACAACTAATTTTGATATTGCTTCCCTATCTCTATGTTTATTGTATTTAGGGCCTACAATTCCCTCCGTCATAGGGTTAATTTGACCCTGTACTTGGTCCGGGACAGTATCAGTATGTGAACCTTGTCCCGATGGAGCAGGCGTTTGCGCACCCAGTTTTGAAGTCTGATATTGGGCATACCTAGCTGGATGAGCACTTACTACGTGTCTAATTAAACCCCCCGTCCCACCGTGACCTTTTCCAGTTTTAAATTTTAAAACATTTTTACAAATTTTACATCTAGCTACTTGATTCTCTACGTCCCTATCAAAAAATATCCATGCATCTGATTTTAATGGTCGGTTTTCTGAACCTCGTCTCATACTAGGGGGAATATGAGGCATTTCAGTTGAAGGTGCACTAGTGGGTGTGTTGTCATCAACATTAGTGGGTGTATCATCTAGATCATCGTCTAAATTAAAGTCTTCTTGAGTTCCAGAAAATAGCTCCTCGTCTAAATCTAATAGTATTGTAGGAAAATGTTGAGTATCAACAAAATCATCCCGTGTAGGAATAAGATGACTAGAAGAAGTACACTTGCCCTGGTTGCCCCTACTAGAAGAAGCACCTTTACCCTTACCCTTACCCTTAAACATACCTCTTAATCCTTCCATTTTAATTATGATAATGAATAATTAAAGATAATAAAATTAAGTGCGCTAAATAAAATAAACAGACAATAATAATTTAATGAAAGAACGAATGTACCAAACGTCGACGTGTAATCGAGAGGTTGAAAATTGAAACTTTGCTCGATAGAAGATCCTCAAGCTAGTTGCCAACTTCACTCCCAATTTCCAAATGAATAAATAAAATTGAATATTTAGTAAACAATGTAGACTTGTAGAGAGATATATTGAGAGATTAGAGAGATCGTAGGAAGATTTGTGAGAAAGATGAAGAAAAAATGAGTTATTTATAGTTGGAAATTGGGTTAAAGTATAAATATAATAAGTTATGGGTTAAAAATAAATAGTAAGGGATAGGGGGGAGGCCAAAAATGGTCGTTGCCCAACGGCCAAAATCTAAAATGGCCGTTGGTGCAACGACTATATTTGCAAAGGGGGGACTAGGGGCAGGATCGGGGCGGGCTCGGGACGGGTCGGGACGAGACATTGTCCCGTCCCGGTTCGAGTCCCGCTACCGATTTTTTTTTTACTAATCGTGGTCGGGACGGTCTCGGGTCGGGCTCGGGATGGGGTCGGGCTTGGGACGGGGTCGGGTCGGGGTCGGACCGTCCCGGCCCACTGGCCAGCCTTAGCTAATACACCCTCCTTCCATTTTACTTAACTTGAAAATTGTCCACAAAGTGCTATACTGAAAGATTTCATCTTTCTAAAGAGGCAATGATGATATTGCTAATTCTGGGCTGAAATTAAGGGCATGGAGGAAACCCGGCTCTTATCTTGGCGGGGTAAAACTCGGATCATGCAACCGGTTCATTTTGCAGCCATGGCGTTGTCGTCTTCTCCTTTTTGTCCCATTTTTACACAGATCCGAGCCTCAACTTTACAAAAAGAAAAAGAGAAATATGTTGCCATTGATCCACCGTCCACACCTCCTCATCCACTATCGCCGCCTCCGTCGCTACCGCTGGTGACCATATTGTTACGTCGGTATCGTACTGGATTCTAAACATTGTGTTTATCAAGTCTTAGGGATTCGAAAACGATGTCATTTTTTGGAGATGGAATCACAGATTTTGCGATTTGGTTGTGTGTTTTCTCTCCTTTAATGGAGTTGAGAGTGTAAAAGTTTGAGTTGCCTTTTCTTTTTCTTCAAGGCAGAATGAATAGCTGGGTTTTTTCCTCTTCAGAACCTGGACATGTAAATTTGGGCCGCTGGTGAAGGTGGTGGCGGCTGCGGCGGAGGTATGAATGGTGGATCTGGTGCGGGGTTTGGAATTGGCTATGGTAGTAGATCAGTTAGCGACGGAGGCGGCGGCGGCGACGGCAGCGGTGGAAGAGGTGTGGATGGTGGATCTGGTTTGGGATCCGACCTGGCTTCCGACGTGGAGTCTATGTGGATCCGACATGGTGTCCAACTCACAAATTCGTCCATCTGAGGGAAAATTTAACAAGTTTGTAAATGGGGTATATTTGATCTCAAAGTTTGACGGAGGGCAAAGTTGTTCCATAAAGCATAGTTGGAGGGCAAATTTGACCCTTTTCCCTTACACAAATGATACAAATATACTCCTTTTGCTAACGAAATATTTTTTAAAAATTATAATTTATTTTAATTATAAAATAGCACGTGGCTTTTAAAAAAATAGTCTACCTAATTTTTTTAGTAGACTTATTTTTTAAAAAGACACGTGGTAATTTTTTTCTAGTGGGTTGAGTTTGGTTCATTTAAAAAAAGGGAGAAATCTTTTCCTTAAAAGTCACAGAGATATTTTTTAAAACGAATCAGACTCGACCCACCAGAATAATAATACTGCATGGCTTTGAAATTTTAAGTTTACTAAAAAAATGGGTAGACTTAATTTTAATTAAAAAATAAGTTAAATATTCTAAAAACACGTGTCAGCGAAAAGTGTATATTTGCACAATTTATGCAACGACATGAGTATATTTACACCATTTGTGCAACGATAAAAGTGTATATGCACTACCTTTTTATGATAAATATATCTTCTCTAAATCGCAAAGTTAAAAGATATATTTGTACCTTTGCCTTTTTTTACATGATGAGGTTGGAAATTATAGCTTGTATATGAAAAATAGTTGTCAAATTTAAATACGTTGAATTTATAACACCAAATATCCTTATCCTGCCACCTGGGAAATCAAATAAGCAATGGGTGCCACAAGCAAAGAGGTTCAAATAAGAATACAAATGTACTATTGTCATTCCACCTAGTCTGAACTAGGGGTGGCCAGTGGGACGGGATGAGACGGGACATGATGTGATTTGGGGGGGACGGGGTGGGTGGTCTGGATCGGAATTTGGCAGGCCGGGATAGTGGACTAGAAGAGGTCCCGTCCTGTCCCACATCCCGCCGGAAGAGGGGACGGGGTTTGGGGGGACGGGACGGGTCGGGTCGGGTAGGGGGATTTTAATTTTTTAGACCCGTAATTTTAAAACATATATATATTTAAACTATGGCTGGCCAGTGGGCCGGGTTGGTCCGGTCCCGCCTCGATACCGCCTAGAACCCGACTTTTTTTAAAAAAAAAATTTGCGGTATCGGGACTCAAATCGGGACAGGACATGGTCTCGTCCCGACCCGTCCCATCCCGCCCAAATCCTGCCAGGCCCGACTCGGTCCCGGTCCCTCCCCCGATCTCGCCCGTAGCCCCCCTTTCAAAAATAACCGTTGCACCAACGACCATTTTACATTTTGGCCGTTGTACAACGGCCATTTTTGGCCTCCCCTCTCCCCCAACCCCCCTACCCCTTAATATTTATTTTTAACCCATAAGTTGTTATATTTACACTTTAACCATATTTTCCAACTATAAATACCTCATTTTCTCTTCATCTTTCTCACAAATCTTCCTACAATCTCTCTAATCTCTTAATCTTTCTCTCTACAAGTCTACATTGTCTACTAAATATTCAATTTTATTTATTCATTTGGGAGTGAAGTTGGTAACTAGCTTGAGGATCTTCCATCGAGCAAAGTTTCAATTTTCAACCTCTCGATTACACGTCGACGTTACGTCAGCGTTTGGTACATTCCTTCCTTCATTAAATTATTATTGTATGTTTATTTTATTTAGAGCACTTAATTTCATTTACTTTAATTATTTATTAGTATAATTATAAATTTATAATGGAAGGATTTAAACATATGCTTATGGGTAAGGGTCATGCTTCTTCTAGAAGGGGCAACAAGGGCAAGAGTACTTCTTCTAGTCATCCTATTTCTAGACAGAATCCTATTCCTACACAGGATGATTTTGTTGATACTGAACATTTTCCTACAATAGCATTAGATTTAGACGATGTGCTATTTTCTGGAATTCAAGAAGACTTTAATTTAGACGATGATCTAGATGATACACCCACTAATGTAGATGACAACACACCCACTAGTGCACCTTTAATTGAAATACTTCCTATTCCCCCTAGTATGAGACGAGGTCCAGCAAAACGACAATTAAAATCAGATGCATGGACATTTTTTTGATAAGGACGTAGAGAATCAAGTAGCTAGATGTAAAATTTGTAAAGATGTTTTAAAATTTAAAACTGGAAAAGGTCACGGTGGGATGGGGGGGGGGGGGTTAATGAGACACGTAGCAAGGGCTCATCCAGCTATGTATGCCCAATACGAGGCTTCAAAACCGGGTGCGCAAACGTCCGCTCCATCGAGACAAGGTTCACATATTGTCCCGGATCAAGTACATGGTCAAATTAACCCTATGACGGGGGAAAATTGTAGGCCCTAAATACGATAACATAGAGATAGGGAAGCAAAATAAGTTGTTGTGGAGGGTTTGCCTTTTTCATTTCCTTCATCTCCCGGTTTTATTCATTACATTAGAGATATGTATAATCCTGCTTTTAACGGTTTTCCTAGATCAATTGTTAAGAGAGATGTATTTAAATTTGCACATGAATATTAATAGTATTTACGTTATTCATTAAATCATTTTAATGGAAAAGTGGCTATCACTTCTGATATAGACCGTAGTACTAACGACTATGATTATTTAATGGTAACCTGTCATTGGATAGATTATAAATGGTCTATGCAAAAACGTATCTTAGCGTATAGATATATAGATGATAGGCACACTGGTACTTTTATTGTATAAAATATTTATTAAGTGTGCGATTATTACAGAATAACTGATAAAATTATGACTATTACATTAGATAACGCTTCTTCTAACAATTACGCTATTACAATTTTAAAAAATAGTTTAACTCCATCTTTTCCAGATCATTTTCATATAAAATGTGCGTGCCATATATATAATTTAGTTATAAATGATGGTCTATCACTTTTTGAAGACATTTTTAGTAAAATACAATTTTCTATAAACTTTATTTTTAAAAATAATAGAATACAACGAAGAAAATAATATAAAAAACTTGTCACGATTGCCAACTACCTTATAGAAAAATTACAGAAGAAGTATCCACTAGATGAAATTCTTTATACGAGCAACTACTTGTTGCTTATAACTATAGAAAACCTATAACTTTATTTTTTAACTCTCATAATTAAAATCCAGCTGATATGGTTGTAGATATCGATTGGGGAAAAATTTCCGAACTTATTGTATTTTTAGAGAAATTTTTTCAAGCAACAAAAGAATTTTCCGGTATATATTATCCTACTATTTCAACTATGTTGTTTTATATAGATCTAATATTTTTACTGCTTAATGAATATATGGATAAACCATCTATTAAAAAAATGTTTATCAAAATAAAAAAATATTTTATTCCTATTCCCACTATTTATATTATTGGTACTGTATTAAATCCGACTATTAAAATAGATGGTACTAAATCACTTATTGAAACTATTTACGATTGTATAGCAGTACTACCACCTCCAAGTCCCACAAATCCAAATCACCCACCACCTATTGAACAAACTAAAGAAGAAGTGTTGTCTAGCGTAGAAGACGAATGCAAAAAAGTATATAGGGTTTACCAACAAGAAAGTGCTAGCAACCTACCGACTTCCATACCATCTTCTTCTTCTTCTTCAACACAACCTCACAAAAGACATGCTATTTCTGCGGCTATTATTGAAAGCCTCAGAAATAGAATGTGCGGTCGTACCGCTACTAACAAAATTAGCGAGTTTGATATTTTTATTTTGCAGGGTTCTGTACCGTACCAAGCAGTTCTCAATGAAGAAGGACGTGGAGATTTGTTGAAATACTGGAGGGGGAATGAGAAGACCTTTCTGATACTTTCAATGATGTCCTGAGATGTTTTGAACATTCAAGCGTCATTAAAGGCGTCTGAAAGCACTTTTTCGGCCGGCATATATCAAATAGGAGAGCATAGACACTCATTAGCCGGAGACAGCTTAGAGATTGTAGTATTATTCAGAGATTGGATACGAGCGGAGCGGAGAAGGTGCGGTCAACCGGAGATCAACGAAGAAGAAGATGAAAACTACAATGAAATCTTATCCGAAGGTGGTGGAAGCGACGTGGAGCAATTTGACCAACAAATACCAATTCCAACCGAAGAACCACATGAAATTATCAAGAAACTACAACATGTTTTTTTCAAAATGTAATTTTTTAATTGCAATTTTACTATGTAATTTGCAACTTTTGAACAACACCACAAAGTTGCAATTTTGACAATTGTATTTGTATTACAAAAAAAATCATGTCTATTAAATAATATAAGAGGCACTACACTATCTTGTTTAATTATTTAGTTTTTTTTTTATATATATGTTATTTTTTAAATTAAGTGCAAAAAAAAGAAGAAAAAACCCGCCCCGGATCCCGACCCGATTCCGACGGGATCGGGAACGGGACGGGATAGGACTTCGGCAAATCCCGCCTATCCCGACCTGAACCGATCCAGCCCCTTCTCCCCGTCCCGCCCCGACGCGATCCCGCCAAACCAGGCCCGACCGTTCCGAGCCCGGCCCACTAGCCACCCTTAATTTAAACACTTAAATAATTGAACAAGATAGTGAATAAAAACATCCTAAGACTGTTTTTGTGCCTCTTATATTATTTAATAAAAATATGATTTTTTTGTAATACAATTTCAAAATTGTAACTTTGTTTAGTTGTTCAAAAGTTGCAAATCACATAGTAAAATTGCCATTAAAAAATTACATAGTCAACCATACTTTTTCTAATTTCCTCACAATCTCTTGAGGATCTTCTGTTGGAATTGGAAGTTGTTGGTCAAATTGTTCGACGTCGCTTCCTGCTCCCTCGGATAAGATTTCATTGTAGTTGCAGTTGTCTTCTTCGTTGATCTCCTTCTACGCACCCCTCTAATCCAATCTCTGAATAAAACTGCAATCTCCAAGCTGTCTCCCGCCAATGAGTGTTTGTGCTCTCCTATTTGAAACCTTCCAGCAGAAAAAACGCTTTCAGAAGCTGTTGATGACGCTTGAATATTCAACACATCTCGGGCCATCTTTGATAGTGTTAGAAATGTCTTCTCATTCTCCCTCCAGTATTTCAGCAAGTCTTCACGTCCATCTTCATTAACAATTAATTTGTATGGTACAACACCCTGCAAAACATAAACATCAAACTCACTAATTTGTGAAGAACTTGAAGCAGAAACCGCATGTTTTTTATAAGGTTGCAGTGAAGTAGAAGAAGATGGTACAGAAGTCGGTTGATTATTTGCACTTAGCTCTTGGTAATATATATATATATATATTTGCATTCAGTGTGTATGCTAGACATAACTTCTTCTTTAGTTGGATCTGTTGGAGTTGAAAATATTTTTAAGCTTTCATAAATCGTTTCAACAAGTGCTTTACAACCGTATACTTTAATAGTAGGATTTAATACATCACCAATAAAATAAATAGTGGGAATAGGATTTTTTTTTAATTTTAAAAACATTTTTAATAGATAGAGCGTAAGTTGGTTTTTGCGTATATTCATTAAATAATAAAATTATTAGAGCTATTTAAAATAACATAGATGAAATAGTAGGATAATAAATACCAGAAAATTCCTTAGTAGCTAGAAAAAATTTCTCTAAGAATACATTAAGTTCCAAAATATTTTCCCAATCATCATCTACAAGCATATCCCTTGAATTTTGATTATGGGCGTTAAATAATAAAGTTATAAGTCTTCTAATATACGTTTTTGCATAGACCAATTCTGATCTATCTAATGACATGTAACAGTTAAATAATTATTACCATTAGTACTACGACGTATGTCAGAAGTGATAACCACTTTGACATTAAAATGATACAATGCATAACGTAAATATTGTTGATATTAATGCGCAAATTTAAAAACATCTCTTCTAACAGTCGATCTAGGAAAATCGTTAAAAGCAGAATTATATGTTTCTTGAATGTAATGAATAAAACCAGGAGAGGAAGGAAATGAAAAAGGCAAACCCTCCACAGCAACTAATTTTGCTAAATTTTCCCGGTCTTTGTGTTTATCACATTTATGACCAAAAATTCCCCCCGTCATTGGGTTAATTTGTCCTTGTACTTGGTCGGGGATACTATGTGAATCTTGTCCCGACTCAGAAGGCAATTGCCCAGCCGATTTTTCTGCCAAGTATTGGTTATACCTTGCTTTGTGAGAGTTTTCTACATGTCTCATTGAACCTCCTGTCCCACCTTGACGTTTTCCAGTTTTAAATTTATAAACTTCGTGACAAATTTTACAAATAGCTAGTTGATTAGGAATGTCCCTATCAAAAAAATCTCATGCAGGTAATTTTAATTTTCATTATTTTTGTCCTCGACTCATATTAGGGGGAATAGGAGGCATTCCAGTTTCAGCTTGAGACTCAGTCTGAGTCTGAGGCGGAGGTGCACTAGTGGGTTTGTTATCTAAATTATCTTCTAATTCATTTTCTAAATTAAAGTTTGTTCAGATGCATAATATACGTCATGATCTAATGATATATTAATATTAACATTAAAAAAATTAGTTTCATCTACATGAGTGAGATCATCGTGATTAATATTACTAGAAGATGCACCCTTACCCATGTTACCCCTAGTACATCTACCAGAAAAACATCCACTTCGTTCTATTATAATTATGCAAATAAATAATTAAAATGAATGAAATTAAGTACGATAATTAAAATTAAGTAACAATAATAATTTAAAGAAGGAACGAAGGTACCAAACGCCGACGTAACGTCGAAAACAATGAAATTTACACAACTTTTGAACTTAGAAAACAGTGAAATTTTCTAAGTTCAAACTTTGCTCGATGATCCTCAAGCTAGTTGTCAACTTCACTCCAAATTTTTGAACTTTGATAGAAATTACCAAATAAAATACAATATTTAGTGTGCAATTTAGAATTGTAGAGAGATTAGAGAGATGGTAGGAAGATTTGTGAGAAAAATAAAGAGGAAAATAAGGGATGGACGGGACGAGCCCTAGTTCCGTCCCGAGTTTGATCCCTTATACCGACGGTGGACATCCCGATTTTTTTTTGGGGCTCGGGGCGGGTTGAGGGATGGGCCGGGGCAGGATCGGGTCGTCCCGGCCCAATGGACAGCCCTTATCAATAATTATTTGTTTTGAAGTTAGAAAACAGTGAAAATTTCTTGACTTTAGACAGATTGATGATGGCGGAGCATGTCATGATCAAGAAGAAGAAGAAAATAAAAATCTGCTATATTCATAGAGCGAAAGTTTGGATTTTATCGAAAAAATGTATGGGGGGGGGGGGGTGTCGTGTTCGGGCCAGAGTTCGCTGGCGTCGAACTTGTTTTGGTTACATTTGATATTTTTTGGCATGAGAGTAACGAGGGAGCAATGAAGAAAAGGGAAATTAGCAATGGCACATTGCTTAGAGTTCGTCGGAGCAGGTGGAGTTGGTGGTTTGCTGGTAGTAGTCCAGTAGGGGTGGGGTTTAGAAAATAGGTATTTTTATTTATTTTTTTACTGACACAATTTTTTCTTTTTTTTCTAATAATTTATTTTTATTCTTAAATTATTATTTACACCCAAATGTCATATGTCCTTTTTTAATTAGTGATCATGCCACGTCACCCGTGAATGTATTACACACACTTTGTAATTTTAGCTAATTATAAAAAAATATCTAATTGAAATAAATTTAATATAGTCTGAATGCTCAATAAATACATAATTTAGTTAAAGTATCTGAGTGAAAGATGATTTCAACCATATGTAATTTCTGATTGATTCAGCCTTCATCTATGAATGACGCTTATAGTGGAATTAGCACGTAGGCCGTAGCCACGGATTATAAGCTTTGCAGCTATATATAACTGTAGGCTTTGATAGGAACTTAAGTGTCACAAAATACCGCGTTATATACCATCATCTTGCAAGTGTCGTACTTTGTTATTAAGGACAAGGGTCTATATACTATAACAAATAGCTATTGATACTTCTCACTGATACATCATTTTTCAAATACTCTTCGGTACTTGCAAAAGAAAAATCTACCTAAATTCATAGAATTTTAAGGGAGCTGGCAGAAATGGGCACAGTCATAAATTTTAAATTCTGAATCCGTCTCTAGACACAGCCATAACGCAAGGCCAATCTGAGTTTTTCCCCAGCTGCTATGTGACGCACAATCATCACGCCGCAACACTGAAATTATTTTATTTAATCTAGCACGATGGTCATGGGATGCATGACTCCCATTCAGATCCTGAGACACTTTATTTTTTCCATTCTGACTATTTTAAGCCCCATTAATATTGCTTCTGCCAAGTCATACATGGTATCGCACATCCATTAACATGTTCAAATCACTCCATTATCCCTAAATGAGTCAACTAGTTTCAAAATGTTACGGGCCTTACTGAAGAATTATTCAACAAAAATAATAGAGATATAGATAGAAAACTGTGGCTATTCTTGTATTTCTTCGTAACACATAATAGGGGGATTTATACATTTCCACATAGCTACTAGAGTCCTAATGAGAATAATTCTATCTCTACGTGAAGTGGTCTAACACAATTGTAGAATTGTGTAATTTTCATTTTCTGGAGTCTTCTCATTAATGCAATATATATGTGTGTGTTTATAATTACAAACCTAATTATATGAGAATATATAGTTTACATAATTATATTAAAATAATAATTACAGAATATATGGAGAATATTAACATAGTCTCTATCACACCCCGCAGTCGGAGCGGGAGGAGGTCGGACGCTCAGACTGGATCTGAAGTCAAGGAACAACTGTCGAGGAAGTCCCTTAGTAAATATATATGTGTACTGATAGGAAGAAGGAACATGTAACACCCGAACATGACTCATGACAACTTTCTCACGAACAAGATGAATATCCATTTCAATATGTTTGGTTCGTTGATGTTGAACCGGGTTATGAGATAAGTAGACAGGAGATACGTTATCACAGTAAACAATAGATGCCTTACGTAAGGAACAATGAAGCTCTAGAATGAGGTTTTTGAGCCACCAAGTTTCGGCAACGACGTTCGCAACTCCTCTATATTCTGCTTCTGCAATCGAACGGGAAAGCATAGCTTTCCGTTTTGCAGACCACGAAATAAGGTTATCACCCAAAAATACACAATAGCCAGAAGTAGATTGATATGTGTCAGGAAAGCCGCCCCAATCGGCATCCGTATAGGATATCAACCCGGTCGGTGCAGATGGATAAATATGTAATCCATAGTGAAGAGTACCCTTAGCGTACCGAATAATACGTTTAAGAGCGGTAAAGTAAGGCTCCCTGGGAGCATGCATGAACAAGAACACCTGTTGAACAACATAGGCAATATCGGTCCTGGTGAAGGTAAGATACTAAAGTGCACCAGCGAGACTCCTATAAAGAGAAGGATCAAGCACCGGATCCCTATCATTGGCGTTGACCTTCGACTTTGAGTCGATTGGAGTAGGCATGATCTTGTAGTTTTCCATTTTAGCCCTGTAAGCAATCTCCTCGGCATACTTACGTTGACATAGGAATATCGCATTCTCGGATCTGGTCATGGAAATCCCACAGAAATAACTCAATTTACTCAAATCTGTCATGTCAAATTCAAATTTGAGTAATGTAATGATCTCATTTTTCAACCCACCAGAGGAGGCAATCAATACAATGTCATCCACATAGAGCAAAATGTATGCAGTGTTATTACCTCGATGAAAAATAAAAAGTGAATTATCACTTTTGATGCACACGAAACCGATTTGCATAATGTAGGTGATAAATCGCTCATACCAAGCTCGAGGGGCTTTTTTCAAGCCATGAGTGACTTTGGAAGATGACAGACATGCTGAGGAGCCGAGGGATGCACAAAGTCAGGTGGTTGATGCATATAGATAGTTTCTTTCAAATCACCATGTAAGAATGTATTTTTCACATAAAGTTGATGATCGTCCAGTTCTTCCCTATAGCAATGCTCAAAATAGTACAAATGGTGGTTGGTTTAACCACTGGACTAAAGGTCTCACCACAATCAATGCCCTCTTATTGCCCCGTGCCATTTGCCACAAGTCTTGACTTATGACATTCAAGCTCACCAATATCCATGAATTTATGACGATATATCCACATACAACGAATCACATTGACCCCCTCCAGTTTCAAGACAAGATCCCAAGTGTGTTGTGTAGTGAGCGCATCAAATTACTCATGCATGGCTGCATTCCAATTTGGTTCAAGCTTGACTAATTTTGGGTTTTTAGGTAGAGGTGAGATAGCTTGAGTGGATAGGTTAAAGTGTACTTTCAGCTAGTAAATCTCGTGCTGGGCACTAGTTTCCATGCAGTGTGTAGGAATATGGACCTGACAAGTGGCATTTTATGGGATGGGGTTGGGCTGCTTTTGATCTGAGCTCGGGGATAGAGGGCAGACGGGGTAGAGGGATGGTCGACGGGGGCAGATGGTGGCCGATGGGGTAGAGGGGGTGGTCGATGGGGGCAGAGGGGTGGTCGATGAGGGTAGTGGGGTGGTCGATGTGGGCAGAGGGCCAAGCGGGGTAGGCTGCTGGCCGTAGGCATGCAGTGATGGGGAAGGGGATGTCGAGCACGACACACTGCCCGTAGGCAAGTAGTGTGGTTGGGCCTGGGCGGAAGCAGAGGCAGGCATCAGAGGCACGGGTTGGGCTGGACTACTAGTTCCATGTATTACATTTCTAATGAGAGGGCATACGTCTGAATCGCCAAGGAAGCTATAGTCAGTGACTTGGAAATTTTTGACGTTTGTGAATGGGAAAATGTGCTCCTCAAATGTGACATGGCGAGAGACTAGGATTTTATTTATGGATAAATCAAAGCATAAGTACCCCCTATGATTCGACGGGAAACCCAAGAAAATGCAAGGAGTAGTACTAGGTGCTAATTTGTGAGGAGCCATGGAGGCGAGATTCAGGTAGCATAGACAACTACAAGTCCGAATGTGACCATAGAAAGGGATTCGACATAAGAGAATTTCGGTTGGAGTTTTATTTTGAAGAGAACTCATTGGTAATATATTAAGAATGTATGCTACCATGTGCAATGCGTAAACCCAAAACAAGGGGGATAGAATCATGAAAGACCAAAGTACGGATCATATTGTTGATGGTGCACAAGATTCTTTCATCTTTATCATTTTGAGGTGAGGTATGGGGAAAGAGAATCGAAACACCATATCATTATCCGCACAAAATTTATGAAAGGGGGAATTGGCAAACTCACGACCATTGTCACATTGAAACGTTTTGATGTTCTTCTCAAATTGGGTTTTAACATATACTTGAAATTCAAGAAAAAATGGAGTAACTTGGAACTTATATTTCAGAGGATAAACCCAAAGAAAATAAGAGAAATCATCAAAAAACACCAAATAATATTTGTGACCCAGTTTGCTAGTAATTGGAGATGTCCATAAATTCGCATGAATAATATCAAAATGAGAAAAGGTTACACGTAGTGATGACTTAAAAGGAAGTCTAACATGCTTCCCTAAAGGACAAGAGTAGCATTCATGGATAAATTTCCCTTTATTACATTGAATTAAATTTTGGCTTCTAAGAAAATTAAAAACTGGTGCTCCCGGGTGCCCAAGTCTACCGTGCTAAGTTGATGGAGAGATTGCAGCTAGAGAGGTTTGTGGATTGACACTTGCAACAGAATTGGATGAGAAAGGATATAGGTCCCCCACACGATTGCATCTGGTAAGAATTGTCCCCGTACGTAGGTCCTTCACAGGAAAACCAAAAGGGTCAAACTCAATAGATATTGAATTGTCACTAGTAAATTTCCTAACAGAAATTAATTTTTTAATGATGTTAGGAGCATATAGGACATTCTTTAGGGTAAAGGGAGGGTGAGGTGGTGGTGTTTGAGTGGCTCCATAGCCTTGAATTGGAATGCAATTGCCATTTTCGACCAAAATAAAGTGAGGATTGTTCAAATTAAATAGTTGAGGGAGATTACCGGAGTTACGAGTGAGGTGGGATGTGACACTCGTATCTATGTACCATGCATCGTCAGGATGCTCAGCTGCGGACGTTGACTGGTATGTTAGGACGGGGCTGTTAGGTACAGGCATGGGGGAGAGGCCCAGTTCCCGGGGCTGTTGGGTACGGTCATGGGCCATGGTATTGGGTCAGCCCACTGAGAGGGGTATTGGGCTGACTGTGTCTGTCCACCAGAATTGGACTTTCCTCCACGCCCTTTTCCTC
This sequence comes from Anisodus tanguticus, assembly GCA_034509755.1. Taxonomy (NCBI): domain Eukaryota; kingdom Viridiplantae; phylum Streptophyta; class Magnoliopsida; order Solanales; family Solanaceae; genus Anisodus; species Anisodus tanguticus. The sequence goes on from CM067561.1 coordinate 12,502,554, forward strand.
TACCGCCGCCTCAATTTTTGCGGGCTTATCCCCTTCCGCCACCTCGGCAACTATATTGATATTGGTGGTCCATGTGTTGCGGTGGTCCGGCGGGTGCTGTGGTGGTTGGCGGTATGTCAACTGCCAATGCTTATTGATTATGCTCGTCTTGTTTAGCTCATCTAGTCTCCTCCAATAGAAATTCTGACCGGGCGTTGTTGAATCTAGTAATGAGATCAACTCGTTGGATCATCATCGCAAGTGTATAGTACTCACCTTTCGGCAAACTGTAAATGAGTTGCAACACCATCTTTGTTTCGAAAATCGGATTGCCAATATTAGACAATTGATCTGCTACTAATTTTAGTTGTTTACAATAGTCTGACATGTTAGCAAAGTTCTTACGACGACTGTTGTTAAATTGTTCCTCCAGATACACGCACGTGTATGTTTATTGTCTTGAAAGATTTCCTATAGCTTTGTCCATAATTCGTGAGCCAAAGCACCTGCCTTCTTAATAGTATGAAGTAAATCCTTGGATATGGTGCCATATATCCATTGTTTGACGACTGCATCGATCCGCTTCCACGTGGGGTTGTCGACATCGGGTAGACATGGGGTGGTGGAATCGATGTGATCAAGGGCTTGTAAGCACAAGCATGTATTTGAAATAATTCAACCCACGATGAGTATTGTCCATCCTCTTGATCAAGAACCAAATAGATAAAGTTTTTTATACTTGTCATGGCAAAGGCCGGATGAAAGGTGTTAGGAGGGGGGAGAAGGACGTGTGTCATCGTGGGTGGAGGAGGAAGATGCGGTAGAAGCCATGAACATTGGCTGCCGGCGATGTAAGAAAAAAAGAAATGGGAGCGCCAATTTTAGGGTTAGGGTGGGGGTTAGGGTTTGGCTTCTGATACCATATAGAAAGTGTAATTCTCCTTGTCTGGAGTTTTCTCATTAATGCAATATATATAGGTGTTTACAATTACAAACCTAATTGTATGAGAATATCTAGTTAACATAATTACATCAAAATAATAATTACAGAATATATGAAGAATATTAACATATTCTCTATCAACAACCATTGTGTTCTCATATCTAATGGAGTATACAATTGGCAACGGACTCCTATAAACGGCTTTGACTTGGAGTAGTTTTATGATTAGTTTAGTTATCATTAACTAACTAACATCATGTATATCTCTATTACTTACGACAATTTTTTAAAAATATATAGGCAAAAGGCATAAATTGACTTCTAAACTATACCCGAAATCTCAATATCACACTCAAACTATTAAGGCGATCTATTATACCATGACAATCTTAAAAGTGAATTTAATACCACCTTATGAGCTGATGTGACACAAAAAATACTATAATTAAATAATATGAGAGTGTGGTCAAATTAAATTAAAAATAAATTTTACCACTCCCCTTCTTCTCCTCCACCTCCACCCCACCCCACCACCCATTCTCTTCCATCTCTTCTTTTTTTTTTTTCATTCCCCCCTTCTCCTCCACCTCCACCCCCACCCCCTTCCCATTCACCTTCACGCCACCCCCACCCTGATGTCTCATATCCTTCTTCTTCATTTCAAATCCACAAACAAAATTCAAAAAAATTGAAATTAAAAAAATAATAATTCTCTTTAATTGCACCATTTTTTATCTATCAATTAATGGATCAAGAACCCATTTCAGATTCAAGAATTTGAATCCAAGTGCCCAACCAAAGTCCATTCTAAGAACTTTAATTCCAGTATTTTTTATTTTCTCTACTAAGTCAAACCCAACTAATGACCACCAGAAATCACACTATTGGATTCACCATTTGAGGACACATCCAACTTAACGACACCATTAGTCTACCCTGAAGAAAGTTAATTCCATATCTCATTTCAGTCCATTCATATATATATATATATATATCTAGACTAAGAATATGCTAATCATCCTAATTACAATGATATGATGGACATAAATTGGATGTGATAAAGATCAATCTACGCTAATCATCCTAATTAACATTGATATGATGGAGATAATTTGGATGTGATGAAGATAATTATGGATTAGATCTATAATTATCTTAGCAGTCCTTCGCAGTCTTAGCAGGAGGTTCTCATATGCTGCGACTGTCCCTGAAATTATCAAATAGTACGCGCGGAAGACCTTTCGTGAAAATATCTGCAATCTGATAACGGGACGGTACATGGAGAACTCAGACTTGTCCACGTGCAACCTTTTCACGGACAAATAAGATATCCATTTCTATGTGTTTTGTGTGTTGATGCTGGACAGGGTTACCTGATAAATATATCGCACTCACATTATCACAATAAACCACGATTTCTTTTTCGATTGGACAATGAAGTTCTAAAAGAATATTACATAGCCAATATGATTCAGAGACCACATTAACTACCCCTCGGTATTCTGCTTCGACACTCGATCGAGACAGTGTCTGCTGACGTTTTGACAACCATGAAATGAGGTTGTCTCCTAAAAGCACACAATAACCAGAGGTGGAATGCATTGTGTTCGGATAACCACCCTAACCAACATCTGCATAGGATGTAAGTCTAGAAATAGTGGACTTATACAGATGCAACCCAAAATCAAGAGTAACATTAACATACCACAATACATTTAAGAGCCCCCATATGCTCTTCTTTCGGATCATGTATATGTAAACAAACCTGTTGAACTGCATAGGAGATATCAGGTCTCGTGAAGGTAAGATACTGCAATGCCCTTGCTAAGCTACGGTAATATGTTGGGTCACTGTATGGAGTGCATGTAGAGTTACTCAGGTTCGCCTTTGTATTAACCGACATATGTGACGGTTCGCACGAGGACATACCGACTTTGTCAATGATCTCCTCGGTGTATTTCTTTTATTAGAGAAACAGACCACCTGCATATTGAGTTACAGCAATGCCAAAAAAATAGTTTAAATGGTCCAAATCAGTCATAGCAAATTTGAAGCAAAGAAGGTTATAATAGACTGGCGAAGTGACTCAGATGGCGCTGTGAGAATGATGCCATCCACATAGAGAAGAATATATGCCATGTCATTTCCCTTCTTGTAAATAAACAAAGATTGATCAGACTTGATGTGTGAGAACCCCAATGTGGATATGAAACATGCAAACCTATTATACCACGCCCTGGGGGATTGTTTCAAATCATGTAATAATTTTTTCAACAATCAAACATAATCCGGATGAGTAGGATCTCGGAAGCCCAAAGGTTGGTGCATGTAAACTGTTTCCTATAGGCGACCATGTAAAACGGCATTCGTAACGTCCAATTGATGGATGGACCATGATTTGGACAGAGCCAGACTAAGAACAATCCTAATAGTTGTTGGTTTAACTACTAGACTGAATGTTTCACCGTAATCTACGCCAACCTGCTGAGACCTGCCATCACCAACAAGATGAGTTTTGTGTTTCGCAAAAGAGCCGTCAGAATTCTTTTATGACAGAAAACCCACATAGAACGTATGATGTTTACATTAGATGGACGGGGCACTAATTCCCACGTATTATTTTTAATAAGAGCATCAATTTTGTCTAACATGGTAGCTTTCCAATTCGGGTTCGATAGGGATGCTTTGGGATTTTTTGGTAGTGGTGATGGTTGGACCGAAGAGGTTAGGTTAAATTGATGCTTGGGCCAAAAAATCCCGTGGATGGGGCTGAGACAGATGTCTGGGGCAGTGGGTTTTGTGCTTGTGAATTGGGCCGAGGGGAGGTTCTATTTCGGGCTGGTGGAGCTGGGCTAGGTGGCTTGGTTGTGGAATTGGATGAGGGAGCAGTGGGCTCCTTCATTTGGGCCTTCCAATCACTGGAAATGGACTGGGCCGAGGCCGAATAAGAGGAAGTTGTAGGCTCCTCGGCTCGGACTCGCCCAATCCCATTTTATTATTGGGCCGGTGCATGTTAGACCGGTCCAACCAAGGCATTAACAGGTTGGGCATATAGATGGTGATTCAAAATTGGATGTATTCTAACGTCCAAAAAATCATATAAAGGTGGGGACGCCACGTGAGATTTAGCAGCACTCTTGTTAGGCATCAAGGCTCCTAATTTTTGTCGTATATCATATTGAAGCTCGACTATACGTTCACTGACATGATTAAGATCCGGATGATCCCTAAAAATACCAAATGGAAATATAGACTCATAAAAAACAACGTGATGAGAGATGATAATTTTTCCATTAGACATATCATAACACTTATATCCCCTATGATTTTGTGGATATCCCAAAAAAACACAAGGAGTAGAACGGGCTTAAAGTTTGTTAATGGTTGTGGATGGAAATAGGGGATAACATAAACACCCGAAAATACTCAAATGTGTATATGAAGGAATACAATGGTATAACATTTGTGTGAGAGATAGGTTTGAGAGTAGTTTGCTAGGAAGAATGTTTAAAAGATATGTGGTCATTTGAAGAGTATGATGCCAAAAAGATGGTGGTGTGGACGAATGCACAAAAAGTGTGCGAATTAGGTTGTTGATTGTTCGGATATTTCTTTCGGCCTTTCCATTTTGAGGAAAAGTATGTGGACATGAAAGACTCAAGGAAATTCCATTTTGGTGATTTCTTTAAATTGGTCATTTATGAATTCCCTCACATTGAAAACATTTAATGGATTTCTGAAATTGAGTTTTGATAAAAAACACTAAATTATTTAAAAATGGTGAAGACCTGCGATTTCTGTCCTATGGGAAATGTCCACAGAAAATTCGAATAATCATCCAAAATAAGCATATAATACTTATGACATGCCGAACTTAAAATCGGAGATCTCCACAAATCACTATGCATGAGATCAAATGACATTAAAGTATTAAAAGCAGATAACGTAAAAGGAAGTTTAACATGCTTCCCAAATACACAATCTTGGCAAACATGAGAGTCCATGAGTTTGTTACAATCAATAAATTTATTATTTCTAAGAAAATTGAACATCAGTGCTCCTAGGTGTCCCAACCAGTTATGCCATAAAATAGGAGAAATAACTGCAATGGTTGATGGATTGGTGACTTGGTTGTTGGTAGTGGCGGTGATGGGATACAAATCTCAAGTGCTATTACATTTCATTAGTGGTATCCCTTTATGAAATCCTTCACAAAAATCCAAACGGATCAGAATTAATAGAAACATTGTTGTCAGTTGTAAAATGACGTACAAATATCAAGTTTTTAATTAGTTTGGGTGATTGTAGGACGTTTTTCAAATGTAAAGGTGGGTGAGAGGGGGGGGGGGGGAGATTTAATTAGTCAATACCACGAATTGGAATTTCCTGCCAACTGCCAACAACAATATTTTTATTACTGCTCATAGTAAAATAAGACTAGAGATGCCTCCGTGTCCACATACCACGACTTATCGGGAACACTTAGATTCATGTTGGTCATGGTCTGTTCAATATCCGTGGGGGCATAACTTGCGGAAGATGGTGCATGGGCTGCAAAAGCTTATTGCGGAGGAGACCCAAGAACCCCAGGCTATCTAGAAGCGGTAGGAGAGAGGGCCCACTAAGCCATGGGGTACAGGAAGGGTGGGGCAGCCCACTATTGCGACTGTCAACCCCACGGTGGGTACTACCCCTACTGCCTGTCGGCCGGCTGGTTGGGCTACTGCCAGTGAGGTCTGTTTTGGCCATGCTGACCACGGTTGTTGCCGCCACCGGCGTCCTGTCCGCGACCTCGACCCCGTCCCTTTCCACCATTATTTTTCCCTTTGTTATTGTTATGATTTTGAGCCCTTTTGACCCATTATTTTTTCAGTTCGTACCACTACTGGAACCAGAATTTTAAGTGTCAAAATCATCATTATAAGTATTTGTGGAAATAAGAGCGGTACCGGCATTAGTTACCGCCCTCGTCGCCTATTTTTGCTTTCGGGTTTCTTCAAGAATTAATCTCGAACGAGCCTCATAGAATGGTGGTAAGGGATTGCTTTGTTGAATGAACGTAGCCACACCATCAAATTGTTCATTCAATCCCGCAGTCAATTGGAGAACTAACATTTGATTTGTCACCGACGCACCAACATTTGAGAGTTGATCGTCAAGCATTTTAAACTCTTGACAATATGCAAAGACGTTTGAAAAATCATCCAATTTTATATTGGTGAATTGGTTTTCAAGATATACAGCCCGAGAAATTTTATTATCTTGAAAAGTATTTTGTAAATGCTCCTAAGCTTGTTGAGCTGTAGAATCCGGTTCTAAAATAGTGTGCAAAAGGTCATTTGAGATGGTTTCATAAATCCATTGAAGGACTATATCATCTAAACAAGACCATAAATTGGTGTCAACAATGGTAGTCTCCGATGAAGACTTGGAAGGAATAATATGGTCTATGACTTCGTAGCGACAATAGATTTTAAACAACTCCACCCAAGAAGAGTATTGCCCTTTTTTCCATCTTAAGGGTAATAGGAATAAAGTTCTTGACGTTGTTTACGGCAAGAGAGGGATGAAATTTTTGTTTGTCGGCCATTGTTACCCAAAAAAATACAAGAAATTGGGAAGAGAAAAGATATTTTGGTGTTTAGAGTGAGGGAGATGAAGAACCCTAATTTGGGTTTGGTTAGAAGGTGCCAAAAAAAAGGGTAGGGAGGTAGTATTTTGGCTAGGGTTGGTTTTTGTGAAACCCTAGTTAGGGTTATGTTTTGGAGTCCAAAAAAAATTGTTTTCGGCTAGGGTTTAGTTGGCCGAAAGGTGGTTTTCGGGTAGGGTTGGGAGAGGCCGACCGTTAGGGGAAAAAATGAGAGGTTAATTTGTGACTCTTGATACAATGAAGGAAGTTAATTCTATGTCTCATTTCATTCCAAGATTACAATATATATACAAATATCCATAAATCAATTTAGGCTAAGAATATGCTAATGATCCTAATTACATTGATATGATGGAGATAATTTGGATGTGATGAAGATCAATCTATCCTAATCATCCTAATTACATTGATATGATAGAGATAATTTGGATGTGATGAAGATAATTATGAATTAGGTCCATAATTATCTTAACATACCCATTTAAACATTCTTTTAAAAAATTAATGCCAACTTGCTTCCTTATACCTCAGGAACAAAATAAAAATCACACTCTAAATCCAACTGCAACTTTGCGGTGGAAAGGAAAAGGTCAAAAAAATCGAGTCCGTGGAGAAATAAAAAAAGAGTAGAAGAATGGGTTTGAGCTGAAAATGATGAATATTGCTAGAGAAAAAAAGAAAATTAATTTTCCTTGTTTTTTATGTGAACCTTTTATATCTCCGGCAAAGTTGTCCACTTCTTCTTTCCACTTTCTAGGTTGATTTTCAAGTGCTTTTTCATCGCAGGGAGCCATAACTGGTAAAAGACCAAGATAATTAGATAGAGAAGAATATTAGCACGTGTAACAATGCACATATTTACCATATTTTGCGTTGTATAATTATGGTAGAATTGAGATCCTTGTTATAGAAGGATTCAACATTGTACACCTATATATATTTTGTATTAATAAGAAAGGTTCCTCAAGAGAGATTAATACAATTCTACATAGTATCAGAAGCTAAAAATCCTTCCTAACCTAAAACCTAGTTTCGGCCGCCCACCTCTGTCCGTTTCCGGCGCCGAATCGACCGTATACCACCGGTATACCTCTGATATACGCCGATATACAACTGGCCATCCCTCAAATTCTACTAAAAGCACTGTATACCGCGGGAATACTGCTGATATACAACCTCCTTTATTTCCCTATCTCTCAACCAAGCTATATACCCCTAGTATATAGCCTATACACGCTGATATACACTCTTTATACGACTGATATACCCCCACTTCCACTGTATAACACCTGTATACAACCTCCCTAAGCCGTTATACACCCCAAATACAACTATTTCTGCCCATATACACTGCGCCTACGTCCCGAACCCCTCTCATAATTTTTTCCCACTCTCCGGTAGCCTTCATGGCCTGAAACAGCACCGGAAGCAACAGTAACCAGCCGCGCAGAAATGGCAGATGGGACTGGCCTGTGAACTGGGCCTCCAGCTTAAGTCCAGCAGCCGTCAGAAACAACCCAACAGCTGCAGCCTCTAGCCATAGCCCAGCAGCTATGGCCTATTTTAATCTGCAGACATGGCACCTTTATCCGACCTAATATTCTGGGGGCCAACAGTCCGCTCCGAGAATTTCCCAATCCAATTTGGGCCAGGCTTTCAGTACGTTAACTCCTCAGAATCTCGATAATGTGTGGTATATGGATACGGGCACCACGTCTCATTTCACCAATAATTCTGGTAATCTTACTCAACTGTGAAGTTTAAATACTCCGCAATCTATTATGGTCAGTAATGGTCATCGCATTCCAATTCAAAGATTTGGCCACACCATTACCCCACCACCGCATCCCCACTTCTCTCTTAAAAACGTCTTTTATGCCCTAAACATCATCAAAAATCTAATTTCTGTTAGAAAATTTGCCACCGACAATTCTGTTTCAATTAACTTTGATCTGTTTAGATTTTCTATAACGGACCTCCGTACCGGAAAACTCCTTACGAGATGCAATAGTGAAGGAGACCTATATCCTTTCCTACCTACATCCACTGCTAGTATCACTCCTCCCACCGTTCTAACAACTATATCTCTCTCAACGTGGCATAATAGAGTTGGTCATCCGGGTTCTCACGTTTTTTATTCTCTTAGAAACCGTAATTTGATCCAATGTAACAAAGGGAATCTTTCTCATAGTTGCTCATCTTGTCAGTTAGGAAAACACGTTAGACTATCGTTTACGACTTCTATGAGTATTACTTTCTCTTCCTTTGATATTATTCATGCTAATTTATAGACATTTCTCATAACTAGCAACTTAGGCCACAAATATTATATGGTATATTTGAATGATTTCTCTCACTTTCTTTGGGTATACCCACTCAAACTCAAATCTCAAGTGTTCTCCAAATTTGTTGAGTTTCGTACACTAATCAAAACGCAATTTGAAAAAGACATAAAATTGTTTCAATGTGATAATGGTCGTGAGTTTAATAATTCCTTATTTCATAAATTATGTGCGGCTACGACATGGTTCTTCATTTCTCATGCCCATTTACCTTCCCTCAAAATGATAAAGCCGAAAGAATTCTCTGAACTATTAATAATATGATTCGTACCCTCATTTTTCATGTGTCTTTCCCTCCTACTTTTTGGGTATATGCATTAAAATGGTAGAACACATTCTCAACATTTTACCTACCCGTGCGATTCAAAATAGGACACCCACCGAAATTCTCTACCATTAAATCCCTACCTATGACCATCTTAGAATTTTTAATTGTCTGTGTTACCCTAATCTGACATCCACGATCCCCCATAAATTGGCACCCAAATCTACTCCATGCGCCTTCCTCGGTTTCCGGTCAAACCATAGGGGATACTTGTGCTATGAGCTCTCCACCGACAAAATTATAATTTCTCGCCACGTCACTTTTGTTGAGTATGTTTTCTCATTTGACAATATTAAAAAACTCCGAGTCACTCATTACCAATTCCTCAAAGATTCGAACCCATCACCGCTTGTCCAACAAGCATTTTGTTAGACTACCACTTTTCCGGCGATGGCAGGAGCACAAACTGCCACTACCGACAGTGCGGTCGTCAGCTCCCCATCCCCTCCAGTACGATCTGCCACCACCACTGCTCTGTCAAACCCCAATCATGGCACTGCCACCTCCGGTAGTCTGCTAGTACACCACTCTACATCACAACCATCTCCGGTTGCCGCCACCACCGGCAACCGGATCATCCCCATTGTTTCCCAGCCATCACCGTCACTGTCTTGGTCACATCAGTCACCGACTTCCATCACTCCAGGAAATCGATATGTCATCCGACATGTCATCTCTGTCCACACCACCGATAATAAGATTCCCCATCACACCACTATGTCTCCTCCACCAGATAACATCATCGTCGACCTCCCACTACACCACCCTCCCTCCAACTCCTCCCCAGTCACTGGCAACCCGAACCCAACCACCACCTGTATCCAGACCATCACCCCCATACCACCAAACCACCAAACCACTAATTAGGCCTCAACCCACCCCGATGCCTTATCCAACATTACCTAACCAACACCACAATGATTTTCCCACATCATCGACCAACCCCGAAACTCGAATCGATACCCTCACAACACCACCACTAACAACCATCTCTAACCCACCATTGACAGATCCAGCAACAACAAACCCAACACCCTACCCTATCACCGCACACAGTTCTCCCAAACATTACACCTAATCGATCACCCCTCAGATCAAACGTCCACTACCTAACACCGAAAATACCCCTACCCCCACCCACCATATGGAAATCCGTGCCCAACACAGGAGTTTCAAACCCAAAGTCCAGTTTAACTTGTTAACCCAAACCATATCACCAATTCCCAAAAATCCAAAATTAGCCAAACTAGACCCCAATTGGAATGCGACTATGTGTGAAGAATTTAATGCTTTAACAAAATAACACACTTGAGATTTAGTTTCTAGACCGGAGGGGTGAACGTAATCTGATGCATGTGCCTTTTTCGTCACAAATACAGATATATTGGTGACCTTGATAGGTACAAGGAAAGACTTGTGGCTAATGGCACAAATCAGCAGGAGGGTATTGATTGTGGTGAGACGTTCAGTCTGGTTGTTAAATTGTCTACCATTCTCATGGTTTTGAGTATTGATATGGGTAAGCATTGACCTATTCATCAACTTGATGTGAAAAATGCATTTTTTCACGGAGGTTTGAAAGAGACTGTTTATATACACCAGTTGCCTGATTTTGTTCATCCATCAGTCCCTCAGTATGTATGCCGTCTTTGTAAGTCATTGTATGGGTTGAAACAGGCCCCTCAACCATGGTATGCTCACTTTGCATGGTTTATTTTGCAAATTGGGTTTGTATGTAGCAAGTGTGATAATTCTCTATTTATTTTTCATAGAGGTAGTAGCACTGCATATTTATTGTTGTATGTGGATGATATTGTGCTTACTGCCTCCTCTGATTTGCTAAAAATGAGATTTTTGCCTTTCTCAAAACTGAATTTGCTATGACTGACTTGGGAAGTTGAGCTATTTTTTGGGGATCTCAGTGCTCGATCTGCATATACTATATTTCTTTGTCAGCGTAAGTATGCAGAGAAGATTGTGTACAGGGCTAAAATGGTAAATTGCAACATCATGTCTACTCCTATTAACTCTAAATCAAAGCTTAGTGCTATTGATGGTAATCCAGTATCAGATCCCACCCTCTACAGGAGTATTGCAGGTGCACTACAATACCTTACTTTCACCAGGCCTGATATTTCTTATATTGTTTAGCAAGTGTTCTTATTTATGCATGCCCCTAAGGAGCGTCATTTTACTGCTCTCAAGTGTATCATTCGATACGTTAAGAGCACACTTGATTATGGATTGCATCTATACCCCTCAGCACCGACCAGATTGTTATCATATACAGTTACCGATTGGGCAGGCTGTCCGGACATGCGACGCTTCACTTCCAGCTACTGTGTGTTCTTAGGGAATAACCTCATTTCATGGTCTGTTGAGAGGCAAGCCACCCTATCCCGTTCAAGTGCAGAAGCTGAGTATAGAGGCGTTGCAAATGTAGTTGCTGAGATATGTTGGCTTCGAAACCTTCTTTTGGAGCTTCAGTGTCCCTTGCGTAAGGCGTCTTTGGTTTATTGTGATAACATATCCACAATCTATCTCATAATCTGGTTCAATATCATATCAGCGAACCAAGCATATTGAGATGGACATCCACTTTGTTCGTGAGAATGTTGCTCTCGGTCATGTCAAGTATTACATGTGCCTTCCTCTTATCAGTATGCAAATATATTCACAAAAGGCCTTCCTAGACATGTCTTACTTGACTTCAGATCCAGTCTTAGCGTCCGGCCTCCTTCCGCTCAGACTAATGGGGTGTATTAGCACGTGTAACAATGCACATATTTACCATATTTTGTGTTGTATAATTATGATAGAATTGAGATCCTTATTATAGACAGATTCAACATTGTACACCTATATATATTTTGTATTAATGAGAAAGGCTCCCCAAGGGAGATTAATACAATTCTACAAAGAAGATATAATTATTGGAAGATAATAGTTAATTAGTGTAAATATAATTAATAAAAAAAATAAATGAATAAGGAAAAGAAAAGAAAAAGAATATAAAAATTAAAATTTTAAAAAAATTGGCGTGGCGCTGACATGGTGCTGATGTGGCGGTGAGTGTGTAACACCTCCCTTTGTGCAACCGGTTATATGTGTATCAGGGGGTAAATAAATTCACTTTTAAAATTGTCAAGGGTGTAATAGGTCGTTTTAATAGTTTGAGTGTGATATCAAAATTTTGGATATAGTTTAGGAGTCAATCTATGTCTTTTCCATATATATACCGAGAACTGAAAAATTAGAGAAGTAAAATGCATTATAAATTTGTTAGATACAAAATACAAAAGAGCAACTTTATTTCGACACACCATTTCTTTCCGTGAATCGTTGTTATTCTTATGACACTGTACCCTTTGGCTAATCAATTTTACCAATACCAAAATAAATATAAAATCTCTTGGTTACCAAATATGTGGAAGTACATAATTAGCAAAAGTAAAAAGGGTAAAGAATAAAGTTTTCACTAATTGGGTATATTATATAAACGGTATTTATTTTGATAAATCATAATATTTGCTACCAGCTAGCCTTAATATCATTCTCAGTAGGTAGAAGTGATAGAAGTATTGACAAAATCAATTGGTGCGATTTTAATAGTATAGTTTAGGGTACTACCATTTCATAACAACAAAAGTATGTGCATGTGTATGAGCTTCTATATGAGAGGGCATACACTGTTATATATAACTAAATTATTTCAACTCATTATCTTCAACCCAAGTTGTCTTTGATCCTTGCTTCATAAAAAAAATATAATTATCGGTCCTTTTATTTAGCAAAGGTTTTATGTGAAATCAAAAGACTAAATTCTTGTGTTATAATATATTAAACTCTGTGTGTGCATCGTGTTCTTATTCTTAATCTCGACCAAGTAAAAATATAAAAATATATAAAAAAAAAAAAAACTAACCATAAGACCAAAAAAAAGTAACTAAAAGTGGTGATGCTGAAGAATCGGAAAGGATGGGTATTAGAAAGGCCAGAAATGTAAGGAGAACCAAGGGAGTGAAAGACTTGGCCAACAATCAAAGGAGAGGCACAGAGATTATTTCGGTAATTAACATATGGTTCCAAGAGTGATATCCTTTGCTATAAAAGGCCATCATGTAGATGTTGAATAATGCAAGCTCTAGCAGGAAGAAGAATAAAGAAGAAGAAGAAGCTTCTTCTTGTGAGAGTAAAAAAAACTCCCAAAAAATACAAAAAGAAGTCATCAAAAGAATTCCAAAAAGAGTTTTTCAGTTTGGTGATAGGAGAAAAAATAAAACAACGCCATGGGGAGTGGTAAAGTGACAGTTGTGGCTTTGCTACTTTGCCTCTCATTAGGGGTGATAGCTGAGGACCCTTACCTCTACTATAACTGGGAAGTCACCTATGGCACGGTCGCTCCATTAGGTGTGCCACAACAAGGTATCCTCATCAACGGGCAGTTCCCGGGGCCTAGAATTAACTGTACCTCCAACAACAACATTGTTGTCAATGTCTGGAATAGGTTGGACGAGCCATTCCTCTTTACCTGGAATGGTGTCCAACATAGGAAGAACTCATGGCAGGATGGTACCCCAGGAACCATGTGCCCAATCATGCCTGGTAAAAATTTCACCTACCGCTTCCAGGTCAAGGACCAGATTGGTAGCTACTACTACTTCCCATCCACAGCCTTGCACCGGGCAGCGGGTGGCTACGGTGGCATCAACGTCCACAGTCGTGCTCTCATCCCGGTTCCTTTTGACAATCCTGCCGATGAGTACAATGTATTCGTGAGCGACTGGTACAACAAGGGCCACAAGACCTTGAAAAAGATCTTGGACGGTGGACGCACCATTGGCAGGCCTGATGGCATTATCATCAATGGTAAGTCTGCTAAGGTTGGCGAGGAAAAAGGGCCACTCTTTACCATGATAGCTGGCAAGACCTACAGGTACAGATTCTGCAACCTTGGCATGAGGTCCTCAATCAACGTCAGGTTCCAAGGTCACCAAATGAAATTAGTGGAGCTAGAGGGATCCCACACTGTACAAAACATCTATGATTCCTTGGACATCCATGTTGGTCAGTGCCTCTCAGTATTGGTCACTGCCGATCAGGAGCCCAAGGACTATTACTTGGTTGCTTCAAGCAGGTTCTTGAAGCAAGAGCTCTCCTCTGTGGCCATCATTGGTTACGTCGATGGCAAGGGTCTAGCATCTCCTGTGCTCCCAGCATCCCCACCAGACAACACTGAAGGCATTGCCTGGTCCATGAACCAGTTCCGCTCCTTCAGATGGAACCTCACCGCTAGTGCTGCCCGACCCAACCCTCAAGGTTCTTACCATTATGGACAGATCAACATCACCCGCACCATCAAGATCGCCAACTCCAAGGGCCAAATAGGTGGTAAGCTTAGATATGGTTTGAACGGTATCTCTCACACCGATAGCGAGACTCCATTGAAGCTTGTAGAGTACTTTGGAGTTGCCAATAAGGCCTTCAAGTACGATCTCATGGCTGATGAAGCCCCCGCTGACCCAAGCAAGCTCACTATTGCCACAAATGTGAAAAACGCCACCTTCCGTAACTTTGTGGAAATCATCTTCGAGAACCACGAGAAGACCATCCGCACCTATCACCTGGACGGATATTCCTTCTTCGCCGTGGCTGTTGAGCCAGGGAAGTGGACCCCAGAAAAGAGGAAGAACTACAACTTAGTGGATGCCACAAGCGGGAACAACATCCAGGTGTATCCAAACTCATGGGCAGCCATAATGTTGACCTTCGACAATGCAGGAATGTGGAACTTGAGGTCAGAGATGTGGGAGAAGACATACTTGGGAGAGCAATTGTACTTCAGCGTTCTCTCCCCAAGCGGTTCCTTGAGAGATGAGTACAACCTCCCAGATAACCATCCTCTCTGCGGTATTGTCCAGAACATGTCCCTCCCTGCTCCATACAAGGCTTAAATTATATCTCTCTGTAACGGTAGAATCAAAGGGTACGGTTTAACTATTAATTGATGTATTTGTCTTCCTTCCCCAAAAATAATTGAATAAAAAGTTTTTTTTTTTGGTTTCATACCTTCACATGTCTTTACGATTCTCTACTCTTAATTATTAGCATCTTTTATAAGTTTATGCATGCTATCCTCTTCGGATTACTTCTTATTTTACCTTTCCTTAATTTTGTCTCTTTCTTTTTCCTTCTGTCCTGGATGAATCATTTTTCAGATGAATAGTTTTCTCCAAAATGCAAAATTAGATATTATTTGAATTCAAAGAGGAAAAGATTAATGAATTCAATTGTCTTTACCCAAATGAAGAAATTAAAGTCGGCTTCTAATCTTACTTATAAGTAATTTATTTAGTTCATCTTTTCCATAACCAACCCCCTCGATGTGGATAGAACAAAGTCCTTCAATTTTGCACGCTTTTCAGGAACTTCCAAGTTACCAAGACTATAATAATCTGTTGTTTAATGTAGTACTGAAGATTATAGCAACGTGATTTTCTGCTTGTAGCTTGTTAGTACATCCCCTATATATTATTACTGCGTGCTGTTATGTATCTTTTTCTTGTTTTGGTCAAGGAAAAGATCATATTGAAGCATTAAAAGTTAATACAAGTAGTAGAGATGCTATACAGAGCACCATAGTTTGCCGAACAAGCAAAAATATTGCTAGTAGTAGTTCTAGCAAAAGAGTTTCCTGTAACAATTGAAGATGATGGAACTAGAAGATGGACAAAAATATCGAAATCTCATTAGCCATACTATTGTGATAGTTATGATTTCAGTTAAGCCATATATATGGACCAGAGACAATAATAGGGGAACAAGTCATCAAGGAATAATTTTGTTGTTCGTGTTGAACTAATAGTTTGTAATCACATCCTACCAGTGGGGTTAAAAATAGATATTAGGGGTAGGGAGGGGGGCCAAAATGGCCGTTATAAACGTTGCACAACGGCCAAAATCAAAATTTGGTTGTTGTTGCAATGACTATTTTTGCAAAGGGGGAGGGGAGCTGGCGGGGCGGGGCGGGGCGGGACGGGGTCGGGTTGGGCGGGACGAGCCAAGGTCCCATCCCGAGTTCGAACCCTAACACTGTTTTTTTTTTGGGGATCGGGGCGGGGCGGGACGGGTCGGGCCATAAGTTAATATATTTACACTTTAACCCTATTTCTCAACTATAAATACCTCATTTTCCTCTTCATTTTTCTCACAAATCTTCCTACAATCTCTCTAATCTCTCAATTTATCTCTCTACAATTCTACATTGCTTACTAAATATTATATTTTTTTTGCTCATTTATATCAAAGTTTAAAAATTGGGAGTGAAATTGACAACTAGGTTGAGGATCATCCATCGAGCAAAGTTTTAATTTTCAACCTCGATTACACATCGACGTTACGTCGGCGGTTGATACATTCGTTCCTTCTTTAAATTATTATTGTTACTTAATTTTAATTATCGCACTAAATTTCATTTACTTTAATTATTTATTTGCATAATTATAATGAAACGCTTTAGACGTACGATTAAGTGTAAGAGTGCTTCTTCTAGTAGGGGTAACAAGGGTAAGCGTACTTCTTCTAGTAATCCTATTCCTAGTTCCGATGATTTGATTGATTTCACTCATATAGATGAAACTGCTTTTTATAATGATATACCATTAGATGATGAGGTATATTCTGCATCTGAACCAGACTTTAATATTGACGATAATGTAGATGACACACCCACTAGTGCACCTCAACCTCAGATAGAGTCTCAGCCTCAAACTGAAACTGGAATGTCTTCTATTCCTCCTAGTATGAGTCGAGGCTCCAAACAACGAAAATTAAAATCAGCTGCATGAGATTTTTTTGATAGGGACTAAGAGAATCAAATAGTTAGATGTAAATTTTGTAAAAATGTTTATAAATTTAAAACCGGAAAAGGTCAAGGTGGGACAGGAGGTTTATTGAGACATGTACAAGGCGAGCACATACCTAGGTAGAATCAATACCAGGCTAAAAAGTCTGGTGTGCCAGTTGAGTCGGGGCAAGGTTCACATAGTGTCTCCGACCAAGTACAGGGTCAAATTAACCCGACAACGGGGGAAATTTTTGGTCCTAAATATGATAAAAACAAAGATAGGGAAAATATGGCAAAATTAGTTACGGTGGAGGATTTGCCTTTTTCATTTCCTTTATCTCCTGATTTTATTCATTACATTCAAGAAACATATAATCCTGATTTTAACGGTTTTCCTAGATCAACTGTTAGAAGATATGTTTTTAATTTTGCGCATGAATATAACAATATTTACGTTATGCATTGTATCATCTTAATGGCAAAGTGGCTATCACTTCTGATATAGGTCGTAGTACTAACGGTAATGATTATTTAACTGTAACATGTCATTGATAGATCATAATTGGTATATGCAAAAATGTATTTTAACATATAGATATATTGATGATAGGCACACTGAAACTTTTATTGCACAAAATATTCATGAAATTTGTGATTATTATGAAATAATTGATAAAATTATGACTATTACATTAGATAATGCTACTTCTAATGATTATGTTATAAGACTTTTAAAAGTTCGATTAACTCCATATTTTCCTGATCATTTTCATATAAGATATGCGTGCTATATTTATAACTCAGTTGTAAAGGATGACCTAAAACTTTTTGAAAACATTCTAGATAAAATACAATTTGCTAAAAATTTAATTTTTAAAGGTAAAAAAAATACAAAGACACAGAGTATAAAAAAACTTGTCACAATTGTGGATTACCTTATAGAAAAATTCCTAAAGAAGCAGCGACTAAGTGGAATTCTCTACATGAACAACTACTTGTTGCTTACGATTATAGAAGACCTATAACTTTATTATTTAACGCACATAATAAAAATCCAAGGGATATGCTTGTAGATAATGATTGGGGAAATTTTTTAGAACTTATTGGATTTTTAGAGAAATTTTTTCAAACTACTAAAGAATCTTCTGGTATTTATTATCTTACTATTTCAACTATGTTATTTTATATAGCTCTAATATTTTTGTTACTTAATGAATATATGGAAAAACAAACTTGTAAGGCATCTATTGAAAAAATGTTTAAAAAATTTAAAAAATACCTTTTTCCTATTCCCACTATTTATATTATTGGTGATATATTAAATCTGACTATTAAAGTAGACGGTTGTAAAACACTTGTTGAAACGATTTATGATAGTATAGCAGTACTTCCACCTCCAAGTCCAACTGAATGCAAAAAAGAAATGTACTACCAACAACAAAGTGCAAATAAACAACCGGTTTCTGTACCATCTTCTATTACTTCGCTGCAACCTTATAAAAACATGCGGTTTCTGCTGCTAGTATTCAAGGCCTTAGAAATAAAACATTTAGTGGTTCAACTTCTTCACAAGTTAGCGAATTTGATGTTTATGTTTTGCAAGGTGTTGTACCGTACGAATTAATTGTCAATGATGAAGGACATGAAGACTTGCTGAAAAACTGGAGGGAGAGTGAGAAGACATTTCTAACTCTATCAAAGATGACCCGAGATGTGTTGAACATTCAAGCGTCATCAACAGTGTCTGAAAGCGCTTTTTCTGCGGGAAGATTTCAAATAGGAGAGCACAGACATTCATTGGCGGGAGACACATTGGAGATTGCAGTTCTATTTAGAGATTGGATTCGAGCGGACCGTAATAGTACCATCAGCAGAGATGACGAAAACCTGAACAAGAAAATACCATGCACTTTGGAGAAATTCCAAGAATGGCTCAGTGCAAAAAGAACATTCGGATTATTAACCTTGAAAACCAGAATAGAGGACATGTTGAGAGCAAATAAAGCATGTATTATTGGAGACTCAAAAGGAGGAGAAGTGGAAGATATTATCACCCTGTATTACGACAATGATATTATGAAACAGGATACCATGAGACTAACGGAAACGCATGACAAAATTATAAACCTAAAATATAAACATGCAAAGGAGACAATAGAACAATACCAAAAGACAATTGGACAAAGTAGAAGGCCTGTAATAAATACTAGACCTACTACTATCACTAATGTAATAATAAAAAAAGGAAGTTCTGATCCGTTTGCATAAGGATCTGAAAAAATTTACTACTTTGATAGGGATCATGTAGCTTTGCTACTTGAAGCCCAACTGAATAGGGAGCCTGTAGTTTTTACTACTTGCAACCCAACTGAATACTCTGATAAGGGAGCATGTAGTTTTTACTACTTGCAGCCCAACTGAATACTCTGATAAGGGAGCCTGTAGTTTTTACTACTTGCAACCCAATTTACTACCATGTATTACTACGTACTACAAAATCATGATAAGGAAAAAAGAATCTGATGAAAAGATCAACTCAATGATAAAAATGATATTATCAAGGACACCTGGAAAGCAAATGACAAAAGAAGATATTATCAAGGAAGACACCTGGAAAGAAACAACATAAAATAGTATTATCAAGAAGGACAAGACAAAAAAACTTTTGAAACATCAGCAGACAAACTGTAATACTTTAGACTTTTGGAAAAGTGATTACTGTTTACTTTACGACTTTTGAAAAGCAATTCTGTCATATTATTAGTCGAGGTTATCTATATAAGGAGCCTCTTGTAACCTGATTATTCATTCGAAAACTTTCTATACAAATCCTTACTTGAAAAATCTCTATGTCTAGCTAAACCCCCTTCTTAGTCTATAATCCAGATCAATTGTAATATCATAATACCAGAGAAAGAACACTTTGAAAGATTATAATTAGAACCATATTAGTCTTTAAACCTGCACCTTAGCAAGAATTTTAGAAGATAGTCTGTTGAGAACTCCCAGCCACCTAGGCTAATTATCCCGCAAATTCGGTGGAAAAAGAAGGGAAGCAGAGCCAAGGGTAGGTTGAGATCTCCGGTGATCCAAAATTCTAATTAAGAGGTATGATTTCTAGACTATGTGTTTTTAATTATGATCTTGATAAGTGTTAAACTCTGTAATTATGATGTTCATATTGGTTAAAGATTATAGGCTTTTATTTAAAAATGAAATTTGAGTTGATACTACCTATTTCCTTACTACATGCTTATTATTTGATAAAACCAGATAAAACTTTATTAATATACCATATATATTCCTACCCTCTTCAGGGTTACTAGATGATGAAAAGATCCGCCCAGAAATTGGTACCATCTATATTCTTACCCTCTTCAGGGTTACTAGATGATGAAAAGATCCGCCCAGAAATTGGTATCAAAGCTAGCAACCATACCATCTTCAATACCATCCTCTTCATCAACAGTATCAATGGCCGACAAGCTAAGATATACACCTGAATACATCAGTGATTATGAAAAAATTAATAAATTTTATGATTATAAGACTAACCCTCACATTTTACGCAGTGCTAAACTAAGCAAGTATCCCATATTCTTGTGCAGCGAACAAGCCAACCCGAAAATAGTATCAAAATTATTCACTTACGGTTTTATTGACAAACTAGTAGTGGATGAGAACATGAACAACATTGCCAGATTACCAAGTATCATTGTAGAATCAACAAGACTTATGCCGGAATCATTCGGAAAAGGAATATATGGAATACAGATATTTAACGCATCAACAGACCTAACGTGAAAGCCAATTGTGATATGTCAAATATTCAAAACAGGAAAAAATAGTACCATCAGCGGAGATAATGAAAAAATTCGCCCAAAAATTGGTATCAGAGCTTGAAAAATGATTAAACTTATAAATAATGAAAACACATCAAGCGTTTATTAAGGTTAATTTGTTAAATCAATTATTATGGAAAACGTATGAGATGGAACGTCTTTTGATAAACTTTAGGAAAGAAAATGAAATCATAATGGGTTTTCAAGATGATATGCTAGCAGCAAAAAGAAGAAAGGATATAACGATTGAGAAAGAAATAGAAAATTATTCTGAAAATGAAATAGAAGAGATTAAAACACACATAGAAAGTGTTGTAACAACATATAGAAGGATAATAGAAATAAATACCAGAATAAATGAACAAAACGCTATGATATACGATCTAAAAGCAGATATAAGAATGGAAATAGAACACTATGGATGAAGAAAGACTAATGGAACAACAAAATAAGTTAGAAGAACTTAGAGTAATAGCAGAAAAACCTCTTACATATAACAGAGATATAAACCAACATATAGTAAGTTGCATAATAAGTATAGATCTAATAGAAGAAAGAGATCAACGTTTACAAGAAAATTCTAAACAAATATATGAACAAGAAGAAACTATTAAAGAATTACGGAATAGGATAGCATTAGAAAGAAAAGTTAAGACAAAAGGAAGAAAAAAATTTGAAACTACTGGAGGATAAATTAAGAGAAATAATCAGAAAGAATAATGAATTAAAAGATCTAAATGATATTATAGAAGAATAATATAAGTACATCAACCTACTAAAATATGGATAAAGGAAAAAGAAATAGTAGAAGACTCTAAAGATATACACTATCAGATGAATACATATGAAGGAGGATCAACACAAACACTAAGCTTTAAATCAGAAATATACCAGAAAATACAAGATGAAAAAGAAGAACTATCTATTAAGAAAATATTTAAAACAAAATGGTTTGAAAGAAACAAAGAAATAAGATATATAGCACACAAACATGAAAACATAATAGATACAATGAGTGTAAATGGAAGAACGGAAATAAACTTAATAACGGATGAAGTAATAAAAAGAGAGTTAGCAAAACTATCTACTAGAGAAGCCAGAAAAAATAGAAACATATACTTCGGAGGAGTAGAATTTATTTTAAAGCATACTTTCAGAAAAATATAGATACACCTATACAAATATACATATTAGATGATAGGATACTAGGAAACTTACAAGATGCTTTAATATCAGTGATAAAAGGAAATTTAATATATCAAAACCTAAAATTTACGGTACAACCAGACTTTAGTATATCATTAAAAGATGAACACAAAGTCTTAGCCTTAACTAGTTACAAACTAGATGAAATAACAATGCCGCCAGGAAGTAAAGTCATAAGTATTGAAACAAAAATGATATATGCCCTAACCGGAAACCACCATGTACAGAAACAACATGAAATGAACATATTAGTACCAAGAATGTACCAAGAGATATTAGAACAAATAGAACATAAAGAAAACTCCAAGATAACTATACCAGAAGAAATATAAATGGATTTTAATACCAGAACCCTTACACCATAAAAAAGATTAATACAAAAAGTAGAAGGATCTAGATTGAGTATTACAAGAGAACCAATAACGTCACGACAGACTAGTGTTACACAACCTAGAATATTAGATTTAATAAACATAAACACAAGTAGATTAAAGGTTAAGGTAATAATATTTAAAGGTATGATAACAACAGATTGTGTAGCTGAAATAAATACTGGAGCTATTAAAAGTTTTATACATATAAGTAAGATTAATGAAAATGATTGTGATTTAATAGACCCACAAACTTATAATTATCTTGAGAATGAAAGAGAAATAATAATTACTAAAAGTATTAACTTAAGATTCAAAATCCAAGACTTAGAGTATAAAATAAATATAGGAGTAATAGAATATGATAGTTTCAATGAATTACTTTTAGGAAGTGACTTTTTAACAATGATAAATTATAAAATAAATAATAACGGAATAGAAATAAATGATCAAGGAAAAATGAGATTCGTAAATAAAGTATGAATATACAAAGAGAAATAATAGCGAAAAAACAAAAATTAAAGGAAATAAGGACAGCTTTATCAGAAGAGATATTTTTCCAACTAAAATACTTAAAATACAAGGCAAAAGAAATAAAATTAGAAGAAAAAATAAAATAATTAGAACAACAATGTGACAAATTTGATAAAATATGGATAGACATGGGAAATGGATGGAAAAAGAGAATAAATAATCCTGACTAATTCTAGCGAAAAAATTAATGCATTATGGGAAGAGATAGTAGTAAAAGAAAAGCTGAAAAACACGTTGACAATAATAGATGAAATAAAAGAAAATCAAACACAAATACAACAGATGATAAGAGAAGAACTGACTAACCTATGGAATGTATCTGAAATACCAACGTTTAAAATAATATTAGAAAAGCTCAATATGATAATGGAAGAGAAAAACAAAGGTAAACAGGTAATAGGAGATAATGAACCAAGTACGAGTAAAGAAAATACAATGATTAATACTACTGCGCAACAACCAGAATAGTATCAATCGATGCGTGTAGAAGAAGTAAAAAACATGTAATGATGGACATTAGTAAAATAAAACCAAAATTATCTACAAAAGTAGAAAAAACATTGGACAGTCTAGCAATAGTAAATAAAAAAGGACAATTTTAATGGAAAAACAAGAACCTAGTATACCCGGTGTACTTACGTTTTTAAAAAACAATGGGAAAAAGATAATAGAAAAAGAAAGATACAAATATGAACCTATAAGGACAAGAACATCAAAAGAAGATAAAGATTCAAGAGAAGAAAATATTTACTTAAAAGATACAGAAAAGACAACTTACGAATATTTAAACCTAAAACTAGATAAACAAGAACAACAGATATCCGAGTTAAAAACAGAGAATACAAGGTTGAGATTACATAGTAACGAAGAATGGTATGATAAGTACAAAAAATATAAACACAAGTTTAAAGACACGGAGAAAATATTAAAAGAAACAAAGGTAGAATTAAAACAAACAAAAGAAGAATTAAATGAAACTAAAGCAGAATTAAAGCGAACAAAAGAAGAATTAAAAGAGGTAAAACAAGAACTAGAAGAATTAAAAGAATAAATGCAAATCCTTAGAGAATAAATGAGAAAGTTAAAAGGAAAAAAGAAAGTAAGGAAAAATACTAGTGATGAAAGTACTAGTAGTAACGAAAAAATTGATAGTGATTCAGACAAAGATAGTAACGATAAACCAACTAACCAAGAAATACAAGTAGTAGAATTTATAGAGGAAGTAGAAAACGAAGAAAATTCAGAAATAGTAAAGGAAAACAACCAGATAATAGAAGCCTTACAAAAAATGAAAAGAGTAAATGCTATCATAGAAGAAGAACCTGAAAGTGATATAGAAAAAAATATAACAGACTTACGGAAACAGAAATAGAAACAGATGATGTAATAAATGAAGACGCAAATGATTATCCTGAGGAAGAGTTAGTAGACCCTAATTTAGAAGTAATAGCAAGGAAACAGACTAGATTACCAAACCAAATACCAGTAGGACAACAAGCAGAATTTAAGAAATTTATAGGATCAATGACACAAGGAGTAAATTACAATGGATATTTTCTAGACCTAGATAATGTTTATGATGAACAAGAAATAGGAAGAAGAATAACTGATTGGAATCTTGGAATGTATATAGCAATAATGAACTCTACACAAACAGAAAACTTAGAATATATGTATGAATTAATATCTAGAACATTAATTGGAAAAGTAGCATACTTGATAGAATCTATAGCATACCAACTAAGAGGAGAAGTACTTAGCCATGCAACAGATTGGAAATCTATGTTGATAATATTTGATATTATACTAAAAAGAGAATTTTTAGGAGAAAGATGGTATGGTTGCTAGTTTTGATACAAATGGTGCCAAATGTTGACACTCAATTTTGTCCCATCTTTTATGATTTTATTTGCAATTTCAAATATTTTTGACACCTTTAAACAATTTTAAAATGTAGGCATATATATGTATATATATCATCATTATTATTATTTGCATTTTTATTGTCATTTGCATTTTTATATCAAAATCATACTTTTTATCCTAATATTATATGTTATTTTTATTTTCACAAAACGGCATCGCATTATTATTTTTATTTTTTTTAGCACCAAGCATTTCACAAATATAATATTTTTTATCATATTGTCATCTTTACAATTTATAAATTTTGCAAAGCTTTCTTTTTATAAAATAAACCTCTTTTTTATATTTTAAACCCATTTTCCCCAAAACAAAACCCCATTTACGGACCCCATCCAAGGCCCAACCGACCACCCCACTTATCCCCTACCCAACACCCAAGCCCAGGCCCAACCGAAACCCCTTCATCCCCTTTAATCCCCCTAAACATAATACCCCAAACCAAAAAAACAAACACCAAAAACCCCACACCCCTACACCCAGACGCCGCACCCTACGCCTGACACCACCAGTCGCTGACACCGCCGCCTGACACCACCAACCCCTGACACCCGACACCACCCACACCCTTATCCTCAAAAATCCGCAACCCATACCCCGAAAATCCGCCCCAAAAATCATATTTTTGCCCACTTTTGTTTGAAATTCAAACTCGTTCTTGGGGGAAGGTGGTCCGAAACCTATCTATAAAACCCCTTTTGTTCTTCATTTCGAAGGGAGGATTTTTGCGGAGGTGCTAAGTCCGAAAAAAGGGGTTCGGAAAGTTGTTTTGTTGGTGGTTTTCGGTGCTTTTGTTGATGTTTTTCGGTACTTTTTGTTAGTGGTTTTCGATCGGTTTGTTGGTTTTATTTCGGGCCGGTTTTGAGATTTCACTTTTTCGATCGTTGTTTTGGTTGGTTTCTCTCGGTCGGAGTTCTAAAAAAAATCAAAAAATCAAGAACAATCCGGGTCGGGCATTGCTCTATCTCGGTTACTGTTCCGACGGGTAAAATTTCCAGATTTTTGTTGTGTTCAATATTCTGTTGTTGGCTATCTGAAAATTTGAGAAAAACTAATTCGGGTCGTGACATCGATCCGAGTCGGGTCATCGATCCGGGTCGGGTCTACCCGATTTGGGTAAATTTCCAGATTTTTGTTGTGTTTAATATTCTGTTGTTGGCTATCTGAAAATCCAAAATTTTGATTCCGGGTCGGGTAATCGATCCGGGTCGGGTCGGGTACATTTCCAGATTAATAAGCATGATATTTTATTGTTGGTTATATGTAAATCAAGAAAAAAATTTGATTCTGAATCCTGTTTCGGGTCATTGTTCAGGATCCGGATCGGGTCAAATTTTAGAATTTGGGTCGGACATTTTTAATTGCGAACTGTTGCTGTTTTTTTACATTTAAACATCTGTTACAAGATTGTCTTGCTATTTTACTAATTTGGACATATACTGCATTTGGGTCAATGAAATTAAATTTGAGGCCACTTCCCTTCTAAAATTGATTCTCGGTTTCGGTCTTCATTACTGTTTTACTGATTTGAACGGATGCTGCATTTAGGCCAGTGAAATTGAATATGAGTCCGCGTCCCTTCGGACATCATTTCTCGATTTTTGGTTTTACTGCTTTGATGTTATTCTGCTACATTGGCCGATGAAAAAATATCCATCGATTTTTTAGGTCTCCACAATTGTAAAGACGAAAAATAAAACTTCTGGGCAAGGATGAAACTTAAATCTTTTTCACCCGAGAGATCAACATGTTCGGTAGGCAAGGAAACTAAAATAACCAACAAGTCATATGTTCGCAGCCACGACGTGATTGGAATGATCTTTTCAAAATTTAAGTCTGAGCCCTCCGTAATCAAAACATTTACTGTTTTGGATACGGATCCGAAGTTATTTATATTCAATTGTTTCTAATCGTTTGTTCTTAACAGCTTGCAAGGAACACAGTTAAAGAGGACAAGATACCGCTCGAAGATTATTTATTTTGTTGTTGTTTTTACTTTCTTTAATTCAGCTTTATTCCATTCTGTATTGTAATATTATTGTAATCATGAAATTATTGAAATATTTAGAACAGGTAGACTTATAATTAATTAATAGGGTAGTCTAAAACTGGAAACTCATTGCTAGTTCATTTATTCTTAGGCTCGGTTAGTTTTAAAATTGGAAATCGCTAGTTTATCTATTTTTAGGCCCGTCGCCCATAAAAATCACCTTGCATACATTTTTATCAATTTTCATACAAATGCATACTTTTTTCAGCTTTACATGTATATTAATGTCGTACAAATGCATACTTATACTTTTTTCAGCTTTACATGTATAATAATGCCATACAAATGCATACTTGTACAAAATGCATCATTTTATTAACATCTTGCAACATTATTTTTTATATTTGTAAAAACATGCATTTTTCTTAGCATAATAATTAACATGTGCTTGATCGGATAACCGCAAGTTAGCAGATCTTAAAGGATACCTAACCCCTTCCCTTTATGATAATAAAGAACCCTTACATAGAATCTCATTAGTTTCGTAGACCATAAAATCGGAGTTATTTTGCAGCATTTAGTTAACATTCAGGTGCCCTAATTCACCTTAGAATAATTAGGTGGCGACTCCTCAAAGCAAGCATTTTTAACCAATCCGGAAGGAATTGAGCCATCACGTCGCGAAGCCTGCGGGTTAAAAACGGGCGCGACACCAAAGTTTTGGTAGTAGGGTTTTTTGGTCTTTCAGGTGTAGTGATAGGTGATCTGGATTGAGTTTCATTTTATAAAGTCTTCAGGGTTATCAAGTCTTGTATGGCTTCTCTGAATTGGTTTATAATACTGGTGTTCTCTTGTAATTTGGATATTAGAATTCCATTACACAAACCAATGAAATCCTAATATCTAGATTACAAGAGAACACCTGTATTATAAACCAACTCAGAGAAGCCATTGATAACCCTGAAGACTTTACAAAATGAAACCCAATCCAGATCACCTATCACTACACCTGAAAGACCAAAAAACCCTACTGCCAAAACTTTGGCACCATTTGTATCAAAACTAGCAACCATACCATCTTCAATACCATTTATCATTATCTTCTCTAATCTGTTGTAAACTCATTATAAATTGTTTCGTATTTATGTATTTTACTCCTTTTTTCTTTAGTTTTGGGCATTTATTAGCATAATGTCCTTTTTTCATTACAGTTCCAGCATTTACATTCTTTAGCCTTTTCTGTTTCTACGGGTTTCACATATTTTATTTTTCTAAATTTTCTCTTGTATCTAAATTTCTTTCTGGTTTCAGGGGTATTTTTATATCTTTTAAATCTCTTTTTTCTATAAGGTTTGTAATAGGGCTTGTTGCTATAATTTGGTTTGTTATTATAATTTTTATAATTGTTATTTCTCTTGAATTTCTTTGTTTGATATCTCTTATTACTCTTTTTATATTTTCTTTTTTTTCTTTTATCATCGCATCCAAATACTAGTCTTCTTTCCGTGAATCCACATACTTTTCTTAATCCTAGTTTCTTATCTTTTTTAATCTTTTGTTGCATTCTAAATTCTTCGCATTTCTGCATTAAGTATGCTCTTAGTACTCTTATTCTTTCTCCTAATGTGTTTTCTTTTGGTTCTAATTGAGTGTATTCTTTTGATACCTCATTGTTATAAGGTGTTGGTAAGTGGTCATAATAAAGTTGTTGATATATCAGACCTTCTTCTGATAAGAATCTTGCTTCATAAAGGAACTTACTAAAACTAATTGTATATTCGAAAACTTTCTATACAAATTCTTACTTGAAAAATATGTATGTAGCTAAACCCCCTCCTTAGTCTACAATCCAGATCAATTGTAATATCAAAATACCAGAGAAAGAACACTTTGAAAAATTATAATTAGAACCATATTAGTCTTTAAACCTGCAGCTTAGCAATAATTTTAGAAGATAGTCTGCTGAGAACTCCCAGGCACCTAGGCTATATCCCGCAAATTCGGTGGAAGAAGAAGGGAAGCAGAGCCAAGGGTGGGTTGAGATCTCCGGTGATCCGAAATTCTGATTAAGAGGTATGATTTCTAGACTATGTGTTTTTAATTATGATCTTGATAAGTGTTAAACTCTGTAATTATGATGTTCATACTGGTTAAAGATTATAGGCTTTTATTTAAAAATGAAATTTGAGTTGATACTACCCATTTCCTTACTACATGCTTATTATTTGATAAAATCAGATAAAACTTTATTAATATACCATCTATATTCCTACCCTCTTCAGAGTTACTAGATGATGAAAAGATCCGCCCAGAAACGTAGAAGAAGATTACAACTACAACGAAATCTTGTCTGATGGAACAGGAAGCGACGTCGAACAATTTGACCAACAACTTTCAATTCCAACTGAAGATCCTCAAGACATTGTGAGGAATTAGAAAAAGTATGGTTAACTATGTAAATTTTTTAATTGCAATTTTCCTATGTGATTTGCAACTTTTGAACAACACCACAAAGTTGCAATTTTGAAATTGTATTACAAAAAAATCATATTTCTATTAAATAATATAAGAGACACAAAAACAGTCTTGAGATATTTTTATTACACTATCTTGTTCAATTATTGAAGTGTTTATATCTATTATTTTTTTAAATTAAGTGTCTAAAAAAAAAAACCCGACCCCGCCCCGTCCCCCAACACCAGTCACCTTTCCGGCGGGATGTGGGATGGGACATCTGCCTATCCCGCTAATCCCGGCCCGCCTGTCCTGCCGGAGACCCGATCCGACCCTTCCCCATCCCGCCGGGACCCGCCCCGGCCCGGCCCACTGGCCACCCCTAGTATGTAGTGTCATCAGGAGGCTCCAAGGATAGATGGTGCAGAGTCCACGATCCATCGACAATTAGGGAGTTGATTTTTACTTTAGCATCATTAAGGTTCAGGGGTCCTTTAAGGTTTATGATAGGAGCGCCATTAGGGATCCACTTACAAGTCTAGAAATCAATGCTTACAATTTCCAGTAATCCATCAAATCCCTTTAGAACAAATATCCCAACCAAGGAGAATGTTTTACAAGTTAAGGATATGTGCTTCTTGTGTTGGGGAGCCACAGTTCCCTACATAAAAGTTTCACGGGGTAGCCTCTTTTGACATTGTCGTTTAACCTATACCCGCCTTTTTAAATTTTTTGTACATGCACCACTTGACAAAACCAAAGTTTATACAAAATATCTAAAATTACATATTTGTGAAGTTTAGTTGTATATAGGTTATTAAAAAAGTTGCATGTATGGTCAACTAACCTAATAGGATCAATGATCCAAGTACGCCACTCATATCCTTAAAGAAGATGGTTTTGTTTCTTCTTCTCCTAACAAAGGCTGATAGGTTGAAAGTATTTTCATCTTCATTATTCAGTCAGTTTATGCAAGATTTTGACTTTCAGATTTAACTCAACCTTCAATTTTCAGTTCCAATTATCTACTATAGTTTTCAGCTTTCAATTCAGAACTTCCCACACTTTAAGTCATTTACATGATTAGTTGTGAATGTATTATTTAACATATACTGATTTAAGTCTTGCTCCGCCTTTTTAGAATGTAGTTTATGAGACTTACTGAGTATCATGTCAGTTATACTTAGCATGTAAGGGTCTGCTTCCATTTTTGGTTGCAGATACAACTTACCATAATCCTGCTACGACCAGTTTGCTTCAGCCTTCAGTTTCACGCTATTCACTTCAGTAGGAGATCTCGTCTTTTTATTACTTTTCAGTATTTTTGGGGTACCCCAAGGTCATATGTATTCAGATTTTTGTTAGTATTCTGTTAGAAGCTCATGACTTTGAGTAGCCTAGCGGAATTTCAGTTACAGTTGAACATTTTTCGTTGCGATTCACGATTTGATTATCAGTTCAGGATTCAGAGTTAGTTTTTAATTACATAACTCTACTTCACATTCAGGATTCATTAACAATCAGATACCCAACCCCAGTCTGGGCGTAACATTTTACTTTCATTTACAAGTCAAAAGATATATTGACCTGCACTATCACAGTATCACTACTAGCTTGTAGAGGAAAATATTATATGTTCAATTGTTTTTTCTCCCTCCCTAACAGTATCAAATATGTTCTCTCCTCTAAAGATACTAATTATGAAACAAGCAGAAAAATTCAGCCAGGAAAAAGCAATGCTGCGCGAAAATACACGTGTACACCATGAAAAATAACTGTAACTTCATATATTTCTCCTCCCCGCAAATTGCTACAAAGGCAGGCTCAGATAATGGATTTGCAATGCCAAGAATAAGATAAAACTCACATAAGAAATTTTCTCCTATCATATTAGATTAAATGCAATCTTGTAATACAATTATGAATCCTAAGAAAACTCTACATCAGTAATTCACGACCTTCCTTGTTGCTCCATCACAACAAAAACGAAAGAAAGAAAAAAAGGCTTAAGAAAGGAGATTTGATAACAGAAATGAGGTGAAAGGCAACATAAGACAAACACGGGCAAACTTTTGATAACTAACAGATCCATTCCTTAGGGTTGATACAAGCATCCAAGAGTTTCCATTCTTCAGTACCTTCTTCTGGTTGCTGCATTAAGCAAACTAATTAGTTGATATTCAATGATGTTTTTACAGCTACCCCCCCCCCCCCCCCCCAAATAAAATCAAAGAATGATATCAATAAAATAGATAGCAGAGTAAAGCTTACGTGGTCATACTCCCATCGTGCCGTTAATGGAAGAGATACAAGAATGCTCTCAATCCTACCTCCCGTCTTGAGACCAAATGTGGTTCCACGGTCATAAACCTGCAATTACAAGGCAAAAAAGGGTTAAACGATAATCATTGTAGAGAGGCAAATAGGAACTATGGGAACAGAGTATTCCACCAAGTTGAATTCCACATAGCGGCCTCGCCGTAGTTGTTGCCATGCTTTGTGTTCGTCTGTGGAAGGGGTATTCTTCCTCTTCTCTATGATAGGTATATATGCTGGAATGACGGAATTTGCACACTCTACAATTCCAAAACTGACACGTCAAGGAATGTTTTTCATCCATTCAAGCAATTTAAAAAGTTCTCAATGCTTGAATTAACTTGCGTGCAAATGATAGGCATTTTTCTTGACCTAATTATTTAAGGAAAAATGAAAAATAAAATATAATCTAGTCTAGCAATATAGTTTCCAACATATCAACAACCCCTTTAGCAGCACCTACAGATACGCAGTCAAACTAACAGACGTCATTTTGCCTTTTATGAATAAAAGTAAGCTTGTCTATGATAATTTGATTGCTCTGTTTCCTCCATTAACAAATATTATTTATAGGCATGTGTGGTCTTTTCACACCAGTTACCTGTTGAAAAGGAAAGAAGCATTTCTTGATCATAGTTGTTCAAATCATCAAAAAAAATTCCTCCAAGACCTCGTCTCTCACCACGATGCTGCAATACGATGAGCTTAATGAAAAGCTATATCGTGCTCATACTTTAATTTAACAATTAAAAGAATAGGCCACCAGAATAAAGATCTGTACTTTAACTCAACAGTTAAAAGAATAGGCAATGGCAAATCGGCAATGCAATAGCAAGCCCATTATAAACTTCCGACAATTTTAAATTCAGAAAAGCAGGATGAGTTTTCAACTCAAGGATCCTGCATAATGATGTTGGTCCTGAACAGAAATATACAGATAGAGAATAAAAGGCAGGAGTGTGCCATTGCTTGCTTTTTGGCTAAAAAGTTGCATAAGAGGATCAACATGTTACTTATCTGAAAGTATCTAACGGTTTATGAAGGCCTCTGAATATCTTTTCTGTGAACTGCTGGGGTTATATAGTAATTTTACAAAGGGGACTCAGGTTTCACGTGTGAGAAGTGAAATAGTCCTCCCATGAGGTACTTGAACAGGAATGCCTTGATATTAGAGATTTCAATCATTGGTTCCAGCAATCCAATAGCAGCAAGTTTCTAGAGGAGCCCAAGCTTGAGTACAATTTAAGGAATGAACATGGAAGATCAAAACAGATCAGTATATGAACTCAAACCACAAGAGAACTAAGGTACACCTATTGAAGGAAGAATTCCTAGACGGCTTTCTGTGATTTAAGGAGCTACATCTACCAAAAGACTATGTAGCTGTCAGATAGTATCACATATTAGCCATGTGATATATTTTTTATGGTTCTCTGGCTCCCATTTGCCTGGAAATGTTAAGCTGTTTAAATTAAATTCATAAATGGTTCAGCTAAAACAATCTAAAGATAGCGAGTAAATAACCACTGTCAAAATACTTTAATGGCCCATGCAGAATTACCCTATTTATCTTAGTACTCTGCCAGATTTTGGAGGACGTAATTCATATAGAAAACAACTTCAACATGTTAGGAAAACGAATCTTGCTTACCTTAATATAGAAATAGTCATCACACCATTTCTTAAACCGAGGGTAGAAGCTAGCATCAAATTTGTCACAAGCAGTTTTTTGCACCTACAAAACAGTCAATCTGCTTCATATAATGCAAAGAAAAAATTGCAATCAAACATCAACAAAAAAAAATGGCTTCACTGCATTTGCTCATAGTATAATTATCATAGTTTGACATGCAGAAATTGTGAACTACAAATATAGAGATTTCAAAGAAGAAAATCCATTTGTGTGAGTGCTTATACCGAATGGAAGTGCTTCACATCCTCCTCGAAAATGTAAGCAGGCGTAAGGTCAGTACCACCACCAAACCACCATTGCCTTGGTGCTCCTGGTGTATCTGCATTTATATTGATCGTAAGTAACTTTATAGTTCATATAGCTGTCCTCTAGAGTGGGGCTGGCATATCATACATGTGAATCGGAACAGAAAATGAGAGGAACTCAACTTGATTATTCCCTCAAGCTATTGTGGGGTTTAAATAGCTAAGTTTACATGTTCTAAAAAGGAAAGGAAATCAATACAAATCAATTCTTAATTACATAATACTTTATCCTAATTACAGAATATTTTATCTTCTATATTTACATATATGCTAGAATCTTCACAGATTCTAGCACTACCCCTCAAGCTGGTGCATACAAATTATATGTACCAAGCTTGATACATAAGTAACTTGTTCTGGGACCGGCTAGGGACTTGATGAATATGTCTGCAAGCTGATCATTTGACCGCACGAACCTTGTGACAATGTCTTGAGAGTACCTTCTGACAAAATGACAATCAATCTCTATGTGTTTGGTCCTCTCGTAGAACACCGGATTCGATGCAATGTGAAGTGCAACTTCATTGTCGCACACAAGTTTCATTTCTTTAATTTCTCCAAATTTCAACTCCTTCAGTAGTTGTTTGATCCATATGAGTTCACATGCCGCTTCTGCCATAGCCCGATATTCTGCTTCTGCACTAGATCTAGCAACCACATGTTGTTTCTTACTTTTCCAAGACACCAAATTTTCTCCAACTAAAACACAATATCCAGAAGTGGATCGTCTATCAGAGGGTGACCATGCGTAGTCTGCATCTGAAT
The DNA here is from genome assembly GCA_034509755.1 of Anisodus tanguticus. Classification (NCBI taxonomy): domain Eukaryota; kingdom Viridiplantae; phylum Streptophyta; class Magnoliopsida; order Solanales; family Solanaceae; genus Anisodus; species Anisodus tanguticus. The sequence continues at coordinate 12,537,038 of CM067561.1, forward strand.
AGCCAACAATTTTCTCATGTCCTCGATCTTCATAGAGTAGTCCTTTCTCGGGAGAAGATTTTATGTATCTAAGGATGCGAATAACTGCATTCCAATGATTGTCACAAGGAGAATTCAAGAATTGACTTACAACACTAACCGGGAAGATAATATCAGGTCGAGTCATTGTGACATAATTCAACTTTCTTACCGGCCTTCTATATCTTCCCCGATCGCTAAGAGGCTCCCCCTGACCTGGTAGGAGTTTAACATTTGGATCCATTGGTGAATCAATAGGCCTACAGTCTGTCATCCCTGTCTCCTCAAGAATATCAAATGCATACTTCCTCTGTGAAATGACAATTGCTGTTTTGGATTGAGCAACCTCAATGCCCAAGAAGTACCTTAATCGACCAAGATCCTTAGTCTGAAAGTGCTGAAAAAGATGATGTTTCAATTTGATAATTCCCTCACATCATTACTTGTGATGACTATGTGATAATTCCCTCACATCATTACTTGTGATGACTATGTCATCAACGAATATCACCAAATACATGCACAAACTTGGAGCAAAATGACGATAAAACACAGAATGATCAGCTTCACTTCGTATGCCAAATTCCTGAATAATCATGCTAAACTTTTCAAACCATGCTCGAAGAGACTGCTTCAGGCCATAAAGTGCTCGTCGTAATATGAACACCATGTTACTAGACTCCCCCTGAGCAACAAAATCAGGTGGTTGCTCTATATATACCTCTTCTTCAAGATACTCGTGAAGAAAAACATTTTTGATATCCAACTGGTAAAGAGGCCAATGGAGAACACCATTCATAGATAAAAACAGACGGACTAAAGCAATCTTAGCCACAGGAGAGAAGGTATCACCATAGTCAAGACCAAAAATCTGTGTATAACCCTTGGCAATTAGTCGAGCCTTCAGACGATCAATCTTGTCCATCAGGGCCAACCTTAACTGTATATACCCAAAGACAACCAACTGTAGACTTACCTGGAGACAGAGGAACGAGCTCCCAAGTACCACTAAAGTGTAAGACAGACATCTCCTCAAACATAGTTTGTTGCCAGCCTGGATGAGAAAGAGCTTCACCTATAGTCTTAGGAATAGACACAGATGATAGTAATGATACAAAGGCAGAATGGGCCAGTAACAAATTATGATAGCTCAAACAAGTATAGATAGGATGAGGGTTACGAGTAGAGTGATTACCTTTGCAAGTGGGAATGGGGGAATTCTGTATAGACAAGTCCTCAGCAGATAAGGATTGGCGGGCATGATTCATCTGGACGTGGACGATGATGATAAGTCAAAAGTGGTGGAGGTGCAGCTGAAGAAGATGGAGTTGTAGAAGATGATGTGGAAGGGTAGACTATGACGGGATCCCCAGAGGATGGAACTGGTAGAACCTCAGAAATGCTTAATTGTTCAGCAAAAAAGCAAAAAAGGATGTAAAATAGACCTTCAAAGAAAATAACATCAGCGAACATAAGGTATCGCTGGAGGTCAGGTGAGAAGCATCGATATCCCTTTTGTACCCTTGAATAACCGAAAAAGACACATTTAAGAGCACGAGGAGCCAATTTGTCTTTTACTGGAGTGAGAATGTGGACAAAGCATGCGCTCCCAAAGACACGTGGCGGAAGAGAAAATAAGGTTGACTGTGGAAACAAAACAGAGTGTGAAACCTGATTTTGAATAGTAGATGAATGCATACAGTTAATTAGATAACAAGAGGTGAGCACTACATCCCAAAAAACGCAATGGAATATTTGCTTGTATGAGAAGGGTGCAGGGAGTCTCAACAATATGCCTGTTTTCCTCTCTGCAACACCATTTTGTTGTGCAATGTAAGGACAAGATGTCTGATGAAGAATTCCATGGGAAGACATAAATTGTTGAAATTGAGATGATAAATATTCACGTGCATTATCACTACAAAAAGTGCAAATAGAAACACAAAACTGATTTTGTATTTCAGCAAAAAAAGTTTGAAATATGGAGAATAATTCAGAACGATCTTTCATTAAGAAAATCCAAGTACACCTTGAGTAATCATCAATGAAAGTAACAAAATACTTAAAATCTAACGTAGCACTTACTCTACTAGGACCCCAAATATCAGAATGCACGATTATTAGGGCTACGTGGAAAGGTAGCTCGAGTGTGCTTCCCCAATTGACACGACTCATAATCTAACTTAGACAATTTGGACAAACTAGGTACCATCTTTTGAAGTTTGGATAAACTAGGGTGACCCAACCGTCTGTGGATTAAATCTGGAGAGTCAGAGACCGAAAAACTGTAGTGGAGGTGGGAGAATTGAGATAATAAAGTCCATCTACCTCATGTCCTTCGCCAATCATCCTTCCCGTACTGAGGTCCTGTATGACAAAGAAGTCACTAGAGAATGAGATGAAACAATTTTAAACAACTAATTGATAGAAGGCTAAAGGGACAACCAGGGACAAAAAGAACATTTTTCAGAGTCAAAGAAGGTAAAAGATTGGTTTGACCGACTTCAGTTGCCATGGTCTGAGAACGATTAGCTAAAGTAACAATAGGAAGGGATCGAGAAAAAATAATATTAGACAATAAAAATTGGTTACCAGAAATGTGGTCAGAAATGCCTGAATCTACGACCCAAGGGCCAAGCGTGGTGGACTATGAGATACAAGCAACAAGATTACCAGTCTGAGCAACGGAAGCTATTGATGAAGATGCCTGCTTACTCTCCTGATACTGAAGATAGTCATTGTATTATTCCTCATATAAAGAGGACAATTGATTGGTTGGATTACCAGTGGATTCCGTCTGAACAACATGAGCATTCTTTAGATTACCATGGAGAGCGCGACACACATTCTGAGTATGCCCCAATTTGTTACAATACCCACACCTTAGCTGAGATTTTCAAGAGCGACCTCCATGTCGATTTCCAATCTGAGATGCTAGAACGGAAAAGTCTGCAGGTGTCACCGAATGACTAGAGGACATAGGTGGTGCAGCCAGTCGTAATAATAGAGCGAACATATCATCCATAGTAGGAACAGTGGGGATAGCCAAAATTTGATCACGTACAAAGTCAAGATCGGATGGAAGTCCAACAAGTGTAACAACCAAAAACATCTTCTGACGTTGCTCCAATTATTTTTCAACACTAGGAGTAGCGGGCATCAACTCCTTGAATTCTTCCATAACCGCCTGAACCTGTCCAAGATAGGCAGACATATCCAAATCCTGCTTTTTAAGGTTAGTCAACCGAGAAATCACATTATAAAAGCGGGAGATGTCATGTGTGTATGGTCCACGAGCTTTTTCCCAAACTAAGAAGCAAGTTTGGAACGGTCGGAACAATGACATCAATTTTGAGTCAATAGATTTCAACAAAAGACTACACAACTGAGCATCAATCATTTCCCATTCGCCCCTATCTTTTTCAGCAATATCCTTAGCCTGTTTAACTAAATGGTTGTGAACACCTTGTTCCTTGCACCATAACTGAACAGAGGAAGACCAAGATAAGTAGTTCGCACTACCAATCAAGGGTTCAGTGGTGATGGAGTGGTTCGAGTTGCTGAAAACCATAGGTTTAGAAAAGATATCTGATCAGAGTGACATTTTTCTCAAACACTAGGTTAAATAACTTCAAAGATAAGAGTAAGAGACTAGTACCATAAACTATAGCAGATCAAAAGTGCGGAATAAACCATATCTTGCTTGAAACAGTGAATAAAACAGACTGTTTTATCGGAATCTAGTCAGAATTTATGGGAAAAAAATCGTCGGAAAGTGACGAATAGTGCAGTCGCCGAAAAAGTCAGATCTGACCGCCGGAAACTCACCAGAATCAGGTGGAAATTGGATGGATAGGGTCGGACAACCAAGAAATATTGTTGAAAAAAATGATCTGATCGCCGAAACCTCACCGGAATCAGGTGGAAAAAAATTCTGAGTTTAAAATTCTCTTCCTATGTCGCTGGGCTTAGCCAGACTCCGATACCATGTGAATCGGAAGAGAAAATGAGAGGAACTCAGCTTGATTATTCCCTCAAGCTATTGGGGTTTAAATAGCTAAGTTTACATGTTCTAAAAAGGAAAGGAAATCAATACAAATCAATTTCCAATTACATAATATTCTATCCTAATTAGAGAATATTTTATCTACTATATTTACATATATGCTAGAATCTTCACAGATTGTAACAATACACATGAAATTATAAAAGGTATATCTACACAATCTTAATGACTTATAACTGCAACAGTCTTGTTCACTACTGTCATGCACTAATATTTATTCGAGAAGATAGTGATTTTGGTCACTAGGTTACTAAGAAATTCCAAGTTGATCCTTGTGATATCCAATAAAGCAGAAGGTTTCTATTAATAAACATGTGTGGCATTGGTTCATTTGCCAATAAATTCTACAACTTTATCAATCTTCCTTTTTTTGTGTGATTAAGAAATTCGTCTGGGCCCTTGGGGCCAACCTATAGGACAAATCATAGCCTTTGAAACTGGGGAATAATGAGTCGGCCCATCTACTCCTCTCCACTTAAATACCAAGCTATTTCACATGGCGTAGGGCTCGAACCTATGACCCTAAGTCTTGTCCCTCAACTTTTGCCAGTTGAACTAATCCCTGAGGGCACAAAATTATCTAATTGCGTTACACCATATATGACTACTAAGAGGTTGTGTAACAACCCAACCCCCTGTTTTAATTATTTGTGTTCCAATCTATGCATTGAGCATGCTTATAAGTTGATATCACTGTTTATAACTTGTAGGGATGGTTTAAGTTGAAACGCGGGGGGTTCAGACGAATTTCGGACACGTTGGAATTTAAAAATCTGGTGCAGAACTTTACTGGTGCAGCTCACCATCGCAGATAGGGGATCACTATAGCGGAGGAGGCTACCATATAAGACCTTGCTACCAAGGACTGCTTAAGGTGAGTCAGCTCAAGTCCGCGGAGAGACAGTTGTGTTCGCAAAGCTCTTCGGCCCAAGCCCAGGAGGAATCAAACCTTGTGATCGTGAGAAGGGGGTTATGCCATCATGCTAAGCCCTGGATATAAAAGACAAGTTTCTGCGATTATAGACCTAAGTTTTTCCACTTTTGGGGCAAAGCAGCTACGGGTTTGACTTGAATTCGAAGGGGGATCTTCATATATCATCCATGTAATGATTCAAACCTCTTATGAGTTAGTTACATCATTAAGTTCGAGTGTTTACCGGACTTGAACCTCAAAACCCCAAACAAGAAAAATTAGCATTTGAGTGACTAAATGGACTCGATTTGAGAAGATAGCCATATATTTGATTTCCTAACTTATGGGTAATCCGAATATGTAATTGGTTCTGGATTTTGATTATGTTGACCCGAGTGTTGACTTTAGGGTTGACTTTGGCCCAAAATAAAAGGTTCCAATGGACTCGTTTAACGATTGTAAATATTCTTTTGAATAGATTGGACGGGGGTTTGAAGGACATTGAGCAAGGAAAATCAAGGTTAAAGTTTGCGAGTCTTGCATGGCTTGAGGTATTTTTAAAAAAATTCCTCTAGAAGTATTTTTCTAAAAGATAAGCATGCTAGCTAGTTAAAGAGTATCCAGAGCATCCAGAGCAAAGATTTTGATGGCTTAATTGACCATCCAGAGCAGAGTTAAATATCTTGATGGCTCAATTGACGTTAAACACTTCGATGGCTTAACTGATCATCCCAAAACAGAGTAAAACAATTTAACCAAATAAGAATGAGTCATAAGACTCCCAAAGTTAGCATGTGGACCGATCTTCCCCATGGGTCACTGAAATGTGTCACACCCCGGTATTCAGTGTACACATCAGTTGTGTATAAAGACAGAGCATAACCATTGTATTTCATGGCATTCATCTATGTTTACAGCTTTATTGCATTTCCTTGCATACGCTTAATGTTTCAGAATGTTATGACTTACTGATTGCATTAATGTGCCCTTATGTTCATGCACATTCTCTTATGTGCTAAGTGGTAGATTTCTCATGCATATACAATTCATATGCTTTTATGATTTATGATATAAAATACAGATTATGACACTATTCTATATATAAAACCTCGTCTCACCTTTTAGGGGACGGTCGAAGATGCATATCCAGTACATTTGTATTCACCTCCTCTCCCTTTATCTTTTATTATGTTTAAGCAGATTCGGGGTCAGTACTAATGAGGAGAATGGATAGTAAGGTTTCTGAGCTGTTAGTCAGCAATGAGCTGTTCATTCTTCTACTGTGGAGGCTAGGTTTAAGTCTTATTGTTATTTCTTTCATAATGTCAGACTATATGTTAGATAGTACTCTTAGATGTTCTATTGACTTATGTCTTGAGATTTTGCATAAGTTTATGCTTTAATGCTTTAGTTCAGTTATGGTTAGTTGGTTCGTTCGGTAGGTCAGTAGCTGGGTGCCTGTCAGGGATCCTTAGAAATTGGGTCATGACAGGTGGCATTTATTATATTTTTACTCCTTGTAGATTCAAAAGTAGCTGCAGTTTGAGAATTTGATTGTGGAAAAACCAAAATGACATACTAATTGAAGGTCAAAATGTGTTTAGTTGGATATTACGTTTTGAAGTTGTATGTAATTGAGGAACTAAAAGTGCAATACCCCAAAAGGATTAGAGGTAATACAAGTTTGCAAAAGCCATAGAGATATAAAACTCGGGCCATGGTGTGGAATAAAGAAAAATCAGGTTGTATATTATACAACCTCACTTCAACCAAATAAGTGTCCTCATTCCTCACTGTTGCAATTTTAAGAATATAATCCCGACGCAAATTCAGTTATGCTACTATAACAGACTTTGGCTTGCTATGATCTACAGGAGGTAACAACCAGGAAAGGTTATCATTTTTTATTATCAAATTCCAGTGATAACTATCATGAAGATTAGAAGGTAGAACTACAAAAGGAGCATATATGGTATGTGTTACTACAAAGCATTCAGTGCACACCAAGGAGTAGCACCGACCAGTACTATGTATGGAACTGCTATCTCTTCCTTTTCTAGTAAATTGAGTTTCTCTTTCCAAATCTCATACAAAAGGACAACAGGAATCAGCACCTTCTAGTCCTATGTTGTGCAATTCTGCTCTACCACCGATGAGATCTTGTTCTATCTTAAACAAACTGGAAACGTTATCGAATAACCATACTCAGGAGAGAGATTACCTTTTGGAGCATCAGTCTCAAAGTAACGATAATTAAAATGCAAAGTTGGTGCAAATGGATTTTTTGGATGCAGCACCTGGGAAAAAATAAAACACACTAATGATTAGAATGAAGGGAGCAAATAATTGTCTAACATCAAAAAAGAAAAAGAACATTAATTACTAAGTCTATCGTATAGAGATAAGGGTAAGATTTAAAGAACCTCTAGTTTTAGAGAAACCCTCAATTGCCTATTACAAAATCATTTAGTGTTGCAATGAAATGGGACGCAATAGAGTTGAATGGCTGATCGAAACTAGTTCGGAATTGAGAAATAGGATCTAGCATTCTAATGGCTGTCAATTAAGCAGTAGAAGCTGAAGAAACATAAATTCTAAACGACCTAATGCAGGCATTGTAATACCATCCATATGATGGAAGAGGGAGACAGCTATTAAGCTCAATTCATATCACTCTTAAGAACTCCACTCTTACATAATAAGATTACAGTGCGGGCTTATATAAGTGTTAACAGTGTCCTGTAGAATAACACCTAGTCAGTACTTGTGCACACACTTAAAATCTAACCACATTGATACCATAACAGTCACATAGATAATACAAAAGATCATGCACCTAGGATAACTAAAAGACATATGAATCTAGGCACTTAACATTTAAGATTGACACAAGTTGATCATTAAAGCAGAAATGTAGAAACTTACTGAGCTGATCCCAGCAGCAAAAAAGGGGACAGGGCCGGACTTAACATCTCCATTGTCAGTAGTGGGCCTAGCAGCCCGATAAGCTTCAGGAGGCATAACACCATAAACAACAGAAACATTAACACCAGCCTTCTCCCAAACAGCTCCATCTTGCAAAACCCTACTTATTCCACCACCACCACCTGGCCTTGACCATACATCTTCCTTAAACTTTGCACCTCCATCCACTTCTTCCAATGCCAAACAAACACTGTCTTGCACTTCTCTTATCATCTTCTCAAACCTACCTCTAACAGTACTCGACGAATTTGATGATCCTTTATCGGAATCTCGAAGAAATGTTTGTGGTTTTTGGGATTCGGGTACTTCTTTTTCAATCATTGATGATGATGATGCTTGAATTTGAAATGAATAGTTGGGGGTTGGTTTTTTACTTGTTGTGTAGGGAATGGTGAGGGGAAAGTATAGGGATTTATTCAAGGAATGGAGGGAAGGAGAATAGAGAAATGGGGTGGAAGAGGACAGAATTGGAGTAAGCATTCTTGATTTTGAGATGGAAGTGGGAGAAAAAAGACTTGGCTTATTTATTTTGTGATAAGGGGGTTTTGTAGCAGTTTGTTTCATTTCACTGCTCGTATATAGACCTGTCCACCGGGTCCGTGACCGCCCGGCCCGAAAAAACCAGGGCCAGGTCAGCTTTTAGCTGACCCGAGAGCCACTCGACCCGATCAGGGTCAGGGTCAGGGTCGGGCCAGGGTCAGAAAAATTTACCCATCTTACCCAGCCCGACCTCGGCCCGATCCCGACCCGACCCCGACCCGCATATTTTTTTAATATAATTTATATTATTTTTTCTTCATTAATATTTATTTTGTACTTATATATATTGTTGTCATTAATAAGTGATATAATGCATGTTTATATATATATATATATATATTGCTCTAATCTACATTTAGCTCGACATAAAATAAGATAAAAACGGTAGCTGATTATTAATTATATATTTATATTATTAGTCGTTTTGTTAATATCACGGAAGCATAATGTAGGGAGATAAAGTAGTTGTAAATTGGTGAAACTTTAAATGGTCATAACTCTGCGCTCGGATGTCCGTTTTATCCGATTTTTTTTTGATTTTGCATATTTTTTCGAGACAGGGACGTCAAACTGCCGTAAGGCGGTTTGGCACTGCCAATTTTTAGAAAAACGTCAGTTTTTCCAATCAATTTGTGTTTTTCCCCAAATCGATTTCAATTTGTGTTTTTCCCCAAAAAGAAAATTAGAAATCGATTTGGGGAAAAACACAAATTGATTGGAAAAACTGACGTTTTTCTAAAAATTGGCTGCGCGCTAAACCGCCGTAAGACGTCCCCGTCTCGAAAAAAATATGCAAAAAAAAAAAAATCGGATAAAACGGACATCCGAGCGCAGAGTTATGACCATTTAAAGTTTCACCAATTTACAACTACTTTATCTCCCTACATTATGCTTCCGTGATATTAACAAAACGACTAATAATATAAATATATAATTAATAATCACTACCGTTTTTATCTTATTTCATGTCGAGCTAAATGTAGATTAGAGCATATATATATATATATATATATATATATATATATATATATATATATATATATATATATATATATATAAACATGCATTATATCACTTATTAATGACAACAATATATATAAGTACAAAATAAATATTAATGAAGGAAAAATAATATAAATTATATTAAAAAAATATGCGGGTCGGGATCGGGCCGGGCCGGGCCGGATCAGACGTGTAAATTTTTCTAACCCTAGCCCGACCCTGACCCTGATCGGGTCAAGTGGCTCTCGGGTCAGCTAAAAGCTGACCCTGGCCCTGGTTTTTTCGGACCGGGCCGGGCGGGTCCCCGACCCGGTGGACAGGTCTATACCCACCACAGGTTTTACTCCTCTAGTTTATGACTGCCAGAATTTAGCCTCTGGTAATGTCAAATCCATTGGTTTTGTTAAGGAATTAGAATTAGAAACATGTTTCGGAGATACAAGTCAACGACAAAATGGTTGGTTTGTCAAATATTTAAGCTTTTCTTTGACCAAGTCTCTTGAAAACTAAAATCACTTTGTACTACAATATTTTTCTTTTGGAAATGGACAAAGGTGTAAATATATTTTCCAACTTTACGATATAGTTATCGTTAAAAAAGTAGTATATATATATTCTGCCGTTAACAAATAGTGTAAATATACTCATGTCATATCCTTTTTGCTGACAGATTTTAAAAAAAAATTATTTAACTTATTTTTTAATTAAAAAAATGTTACGACGTTTTAAAAAATAAGTCTAGTCATTTTTTTAAACGAATCAGACCCAACCCACCAGGAAAAAACTTACCACGTGGCTTTAAAATATAAGTTTACTTAAAAAATAGATAGATTTATTTTTTAAAGCATCGTGGTATTTTTTAAAATAAAAAAAAAGCTAAATGATTTTTAAAAAAACATTCAATCAGCAAAAACGGTATATTTGTAAAATTTGTGTATCGACAGAGTATATATACATCACTTTTTTAACGAGGGTATATCTGTTTCATATCGTAAAGTTGATCGGAGGAAACATAAAATTCTTTTTTGAGCAATAACATAAGCAACTTTTTGTTGTAGAACCTGGAGGGGCTGCTGCAAATTTTTGCTTCTAGTAGAATAGAAGCGAAAGCATAAAATTAATTTTTTTCAAGATAATATATTTACCAAGCTAATTCTTATTAGTCTAACTCATTTGTCCCTCAAATACTAATAGATACAATCCTCTTCTCGTTTTCCTTTTTTTGGTTTATACAGTCTCTTCTTCTTATCCTAGTGTGGATTTTAAAATTTATATTGAATGATTTGTTTTGGGATATATAAATCTTCATTTAAGTATTAGTAATTATACCAAATATCCAATATTGTTGTTTTGATTCAACTATATTTATATTTATTAAAACCTTAATATGTATTTTTATGTTATGTTTTAGTATTTTAATAAAATAAAATTACAACAAACAATTATTAATGTTTTTTCATGATAAACATTTAAATCAATTTCTTCTTTTAAATAATGCTAATTATAAATGAACCTTGATACTATTTATTTTTGTAATTTTGACGGTCAAAATCACTTTTTGAAAGATCGGTAAAATACAATTTGTTTATCAAATATTGAAAAAATCATACTTCTTAGATGAATTGGTCAGACACAAATTGTTATTCTCCAAAATATTTTTTGTCTCTCCCAAATTCGTATAGTGGCATAACGAACACTTAATGCCTTAAACACGCACCGAGAGAATTGATCATAACTGTTTTTCGACAATCATTACTGAAGGAAGTTAATTCCATGGTTTATTTCATTCCAAGATTGTAATTTATATACAAGTGTACAAGATTATTCTATGACTAATATTAAGGAAGACATCTCTAATCATATCCTAATCATCCTAATAAATGGATCCTAATTATATGATACTAATTACAATTACATTGATTTGATATGATTGAGATAATTATGGAATGGATCCACAATTATCCTAACAGTCCCCCGTAGTCTTAGCGGGAGGTTCTAGTATGCTGAGATTGTCCCTGAAATCATCCAACAATATGCACGGAAGACCTTTCGTGAAAATGTCGGCAATCTGATAACGGGACGGTACATAGAGAACATGGACTTGTCCACGTGCAACCTTTTCACAAACAAATAAGATATCCATTTCTATGTGTTTGGTGTGTTGATGTTGGATAGAACCACCTTATAAGTATATCACACTTACATCATCACAATAAACCACAGTTGCTTTTTCAATCGGACAATAGAGTTCTAAAAGAAGATTACGGAGCCAACATGATTCAATGACCACATTAGCTACCCCTCGGTATTCTGCTTCAGCCCTTGACCTATATATCATCGGATGTCGTTTCGACGACCATGAAATGAGGTTGTCTCCAAAAAACAAACAATAATCATAGGTGGAACGTCGTGTGTCTGGACAGCCACACAATCAGCATCTGTATAAGATGAGAGACTCGAAATGGAGGACTTATACAGATGCAATCCAGTATCAAGAGCCACATATTAACTCCAGCTTCGCCCAACCCCTACTCGGCCGACCCACCCCCTCCGAAAATCCTCTCATTTTTTTGGCTCACAAACAATCGCCCTACTTAGGGTTTTCTTCAAAAAAACCTAACCCTAAACCTCCCAACGTCAAACACCCCTACTTAGGGTTTTTCTCTCAACCCTAACCCTAGCCGACAAAATCAAAACCCTACCCCTAATTAGGGTTTTACCTACCACCCTAGTCTCCAAACCACTTCACGGTTTGTGGCCACCAAAACCATTGTCAGAAAACCACCTTCTCGGCTTAGTCACGGTTTAGGGTTCTTCCACCAAATTCCACCAATCACAAAATACATTTTCTCCTTCCTTTATTCTTGTATTTTTGTGGGTAACTATGGCCGACAAACAAAAATTCCATCCATTTCTTGCCGTAAACAACGTCAAGAACTTTATTTCAATAACACTTGAGATGGAGAAAGGGCAATACTCCTCTTGGGCGGAGTTATTCAAAATCCATTACCGAGCATACAAAGTAATAGACCATATTATCCCTTCCCAGTCTTCATCGGACACCACTGTTGTTGATAAAAAATTATGATTTCGTTTATATGCTATAGTCCTTCATTGGATTTACGACACCATCTCTAACGACCTTTTGCATACCATTTTGGAACCGGACTCTACGACTCAACAAGCGTGGGAGCGATTACAAAATATTTTTCAAGATAATAAAATTCCAAGGGCAGTATATCTTAAAAACCAATTCACCAATGCCAAATTGGATGATTTTTCAAACGTTTCCACCTATTGTCAAGAGTTGAAAATGCTTGCCGACCAATTATCCAATGTTGGTACGCTAGTGACAAATCAAATGTTAGTTCTTCAATTGATTACGGGGTTGAATGAACATTATGATGGGGTTGCTACGTTCATTCAACAGAGTAATCCGTTGCCTCCATTTTATGAGGCTCGTTCGAGATTGATTCTCGAAGAAACACGCAAGGCAAAGAAAACAGCCTCGGGGGCAGCTACTGCCGGAACAACCCTCGTCTCCACCAACTCATATTCCGCGGACTTTACGACACAAAATTCTGGTTTGGGAGGAACAATGAATCGCAACAACAATGATGGGGGTCAAATCGCAACAATAACAAAGGAAAAAATAATGGCGAAAAGGGACGTGGTAGGGGTGGTGGTCAACCAGCCGGCGGCAGAAGCAACCACCAGCAGTAGGGGCAGTGGCGACCGTAAGCCTAATCCAGCGGGGGCCAGTGAGAGCAGTACCCATCGTGGGCTTGGGCACCACAATAGGCGGGCTCCTTTCCCATGCCCCACCTCGTCGTGGGCCAGGCCACCTTCTTCAAACCAACAATCCAGAGTTCTAGGTTCTCGTCCGCAACAAGCCTTTGCAGCCCATGGACCATCTTCCGCAAGTTATGCTCCCACAAATATCGAACAAGCCATGAACAACATGAATCTAAATGTTTCAGATGATTCGTGGTACATGGACATGGGTTACATCACACATGACGACATCTCAAGGTAATCTCTCATCTTATTTTAATATGAGCAGTAATAAAAATATTATTGTCGGCAGTGGGCAGGAAATTCCAATTCGTGTATTGGTCAAGTAAAACTTCCCCCCCCCCCTCACCCACCTTTATATTTGAAAAACGTCCTACATGCACCCAAACTAATTAAGAACTTGATATGTGTACGTCGTTTTACAACTAAAAACAATGTTTCTATGAATTTTGATCCGTTTGGGTTTGCTGTGAAGGAAGTTAATTCCATGGTTTATTTCATTCCAAGATTGTAATTTATATACAAGTGTACAAGATTATTCTATGGATAATATTAAGAAAGTTACCTCTCTAATCATATCCTAATCATCCTAATAAATGGATCCTAATTATATGATACTAATTACATTGATTTGATATGATTGAGATAATTATGGAATGGACAATTACATCATCATATAAAGGGATGAGGCGTCCCCATGCTATCAACCACTTGCAAATAGGGCCTCAAAAGACGTCGCACCATCTTGTAGCACGTTACAACGCAATGACACATAACATGTCATCAAATAGTGAGCACTGATAAAGGAAATGTCTACACATATTATGACTACCCCTCAAAATTTACGTAATCTACAATGTGTTCATGGTGTCTTAATATGATCACAAAAGAATAATCCTATACTGGGGAAGCAACCGGACTATGTAAAAGAATCGTATATCTTATCGCCTTGTCGCTTGGCTCAACAAAAGAATGGAGGAGTGGAGTAGCTTCTAGTTACTAGCAAAGTCCATATATATATATATATATATATTATTTATTTACTTATTATACCATTTGAATATGATATTACATGTATGAGGTGTTTTAAAAGTGATTGGAATTTGATAAGAGTCTTAGGGAAGACAAGTTGAAAATTATACAAGGGATTAGAGATTCGAACAAGTAAACACAAGGCCTATCTTCGAACTATTCATACTCTCAATTTGTAATGAATTTGACTATGATTGAGATGTCAAATTAAAGTTTTTGAAGCATGTTTTGCAACGCTTCAAACTGTTCATCAATCCAACCTGTGTACACCATTTTACTGGAGGAACGCAAAGCTGAAAACTGCTCAAATTTCAAGTCTAATGGCACGAAATTGCTCCATTGCCCTGGCAATTGCACCAATGATCCCCCTTCAACCCAATTTTAATTCATTTCTCTTCCAAATTTGAGTTAAGGCTTGGCTCTGTTATGGTTGATTCGGCCTTAGGGACTACTTATCAAACTTTTGAAAATAGATGTTGAAAATCACTTATCTTGATAAGCACGCTACACTCTTAACTAATTTTTGACGACCATTTATTGATATTTAAAATTAGTATATTAAAAATCAATAATATCATTTAATACGTCATAAATTAATGCCGAAACTTCTATAAACTCTTCTAGTAGGAGCTGAAGGAGTTGACCAGAAAAGAAGAATTCCGATAAAGTTCCATTTGGTAACACTATTTTTTCTAGCAACGAAGAAGAATATGATTTAGGTCGGATCCTTCAAAATCATATTTGGATATAGAAAGTACAAGAGATGAAAAAAGATGGTAATTTTTCCCACGAAAGCTTATATTTTCCAGTAAAATCCACTCAAATTTGAGTGAGACAAGTAACATGTCATATCAACAAGGTGCGTTCCATAGACACATTATGTACAACATAAGGTGTTCAATTGGTCGAGTATTTGGATTAGGTATCTAATTATTCTTTTGCAAAGAATAGAGGCTCGTCCGTCTATATATTAGGCCAAAAAATATTAGATTCATAAGCAATTTATTCTAGGACATTTTACTTTATATATTATCTAATCCAATAATTTCAAAAGTGGAATCAAGGAACCATGTCTCTTTAATGTTGAATGTGTAAAGAAACTTCCTGTTATAAATACATTGTATTGTGGTCCTGGATAATCTTGAAATTAAGCAGGCATCTTGCAAGTAGCTCATGCAGGCAGCTTGCAAGCAACTTCCATAAAAGTCTTGTAGCAACTTTTTTCAGGCTTGCAATGCAGTTTGCGAGTAGTTCAAACAAGCAGTGCAAGCAGCTCAAGCAGGCAGCTTCTGAAAAGCTTGCAGCAGCTTCTTGTCTTCTATAAGTAGGAATTCAATTCAGTTTATTTGTACATCAGTTTGAAAGTAATAAAATATTTCTATTTCCACGACTTCTTTAGCTATATATCTTATTGTCTTGTACTTTTATTATTATTTCATAACACTTTATCAACATAAGACTTTGTCATCTTGAGCAAATACTTTGAAAGCCTCGAAGGTATGATTTTTTTTCTTATTTAATGACAAATATTTCTAAATTTGATTTTGTTTCCCTCGATATATCAGGCAAAAATTATCTATCTTAGGTGTTGGATGCCGGAATGCATCTTGATGCTCTGAGTCTGGCCGACACTATCAAAGATAAAAATCATGCATCAAATCAAGATTTTACCAAAGCAATGATATTCCTGCGCCTGGGTGTTGTGGAGGTTGGTGGTTGAAACTCCGTAGATCTGTTGAATGTGTAGTCTAATAGGGGTTGTGTCATCATGTATGCTCCCATAGGGTAAAAAATGAGGGATTTTTATGTGAACTAGGGGATTTTTTTTGGATTTTCCTTATGGGTTTTAGGCTAGGACGACGACCTCGATTCCGCAGAAGCGGGTGCACAGATGCACTAGGGCTCTGCGTAGAGGCTAGTTGACAGGGAGTCATGAATTTCCGCAAATGAGAACAATTTTCCCACTAGAGCGATCTCTCTTCTGCGACACTTGTTCCATAGAAACTTAACCTGAACAGGGAAGTCAAAAATAGTAGCTTCCCCAGGTCAGCTCGGGTCAGTTTTTGCTGGTTTCTTTGCCCCTTAGGTACGTAATATCATGATGCACATGACTCTATAAATAAACTAACTTGAAATTGATCAACGCAGGTATAGTTCAGTGGAAATGGATCAAAATGTGAATGAGAATGTTGATCAGGTCCATAGACTTGTTGATGAAGAGCCCGAGGTTGGTTATGACATAGTCTGATCCATGTCCCGAGACTACAAACATTGATACTTTTCTAATTTGATAGACAATAAGATACTAAGGGAGAGATGAATAGATATGTACAATATGGAGGAGTGTTCCTGAATTTCATGAGCATTTAGTGAGAATGTGCTGGACTTATTTCACACTGAATCCTTGAGAGACTAATGAAAACTGGGTAAGGGAATTTTATGCCAACCTAAAATGGGTGAGGTTGACTGAGCCTGATCCAGAGATTATGATACGGGGCACTATGGTGAAGATTGGGACTAAGGTGATCAATGCGTACTATGACCTGCCTAATCACCCGTAGAGGAGATGGAGGCAAAATATGTTTGCTGGAATGAGGCTTGGTTGGTCACAATGCTGGTGGTGGAGAAAAATAGCGGTTACATTACCTGGTCCAGCAAGAAGATTGGAATCAAGAACACCTACTTCACTGTGAAGGCGAAAAGGTGGCAAAATATTATTACTCGCATGGTACGTCCTTCGAGTAACACTACCGATTACGCGTATGTTCACGCCCTGATGATTGCTTGCATATTAGAGGATATTTCAGTGAATGTGGGCCACCACATCATTCAGGCGTAGAGGGACTACTTGATTGGAGATGGGCCGAGTTTGATATTTCCCTTATTGATCACCGAGTTGTGCCGGAATGCGGGGGTGTCAACTCATCCTACTAACGACTAGATTCATCTTGATAAGGTCTTCTATCCATTGAAGGTATCGGGAGATGGTGGTGTGGTCCATAGTAAGAATACAATGTGGGCGATGATGACGAGGATGTGGATGATGCATCATAAGACTTCAAAGATGATCAAGAAAAGAGGGTCCTTAAAGAGAGGAATCACTTAATACTACAAAACATCTGGCAGAGTTAATTCAAATGCATATCAGAGATGTGGATGTTCAGATAAATTCATAAAGGATTGCCCAAAAATAAGGAATGAGTCAAAAATGAGATTACATGACAAACAATGCAAAGAACATGTTCCTGAAAATAGAATGACCACCAGGAGAGTAATTCAATCAATAAAAACGACTCTAGTAGCTATGGAGAATCCTCAAAAGAAAAGGATGATGAAGCTAAAAAGGAAGACCAATCCTTGATAGCCAAAAAAAGTCTTCCTTAGATGAAGAACTAGCACTAATGGCCACTCTTGAATCAAACTCTGAGGAAGATGACAAAGAGCTAAAGATAAAGAAGAGAAACAATATATGGTATATGGATAGTGCATGCTCCAGACACATGACATGAGATAATGAAAATTTTCCTCTCACTAGAATCCTATTGAGGAGGAAGTGTGGGTTTTTGAAAAGGAAAGAAAGGAGATATAATTAGAATTGGGAAAAATGAAAGATGCAACTCTCATGCAATTGAAAAGGTGTACTATGTTAAAGGTCTAAGGTAAAATCTACTAGGTGTGTCTCAGATGAGTGATAAAGGGAACGAGGTCCTATTTTCATCAGAGAATTGCTTAGTTACAAACACTAAACATAGAAAATGGCTCTCTGAGGAATGAGACACAAAAATATATACACAATAGACATAATGGGTCCCTCCAAACATCAAGCTATGCGCCTTAGTGCACATGAAACAAACTCACTACTATGCCACAAAAGGCTTGGGAATGCAAGTTTTTCACTACTTAACAAACTGATATCAAAGAAACTGGTTCTTGGACGGCCAAAGTCTAGGTTTAATAAAAATAAAGTATGTGATGCATGTACTAGAAGTAAACATGTTAAGTGATCATTCAAGTCAAAGAAAATAGCCCGTACAACTAGACCACTAGAACTTCTACACATGAATCTGTGTGGACCTATGAGAGTTCAAAGTAGAAGTGGAAAAATATATATGTTTGTGATTATTGATGTCTACTCCAGATTCACTTGGACCTTATTTCTGTAAAACCTCAGACTTTCGGATTAGGTTTGAACTCGTTAAAAGCATGTGGTTGGACCCGAATCTTAGTATATAGATGTGCTCACACGTAAATTATAATTAGAAAGCAATGAGAGTGGTTTAAAGTGGATAGAGAAATTTCATTAAGTTTAAAGACTTCTAGTCTTACCATCAAATGTGAAAGGTTTTGTTTCGCGTGTCAAGAATGACTCGGACCAATAGAAATATATTATAAGACCAACATTGGGTATACAATGTGCCTTGAAAGTACTTGAGTTGTTAGTGTAGTCTAATGCCAAAACAAGTTTAGAAGATTATGTAAATCAAACTTTTCTAACCTAGCTTGCACATGACCTCACTTCAAGCAAATATAACCCTCTTATTAGTTGGAAATATGGGAAACTCCCTTGATAAAAGTTGTATCCCTTTGAAATATATTTGCATACATATAGGTATTATGTCAAACAGATCTCGATACGAAAAATAATGTATATTTTACTAAAGGCTGGTATTTTTTAACA
This sequence comes from Anisodus tanguticus, assembly GCA_034509755.1. Classification (NCBI taxonomy): domain Eukaryota; kingdom Viridiplantae; phylum Streptophyta; class Magnoliopsida; order Solanales; family Solanaceae; genus Anisodus; species Anisodus tanguticus. The sequence continues at coordinate 12,556,067 of CM067561.1, forward strand.
AACAGAGGAACATGTGGGTTGCATCTTGACATTAGGGCTGCAAATTCGACATGCAGGTTGCATCTACCACGACCCAATTTATTGAGTCGTGATGGCACTAACCCCAACAGACAGTAAGCGAATCACAAACTTAATTAATCCTAAGTTTAAAGAAAGTAAAAGCGAAAAGTAGTTAAGCAAATTAATATATGTCTTAAAGAGTAGTTTAACATAAATATTATAAACATACAACTATTTTCCAAGTCTGGTGTCACAAGTACAAGAACTATCTAAAGATTAATACACAGTTTGGGCAAAACACCTGAGTACAATCTGAAAAGAAAGGATTGGAAGTAAAATAAGAGGGAGAATCCGGTGCTAGGGATCATCTGGTAGCTCACACTGTATCCTCCAAGCAGCTCCTCAACGGGCTGTATAATCACTAACCCGCTATTTCTAGGAACCGAACCTGCACACAAAAAGTTGCAGCAAGTGTAGGGTGAGTACGAGAAACAAATGTACTCAGTAGCATCATCGATCGACCCTATCGTAAATGGAGATGAGGGCTGGCTTTCTTAATACTACTACCACGCTAACCGCCATTAGTTCGTAATAAGAATAATCACAATTATAATCATACTTAAACTATGAGTCCAAGCCTAGGTTATAGCATCTAGTACCTCAAATTGATCAAGTATTCATGCTGTCAAGTCAAAATGAGTTCAAGTAGAGTAACCTTCCACACAAACAAGGCAATAGAATTAGATTCCACACAATAGTTATTTCACACAGAATAGGGATGAAATGAGATGAGATGCAATGCAAGGCCTTTCTTCTCATTACCGGTACACACACATTCGTACATTAACGAATCATGACCGATGGGGACTCGCGAGGTCCATACACCATTCAGGCTCACACAATACTTGTTTCTTGCAGCACAAGCTCATATACTCATTTCTTACCACACGGGCTCATACAGTATGAAACATGAATATGATATGTACAACAATAAAAAATTATAATATGCAATAAAGATTCTAACTTTAGTCAATTATATTATAAAGACTCAATCTTTAACTTCTTTTCCACTTGTAAACGAGTATAAATGGATGATGGGGGCACACAGTCACACATAAGACAAACATGTAATCACAGATCCCAATGATCATACTATTCTATCAGCTAGTGCCCAAAGCATGTCATTTACTATGTAAATTAAAGGCACAAGTTCTCATAACATGTCACCGGTTCCCGACACAAGTGCTTATCACCTCACAAGTGTCGGGACCCCCTTATTATCCCATTTACGCCCTCTTATTTAGTTAATTAAACCAACATTACACTTAAAAAAGGTACAATATCTCAACTTGCCTAAAATTATGAGTCCGAGAATTACCACACAACCTTGCCTTTTCGTAAAGCCTCCGAAAGATGCCAATCTAGATAAATATGGATAATATGTTAACGTGCGATTCTATTGATACCCATATCGCTATATCAAATTTACAAACCCAAAAGGTCACCAAAATAGGACTCCGATTCAAAATGGGTAAAATGAGAAATTTATTCCAAAATTAGTTTACCCATCACGTATGGAGTCTAAATATCAATTACCACCAAAATTCAACACCAATATCATGCACAATCAGAGAAAACATCAATTTCAACTTAAGGTTCATAAACCCATAAAACCCCATCTTAAATCATAATTTATAGCATGAAATATTGCAATAATTTAAGATATAATCACAATAGGATGATAAGGAGCTTATCCAAATAATGATCCTTACAATATCCCCAAAATTTGCCTTAAATCGAGCTTTCAAGTCCTAAATATGGAGAATGAAATGTCTTAGGTCGAATTGGGTTTTAATGTTTCTGATTTAGCAACTTCACAGGTGCGCAATTTTTCTCGCAAGTGCGAGGTCCACTAGCCGACCCAACTTCACAGGTGCGAGGCCACCTTCACAGTTGCGCCCTCACCCCTGCGCTCATTTTCTTGTGGGTGCGAGCCTGCATGCCGTCCTTCCTCTTTGCACCTGCGACCCACCTTGCACAGGTGTAGCCACCTTGTACGTAGGTGCGCAACACCAGAAACTAGAAATTCTCAACATAAGTTTCAACTTCAAATCAACTGCAAAAACTCACCTGGAACCCCCTGGACACTAACCAATTATGCAAACCACTCTTAAAACATGCGACGGACTTGCTCACGCAATCGAAATACTCATACGAGGTTGTCTTGACTTGCTGTTGACTCAAGTCAACTCTAATTTCATTAAATTACTAAAGTCTCAACCAAGAGTCTGAAATCCACTCGAGTCCATCAGGAACTTAAGAAACAACTTGACTAAGTTATAAATGACTGTCAAACTTGATGGAATTGACGAAACTTTAAAAAAGACTCAAATGCCCTCGATATTGACTTTAGTTAACTATAACTCATTTCTTAACAACTTTTCAATTTCCACTAACTTACCCGAGTCGCACTCAAATCACCCGGGACCTGTTTTAACTATTCACCTAAGTCAAAAATCACATTTTGGAGCTAGCGGAACCATCAGAATTCAATTCTGGGTACATCTTTCTAAAAGTCAACTCTTAGTCAAACTTGTCAAACTTAAAACTTCCAAACTCACACTTAGGTTTTCTTCCGTTAATTTTATTTGAATGTCTCAGGAACCACGCCACTCATCCCCGCACACCAAGAACATCTAAACAAAACTAGGGAAACAGACATTTAGGGGGAAATATCCAAAATAGCCAAAATAACCTAACATGTCGTTACATTATCCACCACTTAAGAACATGTTCGTCCTCGAACATAAGAGAGAAATAAAGTACCTGAATCTTTGAAAAGTTGAGAGTATCTAGTCTATATGTCTGTCTTAGTCTCCCAAGTAGACTCCTTGACTGGACGATGCCTCCACTGGACCTTTACTAAAGCTCTCTCTTTGGATCTCAACTTTTGAATTAGCCTATCAAGTATAACAATCGGCTCCTCCTCATAAGTCAAATTATGATCAACTAATACCGAATCCCACTGAATCATGTGAGGACCATCTGAATGATACTTCTTGATCATTAATATATGAAACACATGGTGAACACCCGATAATCCCAGAGGCAAAGCCAAATCATAGGCTACCTCTGTGATACACTGCACGATCTTAAAAGGACTAATATGCCTGGGGCTCAACTTTCCCCTCTTCATAAACCTCATCACACCATTCATGGGTGAAACATTCAACAAATCTCGCTCACCAACCATGAAGTATAGATTACGAACCTTTCAGTCCGCAAAACTCTTTTACCAACTCTGAGCTTTGAAAAGCCTCTCCTATATCACCTTGACCTTGTCCAAGGAATCACACAACAAATCTGTACCCCAAGAACTAACCTCAAATGTATCAAACCAACCAACAATAGAACGAAATCTTCTACCATACAATGCCTCAAACGGTGCCATCTCAATGTTAGAATGATAATTGTTGTTGTAAACAAACTAGGACAAATATAAAAACCGATCCTAATGACCATTATAATCAATCACCCAGGCCTGCAACATATCCCCAAGGACCTGAATAGTCCGCTTGGACTGACCCTCTATCTGAGGGTAAAATGTTGTAAGCTCTACCCGAGTACCCAAGTTCTTCTTCATAGATCTCTAGAAGTGGCATGTAAATTGCATGCGTGATCTGAAATGATAGAAATAGGCACCCCATGCAATCAAACTATCTCATGGATGTAGATTCTGGCCAACTTCTCTGAATTATAAATAGTCTGAACGAGTACAAAGTGAGCTGACTTCGTCAACTAATCCATAATCACCTAAATAACATCAAACTTCCCTAAAGTCCGTAGTAACCCTACAACAAAATTAATGGCAATCCGCTCCTATTTCTACTCAGGTATAGGCATCCTTTGAGTAAGTCCACTAGGCTTTTGATGCTCATACATCACTTTTTGACAATCCAAACACCGAGACACAAACTCCACATTGTCCCTTTTCATACTACACCACCAATAGTGCTGCTTCAAATCCCGATACATATTTGTAGGCATTGGAGGAATAGAATATATCAAACTATGAGCCTCATCCAAGATTAACTTAATCAAAACGTTATCCCTAGGAACACATGAGACCCTTGATTCGCAACACACCATCATCATCAAGAATTGCCTCCTTGGCCTTTCCTTTCAATATTTTATCCCTAATCTTGCACAACTTTGAATCATCAAACCGTCGAGCCCTAATTTGCTCCAATAAGGAAGATCATGCCTCCGCACAAGCTAGAAACTTACCAGGCTTAGAAATATTAAGACTCACCAATCTATTTGCCAAATAATGCACCTCTATAGCCAAAGGTTGCTCCCTAACCTATAAATATGCAAGGCTGCCCATGATCACCACCTTTCAACTAAAGGCATCCGTCACTATATTGGCCTTGCCCGGATGATAAAGAATCGACATGTCATAATCTTTAAGTATCTCTAATCACATTCGTTGCCTCAAATTAAGATCTCTATTATAGAAAATATGGTGAAGACTTTTATGATCGAACACCTCACAATGGACACCATAAAGTAGTCTCCAAATCTTAAAAGCAAATACCACCACTGCCAACTCCAAGTCATCAATGGAATAATTTTTCTCATGAACCTTCAATTGCCTCGAATAATAAGTTATAACTTTCCCTTTTTGCATCAAAGCACAACCAAGGTCAATCTGTGAAGTATCACAGTACACAATAAAGTCATCTCCCTCCACGGGAAGAGTCAAAACTAGAGTTGTAGTCAATAGAGTCTTGAGCTTTTAAAATCTCACCTTGCACTCATCCGATCATTGGAAAGATACCTTTTTCTGAGACAATCTGGTCAAATGAGATGCAATAGATAAATCCCCTCCACAAAACGTCGATAATAGCTGGCAAGGCCAACAAAACTCCAAATCTCTATAACAAAACCAGGCCTAACCCAATCACGGACTGACTCAGTCAACTTGGGATCCATTATAACACCATCCTTAGTCACCATATGACCCAAGAATGCCGCAGAACTAAGCCAAAACTCACACTTCATAAAACTTCTTCTCATTCAAAATTCCAAGCACGATCCTCAAATGATGCTTGTGATATGCCTCACTCTGAGAGTAGATCAATATATCATCGATAAAGACAATCACAAAGAGATCCAACTATGGTTTAAAAACACCATTCATCAAATCCATAAAAGCTGTTAGGGAATTAGCCAGCCCAAAAGACATGACCAAGAACTCATAATTACCATAACGGGTCCTGAAAGCTGTCTTAGGGATATTCCCTGCCCTAATCTTTAACTGGTGATAACCGAACCTCAAATCAATCTTAGAGAAGACCAATGCACCCTAAAATTGATCAAATAAGTCATCAATGCGAGGAATGAGATACTTGTTCTTGATTGTGACCTTGCTCAACTGTCGATAGTCAATACACATCTGCATAGACCCTCATTCTTCTTCATAAATAATACCGAAGGACCCCAAGGAGAAACACTCGGCCTAATGAAACTCTTACTCAATATATCTTGCAGTTTCTCCTTCAACTCCTTCAACTCTACCGACGCTATGTGATATGGAGGAATAGAGATGGGCTTGGTGCCCAGCTCCAAATTAATATAGAAATCAATGTCATGATCCGGAGGAACACCAGACAAATCTGCTATAAACACCTCGGGAACCTCTTTAACTATTGGTACTGACATAATGGGAGGTGTATCAACATTAGTATCATGGAAATACATAAATCAGCCAAACAACATTTCTCAACCATCCGTCTAGCCTTAAGGTAAGATATCACTTTCTTCGGCGCATAACTAACATCACCTTCCACTCTAACCTAGGAATTCCTAACATGACTAACATAACTATCTTGGCATTACAGTTCAAGATCATATAATAAGGAGACAACCAATTAATTCCTAAAATAATGTCAAAATCTACTATGTTTAGAGTCATCCCAAGAATCATACCCCCATCAAAATCACAACACATGATTGGTACTTCGAATCCACCATTATGGAATCCCTAACAGAAGTAGAAACACTAACATGGAATTCAAGAGACTCACATATCATACCCAAACTCGAAGTAAATTAAGTAAATACATAAGAGTATCTAGAGCTTGGATCAAATAATGTTATAACTGGACGACGACAAACTAAAATAATACATGTGATGACAGCATCAGAAGCCTCTGCCTCTAGTCTATTAGAGAAAACATAGCACTGAGCACGACCACCATCGGCCTGAGAACCTCTATGACCTCCGACATGGCCTAACTGAGAACCACCCCTACCTGAATGGGAACGTCCTCTACCACTCTGTCCACCACCTCTAGTTGGCTGAAGTGGTGCCCTAGATCCTGAACATTAAGAACTGGAGTGTTGACCACTTTGTCTGACCCTACCTCGCAAAATGTACCAACTCTCTACATTCATAACATGTATAAAAAGACACAGATAGCTGGGGTGAACTAGAATAACCAGACTGACCACCTTGACCTCAAGGCCGGGAATAAGAACCTTGAGAACTCTAACCTAAGCATAATAGATATTGTGGAGTTTGTATATCAGTGTTTGAATTATCAACAAGTTAAGTATGAGCACCATATGACGGGTGGTATGACTCAGAGGATGCCCAAACCTGAGTGGAAATGGGAGAGGATAGCTATTGACTTCATAGTTGGAATACTAAAGACTTTGGGCAAGTTTGATGCTATTTGGATCATTGTAGATAGGTTGACCAAGTCCGCACACTTCATTCTGGTTAGACGACCTACAATTCGGAGAAGTTGGCAAAGATCTACATTAGGGAGATTGTTCGGTTGAATGAAGTGCCTATTTTTATCATTTCAAATCGGGGCACTTAGTTCACTTCTCATTTCTGGAGGACTTTGCAAAAGGAGTTGGGGACTCGGTTTGATCTCAGTGTGGCATTTCACCCAAAGATGGATGGTTAATCCTAGTGGACTATTCAGGTTCTGAGAATATGTTATGGGCATGTGTGATTGGCATTGGTGGTCATTGCGATCAATTTTGCCCTTGGCGGAGTTGGCCTATAACAACAGTTACCACTCGAGTATTGAGATGGTGCCATTTGAGGCTTTGTATGGTAGGAGGTGTCGCTCTCCGATTGGTTGGTTTGATGCATTTGAGGTGAGGCCATAGGGTACATATTTGTTGAGGGACACCTTGGATAAAGTGAAGTTGATTCAGGAAAAGCTCCTAGCAGCTCAGAGTAGATAGAAGGAGTATGCGGACCGAAATATTCGTGATATGGAGTTCATAGTAGGTGATCAGGTTTTGTTGAAGGTGTCGCTTATTAAAGGTGTGATGAGATTTAGAAAGAAAGGTAAGTTGAGTCCAAGGTTTATCGGGCCATTCGAGATCCTTCAACGAGTTAGTGAGGTAGCTTATAAGTTAGCTTTGTCACCGGATTTACCAGTTGTTTGTTACAGTCCACTTTTACGTGAGGCATAAAAGCTACTTCGAAGTTGTGGACTCTTTTGGATACTTTATATTTTAGAGCTTCCACGGAAATTAGGAAAACAAAGTAAAAGAGATTTTTCAAACGAAAAAAAATCTTTAAAATCAAAGTTCGAGGTAAGAGTTCTGGTGATTCTTCGAGGAAGGCGTGAGACATGTCATTTTAAGAATTCGTAGAATACGATTAACCTTCGGGTTTCATAGTATGATTTACTGTGATTATTTGGATAAAATGTGTTCAAATCCTTGCAAATAAAAGTCATGACATATCATTTTGAAATCAACCATATTCTTTAGAACTCCCCCCCTAAACTTGGGCTTTAAATAGAATTTCTCTTGTTTGAATCTTATTTAGGTAGGTCTGGCTCGAAATATGAAAACTTATTTATTTTTGAAGACCAAGATTTATACAGGATTATTATTATTTTTGAAAGTCCCTTGTTACACCTCAATTGAAAGATTTTCCAAGATTTTGAAAGAACATCTGTTTCATTTTTTTACCAAAATCGTCCGCATTTCTTTTTTTTCCTAAGGTTTTCCAAAGAGAAATACACTTAAAATACTTGAAGGATAATCCGTTGATTTTCCATTTTGTATAGAGAAATGTGCATTTTTTTTTCATTTTTTGTCTATTCCCAAAAAAGAACAAGGAGATATAATTCTTGCCTTTCGGGTCTAATTTGAAAACATGTTTGGGTCCTATCCATTCTAAACAATGTACGTATCATTTTCCTAAGTCCTAAGTTCCATTCATAGGGGGTTTCAATATATAATATGTTCAAAATATATATGTGAAATGAAAGCAAATACAAAGGTAAAACAAAAGTAAAGGCATGAAAAGTCTAGTGGGCCTACCAAGCCCACCAGCTAACCATTTCACCCATGGCTGGGTCTTCAAACACTTTCAGACATGAACTCGATGAAAGAAAGGAGTGTCAGGTCGGGGAGGCCCAACAGGAGATCAGAAAGCGGGAGCAAGCCAATTGGACCCGCACAGGGCAGTTCATTCAACAAACAAAGGGGAAAACAAAGTAACGATTAGAGGACACCTAAACTCATCTAAAAAACAAGCAAAATCTATTACCAGATTTATTGCATATTAAACATGTATATCATATAACAATTAAAAATTTGTGGGTTGTTACATACTAACTTAAACATACCATAGTGATAAAAGAAAAAATAAAGCACATCTGACGAGAGTACTTGAACAGGCCCATCATAGACATGCAGTAAGTAGTAACATGATAGAAAACCAAATGGGCCTGGCCCATAACGACTTCAGCACACAATAGTGTAAATAAAGAAAGAAGGAACAAAGTGGGCCTGACCCAAACACATTCTTGCAAAGCGAAGGGAAGTTAAGAGAGAACAAATGGGCCAGACCCAAAACAAACATGCAACATTCTCATCCTTTGGGGAATGTGCACTTTTATATATTGGGTATACACAGTGTATATTTTGTATATCTTTGATTTCTCTCACATTTCAAACTAAAAAGAGATGAGTAAAAGTATTTGAAAATAAAGCCTATTCAACAGGTATACGCATATGTACAGGAAGTATACTGGTCATGCAAAACATATTCTTTCCCTAAAGATATATTTGTGAGGCCTATCAAATGGAGACTAAAACTCTTCTTTTCCTACAGTCCTAAACGTATACATATAGATCCCTCCTCCATCTTGCCATAGTCCAATACATGTCTTTAAAGTACTGGTATAAGCCTGCTTCATTCTTTTCTCCCAATCAATAGAAATCATTAGGTTTCTCATCTTGACACAAAATAATTCTCTCCAGTAGGGTCAGAAAATACATTTGAGATTCTTAAAATGCAGTGAGTAATTTGTTTAAAGCATTTATCAACTCTCAAAATATTTCGACTCATATCAAGTGTGTACAAAATATCAGGAATAGTTTTCACACCTGAGTTCGTTGAAATAGTCACTATACCTCTGCCATTGAGTTCTACAGCCTCACCATTTCCACTTTTACTTTGGATTTATAAGTATCATCAAGAAACTCGAACATTTTAGCATCATTGCACACGCGATGTGTGCAACCACGCATCAAAGGACTCATTTGTTTAAAACTATGCAACTGCAAAGAGTTGTTCCTCATCAGCATTTTCTGCTAGTTGTGCCTGTAAAGCTCTAGAGGTCTTTTTAAGATTTGAAAACATTAGATATGTGCCCCAGCTGTTTACAGTTACCGCATATAGCATCAACAGTACTTTTCCAGATGTGTTATTTGTTGTGGATCCAGCCCACTTGTTGCACAAGTAAGTCATTTATCTTGTGATAGTTAGCCCAAAATATGTGGCATATGTTTTGGCCCACATGGGCTTTATGACCTTAACTTCTAAAGGAAGTTTTTTTGGAGTCTCTTAGGGTTAATATAAATAGGGGGATCAGTAAAGTGGAAGGCAGATAACAACCATAAAATTGACAAAAGAAAGGAGAGGCAAAAAGTTTATAAGAGCAGCCACATCCCATTTTTCTGTGTGCAGCCACGATCAATAGGTCCGATCAAGTAGCAAACGTTATCCAATTGTGTTGACATTTTGGCAGCATGTTAGGGACATCTAGGGCTTCAATCTGGACTCTTGGATCGTGATTTGATGCTTTGGATTGTGAGATATTGCTGCTGGACAGAACCTCTACGTTTTGATGATACTCTTCACTTTTGTTCCTCTAGTTGTTAATCTCTTATGTATGTACTTGTTGGTGGGTTGTAGACCTTTGTAAAACTGATTTGGGTTTGTTTTTACCCTCAATTTGTCATAATAAGAGAAGAAGAAAGGGTAGCCTCCTCACAAGTCCCGTGTTTTTTACTCTTCATACCGAAGAGATTTTCCACGTATAAATCGCTTGTGTTGTTAGTGATTTATTGTTGATCTTGTTGATTATATTTTTTGAATTTGTGTGCGGTTTAGTCGGTGAATTATTTGTTGAAATATTTGTGGTGACATTGGGGTTTAATCACTTGGTTGATTGTCTTGGAGTTGATCATTATGGGAGATTGACATACTATTTGGGTCTTATAATTGGTATTAGAGCTCGGTTAATTTAGCAGTAACCACGGAGTCAAGTAGTGGTAGTTCCATGGTTAAATTGATAGTAACAAATTATTCTATCTGGAGACCGATGATGGAGGATTTGTTATATTGTAGAGACTTATATGACCCAATTGAACCAATTATCGATAGTAGTGGTAATATTTCTAAACCTGCAAAACCAGAAAATATAGAAGAAAAAGATTGGGAAAAATTGAAAAGAAAGACTTTGGGAACTATTTGACAATGGGTTGATATTAGCATTTTCAACCATGTTTCTCAAGAGTGAAACCCATATGATCTTTGGAAGAAATTGGAAGGTCTTTATGAAAGAAAGACCGCTCATAACAAAGTTTCATTAATTAAGAGACTTGTTAATTTGAAATTGAAAGGTGGGAAGTCAGTTTCTGAGCATCTAAGTGACTTCCAGGACATTATTAACAAGTTGAAAACTATGAAGATTGTCCTTGATGATGAGTTGCAGGCTTTGTTCTTGTTGAGTTTTCTTCCAGATAGTTGGGATACCTTGGTTGTGACTATTAGTAACTCTGCTCCGGATGGTATTCTATCTTTGAATGTGATCAAAGAAAACATGTTCAATGAAGATATTAGAAGAAAGGAGATGGTAGTTGAAAATTCACAAACTCATGTTGTTGAGAACAGATGAAGAGGCAAGAGTAGGGGTCCCAAAAGTCATGGTAACTCAAAGGGGATGTCCAAGTCTAGAGATGGGAAAGAGACTAGGACATGTCACTATTGCAATAAGCCTGGCAACATAAAACAGTATTGCTACCGATGGAAGAAAGAACAAGGTAAGAAGAAATATTCACAAAAGGAGAGAGATGATAAAAACACTGCAGCAACCGCTTCTAAAAGTGATGATGAAGTCACTTTGATTTGTGTAACTAGTGAGTGTCATCATGTTGATGGTTCAAATACAAAATGGCTTGTAGATACATGAGCTTCATATCATTATGTTCCTAACAGAGAGTATTTCTTGAACTACCAAGCTACCGATTTTGGTAGTGTCAAGATGGGAAACCAGAGCTCAACTAGCATTGTTGGGTTGGGTGATATTCGTGTGAAGACAAGTGTTGGGTGCATGCTATATTGAAGAATGCGCGCCATATTCCTGGTCTATGCCTTAACTTGTTGTCTGCAAATGTCTTTGATCAAGAAGGATTCTGACATACCTTTGGTGATGGTAAGTGGAAATTGTCCAAGGGTTCGATGACAATTGCTCGAGGCGATTTGTGTTGCTCTTTGTATAAGACATACTTAAGTGTATGTTCTGGTGAGTTAAATGCAGTTGAAGAAAAGAATTCTCCTAACTTGTGGCATTGAAGATTGGGACACATGAGTGACAAGGGGATAAAACTTTTAGCAGCTAAATCATTATTTCTGTTGATAAAACTGTTTCTCTTGACCCTTGTGATCACTGTTTCGCAAGAAAGCAACATAAGGCTTCCTTTTACAGAGAGTCCACTAGAAGGCAAGAAAAGTTGGAGTTAGTACACTTCGATGTTTGTGCTCCTATTGAAGTGGAGTCCCTTGGTGGCAACAAATATTTTGTTACTTTTATTGATGATTCTACTCGGAAAACTTGGGTATACATGTTGAAGACAAAATGCCAAGTGTTCGAGATATTTTTGAAATTTCATGCTATGGTAGAAAGGGAGACTGGAAAAAAATTGAAGCGCCTTTGATTTGATAATGGTGGTGAGTATACTTCAAATGAATTCAAGAATTATAACTCAAAACATGGCATTAGACATGAGAGGACAGATCCTGGCATACCACAACACAATGGAGTTGCGGAGAGAATGAACCGAACCATTGTAGAGAAGGTGAGATGTATGTTAACAATGTATAATCTTCCTAAGACATTTTGGGGTGAAGTAGTAAAGTGTGTTGTGTACTTGGTCAACCGAGCTTCATCAATTCCGCTTGGCCTTGACATTCCTAAGAGAGTATGGAAGGGATGCGATCCCACATATTCACATCTTAGAGTCTTTGGATGCAGGCATACATGCATGTGCCAAAAGAACAGAGATCGAAACTTGATTCCAAGACTAATCCATGTGTATTTGTTGGATATGGTGATGATGAATATGGTTTCAAACTCTATGATCCAGAAAAGAAAAAGGTGGTGAGAAGTAGAGATGTAGTAGTATTCTTTGAGCACGAGAAGAGTGCAAATCTTCTGAGTACAAGGTACACTTCTACCTCATATTTGTCCCTTGATACTACTGATGATGTTTCTTCTTTTATTACTCCTTCTGCAAACCAGCTAGCAAATGAGAATATTGAGGTGGTACCTGATGTTGTTGAGGAGGTACAACCGGATGGTAATGTACCAATACATGACGATGATCTTGGTGATTCTTCATCTTATGAAGAAGAAATCCATACGGAAGAGATTCATGAGGAAGAAGTTCACAATGAAGAAGTTCATGAGCAGAGGGAGCAACCCACCCCTCAAGTAGAGGATACTCAGGTTCGAAGGTCAACTAGAGAGAGAAAACCTTCAATAATGTATCCAAGCTCAGAGTTCATTCTAGTCACCGAAGATGGAGAGCCAAAAAACTATCAAGAAATGTTGTATCATGAAGAGAAAAATCTTTGGCTCGATGCTATGAAGAAAGAGATGGATTCCTTGAAAAGGAATGAAACCTATGAGTTAGTGAAGCCTCCCAAGGGTAATAAGGTCTTGAAAACTAGGTGGGTTTTCAAGAACAAGAAAGATGGTGAGAAGATTGTGAAGCGGAAAGCCAGATTGGTGGTAAAGGGATGCAACCAGAAAAAGGGCATTGATTTTGATGAGATCTTCTCTCCTATTGTCAAAATGACTTCTATCAGAACTGTGTTGGGTTTAGCAGCAAGTCTTAATCTTGAGTTGGAGCAGCTTGATGTAAATATTGTTTTCTCACATGGTGACTTGCATGAAGAGATCTATATGTAGCAACTTGAAGGTTTTGAAGTGAAAGGGAAAGAAACATTTGTTTGTAAGCTGAAGAAGAATCTTTCTGGGCTTAAAAGGCACAAAGGCAATAGTACCAGAAATTTGACTCGTTAATGACAAACAATGGTTATAAACGAACTTATGCGGATCCTTGTGTGTATTTTAGAAAGTTCCCTGGAGGTAACTTCATCATCCTTCTTTTATATGTAGATGATATGCTGATAGTTGGACAAGATGCTGAGATGATTAAAAGTTTGAAGAAAGACTTATCCAAGTCATTTGACATGAAAGATTTGGTTCCTGCAAAGCAAATCTTAGGCATGGAGATTGCTCGTGACAGGAAAACTAGAAAGTTGTGGCTATCACAAGAAAAGTATATTGAACGGGTACTTGAAAGGTTCAACATGAAGAATGCCAAGCCAGTTAGTACGCCATTAACAACACATTTCAAACTAAGCAAGAAAGCTTGTCCTACAACAGTAAAAGAGAAAGAAAGTATGTCTTTTATTCCTTACTTTTTCTACTGTTGGTTCTTTGATGTATGCTTTGGTGTGTACAAGGCCTGATATTACACATGTTGTCGGTTTAGTGAGCAGATATTTATCCAATCTAGGTAAGGTTCACTGGGAAGCAGTGAAATAGATCTTTAGATACTTGCGAGGCACTTCCAAATTGAGTTTATGTTATGGAGTTGACAAACCTATACTTGTAGGATATACAGATGCCGACATGGCGGGTGATCTTGATAATAGAAAGTCTACCTAGGTTATGTGTTTACATTTTCAGGGGGAGCCATTTCATGGCAATCCAAGCTATAAAAATGTGTAGCATTGTCCACAACTGAGGCGGAATATATTGCAGCGATGGAAGCAAGCAAAGAGATGCTTTGGCTTAAGAGGTTCCTTCGAGAGTTGGGTTTGAAACAAGGTGAGTATGTAGTGTTCTGTGATAATCAGAGTGCTATAGATTTGAGCAAGAATGCAATGTATCACGCTCACACTAAGCATATTGATGTGAGATATCATTGGTTGTGGAATGTGATCGAGGAAAAGAAAATGAAATTGAAGAAGGTTCACACCGACAAGAATGTTGCAAACATGCTAACTAAGGTAGTTTCCGGAAGCAAGGTTGAGCTTTGTAGTAAGCTTGCCGGGATGAAGATCAAGTGATTATGAAGTGATCGTATCTTCCCCGTGATGGGCTGGAGGGGGATATTGTTGTGGATCCAACCCACTTGTTGCATAAGTAAGTCATTTATCTTGTGATAGTTAGCCCAAAATATATGACATGTGTTTTGGCCCACAAGGGCATTATGACCTTAACTTCTAAAGGAAGTTTTTTTTTGGAGTCTCTTAGGGTTAATATAAATAGGGGGGATCAGTAAAGTGGAAGGCAGAGAACAACCATAAAATTGACAAAAGAGAGGAGAGGCAAAAAGTTTATAAGAGCAGCCACATCTCATTTTTCTGTGTGCAGCCACGATCAATAGGTCCGATCAAGTAGCAAATGTTGTCCAATTGTGCTAA
Organism: Anisodus tanguticus; assembly: GCA_034509755.1. Taxonomy (NCBI): domain Eukaryota; kingdom Viridiplantae; phylum Streptophyta; class Magnoliopsida; order Solanales; family Solanaceae; genus Anisodus; species Anisodus tanguticus. The sequence goes on from CM067561.1 coordinate 12,571,116, forward strand.
AATTTTGGCAGCATGTTGGGGAATCAAGGGCTTCAATCTGGACTGTTGGATCGTGATTTGGATTGTGAGATTTATCTGCTAGACAGAACTTCTGCGTTTTAATGATACTCTTCAATTTTGTTCCTCTAGTTGTTAATCTCTTATGTATGTACTTGTTGTTGGGTTGTAGAACTTTGTGAAACTAATTTGGGTTTGTTTTTACCCTCAATTTATTATAATAAGAGAATAAGAAAGGGTGGACTTCTCACAAGTCCCGTGGTTTTTACTCTTCATACCGAAGAGATTTTCCACGTATAAATCACTTGTGTTGTTAGTGATTTATTGTTGATCTTGTTGATTATATTTTCTGAATTTTGTGTGTGGTTTAGTCGGTGAATTATTTATTGAAATATTTGTGGTGACATTGGGGTTTAATCACTTGGTTGATTGTCTTGGATTTGATCACTGTGGGAGATTGACATACTATTTGGGTCCTACATTATTATTTTTTTCAATGTTTGCACGGAGGAAAATTCTTCTTTAAATCTCCAATATTGTTTCCACCATCATGCCTTTTTGGTTGAACTGCTGCTTTCTTTTACTAGAATATTGCTTTTGCATAGGAAAATCTCCTTCAGCAAACTTGTCACGTCTCATAGTCTTTCTTTGCTCTTGTGCTTGAAGAGTACTCATTAATTAACCTAATGAGAGTTTTCTTAAGTTCTTGTATTCTTCAAGAGAGTGAATCTTAGATTCAAACCTCCCATGAAGAGTTACAAGAACTTTGTCTCTAAATTCTTCACCAAGAAGTCTAATGTTATTATCAATTAAGGGAATTCGATCAACATACTTACTGATTGTTTCATCCTCTTACATATTTAGAGACTTAAATTCTCTTTTCAGGTTCAACACTTACATTTGACGTGTTCTATCGCTGTCTTGATATTCTTCTTTTAATCTATCCTAAGCAAGCCATGATTCTATAGAAAACAGAATCTTCCACAGAATTTTGCATAAGCGACTTGGCCTTAGATTTCTATATTTTTTCTTCACTGTTGAATTTGATCTAAGCCAAAGTAGAATTTGTTGGAAATTTATGTGGGATTGAGTTATTCCCGTATTTAGTGACTTAAACACGTGGACCCCGCATGCCGGAAACATCGTTTCTTCGCACATGCCAAATCTACTAAATGAGTAGATGATATTAGTGCCAAGTATCGTCAAATTTCGTTAAGAAATGAAAGAGATATTGGTACACAAAGTAAGGTGTCTGAGACATGAATAGATGGATGGTTTCTTGGCCAAATAACAAATCTCCCACATAGGTAGAAGATGGAAGAATTGAGCAATATATAAGCTCTAATTTTGAGAAAGGGTTTGGGACCCCAAGGGGTAACCCATGTGTTTAGAAAAGGGAGGACCTAGGTGAGCTTGTGTTCGGGGCTAAGCGTCGCCGCCTCCCGGTCTGGGTCGGGTCGGGTCATGGGTTGTGGGCTAGAATTTTCTTTTTGGTCCCTGAAATATTTCTTATTTAGACTTTAGTCCCTGAAGTGCAACGGTTCGGAAGATTTCAGAAACGTTGCAACGACCCTCTTCTTCAACTATAAATTGAAATTACTGTTCAGTTTACAAAACAGACATTCCACATGCCGTGGTTCCCTCCGATCTGTTCCCGAGTTGGGTTAGGGGAACATCCGAGCCAACATAAACTCTTTTCTTCTCTTCTGTTCGAAATACAGAGACAAAAACAGAAACATGAATTTCTAACAGAAATTCACTCCTCTCTTCAACAGTCTTCTATATTTATTTTCTTCGCTAGAATCAATAATATGTGCTTTGTATTGTTGATTGTTGTTGTTTCATCTTAGGAGACTATTGTCCATTATCGTAAAAACATCTATACGGGGCAAGTTTTTCTTAAAGACAGAGAGTCATCTCTCGACTCAGCTTACTTCTTGTTTAACCTTTCTGACACCATTTTAACCTACAATTTAAGACAATTTTTTACAGTATTGTGTTATAGAAAGATGATGACTACGTAACGTGGGCAATTTGACAGAGCACGAATGCAAAACTGAGTTCGATGTTTTGTCCTAGTGAAATCAGTGAAGAGAATGTTTCAGACTCTGTCGCAGCAGTTGAAGTCGGGCTATGATGTTTATGATAATTTAAAGTTTCACCATGGTGCTCTAACATGGAGTATCATTTTGCAACCATAATTAAAAGTGAAGGGTTGCACCTCTTAGAAGATCAGAAGCGGACATATGGAGTATTGGTGTAATTACCTATATTCTTATTTATGGAATAATCTACAGGACATAGGAAACATGATCTAAATGAGCAAAGATTTTCTTTTTATTCTGTGTCAACAATGAAAACATCAGAATCATAGAAAATGCAAACTTTTCAGTAACCAAATAAAAAGCTCACATTTTATCGAAATTGGCAAATAGAAATCAGCAGAAACGGCATTTCATGCAAAGAGGGCATCTAAAGAAAGCAAATATTTAAAGGGTGGAATCGACCATGATTAAAAATCAGGTTTTGTGCAAAAGTGCATGTGTCTCAATCTCAGTTTCTTTCTTAAGGTTACCGGATTTAAGCGTTTTCTCCTACTCTTGCTGCATTACGTTTCTTCTTACCACTGCTTTCTGTAGCATAATCTCCTATAGTATGGAGGAGGAAACCAACAGTAGACTGCATCCATTTGGAGGATTTCATCTTTGTATATACGGTTTCAAGGAATCTTAGATTGAACTGGATAAAAAGTAAGTTTTGCATCCCTGCATTTAAAGGGTCACACGGACTGATTATATATCTTTGATTAAACCGCTTCTTATCATGATTTTATGGTGGTTTAAACCTATTGAATATGTTTAACAATCTCTTTAAAGCATCTTGTATGATAGGAATGGACTTGAATCCTCTGATTTATGGCATCATAGATTAGGACACGTTAACTACAAATCCACTAAAAATTTAGTTGGAATTGTTGCCTTCCATCGACATAAACCCTCAACATAAATGTGAGGTGTGCGTAGAGGAAAAATTAACCAAATCATCTTTTCATTCAGTCGAAAGAAACAGTGCTCCGCTAGAACTTATTCACACAGGCATATGTGATTTAAAGTTTGTGCAAACTAGAGGGGGCAACAAGTACTTTGTGACTTTCATTGTTGATAGTACAAGGTATTGTTATGTTTACTTGTTGAAAAGTAAAGATGAAGCTTTTAAAGCATTTAAACGTTACAAAGTAGAAGTTGAAAATCAACTAAACCTACGGATTAAGGCAATTCGTAGTGATAGATGGGGAGAATACGTAGCACCATTTGACGAATATTGTGCTCAATCCGGCATTGTTCATCAAATGACTGCTCCTTACTCGCCTCAGTCTAAAGGTATTGCTGAGCGCAAAAACCGTACATTATAGGAAATGATGAATGCCTTACTTATCAATTCCGGCTTAACCCAAAACATGTGGGGCGAAACAATTCTTACCGCTAATACAATTCTCAATAGAGTTCCGCATAAGCGTAAGGATAAAACTCCATATGAATCATGGAAATGAAAGAAACTCACTTACAAATATTTGAAAGTGTGGGATTGTTTGGCAAAGGTCGAAGTACCTAAACCAAAATAGGTCAAAATTGTACCTAAGACTATAGACTGTATATTCATCGGATATGCAAAAAACAAAAAAAAGTAGTGCTTATCGCTTCTTAGTGTATAAGTCAAAGATACCTGATATCCACGAGGGTACGATTATGGAATCAAGAAATAATGAATTCTTTGAACAGATCTTTCCTAGAAAGGAAAAGAAATAATTTCGCGCAGATGAAGTTATGAATAAAATGCTCAAAATCAATAAGACCCGGGAGTTTCTGATTATCCGGAACTAGACGTTCCAGATCTACAGGACTCAGAAGTTACTGACTATGCAGAACTTAATGTTCCAGACCTATAGAACTTAGGGGTTCCAGAGGCTGAACCAAGACGGAGCAAAAGGTCCAAAAAGGACAAAACTTTTGATCAAGATTTTCTAACCTATATGGTTGAAAATGAACCAAGGACAATTAATGAAGCATTGTCAACTCGAGAAGCACCGCTTTGGAAAAAAGCTATAGAAAGTGAAATAGATTCCATCATGCAAAACCATACTTGAAAAATGGTTGATCTTCATCCGGGAAGCAAACCTTTGAGGTGTAAGTGGATACTCAAAAGAAAGTACAAAGAAGATGGAACTATTAACAAGTATAAGGCCAGATTAATAGTCAAAGGCGACAGACAAAAGGAAGGCCTCGATTACTTCGACACATACTCCCCTGCATTAGATTAACGTCCATAAAAGTATTCATAGCCATAACAGCTTTGCGTGACCTTGAGATACATCAAATGGATGTTAATACAACATTCATAAATTGAGAGTGTGATGAGGAAATATACATGGAACAACCCGAGGGGTATGTGGTTCCAGGACAAGAAAAGAAAGTCTGTCGACTTAACTCAAACAGGCCCCGAAACAATGGCATGAAAAGTTTGATAATACTTTATTATCAAAAGGTGTCTCCATAAATGAATGTGATAAATGTATCTATATCAAAGGGAACTCTGACTCATTTGTCATGATATGCCTTTATGTAGATGACATGTTTATCACCAGAAGTAGTCTAAACTTGATCCTAGAAACCAAGAATATATTGAAAATGTTTCGACATGAAAGATATGGGTATTGCAGATGTAATCTTAGGAATTAAGATTTCTAAGACATCTGACGGACTGGTCTTATCTCAATCTTATTACATTGAAGATGTTTTGAGGAAATTTGATGTATTTGACAGTGCTCCTATGAAGTCACCAATGGATATGAATCATAGAATTGATAAGAATCGTAGTGCAACTGTATCCCAATAGCGATATGTATTGGTCATTTGTATCTTAATGTACATTACATAATGCACCCGACCCGATATCGCTTATCCAGTTAATAAGTTGGCTAGGTTTACTCGTAATCTTGGAAATGAGCACTGGAAGACGTTAAATCGGATACTGCGATATCTAAAATATTCGCAGACTTACGGATTACATTATTCTAGATATCCAGTCGTATTGGAAGGATACAATAATGCAAACTGGATAACGGATATAAAGAACACCAAATCCACCAGTGGGTATGTTTTCACAATTTGTGGTGGGGCTGTGTCTTGGAAGTCCTCTAAGAAAACATGCATCGCCCGATCTACGATGGAATCAGAGTTTATTGGTTTGGATAAAACAGGAAAAGAAGCAGAATGACTTTACGACTTCTTAGAGGATATCCTTTGTTGGGATAAACCCGTACATTCGGTGATGATTCATTGTGACAGCTAATCGGCTATAGGAAGGGCACGAAACAGTATATACAACGGCAAGTCTAGACATATTCGTCAGAGACATAAGACCATTAGGCAGTTGATCACTACTGGTGTCATTTCCATTGATTACGTCAAATCAAAGAATAATATAGCGGATCCATTAACTAAAGGCCTACCTAAAGATCAAATATTCTACATGTCTAGGGGAATGGGCTTAAAACCCAAATAATAAAAATATTTATAGTGGTAACCCAACATTACTGACTGGAGATCCCAAGAATTTGGTTCAATGGGACAACCAAACTGTAGAGAGTGTTAGCGCTTCACTTGAAGTAAGAGCACTTCAGATTATTATTTTTTAAAGAAATATAATTCCAAAGTTGTTCCCGCGATAGACATTAAGTGCTACCTGTATAATGGGTAAATGATAGGTTTTTAAAACTTTTAATGATTCTAACACTTGTGAGTGGGGTATAGCAGGATACCTTATAAGAGATCACCTATTTAAGTGCAAAGACATACCGCTTCAAATGTACGCACTTAAGAATCCAAGAGTTGTCAATGGCTACAAAGGACAAAACTATAAGAAAAATGAATAAGGGGAGTTATTGTGTTGATATCATTGCCTTAATTTACACTAAACACTGACGGTTCAAGACATCACGATCACTACGCAGTAAGTAAATCCGATGGTAATCGACTAAGGAAGGTTCAAAGCCGAAAGCTACCTTTCCTGATGCAATATCTTTCCGCTGAAAGATTGCTGAACTTTGGCACCATGTGTGCAGAAATTCTCTTTCAAGAGGGGATTGTTGGAAATTTATATGGGATTGAGTTCTTCCCGTATTTAGTGACTTAAACATGTGGGGCCCGCATGTCGGAAACATCGTTTCTTCGCATATTCCTAATCTACTAAATGAGTAGATGATATTAGTGCCAAGTATCGTCAAATTTTGTTAAGAAATGAAAGATATACAAAATAAGGTGTTTGAGACACGAATAGATGGATGATTTCTTGGCCAAATAACAAATCTCCCGCATAGGTAGAAGATGAAATAATTGAGCAATATATAAGCTCTAATTTTGAGTAAGGGTTTAGGACCCCAAGGGATAACCTATGTGTTTAGAAGAGGGAGGACCTAGGTGAGCTTGGGTTCGGGGCTAAGCCCCACACGCGCGCCGTCCGGTCCGGTCATGGTCTCGGGTCACGGGCTTTCTTCTAGAATTGTTTTTTGGTCCCTAAAGTGTTTCTTATTTACACTTTGGTTCCTGAAGATTTCAGAAATATTGCAACAGTTCGGAAGATTTCAGAAACGTTGCAACGACCCTCCTCTTCAACTATAAATTGAAATTACCGTTCAGTTTACAGAACACACAACATAAACTCTTTTCTTCTCTTCTGTTAGAAATACAGAAACTCGAATTTCTAATTCTCCTCTTCTGTTCTATTCGAAATACAGAGACAGAAACATAAACACGTCAGAAATTCACTCCTCTCTTCCGCAGTCTTCTATATTTATTTTTAGTTAGAATCAACAATATTTGCTTTGTTTTGTTGATTGTTGTTGTTTCATATGGGGAGACTATTGTCCATTATCGTAAAAACATATATACGAGGCAATTTTGTCTTAAAGACAAAGAGTCATCTCTCGACTCAACTTACTTCTTGTTTAACCTTTCTGACACCATTTTTACTTAAGAATTTGTTGGTAGAACAGATGTTGGTCTATCTTCGGTCACAATTTTCCAGAGGTCATAGGATTCCGAAAAAGCTTGCATCTTCACATACCATGTTTGATAATTTTCACCGGTAAACGTGAAAGGTAGATTTAAAGATAGGCTACTGGATGCCATTTGTGTTGTAGTTAAAAAATGTTTTGGTCCTATAAGATACACTATGGATCTGATGCCACTAGAGATGGCAGTTGATCCTAGACCCAGTATGGATCCGGTGGATCCAAATCCATTTTATAGGATATGGATCTTCAAAATTTGACCCGACAGATCCGGATCGGACCCGGATCCGTTTCTGACGGATCAGATCTGGATTTGGATCTTGTATTTGAGATCCGTATCCGGTCCAGATCCGACCCGTAGATCCATTTTTTATTAAATATATTCATAACCTAGAATGTAATTTTATAAGTATTTTCTTAAAGTTTTTCATAATTTATGTATTTTTACCTCATTTAACATATTTCTTGGTATAATTATTTCGAGATATGTCATTGATTATTACTTTAGAGAGTAAAAAAAATTATTTGAAAAACATTATCCAATGTCAAAATAATTAATGTGGAAAAACATATTACAAATTTTTGAAAATCCAGAGAAAATGTTAATTCAAGTCTGTCCTATTCAAATGTTGCGACGATACTATTTGCTAACCTTAACCGATTAAGATGTTGAGTAAAATTTACTAACTGTAGTTATATCTACTTCAGTTTAAACTTTGAACCACCAGCCTACCCCTACAAAAGATGCATTAAAAAAGAGGAAAACTTTGTTTGAGTTGACAATTCTAAAGAGTCGAAAAATTCTCCTAAAATTAAGTTGAGTAATCCTAATATCAATTTACAAATTGCAAGCATATATGGTGATTTTTCAACAAGCAGCTTAATTTTGCTGCTATTGATTTGGACAGTCTTATTCATACAGTGAAAACAATTAATCATTTGAAAATTGCTACTGATTTTACATGTGGATTCAGATCCGATCCGTGGACCCAGTGAATCCGATGAATTTGGATTTGAATATGATTTTTATGAACCCGATGGATCTGGATCTAGTAGGATCCGGTCCAGATCCGATCTGTTGTCATTCCTAGATGCCACTGTTAATACATAAAAGCATTTAAAACTGAAGGAAAGAGTAAAAGCAACAAGAAAGGATTAAAATTCCAGCATATCATTAAACATAGAAACTTCAAAATTTAAATAATAAAAAATACCTAAGTTCCTTATCTAGCGGCCGCTTACAAAGTGGATTGGAAACTGGATAAGAAAATGTGTTCACTAAGAGCTATAAAAGAGCCTCTAACTTCAAAAAATTAAGCAACTAAATCTGATCAAGTCTTTACTTGAAAATTGGAAAGCAGTAAACTGAAACTAAGTGAAACAAACATAAAAATTAATAAACTGGAACAAAAATCCCAGTTGTCTAACAATAATTGCCCTTCTTCCACCTATTGAGTCATATAAATTTTAGTCTAAAAATTACCCTCCTTTTAACAGAAGCTGATATGAAATATATGAGATTTTTAATTAAATATGTGACATTAATTTATTGATCGACGTATGATTAGACCCAACCCATTAACCCAAACCCGTTTAAAAAAAACTTCAACACTTCATCCTCTTCATTCAAACGATTTATGTATGGAGCATTAGCATTACAATTCATAACTCAATTAATTTATTTCTTAGTTGCCTGAATATACCAGATTATTAATTCCAGGTCGAGCAGCCTGAATAAACTTAACCAACTTAGAAATGCTAGAAAGTCCCTCATTAACAACACTAAGCAAATAAAATTTTGTGGGCGCAACATTAGCAAAAGGAGGAGTTTCAACAGTAGCATTCCACTTACCTTCTGCATCACTTGCCATACGTTTGCACTTAGCTCTCAACAACCTTTGATTCATTGACACGAATGTGTCGTAAATGGAGGAGCATATGTGCTAAAAGCCAAATATTTATCAGGCTTGCTCCCCAGCAAAAACGAACCAAAATTTCGTTACCATACATAACTCCTTCCCTTGCCATTGATAGCAATTGACACATTATTAGATCTTTGATGAATATATTTCCTTTCCGTATTGTTGGAAAATTGTTACTGGGTCGGATCCACCTAGGTTTCCATCATCTAATAAAGGGATATCTAGACTGTGGATAAAGGGAGTTCATCCGCTTTGTGAGGATTCTGACGATCGGTGACACGAGTCGTGATTGCAGATGATCCGCTTCCGCAAAAAAAAAAATCGTAAGTCTCTTAAACTAGTAATTTATGATTCAAAAATACTATATGTATAGTCCGGGATGAATGACTTTAAAATGGGGTTGGGTTAATCGTTCGGGTTGTGAATTGATTGTTGAAAATTTACTAATGTGGAATTAAGTATATCCCATTAATTTATGACTCGAACAATTGGGGCCCGCACGTCGGAAACGTCGTTTCCACACACGTGCACACGTAGTGCCAAGTATCGCAAATTTCATTAGTGAAAGAGATACTCGTACGTATGTAATACGTTTGAGACATAGAATTATGGACGGTTATTGGCCAAATGACAAAGTATTCCACGTTGGTAAAAGAAGGAAGAAGTGTACGAAGTGTAAGATGAAACGTGTCGGAAATCGCCGCGGAGCCGCGAAGGGATGCGGCGCAGCCCCGTCAGAGCCGTGGCGCCGGAGCGCCGAGGCGCCTCCCAGGTAGCACCGCGGCGCAAATTGGTTGGCCAGTCACTGGAGCCGCGGCGCTTCGGAGGCAGAAAGTTGCGACGGGCCGTTGGAAAAATCTGACATTTGGGCTGGTTTTGGAGCATTGATTCTCCATTACTTGGCACATGAATTCAGCCATTATTTGGCTGAATGTAACCCCTCAATCAAGTGTCATTACATGGCTATTGAAGGCCATTAGTTGGCTAGTTGAGGGGTCTTCTCCTTACACTATAAATTGAGGCTTTTGGCTCAATTGAAGAATACTACACTCAACACTTAGAAAATACTCCAGATTTTCTGAATTCATTTTCTTCCTCTCTAGCAAAGTTACTATACTCAAAGTTCTTCAAGAGTAACACTTGAGTTTCCTTTGCTCAATTGTTAAGTTGTTGTTGTATCTTGGGAGACTATTTTCCGATAATGTAAAAGGAGATATACGAGGCAATCTTGTCTTAAAGAAAGAGTGTCATCATTCGACTTAGCAAATCACACAAGCAATCGGTTAAGTTCTTGTTTCCAGTTTATTGTAATATTTAATTTATCCTTTCTTGCTATTGTAATAGTTACTTACTTACCGTTGTCAACAACAATTGTATCCCAATATTGATTGGGTCTAATCACACATGAACCAATAAATCAATGTCACGTATTTAATTTAAAATTTATATATTTCACATTAGTTTATGTTAAAGGAGGGGCAATTTTAGATTAAAATTTAATCTTAAAGGCAATTATGACCCAATATAGGTGGAAAGAGGGAAATTATTAATCATTTTCAATACATTAGTTTTTTTACCCTTTTCCGTTTCTAATATTAACAAATATAATATTAATATTTGCTAGTCCTAAAAGATTCTAATACCTAATTAACCACATGAACATTTAGTTCAGGGGTAAATAATCCAAGATCTTTTACTTTTGGATGTCTTTATATATCTCCAACATATCTGAATTATTTTATTGTTGAGGAGACAAGTGATGGTAATATATTGGTCATGCACATGGATTACCAAATACAAACAAGACACGAGAAATACTGTTTACAAGACTCATTCCTAAATTACTAGTAAAATCACAGTGGATAGTGGACAACTGGACACCTATGCTGTCAGCATATCATCACCAATTTGGACTAGACACCCTCATATGTCACTTACTACAGGTCAATTACCACTAACTAACTAACGAACGAACTAACCGACCAACTCTCATCCATCCACGTGTCCATATTCTTCATTTCAGTTCTGATTTCTGAAATTTTGTGAATGTAGGTTCAACTTCAAATCATTGAACATACCTGATGTTCTTGTTATTCTTCTTTGCTACGATTCTTCTTGTAACAAAGTGAAAATATTAAGTAATTCGAGAGCGCAATATAATTGTTAATATAATTCGGAGCATCATAAACATAACAACATACTCAGTAAAATTTCACGTCATGTGTCTGATAATTTGAAGCACCATATATGATATATATATAAAATAATTAATTAGGTACTATATGGAAAAAAATTAATTAGGTACACTTGAACAACTGATCTCCGTTCATGAGTTTATAATACATCCAGTATCTATAGTGATCAAAATATTTAAACAACCAAATTATCGAAAAGCGAATTACGACCAAAACTTTATACTAACCATCGGTTATGAATAAAGAAAGGTGGTAGGTAATCTTTTTGAACCATTCAAATTTCATTAAATTGTTAGTTACTCCATAAAACTTAAACTATCATTTCATAGTCTATACATTGCTACAATTTTTGTCTAAAACTATTTTCTATTACTCCTTTTGTTCCAATTTAAATGTGTTAGTTTGATAAGGCACATAATTTAAGAAATTATGAGACTTTGAATCTTGTGATCCTAAATAGAAGATGTGTATAATATACTAAAATGTCATTTGAATCTTATGTTTATAATCTTGTCATGTAGAATATTTGAATTGTCAACTTATAAGTATAAAAAGAGACACTCCTTTTATGACAAACCAAAAAAGAAAATAAAACACTAAATTGGGGGTAATACCTTTTTATTACTCTCTCTATCCCAATTTATGTGACACCATTTTTTTTTGTCTGTCCCAAAAAGAATGTCACCTCTATGTATTTAGAAACAATCTAACTTTATGAGATGATTTACAACCTCACATTTATATAAGACTTGTTTTGGACCACACAATTCAAAAGTCTATTTTTTTTTAAAATTTCGTGTCAAATCAAATGATTCAACATAAATTGAGATGGAGTATTGAATAAGAGAAATACACTGGGTTGAGTCAAATAGTTAATGGTCTTGCATGTGCACTATCGTCTCATTCCGTGTCATTTCCAGCACATAAATATCTCGACCGATGAAATATTTGAATAAGTCGCAATCAGAGTAAACATAATTAACCAAAAAGATTAATCAGATTTGCTGACAACATGTTTATTACCCAGAATCAGTGTAGCACTTAATTTTAGCAAATATTTGTTGGGATACAATTGTTGCAGGAAACGGGAAGTAAGTAACTATTACAACTGTAAGAAAGGATAAACTAAATATTACAATAAACTGGAAATCAAGAACGTAACAAACTGCTTGTGTGATTTGATGAGTCGAGTGATGGCACTCTGTCTTTAAGACAAGATTTTCCCGTATATATCCTTTTACGTTGTCGAGCAATAGTCTCCCAAGATAAAACATCAACTTAACAATTGAGCAAAGGAAACTCAAGTGTTACTCTTGAAGAACTTTGAGTCTAGTGACTTTGCTAGAGAGGAAGAAGATGAATCCAGAAAATTCTGGAGTATTTTCTAAGTGTTGAGTAGTGTTCTTCAATTGAGCCAAAGGCCTCAATTTATAGTGTAAGGAGAAGACCCCTCAACTAGCCAACTAATGGTCTTCAATAGCCATGTAATGACACTTAATTGATGGGTTACATTTAGCCAAATAATGGCTGAATTCATGTGCAAGTAATGGAGAATAAATGCTCCAAAACTAGCCCAAAGGTCATAACTTTCCAACTTCCCATCGCAACATTCTGCCTGCGAAGCGCCGCGGCTCTGTGAATTAGCGCCGCGGCTCCAGTGACTGGCCACCCAATTAGCGTTGCGGCGCTGCCTGGGAGGCGCCTCGGCGCTCCGACGCCTCGACTCTGACGGGGCTGCGCCGCGGCAATTTCCAACTCATTTCATCTTACACTTCTTCATTCTTTTACCAATGTGGAATACTTTGTCATTTGGCCAATAACCGTCCATAATTCTATGTCTCAAACGTATTACATACATACCAATATCTCTTTCATTAATAAAATTTGCAATACTTGGCACTACGTGTGCACGTGTGTGGAAATGATGTTTCCGACTTGCGGGCCCCAATTGTTTGAGTAATAAATAATGGGATCTACTTAATTCCACATTAGTAAATTTCCAACAATCCCCTCTTGAAAGAGATTTTGGCGCACACACATGGTGCCTTTTCCAGCAATCTTTCAGCGGATCGATGTTGCATCTGGATATGTAGCATATGTTTTGAACCTTCCATAGTTGAATACTATCGGTCTTACTTACTGCGTGGTGAACGTGATGTCTTAAACCATTAGCGTTTAGTGTAAGCCAAGTCAACGGTACCAACACAACAACTTCTCTTACTCTGTTCTTCGTAATGTTTTTTCCGTTGTGGCCGTGGACACTTCTTTGATTCTTAAGTGCATTCATTTGAGGTGGCCTGTCCTCACACTTAAATAGGTGGTCTCCTACAAGGTATCCTGCTATACCCCACTTTATAAGTGTTAGGAACCATTAAAAGTCTCCCCAAACCTAACCTCAACCGGTGAGGATCATTAAAGGTTTTGGAAACTTAATCTTCACCCACACTGCAGATAGCACTTATAGTCTATCGCGGGAACGACTTTGGATTTGGTGTTTCTTTACATAAATCACTATCTGAAGTGCTCATGCTTCCACCGAAGCGATCAACTGAACCTTTACATCTTAGTTTTCCATTTGAACCTAATTCCTGGGATCTCCAGTCAGTAAGGTTGGGTTACCACCGTATTGGTCCTTATACCTTGGGTTTTAAGCCCATTCCCCAAGACAGGCAGAATATATGATCTTTGAGGAAGCTCTTTTTCAATGGGTCCGCTATGTTATCCTTTGATTTTATGTAATCAATGGATATTATACCCGTAGTGATTAGCTGCCTAACGGTCTCCGTCGAATATGATGAGACTTGTCGTTGTACATAGAACTCCATGCCCTTTTTAGAGCCTACTGACTATCGCAGTGGATCATTACAGAAGGAATGGGTTTGTCCCAATAAAGAACATCCTATAAGAAGTCGTGAAGCCACTCAGCTTCTTCTCTTTCTTTGTCTAAAGCGATAAACTCCGATTTCATCGTGGATCGGGCGATGCAAGTTTGCTTAGAGGATTTCCAAGACACAACCGCACCACCAATTGTAAATACATACCCACTGGTGGACTTGGTGTTCTCTATATCAGATATCCAGTTTGCATCACTAAACCCCTCTAGTACAACTGGATATCTCGAATAACACAACCTGTAAGTTAGCGTGTATTTCAGGTATCGTAGTACCCGATTCAATGCCTTCCAATGATCATTACTCAAATTACGGGTAAACCTAGCCAACTTGTTTACTGCATAAGAAATATCAGGTCAGGTGCAGTTTGTTATGTACATCAAACTACCAATCACATAAGCATATTGTTCCTGGCATACGGGTGCACCACAATTTTTATCAAGCTTTTAATTTCTATCCAGTGGTGACTTTATAGGTGAACTGTCAAACATCTCAAACTTTCTCAACACATCCTCGATGTAGTGAGACTGAGATAAGATCAGTCTGTCAGACGTCTTAGAGATCTTTAAGATCTTTATCCCTAAGATGACATATGTAATACCCATATCCTTCATGTCGAAGCATTGTTTCAACATGTTCTTAGTTTATAGAATCAAACTAGGACTGCTCCCTATGATCAACATGTCGTCTACATACATGCATATCATGACGAAGTAGTCAGAGTTACCTTTCATATAGACACATTTGTCACACTCATTAATGGCGAAACCCTTCGATAGTAAAGTACTATCAAATTTTTTGTGCCATTGCGTCGGGGCTTGTTTCAGCCCGTACAGAGATTTGACAAGCCGACTGACTTTCTTTTCTTGCCCTGGAACCACATACCCCTCGGGTTGTTCCATATAGATTTCTGCTTCCAAATCACTATTTAGGAAGGTTGTCTTGACATCCATTTGATGTATCTCAAAGTCACACAACGCTGCGATCGCAATGAATACCCGTATGGACGTCATTCGAGAAACTGGGGAGTACGTGTCAAAATAGTCAAGGCCTTCTTTCTGCCGATAGCCCTTGACTACCAACCTGGCCTTGTACTTATCTATAGACCCATCTGATTTATACTTCCGTTTGAGTATCCATTTACAACCCAACGGTTTATTTCCCAGAGAAAAATCAACTAACTCCCAAGTATGGTTATGCAGAATAGAGTCTATTTCAGTCTCAGTAGCTTCTTTCCAGAGCGGTGCTTCTGGTGTTGACCATGCTTCAGCAATTGTCCTTGGTTCATCATCAACCATAAAAGCTACAAAGTCAGGACCGAAAGATTTATCCTTCATGGCCCTTTTACTTCACCCTAGTTCCATCTCTGGAGTCTCCAAGTTCTGAGAGTCTGGAACACTAGATTTTGGATATTCAGCCACTTCGAGATCCACTAGATCTGAACCATCTTGATTCGGGCCGTCAACGACTCCTGGTTCCTGAGAGCTTTATTCATAACTTCGTTTGCGAAAGGTTATGTCATTTTCCTTTCAAGGAAAGGTATCTTCAAAGAATTGAGCATTCCTTGATTCCATGATTGTACCCCATGGATATCTGGAATATCTGACTTATGCACTAAGAAGAGATAAGCACTACTGTTATTTGCATATCCGATGAATATGCAATCTACAGTCTTAGGCCCAATCTTGACCTGCTTTGGCTTGGGTACTTCAACCTTTGCCAAACAACCCCACACCTTTAAATATTTATAGGTGGATTTCTTTCCCTTCCATGATTCATATGGAGTTTTGTCCTTACCCTTATGTGGGACTCTGTTAAGAATCGTATTAGCGGTAAGGACAACTTCTCCCCACATGTTTTGTGGAAGATCGGAATTTATGAGCAAGGCATTCATCATTTTCTTGAGTGTGTGGTTCTTACGTTCCGCCACACCGTTCGACTAAGGTGAGTATGGAGCCGTCGTTTGATGAACAATGCCCGATTCGGCACAATATTCCTCAAATGGCGCTACATATTCTCCCCCTCTATTGCTATGAATGGATTTAATTCGCATGCCTAGTTGGTTCTCAACTTCTGCTTTGTAACGTCGGAACGCTTCAAAGGCTTCATCCTTACTTTTCAACAAGTAAAGGGAACAATACCTTATGCTATCATTAATGAATGTCAAAAAGTACTTGCTCCCCCCTCTAGTTTGTGCAAACTTCAAATCACATATATCTGTGTGAATAAGTTCTAGAGGAGCGGTATTCCTTTCGACGGATAAAAAAAGAAGCTTTGTGAGTTTTGCCTCTACACACACCTCACATTTATGTTGAGGGTTTACGTCGATAGACGACAATAACTCCAAATTTACCAACCTTTGGATGAATTTGTAGTTAACATGTCCTAATCTATGATGCCATAAATTAGAGTACTCAAGAAAGTAAGAAGAATAAGCTTCAATATTATTGCTTGTACATAATACAGACATGGAGTTAACTTTGAAGAGGCCTTTATAAACGAATCCTCTTCCCACAAACGTTCTATTCTTAGTGATTACAAATTTATTGGACTCAAACACTAGCCTAAAACCAGCATTAACCAATAAATTACCTGAAATTAAATTTCTTCTAATCTCAGGAACATGCATCACCTCCTTCATAGTGAGCTCCTTTCCAGAATTCATCTTCAGGACTACCTTTCCTACAACCAGCACGTCAGAGGAAGCGTTGTTACCCATGAATAACTTCTTATTTATAACTGGTGTATAAGTGAGAAGGCATCTCTATTGGAACAGATGTGTCTTATAGCACCTGTGTCCATCCACCATTGCATGAGATTCTCAACAAGGTTTGCACCACCGCTGAGAACTCTTCAATCGTGTCATCCAGAAACCTGTCTTTGACGACGTTAACCTGTGCCTTGGACTTCTCTTGTTGCTCAGTATTGAGCTTGCGGCAGTCCTTGATCATATGACCAAGTTTCCCACAGTGGTGACAGTTTCCTTTGAACTTCTCCGCCGCTTGGGTCTTGCCGTGTTTCTGGAACTTGCTCTTATTGCTTGGGTTCCCTTTGGTTTCAGCCAGATTTGCCTTTGCCTCTGCGGGTTGTTTACCCCTAGGTAAGGCCTTCTTATTATCTTCCTGAATTTGGAGTTTGATAATAAGTTCTTCAAAGGTCATCTCCTTTGTCTTGAGCTTTAAGTAGCTCATAAACTCATTCCACGAATGAGGTAACTTTTCAATCAGTGATGCAATCAAAAACTGCTCATTTGGCTTCATACCTTCCAAATCCATGTGATGTAAAATCATTTGGAATTCTTGGACTTGGGACATCACTGTCTTACTATCCACCATTTGAAATTTCAGAAATTTCCCAACGATGAATTTCTTAGTACCTGCATCTTGTGCATTTGTACTTATTTTGTAGCTTCTCCTACAACTCTTTGGCAGTGCCAACGGTACAATACACCGTGTATCAAATATAGAGATAAAGAGAATCCTAGAGAAGACTGTGCGCATGAGTAGAAAAGATTAGAGGGTCTGACAAGCAGTTCAATATGTAATTCTTACACATGAAATCACTATGACTCAATGCATCAAAAACCATCTTCATGCCATTAATGACATGGATACTTGTGCCCCCTTCAGCCGTTTCAGTAGGCGAATGGTCCATTTCATTTCCAGCTTGTGGAGGATCTCCTGTTAGGAAACGAGACATTCCCATAACAGTCAGATAAAATAGCATCTGTTGCCATCTCTTGAAGTTGGAACCCATGAACTTTTCAGGGCGTTCATGGTGGAATCCAGCAGGTGGAGGAACGACAACGCTCCCTTGAGCAGCAGAAAAAACGTTGGATGAGCCTTGAGCAACCGGAAATGCATTAGGTGTGCCTTGAGCAGTGGGGAAGGCAGAGGGGTTGCCTTGAGTAGCAGAAGCAGCAGAATCAGAAGCGAGTTATTCTCTTCCAGTCATCTTTCTAAGTAGTTACAACAAATCTTGTCTTAAAATTGTTGGGATACAATTGTTGCAGGGAACGAGAAGTAAGTAATTATTACAACTCTAAGAAAGGATAAACTAAATATTACAATAAACTGGAAATCAAGAACGTAACAAACTGCTTGTGTGATTTGCTGAGTCGAGTGATGACACTCTGTCTTTAAGACAAGATTGTCCCGTATATCTCCTTTTACGTTGTCGGGCAATAGTCTCCCAAGATACAACAACAACTTAACAATTGAGCAAAGGAAACTCAAGTGTTACTCTTGAAGAACTTTGAGTATAGTGAATTTGCTAGAGAGGAAGAAGATGAATTCAGAAAATCTGGAGTATTTTCTAAGTGTTGAGTGTAGTATTCTTCAATTGAGCCAAATGCCTCAATTTATAGTGTAAGGAGAAGACCCCTAAACTAGTCAACTAATGACCTTCAATAGCCATGTAATGACACTTAATTGAAGGGTTACATTTAGCCAAATAATGGCTGAATTCATGTGCCAAGTAATGGAGAATCAATGCTCCAAAACCAGCCCAAAGGTCAAAACTTTCCAACTTCCCGTCGCAGCATTCTGCCTTAGAAGCGTCGTGGCTCTATGAATTAGCATCGCGGCTCCAGTGACTGGCCACCCAATTAGCGTCGCGGCGCTGCCTGGGAGGCGCGGCGGCGCCTCGGCTCTGACGGGGCTGCGCCGCAACGATTTCCGACTCATTTCATCTTACACTTATTCATTCTTTTACCAACGTGGAATACTTTGTCATTTGGCCAATAACCGTCCATAATTCTATGTCTCAAACGTAATACATACGTACCAATATCTATTTCATTAATGAAATTTGCGATACTTGACACTACGTGTGCACGTGTGTGGAAACGACGTTTCCGACGTACGGGCCCAATTGTTTGAGTCATAAATAATTGGATCTACTTAATTCCACATTAGTAAATTTTCAACCGTATTTGGTCCAAAATTTCAGCATAGAAATGGAGTAGAAAGGCCCCCAGGGGCACAGACGAGTTGGTAAATGGCAAGGTGATTGGGGTACAACCACTCCGACGTCGCGGGTTCGAATCCGAGTGGTGACAGGATTTGCTGAAATATTGCAAGGGTTGTTGCTGGGTTCGTGTCTCGTTGGTTCTCTCCCTTGCGGGGCTATCACTCACGCATATCCCTCGATTTACATCTCACCTGGCCAAGGAGCCTCTGGTACAGATGGGAGGTTTGCCTTCGGGACTTTCTTCTTCACAAAGAAATGGAGTAGAAAGAGAATGTGGGGGCTCAATGCTGGGGAGTGATTAGTACCCACATGCCTTGGGGCTCCACCAGCACATGTTTGGAGATATTAAAGGAGATCTTCAACTGCAACGTAACTGATGGAATAAATAGAGTTAGGTATTGGTAACTATCTGGTCCCTTTCTTTCCTATATCACACCCACTAACACAATGGCTCATTGTCTATTGTCAGAAATAAAAAAATCAGCAACAATAGGCAGTGTGAAAAATCACAATTCTCAAACCTTTAACGACGATTTTTTTTACTTCCCCCTTATACTTTATGATTTAGATTAATGATAGAATATTTACTTTTTTTTAATCTAAAAATATTCTATAGTATTATTTTTCTTCTAAGTCTAAAATATACATTAATTCATAATATTTAAATTTCTTTTAGTTTATTATTTATAAGACAAATATCATATTATCTTTTATTTTATTTCCTTTAGTTCTCTATAAATAGTAATACAGTCTTTTATGCAAGAAATAATATAATAAATCAATGCAATAAATTTTTGTTCATTTTCTTTTCGTTTTAATTTCTCTCCAAAATTATCCCTACACAAGTAAGGGAGACACTGTATGTAAAGGATTTGGTTTCAATCTACAAAACTCAACCTTATATTGGTACATAAATCTTACACCAAGATCCATTGTTGGATCCTTCGCCGGATGGATGGATTCCTCGCCATATTTTCTAGTAGCGAAAAGATAAAGAAATCCTGGTGAGCTAATCAGAGAATACATGCAGAGAATCATTGGGGAGAAAATTTCCATCCCAACTACGTACAATGATGAAAAAGGTTATAGATATACATCATACGTGCAAGGATGAAACTGGCAGGGAGTCAAGTTTGCGGCCTTAGGGTCGCAAGTTCGATTCCCCCCTAAGGATATCGTCCTCCGGGGCACATACATGTGGTAAAGCCTGGGCGCTAAAAGCGCGCGGGCATGTTGCGGTGTGGGTTCGGTCTCCGCCAAGCTTTAGGGATGGGGCTTGTGGGGGGGTCAACCTTGTAGCATTGATCCGTTGGACGCAAGGACAGACATCGACCATGTGTGCATATCCCGCGATTTACCTGGTGGTGGGGTCTTGAAGGACCGGTCCCATCACCTCCGGGAGCCTAGTACCGTACTTGTGCGCAGTACTAGCGATATGGGGTACTAAGGCCACCCCGAGACCTGGATTATAAAAAAAAAAAAAAAAAAAAAAAAAAAATTGATGATGATGTGGTGGTGCTTCTTCGAAGACGTCATAGCCATGGGCTAGTTACTATTCAATTCACAAATTATCCTCCATTAATTAATGTTGGTACTCTATTGTACTTTATAAAGCAGTACGGGAAGTAAATAAATATTACAAGAGTTCGAAAGGATGAACAAACATTCAATATTCAGAAATTGAATCTTGTTGAACAAATAGGTCAATCTTCAAAACTGCCGCAAGCTTGTTGAGTCTTGAATCTTGATAACCTGAAATCAAGAAACAACTAAATCTGGATGGTTACAACGTTGTGTGTTGAGTCGAGTGATTGCACTCTGTCCTTAAGACAAGATTGCCCCGTATGTATGCTTTTACGTTAGCGGACAATAGTCCCCCAAGATAAAACAACACTTTAAATCTCAACGCTACAAAGCCAATAGGTTGAGCCTGACGAAGAAAACAAATATGAATCGATATGCTGAAGATATGGAAAAGGAAGGAAGAGTTTATGTTTTCTCTTCTGTTTTGTTTCTGTGTATATAGTGTGTCTCTGTTGTGTATATCTTGTGTATATGTGAGGGTTTGCTCACTGTTTTTGTCAGCTTGATTTTCGTCACTTTGTTTTGCGGTGATTTTTCGCGTCTGTTTGTGGTATTTTACGCCATTGTATGTGTCTCCACAATTGAGCCAAAACAGCTCAATATATAGCATCACAAAGAGGGCTGTTCAACCGCCCAAAACACTCGTTGTAAATAGTCATTAGGAGGGTTGTTAATGGCTGGTTTAAGGCCATTAGTGTGGCATGTTAAAGGCTATAAGTGAGGATGTTCATGGCCATTGAAGGAGGGTGTTTATGGAGGAGTTAATCAGCCAATTAATGGCTGGTTAATGCTCCAAAAAAATAGTCCAACGAAAGGCAGAAAGTCCCCAAAATCAACTTTTCAGAAACTCTAGGGACCAAACTGTAAATATTAAGCAATTTGGGGTCCAAAAAGATAATATCAGAAAGTCCTCACAGCCCACAGCCCACGACCCACGACCCGAGCCCGAGACCGGACCGGACGGGACCGGATGGGTGGGCGGCGGCGGCGCGCGTGTAGGCTTAGCCTTGAACCCAAGCACATCTAGGTCCTTCCTCCTTTAAACACATGGGATACCCCTTGGGGTCCCAAACCCTTTACCACATTAGAGACTTATATAGAGAGCAATTCTTCCTATTCCCACCGATGTGGTAGATTTGTCCCACACCATATTTCCATGCCTCAAACACCTTACTTCGTGGATCAATATCTCTTTCATTTCTCAACGAAATTTGACGATTTTTGGCCCTACGGTCATCTACTCACTTAGTAGATTATGCATGTGTGAAGAGACAAAGCCTCCAATATACGGAACACTAGTGTTTAATTCATTAAAGATGGGTGGACGCATCTCCCCGCCAAAGGCAAATTTCCAACAATCCCCTCTATGAAAGAGATATTTTGGCGCACTCACAAGGTGCCTACTTTCAGCAATCTTTCAGCGAAAAGACATTGGATCAGGAGAGGTAGCTTCCGCTTTGAACATTCCCTAGTTGAATACCATCGGACTTACTTACTGCGCGGTGAACGTGATGTCTTGAACCGTCAGTGTTTAGTGTAAGCCAAGACAATGATATCAACACAATAACTCTTCTTATTCATTTTCATTCTTACATTTTTGTCCGTTGTGGCCGTGGACACACTTCAATTCTTAAGTGCGTTCGTTTGAGGCGGCGATCCTCGCACTTAAATAGGTGATCTCCTACAAGGTATCCTGCTATACCCCACTTCACAAGTGTTAGGAATCATTAAAAGTTTCCCCAACCTTAACCTCAACCGTTTGAGGATCGTTTAAAGGTTTGGAAGCTTAACCTTTACCCACCATGCAGGTAGCACTTTAATGTCTATCGCGGGAACAGCTTTGGTTCATGTTTCCGTACATAAATCATTATCCAAAGTGCTTCTTGCTTCCACCGAAGTGCTCAACTGAACCTTTTACAGCTTAGTTTTCCCATTGAACCAAATTCTTGGGATCTCCAATCAGTATGGTTGGGTTACCACCACAAAGGTTCGTATTTTTTGGGTTTTAAGCCCATTTCCCTAGACAGGCATAACACTTGATCTCCGGGTAGTCCCTTAGTTAGTAAGGAAGTGACACCCGTGATGATCAACTGCCATACGGTCTTATGTCTCCTGACAGATATGTCCAGACGCCGTCATCCGTGTCTTTCCTGAAGCCGACCGGCTAGCCACAGTGTATAAACTGCTGAAGGCACGGGTTTCTCCCAATAAGGGACGTCCTCTAAGGAGTCGTGAAGTTACTCAACTTCTTTTATGTTTTGTATAAAGCGATAAACTCCGATTCCATCATGAATCGGCTGATGCAAGTTTGCTTAGAGGTTTTCCTAAGACCCACCATACACATTTACTTGTGGCTTTGGTGCTCTTCAGATCTGATGTCAAGTTTGCATCACTGCGTTCTCCGAGAACCACTGGACATCCAGAATACTATAATCTGTAGATAAGAGAATAATTCAGATATCGTCATATCCGACTTAACGCCTTCTACCGATCATGTATTAAAATCATCAGTAAACCTTAGTTCAACTGATCTGCTTTGTAGGCCGATAATAGGTCAGTTGTAGTGTGTACAATACATTGAACTACACGTGACCTGTGCATATCGCTCATTGTCTATGGGTGCACCATGATTTCAATCAGTTATATGATTCATAGCCATTGGTGGCTTCAACGAGACTGTCATCTGTGATACCCATATCTTTCATATCGAGACTTTGTTTCAGTATGACTTTCACTTTCAGAGTGTTGATTCTCCAATTGTTGGCTTTCTAACTTCAGAGTCAATGTTTCTGTGGTCAGATTCATTATTTCTGTTTTATCTGAAACTTTTCAGGACCAAAATGTAAACATTTCAGGGACCAAAATGAAAGTTCAGGAAGAAGTCCAACAGTTCAGCAAACCAACTCTGATCATCTTCTTCCAACTCTCCGGTTGGGAAGGCTATTTCAACATCCATGCCACGCAAGACTGCAATGGCCCAAGATGTTAAGCTATTCGTAGGGGAGCACTTGTACAAGTAACCGAGGCTTTATACTCGTCAGTAGATCCATCTACTTTGTACTCACACTTGAGTATCTATTTTCACAACCCAAATGTTCTTTTCCTGGAGGAAGATCAACCATTACACAAGTATGGTTCTATATGATGGAATTTATTTCTCTCTTTGTAGCTTCTTTCCAAAGCAGCGGTTTTGGAGATGACAATTATTTGTTAATTGTCCATGGTTCATTCTCAACCATACACGCTAGAAGTACTGGAATAAGTCTTTGTCCCCTTCTTTGATCCGTCTCAGTTCAACATCTAGAATCCCTGAGTTCTGCAGATCTGGAATATTAAGTTCCGCATAGTCAGCAACTTCAGAGTCCTGTAGATACAAAATGTCTAGTTCCGGACAGTCAGGCCCTCGCTGGTTCTTGTTAACCTTGAGCAATTACTCATTTTTCCTTTTTTCAAGGAAAGATATCTTCAAAGAATTCAGCATTCTTTGACGCCAAGAGGTGATAAGCACTACTGTTATTTGCAGATCCAGTGGATATGCAATCTACAGTCTTAGGTACGAAACCACCTCACATCACAACATTTGTGTGTGAGATCCTTTCCATGTCTCACACGGAGGGTTACCCTTATCCTTATTCGTATTTCTGTTGAGAATCGCATTAGCGGTAAGGATCGTCTTGCCCCACATAATTTGGGCATACGACTTTGCGCTTGGCTAACACCATTAAACTGAGGTAGGTAATGAGCAGTCGTTTGATGAACGATGCTTCACATTCTCCCCCTCTATCACTACGAATTCCTCAATCCGTATGCTTAGTTGATTTTCAACTTCTGCTTTGTAGCGGTTATCCGCTTCAACTTCATCTTTGCTTTTCAACAAACAAAGGATGCAACACATTGTACCATCATCAATGAAGGTCACAAAGTACTTGTCTCCCCCCTCTATTTTGTATAAACTTTAAATCACCCAAGTAGGTGTGACTAAGTTCTAGAGGAGCGGTGCTTCTTTCGCTATTCCTTTGACGGAATTTGGAAAGGTGATTTTGCCTCTTCGCCTACCTCACATTTATTTTGAGGGTTTATGTCGACAGAAGGCAACAATCTCAACATCGTTAGCTTTTGAATGACTAGCTATTTAACGTGTCTTAATCTATGATGGCATAGATGCACGGATTACAAATATATCATTCATTTGGCTACAGACATACTGTATCATTCTTAGTTATTACAGACCTGTTGGACTAGTCTCAAACCAGCTTGACCAACAACATCCCTTAAACCAAGTTTGGGACATGTATCACCTCATCTTAGAGTGATCCCACTCCCTGAAGTCCTAATGAGGACAACCTCTCCAACCCCTTCTACTTTAGAGGTGGCGTTGCTTCACATGAACAACCTCTTGCCCGTGGTTAGGGCGTAACCGGATCATATGTGATCTGGATACTCTAGCCCACTCCAGTTGCTTTGGCAGACTGAGTGTCCAATTTCTTTTCTGCCTTTATTTAGGCCTTCAGATAATTTAAGACCTGGAAACTGTGGCCCACCACACTAGGTGTCCATTACTTTGCCTATGAAATAAATTCTGGCCCCACTCCAGTCGCCCGGAGGCTTTATATGACTGAGTGTCCAATATCATCATATCAAAGGAATTTTGGCCCACTCCAGTCGCCCGGAGGCTTTGTATGACTGAGTGTCCAATATCATCCTATGAAGGATCTTCTGCCAAATAGTGTGACAGGCTCACCGTCTTTAGCTTTTAGTCTTCTTCCGTTATGATTGGTGCCCAGATAATTCTTGGCGCTTACTTAAGAGTGGTAACAGTTTTTGCACAGTTAGTGGATCTTTCTCCCTCGTATGTGCGAACATACCTTACACACTTTTAATAATTACATTTAAAAGAATGGATCTTTTTAAGCCGTTTATAAAATCCAATCTTTAAACGAGAAAGAAGAAGAGATTAAACTTCTGATTTTTAAAGCGTAAGGAATATAAATTATTTCGGAAAATATTTTCATATTCCTCCTTACTTTAAGCCATTTTAATCAGAAATCATTTAACCTTATTTTTGACAAGTAAGAAAAATAACTTATCTCAATTTCAGATTCTTTGTCTCGGACAGATATAGGCCTTCTGCTGCAAGATAGAACCATATCTTCAGCCTTCTCCTCTTGTCCCAGTTGACATCCTCAGCCTCTCGTGAGCGCTTGTTCCCACCACTCTCAGGAGCGGTGACACCATGAACACGTTGAACTTCAACAATATCATCATCATTGTCTTTAAGCAGAAAACCACAACCATATCCAGATTTGGTCACACAACTTTTGACCGACATCTTTCGAACACTAATACTCTTACAATACAATCTTGTCTTAAATTGTTGGTACCCTATTGTACTTATAAAGCAGTACGGGAAGTAAATAAATATTACAAGAGTTCGAAAGGATGAACAAACATTCAATATTCAGAAATTGAATCTTGTTGAACAAATAGGCCAATCTTCAAAACTGCCGCAAGCTTGTTGAATCTTGAATCTTGATAACCTGAAATCAAGAAACAACTAAATCTGGATGGTTACAACGTTGTGTGTTGAGTCGAGTGATTGCACTCTATCCTTAAGACAAGATTGCCCCGTATGTATGCTTTTACGTTAGCGCGCAATAGTCTCTCAAGATAAAACAACACTTTAATCTCAACGCTACAAAGCCAATAGGTTGAGCCTGATGAAGAAAACAAATATGAATCGACTTGCTGAAGATATGGAAAAAGAATGAAGAGTTTCTATTTTCTCTTCTGTTTTTGTCTCTGTGTATATAGTGTCTCTGTTGTGTATATCTAATGTCTGTTTGTGGTATTTTCTGCCATTGTATGTGTCTCCACAATTGAGCCAAAACAACTCAATATATAGCATCACAAGAGGGCTGTTCAACTGCCCAAAATACTGCTGTAAATAGTCACTAGGAGGGTTGTTAATGATTGCTGTAAATATCAGAAAGTCCCCACAGCCCACAGCCCGAGTCCGGGACCGGACTGGACGGGCGGCGCGCGTGTGGGCTTAGCCTTGAACCCAAGCACATCTAGGTCCTCCCTCCTTTAAACACATGGGATACCCCTTGGGGTCCCAAACCCTTTACCACATTAGAGACTTATATAGAGAGCAATTCTTCTTATTCCCACCGATGTGGTAGATTTGTCCCACACCATATTTCCATGCCTCAAACACCTTACTTCGTGGACCAATATCTCTTTCATTTCTCAACGAAATTTGACGATTCTTGGCCCTACGGGCATCTACTCACTTAGTAGATTATGCATGTGTGAAGAGACAAAGCCTCCAACATGCGGAACACTAGTGTTTAATTCATTAAAGATGGGTGGACGCATCTCTCCGCCAAAAGCAAATTTCCAACCATTAATTCCTAAGGGAATAAAATTGCAATTAATTAAAAGAAGACAAGTGGTGGCACGAACGCGAGCCACTTCTATGACTATCCAAGAACACGGAGGAGTAAAGTAGCATCGTCATTGACAAGGATTGATATTTCATTTGCCAAAAACTAACAAGGTAGGCATCATATTGTTACAACTTACAAGATAAGATAAAGACTCCTTAAATTACTTGTAAAAGCACAAAGGGTTGTCAGAATGCCTTGCGACGAAATAATCGATATGTACATTGTGGGCACATGATAACCCTCTTAGACTAGGCATGATTTGTGACTTTCTCAGATGTCCCTATGTCACTATTACTAGTTAATTTAGTATCTGAACATCTATTACTTCCTCTGTACTCATTTATATAAAACATTTTTCTTTTTAGTTAATGTAAAAAATGACACATTTCTTTATTGGACAACAATTTAACTTTAAACTTTATATTTTTACGCTTCATGAGATAATCTATAACTACACAAATATCTTTGTCTTGTTGTACACCAAAAAATTTATAAGTTTTTCTTTATTTCTTAAATTTCGTACCCAATCAAACTAAATCATATAAATTGGGACGAAGGGATCGTACAACTTACTAGTAACTAACTAACCAACCAACCAACGAACCAATTCTTCTTTATCCAAACAAAAAGAAAAAACAATAGACATCCCTTTTTTGCATTTGCATTTATCCACTATAGTTTGATTTCTGCTGCTATGTGTTCTTTAGTGTATTATTTAGTTGTGATAGCTATTGCTCCCTTTTGTTCGAATGCACTTTATAGTGCTTTAATTTCTTATCTGAGTCTTACTGTTTCTCTTGCTTTGTTTTGATTGCCTTGCTTGTGATTATTCTTTGTCTTAAGCTGAGGGTCTTCCAGAAACAATCGCTCTACTTACCAAGGTGGAGGTAAGGTCTGTGTACAATCTACCCTCCCCAGACCCCACGGTGTGGGATTTCACTGATTATGTTGTTGTTGTGTTGTTGCGTTGTTGCATTTGCATTTGCATTTAGATTTTTTTCTTTTCATTCTAATTTTATTTCATTTGTTTAGTAACATTTTTTTAAAAAAAGTTCTTCAATCAAACTAAAACATTACTTCGTTTATATAGTTATATTTTTTTGGGCAACCACTAAGTAGTACTTTGTGGGATATTTTATACTATATAATAAGAAAATCCAATATTTACATCTTGAAAGCCAAAAAGCAAAGTAAAAGCAAACTAAGGCAACAAAACCAGATACACATCCGACACATCAAAGAGAGAACCTAAAATTAGGGAAGTGGACTGTGCAGCTCGGGAGCTTTTTTATAAGGAGTATTTTTCTTGATCATGTACAAACGTAAAGCTTCAATTCTAATTAACTCGCTCAAACTCAAAGCGTTTGACTTTGCCTTGTCAACTCGAGGTACACTAAAAGAAGTTGCAGAGACTATAAGCTAGCATATGTGTTTTACCGTTTAAATTACGTCAAATCATTCAAGTGATGCCAGACATGATTAGAGAGAATATTCAGTCCTTTCTAAAGTTAAGCAATAATAATATAAAAAGCATCATACTTTTTGTTTTCATTGCACTAAATTTAATGAAGCTCACGGGAGCATGCTAAGAGTAATTAATTAATCTACTGGACTAATGTCTTATTGAGGCAACATGACTACATGCATGTGCAAAGTTAAATGCTCTGTTTCTCTTTGACAAATGAAACCTCAAGATACAATGGAATCTCGTAGTCATGGGACACAGATTCATTCTTACAGACACTAACGACACAAGCAGCAGATTTCATTTGTTTTTATTGCATTTCTAGGCTGAACCAGTGCGATCAACGCCCAGCACTATGCAGTAAATGCAGACAGTTTGACGAAGAAACCAGTGCTCTTTGGATATAATCTCTCTCTCCACTCATCTTTGCAGCTTATTCTGCTTTATAATTATTTTCCGAGATAAATATACCATCCATCCATTTTATGTATTAATGTAGTTGGTTAAGAGAAAGTTATTCATGTACTAAAATCCTGTATAAGTAGTATTGTGTTTGGTAGCTAATTATGAGATGAGTTATTCATGTATAAAACTAGTACTATGTTTAGTTTGAAATTTAGAAATCTGCATAACTAATACATGTATAAGTTATGATAGAATTTAGGTATTATTTTATACAGGGCAAAATGTGGAATAACTAAAATATGAATAACTAAAACGTGAATAACTAAACCCTGCATAACTAATACCTGCATAAAATAATATTTCGTCACAAGGTCACTGAATATTTTTTTATTTATTTATATTTTCAGGTTAGGGTTTAGAAAAGGGGGTCCGGGGTACTTCATAGTTTTTAAAAGTTTAGAGTTTTAAACTTATACACTTAAATCCTTTTGAATTGTATTGAAATATACAAAATCCCCACTAACTCTCTTCAGTTGCTTTCACTTTCTCGATTTTCACTCTCTCAAGCTTCCAACACACTCATCGTCTCCCTAAGCTCGGATATTGTCCAGCCGTAGTTTCCAGTTAATTTTTTTTTTTGCAACTCCGTCGAAGCATTTGAGCTCCATATTTCCCTAAAAGTTGTTATTTTTTTTATCTTGGTAAAATCCTAGTGTTCATAAAGTTATAATTTTTTAAAAAGTTTTTGGAAGTTTGGCCTATTTTTTTTTTGAAATGTGTTATTTCTAATTATTTTGCGTGTTTTGATCTTGCAATTTCTGTTTTGATTTTTTCAAATACATCATGGCCTCTGGTTTATACTAGACTTTTTGTCGATTGTTGTTATTTTTATATCGTGGTTGACCAACGTTACTTTATTACCATGTATGTAGATCATAAAAATGATTAGAAGTAGAGGAAGAGGAGAAAAGTAGTCACTCGTCTTGGTCATATGGTTCAAATCCGTTCTAGTGTCAATCCTAATGATTAAAAAAGAAAAGGTGAAGAAGTTAGACGAGATGAAAAAAAAATGAACTGCAGAAGATGATAATGAGGCCTACTCAGACCCCATGGATTAGAATGATGAGTATAATGTGACTGGTGATAAAGGAGATAAATTTGAGGGTGATAGTTATATTTTTTAGGATGGTTCAAAGCAATCTGGTGCTAATGAAGATGTTGATCCTCTGTCCTTGCCATATTGCGCAAAGATAATTAATGTGGAGAAGTATGGTTTAGTTGATCGACTGGATGATTATGATGCTTTTCCAGTAAAACTTTCTGTTAGGAGCAGACTGACATTTGTTAGCTAATTTTAAACAAGTGTTGAAGATCAAAAACTCAAAAATAAGTTCTAGTATTCCTGTTTTGGTCATTTTAAAAATCTATCAGAACACTTCATCAAATTCAATGAACTGGTGGCCCATTATCTACTTCTTCGTTTATGTCGATAAGAAAAAAAGCATGAGATGTGGTTCCTCGTGAATGACAAGCCTGTGTATTTTGGGTTGAAGGAATATTTCTTTATTTGATCACTTGTTTAGGTTGTGGATCTTAGAGAGGACAGGGTAATAAGAAAAGGAGCAACATTCTGCACAAAGGTTACTCGCAATAGGAAGATGTCAGCAGATAGGTTTATTGGGTTAGTGGGGTTAAGCTAGACAAAGAAGAAAGTTTAAATGTCATCTTGTGTGATTTGTGCATATATTTTTGTTTGCCAGAGATGTGTCCAAGGTTGTCAAACATGATTTAATTAAAATGGTGGACGATTTGGAATTCTTCCAGAGCTATCCTTTGGGGAAAGGAATCCTTTGATATCACTTTGGGCTACTAGAAGAACAAGGTAGACATTTCAAGGCACCAACAAGTGCACGCTGATAAAAAAATTACAGCCTATGCTCTCGATGTCTTCCCTTGGGTATTCATGATAAATATTATAAACCACTAGTGCAACAGAGTATATAATGTGTGTTATATATTTTTACACTCAGCTATTATTTGTGTGATTACAAGTCTGGCATATGAAGTTTTTCCCTCACTTGGAAGGAATGCTGACAAATCAGATGAGGTTCTTTTTCCTATTCCTAGGATCCTAAGGTGGCACACCACAAAAATAGAGTGATTTACCGAAGGTGATCCATTTATGACTCGATCGGGAGCTTCAGAGGTATATATTTGGAGTCTATTATTAATTTATCTGCAAAAATATAAGTTAAATGGTAATGATTTGCTTATTTGTCGATTGTGCACCCTTACATTATCCCTACAATGCGTGAGATGGAGCAGGATTACATTAAAAACTTCTTGTCATATGATGAT
The DNA here is from genome assembly GCA_034509755.1 of Anisodus tanguticus. NCBI lineage: Eukaryota > Viridiplantae > Streptophyta > Magnoliopsida > Solanales > Solanaceae > Anisodus > Anisodus tanguticus. The sequence goes on from CM067561.1 coordinate 12,602,422, forward strand.
GAGGTCAATGATCCCATCATAGATAACTTGAAGCGTGACTTGGAAGGCGTGATTGTATTGCTTACATCAAAGCATGCTTCGAAGGCTCCTCGTAGGTCTGTAAAGAATCCCAAGGAGGTTTTTGATATGGAGGATACTCATTCTGAAGATTTTGGTGGTAATTCAGTTGCAAAATATGATGAGGGGCATGTTGGTATTGGGACATATAGGGATCATTCGGAACCAAGTCGAGGCCTATCAGTACACATGGAGCAAGAAAAATTAAAGCAACGTGTAGAAAAGATGGAGGAGTTTTTGAAGGTTCTTGTTGCCTATGTGGAGGAGGAAAAATTTAGAAAGCGCGAGAAGGTGATGAAGAAAGAGAGGACATTTACAGAGAAAGGTGAATATTTTGAATTTATTTTTTATTGTATTGATGTTGTATGCGAAATGTATTCTTGTTAATTACGTTCAAAAATTTGCAGTGGAAGCACCATTGTCAAAAAATTTGCATCATCAAGGTGAATGTAGGTGTTGAGCTAATTGATGAGGTCCCTCGACCAACTGTTGGGGTTGAGAAGGTTGATGTTTCTACACCAATTGCTGAACTTGAGAAGGTCATTCCTGTGTCAGTTACTGAAGTTGAGAAGACTAGCTGCTCAAGTTGAGAAGGAAGTAGAGGTTCTTGTGCCAGCTGCTCATGTTGATAAGGCAATAGATTTCTTTGCTCAGTTTAATGGCAAGGTTATCTCTGATATGAGTCAAGCTGAAGTTGAGTTTGACACTGAAAATGTTGTGGCGGGCATTCTCGCCCAAATTAGTGCTTCCTTAGATAATTAATTTTGTATTTGGGTTGTAACAAATAAGTATTTTTTTTTTGATGTGTGGTGGTGAATGACAATCAATCACTACTAGTTGCTAATTATGACTGTTTTAACAAATGATTAATTTGACTGCTTTTGATTTTGAATTGTAGCATCTTTTGTATTTAATTGCCTTTTTTAGTTTGGATTTACTTAATTATTTTGGATGTGTTCATATATGACTGTTTTTACATGTTGTTTGTCAATTATTTTGGATGTGCTTAATTATTTTGTATCTAATTATGTTTTGTTGCCTTTTGAATTTGAATGTGCTTAAATATTTTGAATGTGTTTGAATATGTTAAGGTTAAAGCTTTAAAACATTATTTATTTATAAGCTACAATCATAGTTGATTATTGATTATGAGTTTGTGTTTACTATTATCGACTATGAATAAAAGTTTATAAGCAAACTAATTAAAAATGTTATAACACTTGAGGACAAACATACATATTTTCCATATATAAATATAAGTTGCTTCATATTGTTCATAGTTCTTCACACGCCCAAAATAAAAGACTAAATCACACTACAACCGTATTACACATTTTCTTCAGCCTTCTTACTCCATTCTCTTTTTCTTCACTAATAAATCATACAACAACCTTCTTACTCCATTCTCTTTTTCTTCAGCCACCATCAACATCTGTTTTACTTCACCCCTCTCTATTTCGGTTTCTCTCAACATAACTTTCAAGTGATCCCTTTGTTCTTCAAATTCTTTAAACAATGACTGTAGAAAATTCATGTCCTCTTCATATTCTCTGAGTCTTTCCAGCATTTCAAACTTGACAAGGATTTTAGATGTTAGTGTCTCAGATCTTTTTGGGCTCCTTCTAGGTCCTGAGCTTATTTTTTATTTCTTTACCAGATTTGATGTTGTGTCGTAGTGTGGCTCCATAAACCTGAAATAGCGCATCCACCATATTCCTAAACAAAACACTTATCAATTAGATGATTTTATACTGAAACAAAATGAAAAACGCATACCTTAAGAATTAGAAACTCACACTTTCAACTGCATAATTAAAGGATCTGCGATCTGGATTCTTTCGGGTGCATGATGTCTTCAAGACAATGTATTCACCGCAGAAACAAATGTCGTGCTCTTGTGCTTGAGATACTTAGGATAACTGAGAAGTTTTGTGAAAAAGTTAGAATGAAAAAGTTTAATCAAGAAAAGAGATAATAAAGGAGTTTGAATTTTGGGGTCTGTTTTATATAAGGAAGGGTAAGAAGTTACCATTGTAAATTTATTTTATTTTAATTTTTATCGGAAAAAAATATGATATGTCAGTCGAAATAATGTTAAGTGTACTAGGTTAATTATAAACCAAACTAAAATAAAACATATTTATCTATACTAATTGACAAACAATATTCGTGTAGTCTCGATTTTACGAATGGTCAATAATCAACCGTTTGTTATATATAGACCAGAGCCAATATTTGTATAAAACAATAATACATAAATAAAATAAAATAGATAAAAGAACTTGAAAATATTTAAACATTAAAATTACACACTTTAATACATCATATGAGAGCCACATCCATTATACACATAATAAAAGAGTTTTACGATAAGTAATGGTTCTTAAATCGCTAATATTTGTCTAAAAGAGTAATAAATAAATAAAATAAAATAAAAAGAGATTTGATACTATTCAAACATTTTAACAACACTTTAATACATCATATGAGTGTCCCCATCCATTATACACATGATCCAAAGAGTTTAGGACAATGAAAATCTTTACAGCAAGGTTGTTCTTTGAGAACAATAATTTGCAGAAATCAAAAGAAAAACATAAATGAAACACAACACAAAATGCAAAAATCACAAGAAAGATGTATAGCAAAACAACCCTAATAGTTCATTTCATTCAACCCCAACAAAAGCACCAAATATATACAAAATCTTCCATATATGAAATCCCAAATCTTTCATCTACTACTTTCATAAATGAAAGCTTTGTAAAAACTTATAATGGAATAAAATTAAACTAAAAACTAAAACTAAATAACTAGGGGCTTGCAGGAGAGGATGAGGGCATCATCGCCGACGTTGTTCATTTGCAAGATTACACGCAGAAGACACATGATCCTGTGGAGAGCATTGTCATTCATTTCCCTATCTTCTCCCTGGCCCCTGAAGAGACTCACAAAATCATTACGGAGTAGGAGGACGTCCGACAATGGAGCTTGAAAATGTTGCTGCTCCATTGTACAACTTCTGATTCATCTCGCCATTAGAAGGTTGAAGATTTTTGGAACAGTGATGGAGTTTGGATATATTTCAAAGTAAGAAGAGACTATAGACAACCACCAATATATAGACTGTTTCATCGGGTAAGTGAAAGGTCCGCCGATGGATGATCGACGTATGGTTGGCCGCATGGATGTAGTGTTTGATACTAGACTGATAAGACCTAATTTTGCATCTTTTTTAAAACTTAATTATTATACTTCCCAGTTCAAAACTAATAAGGGTTTCGCCTTGGTAATATAAACCTCCTAAAGGGTCGATTAAAAATGAATATTGTGGTATTATAGAATAACTGACTGGTCTATTATAAAACCCACTCTATTATATGATAGACTAAAACAAAGTTGATTATAATGAAGTGACATTCAAAAATTGAGAATTAATACATGAGTAGAGATAAAAATTCAAAATACAATAAAAATACATTGAAATGGAAAATAATTAAGTGGATTCTCTCTTAAATATCGGCACAGTGTTTTCTTGTGGACACTTTCCTTGCAAATTGAGCACTTGTGTCTCTTCCTTTTTGTACTTCCCTTGGACTTGAAAGATTTTGCGATGTCAAAAATATGCTTCATTCTCTTTCTTTCAGGTTTGGGTATGTAAAACGGTGGAGGAATGTACATGTTTGCAATCCGTTCTGGAACATTCTATTCTGACTCTGGAGGGACTATATGAAAGAAAATGCAAGAATGTAAGATTGAAATTTATATATAGATGAAGAATACTCATAGATGATTGAACTATATCCAGCTCCGTACTTCGATCTCAAGGTTGCCATAGCGTGAGCACACAGTAATTTCACCAAGTCATACTCTCTATAAGAACATGTTTCGTTTAGTAGATTGACTTTAGCAGTTGCACCAATGTCGACTAGGGTAAACTCGTTGCCATCCCCGTTTATATTAATGACATACAAGGAGTCACCCTTATTCATATTTTCCCTTAGCGTCTTTTAAGCAGAAGACATAAATAAGTTGATTGAACCGTTGATATCTACACGCCTCTGCCTAAAAATATCAGGCAACCTCCTATAAATGGAATTGAATATGGCAGTCAAAGGATACTCTCTTTCATCCTTCAATATTGATTTTAACGATCGGAAATATTTATCGTCAGCACATCGTACATGTTTGCTGGAAAATTTGCCCTACTCCACTTGTCAAATCCTACATCAAATTTGAGGCAATTAGTTATTTCGGGGGATTTATTCCTGAAAATGCTCACTAAACTCCTGGTAACCACATGCCTTTGTTGCATAATAGTATAGATAAATAGCCTCTCCACATTATAAATTATTTCAAAGGTTTTCACCAAGATGCTTCATGCAAAGTCCATGTTTGTCATGCTAAAAAAGCCTATAAATACTGTTGGCTATGCTCTTGTGCCTTTCAAAGATGATGCGCAAGTCTGATTCATCGGTGGTTATGTACTTCATCTGCTCGAAGAAGTAGGTCCAAGATTCATCACACTCCTTATCCACTACGTAAATTGTAATTGAATAGATATGGTTCTCAGTTTGTGCGACGGCAGACAACAACACACTCTCGTACTTGTCGTATAAAAATGTGCCATCAACGGCAATAACCTTTCGTATATGGGTATATCCTCGAATGCAAGCTCTGTAACCTACGAAATAATATTTAAACATGTTCTCATCATCAAGGCTAAGGAAAATTTTGAAACCCAAATTTAGGTTTTCAACCATATAAGAATAAGCTAGATGCCATACCCGTGCTTCGGTGTCCCCTTAATAATGTTCTTAGCTACTACACGTGTCTTCCAACACGTCCAATAGCTTAGTTTACATTAAAACTCCATAAAACCCGTCTTATAAATTTTCTTTGTCGTTGGACCTTTGTTGTCAACATAGTCATTCAGCAAGACTGATGCAAGGACAACTGATGAGACATGCTTATAAGTGCTTGTGACATGTTCAACCCCGCAAGTGTGATCACCAACGTACTTATAATTGCAAAACCTATTCAAGTTCTCGTACCTCCTGGCCCGCAACATCTAACTACAATTAGGAGATATGCAGTTCACATTATAATATTTGTTATTACTCTTGTTTGATTTAAACTAAAATGGGGCCTTTATCGCAACTTTCTTTAATAAAACCTTTAAATACTCATTTTTATTGAATGTTTGCCCATTGTAAAAACTAATTCCAATTGGGCTATTTTTTATTTGTGAACTACTTGCTTCCCATTACCCCCATCACCTCTATCACACTCTTCGTCATCACTATCAGGATTATCCATAACTATTAAATGTTCACTCATGCCCTCATGTTGTACTGAATTATCATCGTTTAGCAGTTGTGGTGGGGATGGGGTGGTGCTGTTGAAGTAGAAGCTTATTGAGACCTGTCAACAATGTTTATCCTTTAAAAAGGCCTAGAACCATCAGCAACAACATCAAGCATGTACAATCCCACATGCCTATCATTCATTATAAAAGAAGGATGGGTTATTCCCCTATTAGATAGAGAATTAATCATCTAACTAATGTGCAAGTCGTTGGGATCACATCTTAACTCCCCTATTTTCATTACGCTCATAACCAAGTCATTATACGTACCATTGAGACACACGGCAATCGACACAGTCACTTTACTCGTAGAAATTCAATTTCAATATTTCAGGGTCTTCGCCCATTCACCTATGTAATTACCACCTACTATAATGTATGTAATCGACGCTATAATAAATTTACAATAGACTGTGACTATGGTGTATGATCAGTCAATGACAATGGTCTATGACTGGCTGATGAACAATACAAGATTCAAAACCAAAAAGAGCAGGGGTAAAGCATTTATCAGTTACGACTGAGGTATTTAAATGGAAATTGACTCCACAAGAGAATTTATATTACCAAAACAAACTCCAATGTCGAAATGAGGCCAATTTTCGCCGGAAAACTGGGGAAATCTCATTTTCAATGATTTCTACAAGCTTTTAGCTACAATTGCAGAAATAGGGAGGTTTTTTATCATTGCAGGCTGATTTTCCGATGAAAAGCCAAAATGGTCGCCGGAAATGGGATCTAGGAACTAGAGAAATTAGAGGTTTTGGAGGGAAATATTTTAGTTTATTATTTCTTTTTTGGGGTAATTAAAGTGTTGGGGTTGGAGATCAAAATATATTTTTTTAAACTTTGATGCTAGGGTTGGACACTGCAAATACTGATAATGCCGACATAATAAATGGTGACCTTTCAGCCAATACTTTGAGACTTATGACCTTTCTCCAAACTAAGTTTTGTATGTGACCTTTTGGCCAAGTGGCCCAAGTGTTTAATTGGGCACAATTGTTTTTTAAATATGTGATTTAAAATGAGCCATAAAAATGTCTGAGGCTAGCTACAAATCATCTCATTAAGTGCAAACTGAGAAGTTTAATATAAAATTGTTAGTAAATATGAAAAATATCATTATTTTTCAACTAACTAAAAAACGAATGTCGCATAAATTGAGACGGAGGTAGTACTTTACTTTGAAGACTTTTTGCATATAAAATAAAGAAAAGAACATATGGGTTGTTTAACCTGAGTTTGAATGCTTTTTATGGCGGTGTTGATCTATTTAATATGAGTTTAAGTCATATGAAGTTTATGTTTGGGGTCCTTGTTTACCGCTAAAAATGATTTTAGGATATTCAATTAGATTTGTTAGAAAATGAGGTGTAAAGACAAGTGAGTCGACTTCGATCCTTTGCACCTTCTGAGTATTCGTGATGATCGTTGAGCCTTGAGGCTTAAGATAGAAAATGTATAGCAAGAAATAGTAGGAATTACGTAGCTAATAAACAAGAAAAAGATCAATAGATTCTGAGCTTGAGAGCAAAAATAATGTTAAGGTTACAAGTGTGAGAGATGAGATCTGATTGATAGTGAAGACATCCTCCTTGTGGGTTTCGATCCTTTGGGACCCAGTGTGGGCTTTTACAAAGAAATCTGTAAGCATAACAAAAGATTAATAGAATTTTTAGGGCAATGAGTATACCAAAAAAGTGATCCCTTTATAAGAGTTTAGCTAAAGTTTTTAAGCATGACAGATTCTACTTCATGCGGTTATAAATCATTCTCAGTGACAGCGCTCTCAAAAGTTGTCACGTGTTCCTTGGGGTCGGTGGTTTCATCAGACTTCAAAATGTTAGGCATTTTGAATCTTTTTAGGATCAACTCACGGGCTGCACTGAGCTTGAACTAGAGCTTCCCATAATTTTAGCACTTATTCCCCTGATAACGGGTGCGGCCCTTGGTATCTGATTCATGCGGTCATTGAGCTCTAGGTTGAGGAGCTTTATCATGTATGGATACTACAGCGTTTTCTCTGCTCCATCTCCCATGACTTCATCTCCGATAAATTCAGGAACTCTCATCACGCCTCGATTAAACATGGGAATCCCGTTCTGCGACTAGCTAGCAAGGGTGGTCACTACTTGATCCACACATTGCTTTATCAGGATCTGCAAACATAGATGATGGAGGCCATGACTTTTTTCAAGGTAGACTCCTCTTTTTTGTATATCCGTGCTACCCTAGAGCTAGGCCGTTGTCCCTTCTTCTCGGGGTAGCGATCCATATCATTCGCCTCTCCACTTCCGCTCAAACCACTGCGGACTTGTTCCTTACTTGGGTGCCTAGTTCGAGCTGTTAGTGGAGTGCCTCGAGGTTCTTCCTCCCATCTAGGATCCGAGCTGGTTGAGTGTTCCAAAGGTTGAGGCTCTTAGAGAGTCGCTGGGTCCATTACGGTCGCTAGAGAGAGGGTGCCTTGTGGGTCACCGAGCACGGTATTCCTCTAATCAGCCATAAGCATTTTCTAGTGAGTTTGTTTGAATGGTTTTTCAGAAAAGAGGGGTTTGTCGGATAGATCGAGACAATACCATAGCTGTCTATCCCACATATGGGCTCAAAATGTTTACCGCTAAAAATGATTTAAGGAATTCAATTAAATTTGTTAGAAAATGAGGTTTAAAGGCAAGTGAGTCAAATTCAATCCTTTGTACCCTCCGAGTATTCATGATGATCGTTGAGCCCAAAGACTTAATATTGAAAATATATAGCAAGAAATAGTAGGAATTATGTAGTTAAGAAATAAGATAAATATCAATAACATTCAGAGATTGAGAGCAAAAATAATGTTAAGGTTACAAGTGTGGAATATGAGATGTGGTTCCTTCACTAAGAAGCTATATTTATTTACACAAGACCTAGATTTTTTTTATTGTCAAGTACAACTGATGGGATGTTTTTGCAGAGGTTATCATCCCTCATGTCAGTCATGCTCGAGGAGGACAAATATGATGCGAGTTATTGAGTGGGCCAGCTATATGAAGCCACCGGACCCCTTCTGTCAGTCCAGTGACGCTCGAGGAGGACGAATGTGATGCGAGTTGTTGAGTTGGAGCCAGCTATATGAAGCCACCGGACCCAACCGAGTCCGGTGAAACGGTTCTTTCTGCTTCCTTTGCTTCGGACCCACTACTCCTTCCACGGAACGTGTTCGAAGTCTTCCTACACCAGGAAATGTATTGCTCCACAATATTTCTTAATGATTCCACGTATTCCTTCCGAATTCTGGGATACAATTCTTAGGAAGGACACTTATTTAATTTTTGACCTGGATAATAAAAATGTCAATTTTAAATTTTGTCTAGGAAAATTCCTCCTCCTTACTTCTTATTTTCTTTAATTTCTTCCTCTCCTTTTATTTGCTTATTTGTTGTTGTAATTGTGTGCATGTCATTCATTGAACATACATTATATATTTTTTATAATTTGACTTGTTTGGTTGGAAAATTTTGAAGATCATTATTGCTAGCTTGAAAAAAAATTGTTGAGAAGACAAAATGTATCTATAATTTTTTCAGGTTTAGATTTATCTAACCATTGAAAATTGATTCGATTAATTTTAGAAGATCGTAATAAAATTTGGATTCATTTTTTTAGTTGATCAAAACTAATTTTGAAGCAAAAATGTGTTGGCGAAGTTTTTACTCTATCAATTATGATGACTGTCAGAATTTTGTAGTCTTGTCTGGATTAGTTATTTGCGAACATAATTTGGCAGTCTTTCAGGATTTGACCACAAATATTAGTGACTCATTAGTATTTGTGAGAAGACAAATATTACCATCAATTTAAATTTTGGTAGAAAATTAGGCCAGAATTTTAGCGATCCGGCAGGATTTAGGCAAAAATCTTAACTATTATTCTGACAAGATAAGTTTGCCTGAAAATTTAAATTTATGACGATTAGTTAGAATTTTACAACTAAAATCTGCTCAGGAACTTATTCTTGCGAATTCTTTTCTTGGTGAGATCCAAATTTAAACGGTAACATTAACATCCTATTTGTGCAAACTCCCATATTACTGGTTGGTATCTAGTTAGGGTATTTATTTGGGTATAGGAGTTTTTTTAGTTATAAATAATTTTTTAAACGGAGTAGGGTGATTTCTGGCCAAGCCTTCATCAAATTTTGGTCAAGATGATAATCTAATATATAATGAAACTTGTGTGGTTTTATAGTTAACAAGGTAATTTAATGAATTTTTAATAATTGTATTATAACTTCGAGTGACCTTCTGTGTAATTTATCCCGAACAACAGTCTTAAATTTCTTGATTACATGTTACCTCATAAATTTAATTTTATATAGAAGTTAAATATAAATAATTAATTATGTTCTTATCAAATAAATAAATAAATAAATAATTATGTGATTTGACTGATGTTCTTCCAAATACTTAATATTACTGGGGTAATAAATATTGTTTTCGTTCTAATTTACGTGTCTTGTTTTTCTTTATTTTTTCTCAAGAGAATGTCATATTGTTTGTATTTAGAACGTTTCTAAATTTCAGCATTCCTATTTTACCCCAATAACACCTTCTTATATGAATTAGGTGACATATTTAAGACCAATAATATTCAGAGGATATTTTGTTGGAAATTTACCTTTGGCGGGGAGATGCGTCCACCCATCTTTGATGAATTAAACACTAGTGTTCCGCATGGCTTTGTCTCTTTACACATGCATGATCTACGAAGTGAGTAGATGACCGTAGGGCCAAGAATCGTCAAATTTTGTTGAGAAATGAAAGAGATATTGGTCCACGAAGTAAGGTGTTTGAGGCATGAAAATGTGGTGTGGGACAAATCTACCACATCAGTGGGAATAAAAAGAATTGCTCTCTATATAAGTCTCTAATGTGGTAAAGGGTTTGGGACCCCAAGGGGTATCCCATGTGTTTAAAGGAGGGAGGACCTAGATGTGCTTGGGTTCAAGGCTAAGCCCACACGCGCGCCGCCCCCCGCCCGTCCGAGCTTCGGGCTTCGGGGACTTTCCGATATTATCTTTTTGGACCAGAGAACTTTTCCAAATGTACAGTTTGATCCCTGAAGTTTAATATTTTACAGTTTGGTCCCCAGAGTTTTTGGAAAGGTGACGGAAGGCAGAAAACTTTCTGCCTACCGTTGGAACTATTTTTTGAGGCATTAATCAGCCATTACTTGGCTGATTAACTCCTCCATTATCAACCCTTCTTCATTGGCCATGAACAACCCATTAACCACCCATTAATCTGTCTCCTAATGGCCATTAACAGCCCTCACTAATGGCTATTTACAGCCTTGTTTGTGGCTGTTGGGCAGCCCCTCCTCCAGGCTATATATTGAGCCTCCTTTGGCTCAATTCAGTGACAGAAAAAACAGCAATATAGCACTGAAAAAAATAGCACAAACAGCAGCAATATAGCACTGGAAAAACAGAAAAATAGTGCACGAAAATACCACAAAAACAGTGTGATATACACAAGATATACACAACAGAGACACTATATACATAGAGACAAAAGAGAAGAGTAAATAGAAACTCTTCCTTCATTTTCCATATCTTCAGCAAGTCGATTCATATTTATTTTCTTCGCCAGGCTCAACCTATTGGCTTTGTAGCGTTGAGATTAAAGTGTTGTTTATCTTGGGAGACTATGCCCGCTAACGTAAAAGCATATATACGGGGCAATCTTGTCTTAAGGACAAGAGGGCTATCACTCGACTCAACACACAACGTTGTAACCATCCGATTTAGTTGTTTCTTGATTTCAGGTTATCAAGATTCAAGACACAACAAGCTTGCGGCAGTTTTGAAGATTGGCCTATTTGTTCAACAAGATTCAATTTCTGAATATTGAATATTTGTTTATCCTTTCGAATACTTGTAATAGTTAGTTACTTCCCGTACTGCTTTATAAAGTACAATAGAGTACCAACATATTTTATTGTTATACACACAATTTTAAATTACTACCATAAATCTAAAATTTACAAAATTCTTTACATTTTTTAACTTCATGTCGTTAAACTGACGAAATAAATAAATGAATGAACGAGGTAAACATTTATAGTTATTTTTTCTTTCGTTTCCATCTGTAACTCGACAAACATAAATAAATATTCAATTTGAAAAGAAGAGAAATTTTTATTAGTATATGTAGACATCCAAATTTTAATTCGATTAATTCATATAAAATTTGGACTAAATTTTAAGGAATTGACATGTTGATAAGCCAAATAGTGATTAATAAAGAAGAATTAATTATTTAAAGCAAAAGTACATGGTTTAATGAAATTCAAGGTGGAAATGTCTCTCATGACGGACAAGAAGCAAGACTGAGATGATTCAAGCATGTGATTGCTCAGAAACACCCAGTGCTTACCACACTAAGAGACACGAAAGCGCAGGTAGATCCAGTTGGCGAAGTAGCGTTAAACATCCTCCTTAAGAAGGTAGTCGACGCCATTCGAAGCACTTTTTCTTTCTAGTTATCAATATTTTTTATTATAGCTAAAAAGGTGTATGGATGCGCTAATAAGAAGGTGTGAGAGGTTGATTATAACAGGAGTTAGGAGAGGAAGGAATCCGGAGCCTAAATGAGGGGTTATGAAATTTGAGACAAATCAAAAGGGGTTTAACTCAGATCTACGACTTGCAACATTGTTAAAGGTCCACACCAAACGACGTCAGTCTGTGGGAAAAATTAAAGAGATGGAATCTATCGGAAAAAACAAAACTATAGGGATGGAGTACTCTAAACGGAGAACGACATGATGCAGAGCAAAAAAAAAATTGATGAAAAATCGAGATGTATCAGCATCAGTTGAAAATCGAGATCAGTTAAGATTAAATAACATTAAATACTATAATATGACTTAATTATAATTATATTTTTATAGAAAAATCAAATATTTATATGATAGACTACTAAAATCTATATAAATATAATAATATTATCTTTATTTTTCTATCAATATCTATATAATAAATTGTTGGAAATTTACTAAATGTGGAAATAAGTATATCCCATTAATTTATGACTCAAACTATTGGGCCCGCACGGCGGAAACGTCGTTTCCATACACGTGCACATCTAGTGCCAAGTATCGCAAATTTCATTAGTGAAAGAGATATTGGTACGTATGTAATACGTTTGAGACATAGAATTATGGACGGTTATTGGCCAAATGACAAAGTATTCCACGTTGGTAAATGAAGAAAGAAATGTACAAAGTGTAAAATGAAACGAGTCAGAAATCGCCGCGGAGCCGTGAAGGGCAGTGGCGCAAAATGGCTGGTCAGCTATTGGAGCCGCGGTACAGCGGCGCAAATGGCTGGTCAGCTACTGGAGCCGCGGCGCAGCGGCGCTTCGGAGGCAGAATGTTGCGACGGGAAGTTGGAAAAATCTGACGTTTGGGCTGGTTTTGGAGCATTGATTCTCCATTACTTGCCACATTAATTCAGTCATTATTTGGCTGAATGTAACCCCTCAATCAAGTGCAATTACATGACTATTGAAGGCCATTAGTTGGCTAGTCGAGGGGTCTTCTACTTACACTATAAATTGAGGCCTTTGGCTCAATTGAAAGACACTACACTCAATACTTGAGAATTCTCCAGATTTTCTGATTTCATATTCTTCCTCTCTAGCAAAGTCACTATACTCAAAGTTCTTCAAGAGTAACACTTGAGTTTCCTTTGCTCACTTGTTAAAGTTATTGTTGTATCTTGGGAGACTATTGCTCAATACCGTAAAAGGAGATATACGGGGCAATCTTGTCTTAAAGACAGAGTGTCATCACTCGACTCAGCAAATCACACAAGCAGTTTGTAAGGTTTTGATTTCCAGTTTTATTGTAATAGTTAGTTTATCCTTTCTATTATTGTAATAGTTACTTACTTCCTGTTCCCTACAACAATTGTATCCCAACAATTTTAAGACAAGATTTTATTGTAAGTAACTAAGTTAGAAAGACGACTGATATAAATCAAAACCGTTTCGATTGCTGCCGCTCGCTCAAGGAAATCCTCTCGCCTTCCCCGCTTTGCTCAAGGCACTCCTAATGCCTTTCCGGTTGCTCAAGGCTCATCCAACGCCTTTTCTGCCGCTCAAGGGAATGTTTCCGCTCCTCCACCCGCTGGATTTCACCATGAACGCACTGAAAAGTTCATGGGGTCAAACTTCAAAAAATGCTCTTCTATCTGACTGTTATGGGAATGACATGTTTCCTAACAGAAGATCCTCCACAAGCTGGAGATGAAATGGACCCTTCGCCTTATGAAATGGGTGAAGGGGCCTAGGTATCCATGTCATTAATGACATAAAGATGGTTCTTGATGCATGGAGTCATAATGATTTCATGTGTAAGAATTACATATTGAACTGCTTGTCAGACCCTCTCTACACGGTGTATTGTACCGTTGGCACTGCCAAAGAGTTGTAGGAGAAGCTACAAAATAAGTACAAATGCACAAGATGCAGGTACTAAGAAATTCATCGTTGGGAAATTTCTGAAATTTCAAATGGTGGATAGTAAGACAGTGATGTCCCAAGTCCAGGAATTCCAAATGATTTTACATCACATGGATTTGGAAGGTATGAAGCCAAATGAGCAGTTTTTGGTTGCATCACTGATTGAAAAGTTACCTCCTTCGTGGAATGAGTTTATGAGCTACTTAAAGCTCAAGACAAAGGAGATGACCTTTGAAGAATTTATTATCAAACTCCAAATTCAGGAAGATAATAAGAAGGCCTTGCCTAGGGGTAAACAACCCGCTGAGGCAAAGGTAAATCTGGCTGAGGCCAAAGGGAACCTAAGCAAAAAACGCAAGTTCCAGAAAGACGGCAAGACCCAAGCAGCGGAGAAGTTCAAAGGAAACTGTCACCACTGTGGGAAACCTGGTCACATGATCAAGGATTGCCGCAAGCTCAAGACCGAGCAACAAGAGAAGACCAAGGCTAAGGGTAAGACTCAGGTTAACGTTGTCAAGGACCAGTTTCTGGACGACATGATTGAGGAGTTCTCAGTAGTGGTGCTAGAATAAAACCTGATTGAGAATCCTATGTAATGGTGGATGGACACAGGTGCTACAAGACACATCTATTCTAACAAAGATGCCTTTTCCACTTATACACCAGTCACAAATAAGAAGATGTTCATGGACAACAACGCTTCCTCTGACGTACTGGGGGTAGGAAAGGTAGTCCTGAAAATGACTTCTAGAAAGGAGCTCACTCTGAAGGAAGTGATGCATGTTCCTAAGATTAGAAGAAATTTAATTTCAAGTCCTTTATTGGTTAATGCTGTTTTTAGGCTAGTGTTTGAGTCCAATAAATTTGTAGTCACTAAGAATGGAATGTTTGTGGGAAGAGGATTCGTTTGTGAAGGCCTATTCAAAGTGAACACCATGTCTGTATTACGTAAAATCAATAATATTGAAGCCTCTTCATCTTACTTGCTTGAGTCCTCTAATTTATGACATCATATATTAGGACATGTCAACTACAGGTCCATCCAAAGGTTCGTAAAGTTGGAGTTGTTGCTGTCTATCGACGTAAACCCTCAACATAAGCGTGAGGTGTGCGTAGAGGCAAAACTTACAAAGCTTCCTTTTCGATCCATCGAAAGGAATACCGCTCATCTAGAACTTATTCACACAGATATATGTGATTTGAAGTTTGCATAAACTAGAGGGGGGAACAAGTACTTTGTGACATTCATTGATGATAGCACAAGTTATTGTTACCTTTGCTTGTTGAAAAGTAAAGATGAAGCCTTTGAAGCGTTCCGACGTTACAAAGCAGAAGTTGAGAACCAACTAAGCATGCAGATTAAATCCATTCGTAGCGATAGATGGGGAGAATATGTAGAGCACCATTTAAGGAATATTGTGCCCAATCAGGCATTGTTCATCAAACGACGGATCCATACTCACCTCAATCGAACGGTGTGGCGGAACGTAAGAATCGCACATTGAAGGAAATGATGAATGCCTTGCTCATCAATTTCGATCTTCCCCAAAACATGTGGGGAGAAACTGTCCTTACCGCTAATACGATTCTTAACAGTGTCCCACAAAAGGGTAAGGACAAAACTCCATATGAATCATGGAAGGGAAGGAAACCCACCTATAAATATTTAAAGGTGTGAGGTTGTCTGGAAAAGGTCGAAGTACCCAAGCCAAAGTAGGTCAAGATTGGGCCTAAGACTGTAGATTGCATATTCATCGGATATGAAAATAACAGTAGTGCTTATCGCTTCTTAGTGCATAAGTCAAATATTCCAGATATCTACGGGGGTACAATAATGGAATCAAGGAATGCTCAATTCTTTGAAGGTACCTTTCCTAGAAAGGAAAAAGACATTACCTCTCACAAACGAAGTTATGAACAAAGCTCTCAGGAACCGGGAGTCATTGACGGCCCGGATCTAGATGGTTCAGATCTAGTGGATCTCGAGGTGGCTGAATATCTGGAATCTAGCGTTCCAGATTCTCAGAACTTGGAGACTCCAGAGATGGAACTAAGGCGAAGTAAAAGTTCCAGGAAGGATAAATCCTTCGGTCCTGACTTTGTAGCTTATATGGTTGATGATGAACCAAGGACAATTGCTGAAGCATTGTCAACTCCAGAAGCATCGCTCTGGAAAGAAGCTATTGAGAGTGAAATAGGCTCCATTCTGCATAACCATACTTAGTAGTTGGTTAATCTTCCTCCGGGAAATAAACCATTGGGTTGTAAGTGGATACTCAAACGGAAGTATAATGAAGATGGGTCTATAGATAAGTACAAGGCCAGGTTGGTAGTCAAGGGCTATCGACAGAAAGAAGGTGTTGACTACTTTGACACGTACTCCCCGGTATCTCGGATGACGTCCATACATGTATTCATTGCGATCGCAGCGTTGCGTGACCTTGAGATACATCAAATGGATGTAAAGACAACCTTCCTAAATGGTGATTTGGAAGAAGAAATTTATATGGACCAACCCGAGAGGTATGTGGTTCAAGGGCAAGAGAAGAAATTCTGTCGGCTTGTCAAATCTCTGTAAGGGCTGAAACAAACCCCAAAGCAATGACACGAAAAATTTGATAATACTCTACTATCGAAGGGTTTCGCCATTAATGAGTGTGACAAATGTGTCTACATGAAAGGTAACTTTGACTCTTGTTATGATATGCCTGTATGTAGACGACATGTTGATCATAGGGAGCAGTCCTAGCATAATTCTAGAGACTAAGAACATGTTGAAACAATGCTTCAACATGAAGGATATGGGTATCGCAGATGTCATCTTAGTGATAAAAATCTCTAAAACATCTGACGGACTGGTCTTATCTCAGTCTCACTACATCAAGGATGTTTTGAGAAAGTTCAACATGTTAGACAGTTCACCTATAAAGTCACCAAAGGATAGAAATAAAAAACTTGATAAAAATTGTGGTGCACCATATGCCAGGAGCGATATGCATAGGTGATCGGTAGTTTGATGTACATAACAAACTACCTGATATTGCTTATACAGTTAACAAGTTGGCTAGGTTTACCCGTAATCCGAGTGATGATCACTGGAAGGCGTTGAATCGGGTACTTCAATACCTGAAATACACGCTAACTTATGGGTTGCATTATTCGAGATATCCAGCTGTACTAAAGGGGTACAGTGATGCAAACTGGATATCTGATATAGAGAACACCGAGTCCACCAGTGGGTATGTATTTACAATTGGTGGTAGGGCTGTGTCTTGGAAATCCTCTAAGCAAACTTGCATCGCCCGATCCACGATGGAATCAGAGTTTATCGCTTTAGACAGAGCAGGAGAAGAAGCTGAGTGGCTTCATGACTTCTTAGAGGATGTTCCTTGTTGGAACAAATTCGTACCTTCTGTAATGATCCACTACGATAGCCAGTCGGCTCTTGGTAGGGCACGAAATTCTATGTACAACGGCAAGTCTCTTCATATTCGACGGAGACATAAGACCGTTAGGCAGCTGATCACCACGGGTATAATATCCATTGATTACAAAAATCAAAGGATAACACAGCAGACCCGCTGACAAAGGGCTTACCCAAGGATCAGATGTTCTGCCTGTCTAGGGGAATGGGCTTAAAACTCAAAGTATAAGGACCAATACGGTGGTAACACAACCTTACTGACTGGAGATCCCAGGAATTAGGTTCAATGAGAAAACTAAGTTGTAAAGGTTCAGTTGATCGCTTCGGTGGAAGCATGAGCACTTCGGATAGTGATTTCTGTAGAGAAACACCAAATCCAAAGTCGTTCCCGCGATAGACAATAAGTGCTATCTGCAGTGTGGGTGAAGGTTAAGTTTCCAAAACCTTTAATGATCCTCACCGGTTGAGGTTAGATTTTGGGAAATTTTTAATGGTTCCTAACACTTAAAAAGTGGGGTATAGCAGGATACCTTGTAGGAGACCACATATTTAAGTGCGAGGACAGGCCACCTTAAATTGAACGCACTTAAGATTCCAAGAAGTGTCCACGGCCACAACGGACAGCACATTACGAAGAATTGAGTAGAGGAAGTTGTTGTGTTGGTACCGTTGACTTGACTTACACTAAACACTGATGGTTCAAGACATCATGTTCACCGCGCAGTAAGTAAGTCCGATGGTATTCAACTATCGAAGGTTCAAAGCGTATGCTACCTATCCAGATGAAACATCGGTCCGCTGAAAGATTGCTATAAAATGCACCATGTGTGTGTGCCAAAATCTCTTTCAAGAGGGGATTGTTGAAAATTTATTAAATGTGGAAATAAGTATATCCCATTAATTTAAGACTCGAACTATTGGGCCCGCAAGGCGGAAACGTCGTTTCCACACGAATTTTCAATTACGAAAAAAAATTAGAGGGTGCACACGTAGTGCCAAGTATCGCAAATTTCATTAGTGAAAGAGATATTGGTACGTATGTAATACGTTTGAGACATAGAATTATGGACGGTTATTGGCCAAATGTCAAAGTATTCCACATTGGTAAATGAAGGAAGAAGTGTACAAAGTGTAAAATGAAACGAGTCAGAAATCGCCGTTGAGCTGTGAAGGGTCGCGGCTCCACACCGTCGGAGCCGCGGCGCAAAATGGCTGGTCATCTACTGGAGCCGCGACGCTTCGGAGGCAGAATGTTGCGATGAGAAGTTGGAAAAATCTGACGTTTGAGCTGGTTTTTGGAGCATTGATTCTCCATTACTTGCCACATGAATTCAACCACTATTTGGCTGAATGTAACCCCTCAATCAAGTGCAATTACATGGCTATTGAAGGCCATTAGTTGGCCAGTTGAGGGGTCTTCTACTTACACTATAAATTGAGGCCTTTGGCTCAATTGAAAGACACTACACTCAACACTTAGAGAATTCTCCAGATTTTATGATTTCATATTCTTCCTGTCTAGCAAAGTCACTATACTCAAAGTTCTTCAAGAGTAATACTTGAGTTTCCTTTGCTCACTTGTTAAAGTTGTTGTTGTATTTTGGGAGACTATTGCTCAATACCGTAAAAGGAGATATACAGGGCAATCTTGTCTTAAAGACAGAGTGCCATCACTCGACTCAGCAAATCACACAAGCAGTTTGTAAGATTTTGATTTCCAGTTTTATTGTAATAGTTAGTTTATCCTTTCTATTATTGTAATAGTTACTTACTTCCTGTTTTTCCCTACAACAATTGTGTCCCAACATAAAAATCTTACACAAATTATAAGGAGTAATACGTTTGCAATTAGCCAATTACTCATAATTTGCGCTTTCTGTCAATGCGTGAAGATCACCAAAAGGGAGAAAGGATTCCCTTCAATAAAATTGTGTCCGTTACTCCTTAATGAAGTAGTGGATGTATTCCACTGTACTAGACTAAAGTTAAAACATGAATTCTTTTACTTGATCTCCTTCAAATTTTACTTTATCTGTTTATTTCAAAACTTGATAATATTTTTTTAACTCAAGATATTATATGTATTAGTTCTCCTTCAATTTTATATTTGTTACTTTTATTTTATACACCAAAAGTTTTTAGAAAAAAAATAAAAATAATGGGATATCCAAAATTCTAATAATCAATTTCATATATAAGAGTTGAAGGATAAAATATTTCTTGTTGAAGTGAATTTGAAACTTTTAAGGAGTATTAACAAGAAGATCTCGCTTTTACGGTTATAAATGCACCTTTGATTTTAAGAATATTATCAGAAAGTATTAAAATAAATAGAAAGAAAATTTGAAGTCCACTATGTTTCTCTTTTTATTTTTAATTTTACATATAAAATAATAAAATTAAATAAATACTAAATATATAAATATCTTGAGTCTTAAAAAATATTATCAAGCGTTAAATAAACAGATAAATAATATTTGAAGCAGTACCAAGTAAAAGGATCGTACCTTTAATTTTTGTTTAGTACGCGTGGAATACATTCACTAGTCAGTTGAAGGGTCAACCGCCATGTTGTACAACTGCAAAAATTCAAAAGCACGTGCCCCAACTGTTTATAACGACGACGACCGCATGTCCTCATCTTCCGCCTCATGTCTGGACCATTATAAATTTATCCTTTTTGTTTGCACCTTCAACCCTGTGGGCCCTTCTACCACCTCATATGTTACCTTTCTTCCCTCTGCTTATTTTCCAATGTTGTCATGCTACATAAGAATAGAATATCTCCACCTTTCATGGCCAATTTGTTCTTTTTCATTTCAATTTGACTTTATTGTCTTTCTCCTGTTGCTGTTTTGTTCATCAAGTTTGGGAGGATTCGAAATCCGTCTACCAACAACGTTTAAGTTTTCCATTAGATATTTCTTTTGTGAGGGAAAATCAGATAATGGGCAAAGTTAGCCAAACTCCATGCTATGGTACAGGTACTGTTTACCGCTAAAAAATGATTATAGGATTACTAGTTGAATTTGTTGTTAAGTAGGGTTAAAGCGTGATGGTTATGTATTGAATGCTTTGATTTTATAGATATAAATGCAAGCTAAAGTGCTATAGAACGTATCAAGTGAAGATTGTTCTTTCAACTCAAGAAATCAGGAACTCAGTTTTGCTTACAAGCTTAGAAAAAAAGGTTATTAGAGTTACAAAGTCTCAAAGATAAGTTGTCTGGTTCCTTCACATAGAAGGCATAATTAACAAAGTTAAACTAGATTTTTCAACTCTAAAGTACCGTTGATGCGATGTGCATCCAGTCCCAGCGCTCGCCCATGCTGTGACGCTCCACCCAAGACTGACAGATATGACGTTGGTTGGTGGGAATGGAGTCTAGCTGTACTAGGCCCCCGGAACCTCATGTATCCTCCCGTATAACCTTACCCCGACCATTGATTTGCGTTTCGATAAAGGCCTTCGATCTCGCAACTCTAACTCCCCACGTGGCGCCCTTCCATGGTGCCACCTCTTCAACCGATTTTTCCTAACACAAAATAGTCCCCCACTATCCGGAGTCTGCGTTACACAGCCCTAGGGTGTGGAAATTCTTCAATATGCTAGTATAAACCTTTTTTAGGTGTGTCATAAATATGAATCATGTGCGTCTACCCCGCCGTCTAATCTTATCACTCGTTGTCCCATCCATTAAAAGCTTTGTTGCTTTCGTCAAATGAAGTAATCCATGCGGCGTCTTCGGACGGTTGTAATCTCAGTTTTTGGGTATTGGAATGATGGCAAGCCGCTCTGTCTCGAGGACCATCTATTAACCCACACAACCTGTCTCTTTACCCCATATTCGAAAGAAAATTCAATTTGTGCTGGAAAACTTTTAAACTTCACCGTCCTTATCGCTACGATGAGAATTCCAATTTTTTTCTTGATTCTTGACTTGTTCCTCATATTTTTGTATTTACCACACGACATGTCTTCCGATTCATCCAGACATTGGAGGTTCCACTGTCTCGACTAACTCTGATTCCCTTAGCGACTCTGAAATTTCTACTCCACCGCCTTCTACTGTCGGTGGCCACCATCCTCTTGCCAAGGGAACTGCTAAAAGGAAGATCCACGAACCTGACGCCACCAGACCATTGGCCAGGACATTTATATCTCGCGAGAATGGAGTGATGAGAAGGATTTCATGGTCTGCACGACTTCTTCTAATCCTAGCAATGATCGAGATTAGCCTGCGAGTGTATATACTTTGTCCATTGCAAATGAATCCTTAATTTAATAAAAAGTACTACGGTTGGGAGGGGATTGAGGTGCTACTCCCCAGGGATAATGAGAACATCACTTCTAGTAGGCCAGGATTTTCCTTCGTCTACAGTTTTCCCTTCTTTTTGAGATTGAGCCAAGAAATTGATTCGGACATACTGGAATTGTGCAGGAAATGAAAGGTTTGTTTAGCTCAAATCGGAATAGCGGTATGGAGGAAGGTTGCATGTCTCTAATATATGTTATCTCAGGTAGGAGAATTTCTCCCTTTCTCAATTGATCCCTCTTTATTCCATGAAGGTTTTTCGAGGGCTGTGATAAACTTAACTAAGTGTGGCCAGAATGCCCTGATTAGCGTGGACGATAATTCTAACCGCGGCTGGATGGAAAGGTTCGTCTTCGTGTCCACTTTAGACATCGTTAAGCCTCCAGAAGCTCCGATTTTAGAATCATGGATTTAGACTGTAAGTCTTCTCACTGTAGTAGCTATAACCGTTTTTTCTCTCTCTTACTGTTCTTTCTCCCTCGTATCTTACAATTTTATTTCTACAACCACCCATTGGAGGCCCAACCACGTGAGGGCTTGTCACGGTAGGTCTAGAAGATTTTGGACTCTTTTGACCCATCGCTTCGGGTGTGGAAAGAGATCCTCCAAGAACAACTAAAAAGGCAAAAATCATAGTTTGCCTAAGTGGTCATTAGTTTTCTCATTCGCCAAAGTATCCAATAATCCAGTTGTTGCCACCCAACAGATTCAACAAGACGCGTCTCATCGAATAAGAACTTGTGAGGAGGTACCTATCGTTAGGGTGACTAGATCAACTTCCATCTCCAAGCCTTTAGAGAAGATATGAAGACATGGTTCTTTCAGCAAAAGATGTGAAAGTTCTTTTGCTGATAGATTTGAACCTGCATCGCTAACCATCCTCCTTGACACTAACGAAGCTGAGGACGAGGTTGGAACTTATATCGAGTCCCTTCGCAGCAGGAGGGCCTACCAAGGTCATACCCCTATTGAGTTTTTTGGAGATGGAAGTTGCTCCCACAGCTGAATCTCCTTTTCACCCTTTCGTCAGTGCTTTAGTTACCGGGAAGCTTTGTTTGGGATCAACACATGTTCACTCCATTCCTTCATATTCCACAACTGCCCTTCTATTGCTCCCATCGACTGTTAGGCAGCCCACTCAGTCCCAAGATTATGAGCTAGGCCCAGCCCTTGAAGGTCTCCAAACTGCTAGGCCCAAGGTCTAGTACATACTTACTCTGCTCCGATTTGTAATCCTTTTTCGTGTCTTAATGTCATCATTTTAGTTCTGTTCGAGTGTCACATTCTTTCCTGACCAATAGGGTTTTCTAATATCTAAAGCCTTTGGTCACTAAAAAGGATCGAAAGAAGATGAATGTAGTATCCGCAGGCTACCTCCTTAATGCAGGCACGCATGTCGCATCCCAGGTATGTAGATTTTTCCTTCTTCTCTATCCTACTTTTACATGTAATTCTATAGGTTTGTGACTCAAGCCCACCTCCTGACGATGGAAGGCCTCCAATACAAGCTTGATGAGAATAGGGGGATATGTAAATTGAGTGTGAATGGTTGCGGGAGCTCCTCCCTACTTTGGAGGTAAAGTTGGTCGTGATGGAGGATTTAGAGGTCAGTCTTGTGCACACTAAGCAAGAGAGAAAGGATCACAGGAAGGAGGCTACCCAATTTTATGTGGACCTCAACACCTTGTGAGTCAAATAGGTCGATCACCAAGACTATTATTGTGAGGTCATTGAGAGAGAGAACACCCTAAGAGAGAGAGAGAGAGAGAGTCTAGGTCGTCAAGGCTGAATCGCACACTAAAAACACGGAAAAGTTCACAGCCAAAGAGGCTAAGGCCAATTTGGAGAGAAGGTCCTGTCATTGATTAGATAGAGATCATGGAGCAAGCTAAAACAAATTACCATTTATCTATGACCAATATTATGCTTCGAGATGCGGGTGAGAGACATTGACTAAAGTTTGTTGAGATCAAAAGTCGAATGCAATATAAAAAAATTATTTGTGTTGGAGAAAGTGCATGTTATGTGTTGTGCTCACATGTTAGCTCTCCGGGAAGGCCAAATCGGGATGAATGATATTGATGCTTAGATTTACACGGCTCTTTCCTTGAAAGAGGCCGCTACCCAGAGCCTTCCCGCTTTACCTCCCCCCGAGGAGGCCACCCTTTCTTAGGATGATGATGAGTGGTCAATCGAGGATGAGGGATCAGCCGATGACGCTGAGGAGGTAGGCGAGTAAGTCTCTGAGCTTTCTCTCCCTGTGGACCAAGTGAAAGCTCAATGTTTCAAGCCTTGTACTTGTGCGGGGCCTTCTATTGAAAAGCCCTCGACTCCGGATCCTGAGGTATTCTTTAACTCCTGAAGCGGCAAGGTATGTGGCTCCTCCTGACTTCGCAAACCCTTGATTACTTTTTGGTTGGATTTTTTGGACTTCAAACTGCTTTACTTTCAGGTGGTTTCCGCCCTTGGTTTGTAATTAACTTAATTGTTCTTTTGGATTTGCTTGTGTTTTAGGCCATGTGCTATATGAATTTTCTCCAGTTGGAACCCTTCTCATTTATTTTTTGTGAGGGTTGTTCTTAACTAACGATGTTCTTAGCTTGTTTGACGTGTTCTATAGGTATTTTTGTGATTGGTAAGATTCTACCCAATTCTTAGTAGGGGAACACCTAGCCACAAGGATATGTCCACTTTTGAATCCTTTTCTAGAACTGTGTTCCTTATTTTTCGGACGCATGTATTTAGGTCTTGCGACTGCTATATGTATATATTTGTAACACTGAAAATCTGTATTAATATTTTAGATGTATGAAGTCCTAACAAGATAATTTTGGGTGGAAATAGTTGATTTAAGATCAAATGAATAGTTAAGTGCATAAGATTCGATAGAATCGACTAAGTTTACGATAGATCTGACTTACAACCAATATACGTGAAAATTCATTGAGTATTTGAGAAAACTTAAAACATGAAAGTTGTATCCCTTTAAATATCTTTCCAATCATATATGGACCAGCTCAATCAGATGTCTGTACTAGGATTATGACCATTTTACTGAATGTTGATGGTTTAGTAAAAATTTAAGCGTGTACATCTCATGGCATGTTTTGGGACGCGATGCGGCAGGCTAAATTTCCACGATGAAGAAATTTTTTAACACCGTCGAAAATATACCGTGTGCAACGCGAGATGTATCTTGGGCCTCGCGGCAGGCTAAATTTTGACTGGTGCGATTTTCTCGAATTTTATATATATCCAACTTCGTAAAACCTTTTCCCACTTTGTTTTAAGCAGGCTTTTTGGATAGAAAATACCCTAGGGCTTTCCCAAAACACCTAAGGTGAGTTCTTACTCAAACCCCATGGTTATCACCTCAATCTAACGAAGATTAACACTAGAATCCTAATCTATTCCATAGATTGTGAAAATTCGATTCAAGAACGATTGAAGAAAAAAATCATTGGGAATTCATCGTGAGGTATGTTTATGTAATTCTAATATAGTTATGGGGATTGTTTTGAGTTTATATATCATTTGAAACATGCTAGAATCCATGGGTGAATTTGGCTTAAAACTCTAGTTTTTTAAAAGGGTGGGAATTCAAGAGAAAAATATAAAGTTCTAATATTTATCATGAAAATTGATTGTAGAGATATCATTGAACATTGAAGGATACATTTAGGAAATCCTTAGCGGGATTTGAGGCATGTATACATTTTGAAACTCTCTTTTAAAGTATGTCTTCTTTTATAAATACTCTTTTAAAGTATGTCTACATTTTGAAATTTTGTTTTAAAGTATGTCTATATTTTGAAAACAATCTTTTGTTTTGCAATTTCATTTGAAACCTTAGTTTCAACAGTGGTTGTGTTCGAACAAACTTTCCGGTTCGAAGATGATTTTGAACAAGGTCATGCATGTGTACGGTCAAGCCCACATCAAACCTTATATGAAGTATAGTATTTTGTGAACGTGTGTTGCACAATTATTGGGATAATTGAACTCAATTTTTAACGGTTGAAACTTTAAGCATGTATTGCAGTTGAATAAGTTTTCTTGAAATTAAAACCGAATAAATGATCTGAATAAAATTTCTAAACTGATTTATGACTTGAAAAACCTCTATTACTGGGAAATGACTTGAGAAGTGATCAGACTATAATCCATCATTGATGATTCGATTAATATGCCATGACTTGTATTTATTTGTGTTTGGGCCTATATGGACAAGTTGTACTAGTTCAGAGGATGATTAGCCGTTATGGATCCTAACATATTGTTTTTGAGCATTGTTGTGTCAGTATAGAGGATGATTGACCTCCGTGGCGTGTATCCCGATGTAATTATTATTGTACTAGTCCAGAGGACTGTCACGCCCCCCTTATTACCTCATTTCTTCGAATCTCTTTCCATTCGGACTCTTAGCTTATATATAGATATCTTACGAATTTCTTAGAGGCGCTACTAACTCTGCTTCTTAGGAATTACACGGGAGCTCTACTCAAGGTCGACTTTTTAAATCTTAGACGATCTTAATCCATCACTAAAAAATAGAGAGGAGATTTGTCCCCATTCGGCTTCATCAAGAGGGGACTTACCTACAGATTTATGCCATAAAGAAAGATTGAAAGATAGCCCTTACATACCTTGAAAAGGAACCTTTGAAAACAACGCTGCAATCCGTCTCCTCATCGTCCATGTACAATGACAAATAATACTCGTGTCAACAAGAAGGGCATACTAGCTAACTATCGAGCGACAAGTTCGCTATACGGCAACTTAGACAATATCTCTCTTATCTCCTTACCTTCTCCATATCAAGGACAATATCTACAACAACAACACAAAAAAGACAACTTATGCTTTATTATTTTCAGCCATCCAACATCAAAGAATTTCTCCCAAACAACTTATTCTTCCAACCACATAGACATAACTTCGTCATGTCTTCTAGTTATTTCTTCTTTTAGCCTGTGGTGAAATTCTTAATCTTCAACACCAATCCGTATACAAGAACCACAACACCATAAACATCATATCTAAGCTACTTTCTATGGATTTTAACTACCACAAGTTATGGTTATTTATACAAAACAGTCCAACAATAAGACAACTCCATCTCATCTTCTCTCAAGTTCTAGTTTATGATTCTTTATCAAAACAAATCATCCAACAAAAGGTTAATCTTAAACACAACCAATAGGGTGTTATACATACCTTATCCAGCAGATTTGACTTGAACTACAAGCTCCACCTATCTCACAACAATTCTTAACTTCACATGAACACCACGCAAGCCTTTTCTTATAATTTCCAACATCTTCATGATAAACTTAGGTTGATTTGATTTGGAATGGATCTTGGATATTTGGAGAATGTCTAGGGAGGGTTTGGGAGTGTCTACACTTCATTTGGGTAAAAACTGAGATAAAATGAGGCTTTCACTGCTTAAATAGGCAAAGAAAGTCGGGTTCCAACGATGCCTTACCGAGGTTGGAGTGTGACAAAGTGGTATTAGATCAGGTCTATTCTAGGGAGTCTAAAAAGCCACGTCTAGTTAAGTCTTGTTTATGAATGTGTTGTGCACCATATTTATAAATAGGAGGCTACAAGACATTTAGGATCGGTTACCTTTCTTTCTAATCCAGATTGTGCTATATAGAGGTGATGTCGTAAGAGGTCAATATTGAACTCCGATTCGATAGCTATTGCAAAAAGATGTTTATAGACCAAAAGATTATTGCTAACTGAAGATCCAACAAAACAACATGTAAGAATATTAGTACAGAGACTTTTGGACGATATTAGGTCTTGAGAATATCATAAGGTAGAAGTAGAAGTTCTAACAGCTGAAATGAGTAAAGTGATAAGGGTATGAGGTAGTAACAAATATCAGAAGAGTCGAGGATGCGAACAAAGTAGCCGATTTGAGGTAAATTAGGGATCAAGGGCACAAGAAGTGTAAGATAAGGAGAGCGATGAGAAGATGATGACTTCCAGTAAGAGACTTTGATTGAGGGACAAGAGGGGGACCGACTTATAGATATTAAGTGAGATTAGAATAGATTACCTAGGCTTAAACCAAAAATGATTAAGCATAGAGATATAAATAATAGTCGTATGTGGGTGATATCCATAGATAAGAGACCTTAGTGTGAGACCAATCACAATGATGATGTAACTAGCTAGATAATCCCTAACAATCGAGGATAAATGTTCCTAAGGGGGAAAAGATGTTACACCCAGAGTTTGGTATGCAGATGAGGGCATAGCTAGGTAGCGTGAGCCGGTGGTTCGAGATCCTTTTCGAGGGTCACTAACGACTTAGATAGATTTGTGAGGGTACACCGAAGGTTGGAAGTCATTGGGATTGACGGAACCATCCCTCAACGAAGTTAGAGTGATACGCTTAGCATTTTGCATCGCGGATGGGATCCACCTCTCATATGGGGCAACAAAAGAGAATCCAAAAGTTGAGGAATGTTCTAAAGTAAGATGCGGCTGCATATGGGCTCGCATATGGATATATGCGGCGCAGATCCCGCAGCGATGGCCGACCTTCTTTGTCTAGTTAAGTGGTGGAATCCTCATTTTATCTCATT
This sequence comes from Anisodus tanguticus, assembly GCA_034509755.1. Taxonomy (NCBI): domain Eukaryota; kingdom Viridiplantae; phylum Streptophyta; class Magnoliopsida; order Solanales; family Solanaceae; genus Anisodus; species Anisodus tanguticus. Next base: position 12,630,695 of record CM067561.1, read on the forward strand.
TTCTACCCAAATGAAGTTCCAAAACCCTCCCTAGACATTCTCCAAAGATCCAAGAACCATTCCATAGAAAATCAACCCAAGTTTAGCATGAAGATGCCGGAAATTACAAGAAATGGGCTTGTGTAGTGTTCATGTGAAGTTAAGAGTTGTAATGAGCTAGGTGGAGCTTGAAGTTCAAGTCAAATATGCTGGATAAGGTATGTATAATACCCGCTTAATTGTGTTTAAGTTTAATCTTGTGTTGGACGAGTTGTTTTGATAAAGAATCATGAACTAGAACTTGAGAAAAGAGGAGATGTAGTTGTCTTGTTGTTGGACTATTTTGTATCATTAACCATAACTTGTGGTAGTTGAAATTCATGGAAAGTAGCTTAGATATGATTTTTTGGTGTTGTGGTGCTTGTCTAAGTATTGGTGTTGAAGATTAAGAATTTCACCATAATCTAAAAGAAGAAGTAGCTAGAAGGCATGAAGAAGCTATGTCTATGAGGTTGGAAGAATAAGTTATTTGGGAGTAATGGACGATATGATATGTCTCTTCATCATCCATATACAATAACAAATAACACTTATGTCAACAAGAAGGACTAAGTAACTATCGGGTGACAAGTTTGCTCTACGGCAACTCGGGCAGCATCTCCTTACCTTTCTCCATATCAAGAACAATATCCTATCCAACAGATTTAACTTGAACTCTAAGTTCCACCCAGCTCACCACAACCCTTAACTTTATATGGACATCAAACAAGCTTCTTCTTGCGATTTCCATCATCTTCATGCTAAACTTGGTTGATTTTCTTTAGAATCGCTCTTGGATCCTTGGAGAATGTCTAGGGATAGTTAGGTGTGTTCGGGATCAGTTTGGGTCGAAAATGACTTAAAATGAGGTTTCCACCGCTTAAATAGGCAAAGAAGGTCGGCCACCGCCTCCAATCTGTGACCCCATCTGTGTCGCTTATGGCCATACATGGGCCCATATGTGACCGCATCCTGTTCCAGCAAATTCCTTCAACTTTTGCTTCTCTTTTGTGGCCCCATCTATGAGGCGAATCCCACCTACGACGTGAAACGCTTAGCATATCACTCTTACTTTATCAAACTTCGTCGAATGATAGATTTTTCAATCCTAGTGACTTCTAACCTTCTGTACTCCTTCGTAACATACATCTAAGTCACAAGTGACCCTAGGAAAAGACCTCGAATCACCAGCTTACGCCGTCTAACCATGCCCTTATCCACGTACCAAACTCCGGGGTGTAACATCCTTCCCTCTTAGGAACATTCGTCCTCGAATGTTAGGTCTTACATATTTAGCCACTTCGACTATCCTCATAGAAAAACCATTTGTCTATAAATATTACCAACGTATGATTATCACCCCCACTTCGATGTTTAATCCTTTTTATTCATTCCTAGGAAATCCGTTATAATCTCACTTAATATCTATAAGTCGAGCCCCCTCTTGGACCTCAACGCGAAGTCTCTTACTGAAAGTTAGCACCTGTCCATCGCTCTCATTATCCTGCACTTCATGTGCCCTTGATCCTTGACTTACCACAACCAGCTTCATTGGTCATATTCTCGTCTCTTCTAAGATCTGCTATTATCTGATGGCTCTTTAGTTACTGAATACCTCATACTCTCTTCACCTTACTCCTTTCATCTATTAGAACTCCAACTTTTGTTTTCTGATATTCTCACAACCCAACATCGTCCAAAAGTCTCTCTACTAATATTCTGACCTGCTACTATCTTGGCTCTCTGGATAGCGATAATCTTTCGGGCTACGAACATCTCTCCCCAATACTTATCGAATAGGAGTTCAACATTGACTTCTTATGGGAAGTCTACAAAGTCGTGTCTAGTAGAGTCATGTTTATGGATGTATTGTGCACCACATTTAAAAACAGGAGGCTACAAGACATTTAGTATTGGTTACCCTTCTTTATGATCCAGATCATGCTATATAGAGCTGAGTCATAAGGAGTCATATTGAACTCATATTCGATAAGTATTGTGAAGAGATGTTCGTAGTCCGAAAGATTATCGCCAGCCAGAGAGCCAAGACAGGAGCATGTCAGAACATTAGTAGAGAGACATTTGGACAATGTTGGGTTGTGAGAATATAAGAAGACAAAAATAGGAGTTCTAATAGATGAAAGGAGTAAGGTGAAGAGAGTATGAAACACCCTGTTACTAAAGAACTATCAGATAATAGCAAATTTTAGAAGAGACGAGAATATGCCCAAAGGAGCCGATTGCGGTAAGTCAAGGATCAAGGGCACATGAAGTGCAGTATAAAGAGAGCGATAGACATGTGATGACTTTCAGGAAGAGACTTTGCGTTGAGGGACAAGATGGTGCCCAGATTATAGATATTACGTGAGATTAGAATGGGTTACCTAGCATTGAAGTGGGGGTAATAGTCGTACGCTAGTAATATTTATAGACAAAGGATCTTTATATAATGATAGTCAAAGTGGCTAGACGTGTAAGCCCTAACATTTGAGGATGAATGTTCCTAAGGGGGAAGGATATTACACCCCGGAGTTTTACGAAGTAAGAGTGATACGCTAAGCATTTCGGCCGTGGATGAGATCTGCCTCGCAGATGGGGCTATGAAGGAGGAGAAAAAGTTGAAGGAATTTGCTGGAATAGGATACGGTAACATATGGGCCTACATATGTTCATATGCGATGCAGATGGGGTCGCAGATGGGAGGCGGTGGCCGACCTTCTTTGCCTTCAGGGCCATGCACTTACAGACCAGATCCCTTATAAAGCTGGAATATTATGTTTAGATTGTATGCTAGATTGTAACGTTATAAAGATTAGAAATCAGAGATAGTAAGGGTAGTACATAGAGCCGAGAAAGAGTAAATTTCATAGTTACAAATAGAGGGGCCAAACGGGCCAAGAGTCATCGACCAGGTAAGTTGACTGAGAGGTTGTGGTCAGTCCACTCCTATCTCTTCCTTTCAGTAGAGACTTCCAGCATATTTACTCACGTTCCTCAGCTTCAGAGTTTATACATATATGTAGTTTTTTTTGCCTTACATACTTGGTACATTTCCTTGTACTCACGTCCCTTTGCTGAGGCGCTATATTTCATGCTTGCAGATGCAGGTAATCAGTTCATTGAGTTCGCCCAATGGAGCAGATTAGGATTCAACGATGGATCGATAAGACTTCACTTCCGAAGTGCAGCCGAGTCTAGAGGTCAGGGAACATATTATGTACAAACTATGGGTAGGCCGGGGCCCTATCCCGACCACATTTGATGTTAGTTATCTTTAGAGGCTTTGTAGACACAGGTTCAATATGTTCAATATATTAGTGGCCTTATCGACCCTCATTTTGTATTTTTTTGAGTTTACCCAGCATTAGTATTTACAAAGGCTTTCTCGGCCCTTAAAGCTATAGTAAAGATACGTTCGGCCCAGTCAAACTATGTATACCTTTAGTTATGCTCAGTAGCTACAAGTTGTTGAATGGTTCTCTCGAGCCTTTACGGCATCGGGTGCCAGCCACGCCTCACCTAGGTTGGGGTGTGACAAAGACTAAGTTTGGCATTGAGGACCATACTATGCATAAGTGGAATACAATTGCATATATATATATATATATATACTGTCGTAGGTCTTTGAGGGCAATATCATCAGTATCTTATCTGTATAAGCCATGTATATAATGCCTATCATATCTATATAAGTCGCGTATATAATGCCATTGGCCTTTGTGAGCAATATAATCAATATCATATCTATATAAGATGTGTATATAATGTCATAAGCCTCTGTGGGCAATAGAAATATGTAATAGCACTCAGGCTTACACCACCCTCAAGCAAATGGCCCAGTCAAGAACAAGATTCACACTATTGCGAACACGTTATGACTAGGTGAGTTGAACGTGGAAGGGAATTAGGAAGACTGCCTAACATATTGCGAAAACAACATATAAAACTCGATGTGAAGGAAGTGATAAAACTCCTCTTGGATGACTATAAGGGAGTAACCCAAGGTAGTGGTTTCTGATGTGACACATCAGGTTATAAAGAAATGTGCAGCTGCGGAGTGACCAGATAGATTTCTAAGTTGATGATGAGAAATTCCAACTTTTGGGATACAATAAAGGTAAGAAAGAAAGGACGTGATGAACGTAGAATAAGTGATGAAAAAAATAGAAAAAGGACGTAAAATCTAGATGCCCTATTCTTTTTTTAGCATTGAAGATCTATGACGATAATCGTGCTTAGTTTTCTTCAATATCCCTATCTATACTTTACGCCCATAACCCTATTCTAAATATCATATTTAGGTGATGATCATAACAAGATTATGAAAGACACAACTCAACCATTAGACAATTCAACATTAAGGTAAGTTATGGCTTATTGGATGATGTTATGGATAGAGGCACGACGATGTTACTTCATCAAACTTCGTCGAGGGATGGTTTCTCTAATTGAAATGACTTCTAACCTTATGTACTTATTAGTAACATCCATCTAAGTCACAAGGGACCCTCGGAAAGGACCTCAAATTACTGGGTCACGCCGTCTAACCATGCCCTCATCCGCATACCAAACTCCGGGGTGTAACACATTCTTTCGTGCGATTTGATTATGATTGAATTCTAAATCTCTTTGTTTCACTCTTTCTCACATATGGTGAGGACTAGATTATCTACAGGAGGAGATGATGATCCCTCACATGTATCTGCACCAGTTGTTAGAGGTGGTGCACAAAGAAGGGGGTGAGATAGATGTAGAAGCAGGGGTAGACCTCGAGTTGCAGCTCGAGCCCGAGCACCTTTAGTTGCTCGAGTTCATGACCGAGTATAATCTCTGTGCCTGAGGCTATTCCAGAGGATGAGTAGGGTTAGGCTGATGGGGCTAGATAAGATTAGATACCCCCATGTTTCATTACTATGCCAATACTTCGGGATACATTGATTCAGATGATAAGCTTCCTGGAGTCTATAGCTCAGGGTGTCCATCCGGTTACTTTTGATGGATCTCATACTAGGGGCGGATGACAGACTTCTAACCATATTGCTATTCCCCAATTTTGTACACCAAGGGTTCGTTCGACACCTGCTAGAATCTCTCAGGTCTGTGGTGTGTCTATACCTGGTCTTGCTACACCTTCAGCTGCACAACCTGCTATGTCTATTGAGGAGCAGAAGATATTTGAGAGGTTCAGGAAGATGGATCCTCCCAGATTTGATAGGATCCTGAGGATGATGCTTATGAGTTCTTGATTAGCGGTCATGAGAGGTTGCACAACCTCTGACTAGTGGAGTCCCGTGGTATTAATTATACTTCTTTCCAGATGGTTGGACCTACCAAGCAGTGGTGGAGGTCTTATCTTGATTCCAGACTAGCAGAGTCCCTTTCTATGACCTGGGTTTTATTTATCCAGATCTTCTTGGAGAAGTTCGTGCCACACAGTGTCAGAGAGAGGAGACATGCTCAATTTGAGGGTTTATGATAGGGGCGTATATCTATGACCGAGTATGAGACATGTTTCCATCCATTGTCTCGCCATGCCTTGATGATTTTACCTGATTAGGCTGAGAGGGTAAAGAGGTTTACTAATAGGTTGGTATGTCATATTCGATTGATTGCAGCACAAATGGATGCCACAAGTTCCACCTTATAGCAGATCGTTGATGCCATGAGAGAGGCTGAGTATATTCGGAGAGAGCAATCAAGAGGCCTCGTCATAGAGCTCAGGGATTTACCTTATTCAGAGGTTGGGGTCATTATGGTGGAGGACACCGCCATTCGAGTGTTAGGACAGTTATTGTTGCTATGCGTATATCAGAGGAGGGCCAGTCTTCTCGTACTTCTTATGGTTCAGGGTAGTTGACCCCGAGTACTTATCGGTCCTTTGGCCTTGGTGGTCATACCAGTACTAGTTCTTCTTCTTCTCAGCTGACAACAGCTCCAAGAGAGTGTAACGAGTGTGGTAAGTTTGGGCATTTCAAGAAACATTGCCCCATACTCGGGCATGGTGGTCAACACTAGGGTTATCAGGGTTCAAGATCTAGAGCAGCAGGGCAGTCGACTAGAGGCGGGTCCTAGGGAGCTAGAAGTGGTGCTCATGGCGGTAGAGGTGGCCCCTAGATAGGTTGGGTTAGTGCTCAGTCTGGCAGAGGTGGCAGACGTAGGGGTGCTCAGACTGCGGGTGATCGGGGACATTTCTATGCTTTTCCAGGAAGACTCGAGGCATAGACCTCTAATGTTGTGATCACAAGTACTCTTTCATTTTGCCATTGACTTGCTACAGTTTTATTCGATCTAGGGTCTACCTATTCTTATGTGTCTGCCTATTTTTCATTAGTTTGGATTTGATGTGTGAGTTTCTAGTCATGTCTATTCATGTTTCTACACCTATTGCCATCCCTCAGTTAGTTTGGAAGGGTGCCCTTAGTCTCATTTCTTAAAGCTTAGAAGATGGTAGAGAAAGGTTCTTTTGCATTGATCTAGAGCTGGGCACTTAGCCCATTTCTATAGCTACATTTCGGATGGCACTAACAGAGTTGAGAGATTTGAAGGAGCAATTGCAAAATTTAATGAATAAGGGGTGTATTCGACCCAATATTTCACCTTAGGGTGCTCCGATATTGTTCGTGAAGAAGAACGGTGGGTTTATGCGTATGTGTATCAATTATAGGCATCTGAACAAGGTGACTATCAAGAACAAGTATCCAATACCAGTTACCATCAGCTGAAGATCAAGGCTAATAATGCTCCTAAGACATCCTTTTGGACTAGATATGGACATTACGAGTTTTTAGTTTTGTCTTTTGGGTTGAAAAATGCACCTGCAGCCTTTATGGAGTTGATGAATGGGGTGTTCAAGCCCTACTTGGATTTTTTTGTGATTGTGATTATCGATGACATCTTGATATACTCGCGGAGCAATAAGGATCATGAGCAACATTTGAGGATTGTACTTGGTATTCTGAAGGAAAAGCAACTCTATGTAAAAAATTTGAAGTGTGAGTGTTGGCTTAGCTCAGTGGCCTTCTTGGGGCATATGGTGACGAAGAATGATATTATGGTAGATTCCAAGAAGATTGAGGCAGTTCGGGATTGAATTTGGCCTGCTTCAATCACCAATGTTCGGAGTTTTATTGGTCTTGCAAGGTACTATATTGAATCAGAAAGAAGTGGCCTTTCAGTGGTCCGATGCATGTGAGACAGGCTTTTAAAAGCTCAAGGCCTTATTGACTACCGCTCATATTTTAACCTTGCCAGTCAAATGGGGAGTTTTACCTTGTATTATGACGTTTATGGAGTGGGTCTTGGGTGTGTGTTGATGCAGAAAGAAAGGTCATTACCTATGGTTCAAGGCAATTGAAGGTTCATGAGAAGAATTATCCCACCCATGACTTAGAGTTGGCGGCAATCATGTTTGCCTTGAATATTTGGAGACACTATCTCTATGGTGTGCATTGTGAGGTTTACACCGACCATCATAGTCTTCAGTATTTGTTCAATCAGAAGGATCTTAATTTGAGATAGTGTATGTGGTTGGAGATCTGAAGGATTATGACATGACTATCTTGTACCACCCGAGAAAAGCAAATGTGGTAGCAGATGCCTTGAGTCTGAAGGGGGTGAGCATGGGTAGTTTGGCTATGTTGCATGTGGAAGAGCGCCCTATGGCTATGGATGTTCAGTCTTTGGCAATTAAGTTTTTTAGGCTTTATATTTCGGAGCCTGGTATGGTATTAGCTTGTGTGGAGGCGCGATCTTCTTTGTTGGAGCAGGTTAGATCCCAGTAATTTGATGATGCTCAGTTGTGCAAAATCTGTGACAAGGTGTTGCGGGGAGAGGCAAAGGAGGTTGTGATTGATATTGAGGGTGTTTTGAGGATCAAGGTCGGATTTGTGTTCCTAGGATGGGTGACTTGACCAGATTGATCATAGAAGAGGCCCATAGTTTGAAGTGCTCCATTCATCCAGGAGCTATGATGTACTGTGATTTGAGACAACATTACTGGTGGTACAAGATGAATAAGGATATAGTGGAGTTTGTGTCCCAATGTTTAAATTTCCAGCAAGTGAAATATAAGCACCAGAGGCCTGGTGGTGTGCTTTAGAGGATGCCCATTCATAAGTAGAAGTGGGAGAGGATTGTGATAGATTTCGTGGTAGGATTGCCCCATACCTTGGGCAAGTTCGATGCTATATGGGTCATTGTGGACAGGTTGACCAAATCTTCCCATTTTATTCTAGTTCAGACTACCTATAATTTTGAGAAATTGGCTAAGATTTACATCTAAGAGATATTTCGATTACACGGGGTGCCCATTTCTATCATTTCTGACTGGGGTATGCAGTTCACTTCTTACTTTTGACGGTCCATGCAGAAAGAGTTGGGTACTAGAGTAGATCTTAGTACAACATTTCACCCTCAAACCGATGGCCAATCTGAGCGGACTATTCAGGTTTTTGAGGACATGTTGCAAGGCTGTATGATTGACTTTGGGGGTCATTGGGACTAGTTTCTACCCTTGGCGGAGTTTCCTTACATAACAGTTACCATTCGAGTATTGATATGGCACCATTTGAGGGCTTGTATGGTAGGAGGTGTCATTTTTCCATCGGGTGGATTGATGTTTTTGAGGTTCGACCTTAGAGTACTGATCTTCTGAGAGATTCGCTGGATAACGTTAAATTGATTCAGGACCGACTTTTTACAACCTAGAGCAGATAGAAGAGTTATGCAAACCGGAGAGGTTTTTCTTTAGAGTTTATGGTTGGTGAGCGGGTATTGCTTAAGGTTTCACCCATGAAGGGTGTGATGCGGTTTGGGAAGAAAGGCAAGTTTAGCTTGAGGTTTATTAGCCCTTTTGAGATTTTGGGCCGAGTTGGTGAGGTGGCCTATGAGTTGGCTCTACCTCCTAGTTTATCCAGCGTGCATCCCGTGTTCTATATGTCGATGTTGAAAAAGTATGTTGCTGATGATTCTCATCTGGTTAAATGGGATTCGGTGATGTTGGATCAAAATCTAGCTTATGTAGAGGGGCCTGTATCTATTCTAGACAGGCAGGTCAGAAAGTTGAGGTCTAGAAAGATAGCTTCCGTGAAAGTGCAATGAAGAAATCACCAAGTGGAGGAGGCTACATGGGAGACCGAATCTGATATGTGGGCTAACTACCCTGAGCTATTTGAGAGTAAATGTATTTCCTTTTCTTCATCGTTCGAGGACGAACGTTTGTTTTAGTTGTACCTAATGTAACAACTCAAAAAGTTATTTTACTTATTTTGCCTAAAAATCCCCAAATTACCCTCCCCGAGCCTTTATTTGCTTTTTTATGACTTACGAGAATGGATGGCATGGCTTTCGAGGAGATCATGTAGGTTTCAGACCTATTTTGGTAGGTTTGAGATATTTTAAGTTATGAGAATAGAGAAGTTTGACCTATAGTTGAATTTTGGGTAAACGTGGTCCGTTCATAATTTTATCAGTTCCATTAGCTCTAGAATGATGTTTATGACTTAGTCGAGCCTTTAGTTCAGTTCCCGAGGCATCCTGGTGAGTTTGGAAGTTTGGTTGTAAAATTGTGAAATTTTAGTTTAAGAGTTGACTTTAGTCAAACCCGAGCCTTAAAGACCTTTTATGAGAATTCTTAGTTCGCGTGCGTGTTTGGAATGTGTTTTCTAATAGGAATGCATATTTTGTTTGTGTTATTTGGCTGTTGAATGATTTTCGAGGGTTGATTCGAAGTTGGAGAGAAAATAACAAAATCTGGTGTTTGTTGTTCTGGTTTCCTTCTTCGCTATTGCGAGGGAGGGAGCGTGATCGGAGCCTTAGTGAAACTAGGTTCTCACGATCGAGGTGACAGTGCTCGCGGTCGCGTGGACGTGCACCTGGAGATATGCGAGTCGCAAGGTCTCTTTCGCGATCGTGAAGAATACTTTAGGGTCGGGTTAAGGCTATGCGATCGAGAGCGGGGTCTCGCGATTGTAATGAAGGAACTATAGCGAACAGTGTTAAACCCCCCAGTTCAAATCCTGTCCCCATTTTCCATTTTTCATGTCCTTAAGCACGATTTTGGGGAGATTCAAGGTGTTAATTCGAGGTTCTTCATCTAGGTAGCTTCTAAACCCTAACCTTAGTCATTTATATTGGTATATTCCATTGTATAAGCTTGAATCCATGTTTGGAAAATGAGAATGGACTTATGTTGAGAATAAGAGTCTTAATTGGGAATTTGGGGTTAATTAGTGGACTATTGTTATGGATATTGTAGATTAGTGATGCAATTGACTAGTAGATGATTGTTAATTTACCAATTGCATGCTTAAACCTTTTTTAAGAATTGAGGGAAATTCTAGGGTTTTGAATTGAGAATTTTTGCCTTGTCTTGAAATTGAGGATCCAATTGGGGTCCGTTGTTAAATTAACTTGGTATTATGACTATCTAGCACGTATGAACTCTGTTTGGGTAGAAAAGTTCATATTTAATGTGGGCCCAGGATTCCTTTGTAAACTAGCTTGAGAATTATGGGTATCAACTAGACCGCATATAATCGATATGATTGATCAGAGTGGGCTCGTGAGGAGGCTCTATGAAAGGGAAAAGCTATCAGATGACTTCTTCGGCTCTATCCAGGTAAGTTGAGATTTTCTACACTTTAGTGTAGCGTTATGTATTGGTATGTGTTGTAATGAACTGAGTGGAGTAATGAGGATTTGGGGGTACCGTATTAGTGAGGTGATGAGCAATAATACGGGTACCGGATGAACTTAATTGGGTAATTAATGAACTAGAAATATGCATGTGAAGGAGTTTATATGTTTAGCCTTCGAGCCACGATGTGCGGTGAAAGAGTCCGCTTAAGTTAGTATGATTGTTGTTTACTTGGGCTTGTAGCCATTTGATATGATATTATGATTTGACTTGTCAAGCATTCATCACTCCACATCTCGTCTGAATACTTGAATGGAACTGATAAATACTGATTAAATTGATTATGCTAATTGAATGGTGTACGCATATCCATATCATTCATAAATTATATCATTGGCATTGGCATACTGATATATCATTGGCAATGGTACATGATTACTAGAGTGATGACGACACTTCAGCCATAAAGCTGGTATCCGATGAGACATTTCGGATGGGTATATGGACCTCGTGAGTCCCCCATAGGTCACATGAAGTAGCTACTGTAGCAGTGTGTGTATACCGGGTACATATGACCATTGCATACATACATCTCATTTGCATTGCATTCATTCTCATTTTGATATAATATTTAATGTTGTGTGTACTTGGTGTTGATTTTTGATATACTTCTTAATCTTTTAATTTGATAGGAAATATAAATACTTGAGAGAATTAAAGCTTGTTCTTAGGTGGCATTTTAGCCCTTCAAAACTTTGTGAAAATAGTACACAAGCTATATAGCTGAATACAAACTGGACAAACCAGTCTCCAATCTTCTCTAGTACTCTAATGTACATCCCAGATGAAATAACAAACACAAATTTGAACGTAATAGCATTGGCCGTCACATTTCCACCAGTGTGCTGCAGTAAAAACAGGCTGTTCCGTATAATAAAAGACCGGAATCCAGCTCTACCCTATATAACGTTATTTAGAGAAGCTGTAAAAACCTACTGCTCTCGTATGGCTATACATACCAAATAGATGCAGTAGCAAAATTTGATCAATCAGAAACCCAGCGCCAAGTGCCAACAACGTATGCTCCTCTTTCCTTTAGACATGTATACCATTCCCCTTGCAATAAATGCCATCTAATGATCCATTAGCCAGCTTTGTCCCATTGACATATCGATGTGACTTTAGTCCTGACGTACCATTGCTCAACCCCCAAGTTTTGGGAACACCCTTCTTCAGGAAAGTTTCAAGCTGCCCAGTTGCTGCGGCTATAAGCCCTGTTTACAAAAATAAAAACAAGATTATAAAAGGACTAACAAGACCTTCATGAAATGCCAGACACTCTGTAAGCCCAGGATCCAAATTCATAAAAAGAAATCATTTATTTGGCTCCTTATCCCCAGATATCTGGAGGAGAAATACCTAGGAACAGGGCAGAAGGTTTTCCTGGCCTTGATTTAAATTCTGGATGAAATTGAACTCCGATGAAGTAAGGATGATCCGGCAGCTCAACAATCTGTAGAGGAAGCATCACACAAGATCAATCAACCACAGCAACATAACTAGCTAGCATGATTGCTTAATTTAATGGTTTAAGAGGTTAACCTCCATGCGGCGACCACTTTCATCTTTGCCAGTGAAAGAAAGACCAGCATCTTCAAGTTGCTGCACCATGTCAGGGTTCACCTAAACAGTAGCATGAGACAAGCTCTTTAGTCGTAAAGTCTGTATAAGAGTGTGGTCCAAATGTAATTCTACAAGTCCACATAACATTGTAATAGATTAACCAAAGTTCCAAAAAAAAAAGAGTGTCGCACCTCATACCTGTGTCGATGCCTCTCATCTACAAAGCTCTGGTTGCCATATCTGATTAGATGAAGTTTATTCAGTTGGAGATAGCAAAAGGTAAAATTCCACCATATATGGTTTAGATGAAATATAGTATATATCTAATATTGTGGATAAATAATGCTGATCCTCCCCACCCCACCTCCACCCACAACAGAGGATTTCAAGAATGGAAGAAAAGAAACAACTTCCTAGCAGACAGATTCATAAGAAATAAATGAGCAATGCAGGACTGTCTCTTTATAATCCGCAATTGGTTTAAAGAGGCAACACATCCTGCTGCATGGGTAGATGCTTAACTTGACAGTGAGTTAAAGTAAGGATTCAAACAAGACCATTCAAACAAACATTTATACTAGAAAGAGGGATTTAATTATGAAGGTCATAAGTAGTAGTGATTGAGCAATTACTCAAGTTAAACACATACTTTACAGTCGTGCACAAACTCAGGCTGGTTTATAGAAAATGCTACGAGGAAATGAAAGAAAAATAAGTGTTATAATTAAAACTTGACAAAGATGACGATTGCCGTGCAGGTCTCTTGAATGCACACCACTGAAAAACTGAAATTTAAACTTCTGAAACTTTGAAATATAAGACTGGATAATACCCAACTTTTGGCGACTTTCAACCAACTCTGAACCAAATACAAATGATCATAATTCTTTTCCATCTAGAAGACAACATAGATTTAATACCAGCAATGGAATAGACACAAACATCAGTAAGTTGAGGGATTCTTTGTGGTACTATCTTATCTTTGCTTTTGCACTATCATCTTAAATGGTTATGAATCCAGACTTCCCTCATGTCAATTAAAGTTCCTTGGCAGTTCCACATATCATCCTATAGAATGAGTAGTGGAAAGGAAGTACTTACAATTTTGCAGATTTACAATCTGCAACTTGAAAATATGTTCTCCTAGATCCAAGACGCATCGTACCACCCATATGAGTTTTTGAACCCTGTGATCATGGCACACAGATTAGAACTGTGAACTACTAAAACAAAACTAGAAACAGAGGACAATCATGAGGGACAAAGAAGATAAAGGGAAAGTGATCTTTTACCTCCGGCATAAAAATGACACAAGGATTCTGAGTGTTGGGATCAAATTCTGTACTGTTTGCGTCTAGCAATTGAAGAATGGATCGAGCAAACTCAATAACAGCAATTTGCATTCCTAGACATATGCCAAGGAAAGGAATCCTGTTTGCACGGGCATATCTAGCAGCGTGGATTTTACCCTCCACACCTCTGTCACCAAATCCTCCAGGAACTAGGATAGCATTTGCCCCCTGTAAAGTGAAGACTTGTCCAACAAGTCAGAAACAATAGAATTGAAGATAGGGATATAAAAAGAGTCATGTTGCAGAGTAACACCACACAAACCTTCAACAACTTCCAAGCACTTCTATAATTGTCAGGATTCTGCAAGTAGAAATATCAGTCAGATTAGAAACAAGCAAGAAATAAAAGCAATTGAACACAGCAGAAGCAAAATACCTCTCTGGAAGCTTCATCCTCAAGATCACTAGCTGCAATCCAATCTATACAAAGTTTCCTATGGCAAGATACAGCGGCATGCACAAGAGCCTACAGAAATAACTCACAATGTTTTAGATATTGAGAACAAATAGGAGAAACAATATATTAACAGACTGTTCTTAGCTATATTCAGGCAAATTAGATATGAAATTAAATGGGCTGAAATGACACAATAGCAAAACCAAAACAAATGAGAGAGGTTAAAATGAGATTGAGCATCAGAGGCAACATTATTCTCCATTTTCCAAGTCCAGCAGAGGAATCTATCATTAATAGAACTGCTAGCCTGATGATCACTTTTCAGAAAACTATTATCGTAGAAAATAACAATTAAAGAAAATAGGTGTAAATGAAAATACACTAAAGAAGCTTCCTCTTTATATATTTGACTAGAGTATAATCACCTTCAGTACAGAGAGGTACGCATCTGAAAGCCCTGTATACTTTCCTACCATGGCTACTCTTACCTGTAAATTCAGATGGAGAAGTTTATGAAAGTTGTGATGCAAATTGAGGGACTAAAATCCAAAAAGGAAAATAGAATATGCATATATATTGCATAGAACCTACAGGCTCGTGTAGCTTGTCACAGAGTTCAGCCCGAGATGTCCATTCTCCCAAGGCAGGTTCTCGTGCGACACTGTAAATGACATAATAAATCCATCATCATACAAGAGATAGCACAAAATCACAATGCAGAAAATGGAGATTGAATACTTCTTCTCATCAATGGATGACACAGAAACATACCCTTTAAGGTTCAGTACTTTCAGAATTGCTTCATGTGCCTTCTGCTCCTAAATACACAACCGATTATTTAAAGCTTAAAGTAAAGATGTTCTGTAGAAATACATAAAAATAGAATTGTGCCAAAATTACTTACTCTTAAAAGCAAAGGAACACGCCAAATGTTTGAGACATCATAAAGAGTAATAATGTTATCTACCTGAAATAAAATGAATAAAGAAATGAACACCAGTAATTGAGAGTTGATGGCCTAAACAAGATTAGCTCTATAAAAATCAAGATCATTTGGTCATAATACCGGGACATGGCAAAACCGGGAAATTTTCTCCATGACATTCTCATCAAGTTCCTGAATAAAGAAACCAACTTCAAAAACTGAACTTGATAAACATAGATATATATATATGGGGACCAACAGAGGGGGAGAGATATACCGTTGTGCTCCGGCATGCTAAAATGTCAGGAGTCAATCCCAGGCTTCTCAAACCTCTAACACTGTGCTGAGTAGGTTTTGTTTTCTGAATTTCAAAAATAATAAGTAGTTAATCTAAGTGATTACTTTAATAGAACATATCCACATGACCTATAAATAAATTTACTGTAGGTTACCTGCTCACCAACTACACTCAAAACAGGCACAAGGCTGACATGTATCAAGCAAAAATTACCAGCACCTAACAAGCATAAGTTGACGAAAAGATGTTAGTTGCACTTATTTTTTAAAAGGTACTCGGGTGAGTCAGCTCAAGATTTGCACATGATAAAGCATAACTGACAGTTACATCATTTGATTGTCAAGAAATCAAGTTTAGACATGTAAACCTTACCTACACGATATTTGAATTGTCCTAATGCTTCAATAAATGGCATTGATTCAATATCTCCTGTAATAAGGGACAAATTACTTTTAAGAAAACACGTATCGTTTGACAACTTATCCTGGTCATGTGAAAAATCAGTTGAGTATACCTATTGTGCCACCCAGTTCTATGACACAAACATCTGGTGGACCATCCTTGCCATCAACCGGTATGACAGCCACACGTTCTATCCACTCTCGAATGGCATCTGTAATGTGAGGGACAACCTAAACAAGCGACAGACAAACGGTAAGAGAGCATAAACACATTGGAAGAGAGATAACTATGTAATTATCTGGAAAGGTGGTAAACCTGAACAGTCTTTCCCAAATAATCCCCTCTTCTCTCCTTATCAATAACAGACTGCAAAACCAAAATTAGCAAAACAGTTTCTCAGCTTAACATTTTCTATCATAATCCAAGAACTTCATCGAGCATACAACAATAAACTGATATGGAATTTTAGAGGACGTGCCTGGTAAATTTTTCCAGTAGTTATATTGTTGTCGCCGGTCAACTTAATATCTAGAAAACGCTCATAGTTTCCAAGGTCCAGGTCCACCTACAAGAGAAAAATAAATCTTGATATTAGGTACAGATAAACAAACAGTTCTGCACTTTATCTTTCGTGAAATTGAAGTAACCATCTAAAAACATTAATTTTCACAGGGGAAAGGTGTAATAATGAAAGCAAAAACATACACCAAACTTTTTAACATTCAAAGTTCTGAACTTTAACAAGCAACAGTAACTAACAGAAAACACAACCAAAACATAGATATCAATCAGCTACTTGAGTAACATATTTTAGTTTAAAACTAAAGAGACCAAAATAATGCAAGAAATCAGCAAAAAGGGCATACTACATACATAATCAAGAAGTAATTAACTTTATTTTTCCAAAGTGGTCCGTATTCACTCAAAGCAATAAATAAGCAAGAGTCGTATTAATTAAGGACGGTATAGTCAAAATACCCTTTTTTCGGCAGGAGTAAGTGTTTTTTCTTAAAAAGTGTGAAAAAGGCTAAGTTGACACTTATTTTGAACCAGAGGAAGTACTAATGATCAAGATGAAATATTCATATCTAACCTCTCCACCATCATCCAAGACATATACTTCTCCATGCTCGAAAGGAGACATTGTGCCAGCATCAGTGTTCAAATAAGGATCTGAACGTTAAAAAGGAAGAAAAGAACAGTAAGTAGACAGTTTATACAAACCACCTCATTTGGATTATAACATCAAATGAAGTAAACAGTACACTTTACTTGTTAAAAAAAATTCTTTAAAAGGGAAAAAAAGGAGGATCCATATGGTAAGAACCAAAGTTTCACCAAGCTAGAGAGAGGACCACAGGAACTACAACTGCACCAACAGTAAGTTACAAAAGCAAAAGAAAAAAGAAAAGGAAAGGTTTCTGGCAAAAGAAAATCTTTAAACAATTTATTGCTGATACTGAAAAGAGGGAAAAAAAAACAGAAAAGTTTTCCTGCTTAAAACAAAGAATGCTTCTTGAATTTTTTCTGATTTTACCTTTTTTCAAAAAAAAATATGTTTGCAATTTTTTTTGGCAAAAGGACTTCAAAAAATTTACAGAAACACCAACTTGAAGTGTTTTTGACCAAAAATATTCATTAGACAAGCGCCATCTTAAAGTTTTCCGGTGTCTTATCGACAGAGACAATAGTTCAATTCTTGAACAGAAAAAGTAAAAGGAAAACAACTTTTTTTACAATTCTGAGTAGAGAACACAACATATTCTTTTACAATAGAACTTTCTTCCCTCATCGATCCAACACTGTAAAATCATATATTTGGTGTATTATTGCTTTAGAAAGAAGATAGAGACCAATCTTAATGGAGGTAACACGAAGACCACAGGCCTTAAGAATAAGACCAATACTGCTCGCAGTAACTCCTTTACCCAGCCCGCTAACAACACCTCCTGTCACCAACACGTATTTCATCTCTGCTCTTCAGCTACTTTAAAGCACAAGAAAGAAAGAAAGAAAAAACTCATTAGCAATCTTTGCACATAAAAAAAGAAGCAATGTTTGTGGGGGTGGAAAAATAAAACAAGGCAAGATGCGGGAACAAAACTTACATACTAACAAGAGTCTTAAGGAAAAAGAAAAAACTATTTGTCCCAAATTAACAAGAATAGTATGAATCCAAACAACCTTATCCACTAAAAGGCGTTATTTTTCATACAAGAGACAAAAAAGGAGGTGGTGCAAAACAAATATGAATGAGGGAGAGAGAAGATGGAATGGGGGTGTGCTGTGAAGAAGCAATGCCGACTTTATATAGTAAAATATGAGGGCGGAGGCTAATATCGGCACCCTTTTTTCAAAAATTCTAAAACCTCTTCCCAAACCCTCCCTCTGAAATAAATTAAAAAACAAAAAAGTTAAAGCATAAAGAAAAATTACAATAGAGAAAATTGTTGCAAAACGTGAAAACTGAGAAAGGTTAGGATTCGGGCCGGGCCAAAGGAGAAGTAGGCAAGAGAAGAAAAGTGGCACTAAATGGAGTATCCAATATCAATAAAATAAACTTTTAACTGAAAATAGGTAGAGGTGCCTAAAGAACCTGCCTTAATTGAAAATAGGCAATGTATCTTAAATTTGGCATTTTTATTTAGATTCTCCTAAATTATCGGTAAACTTAATTACTTTTCGATTTGGTTATTTAATAGCCTTTACCTCGCCCCACCTCATCCCACCCGCACAATTGCCATGTGGAATTTTTTATCACGGGGAGATACGCGGATTCCCCAGTATGGAGGTATGAAAAGTTGGCTATGGATGGCTTTAGGGGAGACAGGAGTAGACCGAAAAGTATTGTGAAGAGGTCATTAGACAGGACATGGGGTAGTTACATCTTACTGAGCACATAACCTTATATAGAAGGTTGTGACGGACACGGATTAGGGTAGAAAGTTAGTTAGTAGTAGAACATTGTCTCGTTTTATCTTCCATACTAATAATCGTATTGCTAATGTAGTTTTTTCTCCTTCGATTTCTGATACTATCCATCATTTCTTATTTTTCGCTTAGCTTACTTTTCTATTATTACTTTTTCTTTTTGACATGCTTTTTTTTGACTTTTTTGTTTTGTATTATCTTGAGCTGAGGGTCTATCAGAAACAACATCTCTACCTCCCAAGATAGAAGTAAGATCTGCATACACTTTACCCTCCCTATACCCCGCTTATAGAATTATATTGGATATGTTATTGTTGTTGTAAGATTTATTAATTTTTTAAATTTATTTCAGGTCAAATTAGTAAAAAACCCTTTGCTAGAACTAGGGGTGTCCAACGGGGCGGGTCCCGACGGGACGGGACTGGGGGGAGGTTGGGACCAGTCCTCCGGCGGGCCGGGACTGACCAACATCTCGTCCCGTCCCTCATCCCGTCGAAAAAGAGGATCGGTCTTGGCGGGGGCGGGATCGGGATCGGGATTTTATTTTTTTGGCACTTAATTTTAAAAAATAATATATATAAACACTTCAATAATTGACCAAGATAGTGTAATAAAAATATTCAATGTTATTTTTGTGCCTCTTATATTATTTAATAGAAATATGATTTTTTGTACTAGAATTTCAAAATTGCAACTTTGTGGTGTTGAAAGTTGCAAATCACATAGTAAAATTGCAATTAAAAAAATTACATATTTATAAACACCTTTTCTAATTTCTTCACAATGTCTTGTGGTTATTCGGTTGGAATTGGAATTTGTTGGTCAAATTGGTCGACGTCGCTTCCACCTCCGTCGAACAAGATTTTGTTGTAGTTTTCGTCGTCTTCTTCTTGATCGCCGGTTGACCGCACCTTCTACGCTCCGCTCGTATCCAATCTCTGAATAAAACTACAATCTCTAAGCTGTCTCATGCTAATGAGAGTTTGTGCTCTCCTATTTGAAATCTTCCGCCTGAAAAAGCGATTTCAGACGCTGTTGATGGCGCTTGAATGTCCAACACATCTCGGGTCATCTTTGCTAGTGTCGGAAATGTTTTCTCATTGTCCCTCCAGTATTTAATCAAGTCTTCACGTCCTTCTTCATTGAGAACTGTTTGGTACGGTACAACACACTGCAAAACAAAAACATCAAACTCCCTAACTTGATTAGTAGTGGAACCCTAACATTCTATTTCTAAGGCTTTCGATACTAGCCGCAGAAACATGTGTTTTTATAAGGTTGTATTGTAAAAGAAGAAGATGGTATAGAAACCGGTTGGTTGCCAACACTTTCTTGTTGGTAATGCGTATATTTTTTTTTGCATTCATCGTGTATGCTAGACAAAACTTCTTTAGTTGGTTCCTTAGGTGGTTATTCATTTGGATTTTTTGGAGTTGGAGGTGGAAGTACTGTTATACAATCATAAATAGCGTCAATAAGTGCTTTACAACCGTCTATTTTAATAGTCGGATTTAATACAATACCAATAATATAAATAATGAGAATAGGAAAAAAATTAATTTGATAAATATTTTTTAATAGGTGCCTTATAAGATGGTTTTTCCTTATATTTATTAAGTAACAAAAATATTAGAGCTCTATAAAATAACATAGTTGAAATAGTAGAATAATATATACCAGAAAATTCTTTAGTTGCTTGAAAAAAATTCTTTAAAAATTCAATAAGTTCTGAAAATTTTTCCCAATCATTATTTATAAGCATATCAGTTGGATTTCGATTCTAGGCATTAAAAAATAAAGTTATAGGTCTTCTATAATCGTAAGTAACAAGTAGTTGTTCATATAGAGAATTCCACCTAGTCGCTACTTCTTCAGGAATTTTTCTAAAAGGTAATCCACAATCGCGACAAGTTTTTTTATATTCTTTTTTTCTTTGTATTCTATTACTTTTAAAAATGAAGTTTATAGCAAATTGTACTTTATTAAAAATGTCTTTAAAAGTGATAGACCATCATTTACAACTAAGTTACAAATATGACACACACATTTTATATGAAAATGATTAGAAAAATATGGAATTAATTATTAGAAGAAGCATTATCTAACGGAACATTCATTATTTTATCAGTTATACCATAATAATCACAAACTTGATGAATATTTTCTGCAATAAAATTTCCAGTATGCCCATCATCAATATATCTATATGCTAAAATACATTTTTGCATAGACCAATTATGATTTATCCAATGACATGTTACAATTAAATAATCACGGCCGTTAGTACTACGACCTATATCAGAAGTTATAGATATTTTGCCAGGAAAATGATCTAATGCATAATGTAAATATTGTTGATATTCATGTGCAAATTTAAAAATATCTCTCCTAACAGTTGATCTAGAAAAACCGTTAAGCAGGATTATACATATCTCTTATGTAATAAATAAAACCAGGAGATGAAGGAAATGAAAAAGGCAAACCCTCCACTACAATTAATTTTGCTATTGCTTCACTATCTCTATGTTTATCGTATTTAGGACCTACAATTCCCCCCGTCGTCGGGTTAATTTGACCCTGTACTTGGTCCGGGACACTATGTGAACCTTGTCCCAACTGAGAGCGCATTGGCGCACCCGACTTTGTAGTCTTGTATTCATCCCACCTAGCTTTGTGAAAGCTTTGTACATGTCTCAATAAACCTCCCGTCCCACCCTGACCTTTTTCCATTTTAAATTTATAAAGATTTTTACAAATTCTGCATCTAACTACTTGATTCTCTTTGTCCCTATCAAAAAAATCCCATGCAGCTGATTTTAATTTTCGTTGTGTGGGGCCTCGTCTCATACTAGGGGAATATGAGGCGTTCCAGTTTCAGTTTGAGATGCACTAGTGGGTATGTCATCTAGATTATCTTCTAAATTAATGTTTGGTGCAGTTGTAGAATATATCTCATCATCTAATGGTATATTATTAAAAATTTAGTTTCATCTAATCCCAATGTATGGTCCTAATTTAAACACGCCACCTACACGACTCACTACATAGGTTTAAGGAATGCAGGATAATATGGTTCCTCATCCCTCGATATAAAGAAGTTTAGAAGGCAAGAATGATAAGCATTCGGGCCTCTAAAGCAAGATTAAAGTGTCCTCTTGGATAAGAAGACCTAAAACACCAGTCAAGGGAAGAAGGTCGGTAACAAAAGGGAATCTTTCTTTTTCAGTGTTGTCTGTGCATGAATGATCCACTTGCCGCTTTCTCTTTCCTTCTGCCTGCAAAAAAAGTGATGAGATTGCTTTTGTGTGCGTTAGCGATCATCAAACCTGTGACATAGATAAGATTGGAGTTCATGCGGAATGCCCGAGACCACTTTTTGCCTTGTCGCTCTTGCTTCTCTCGGCTCGCTCCGGCTAAGGCTTTCTTTCCGCTTTGACTTGCCTTCCTTATCTTTCAATATGGACTTGCATGTGTTCCGCATATGACTATTTCGAGTGATTACTGCTATCTGGCTTGAGTTAGACAAGCAGAGAAGGATCTTATGCCACCGGTGACCGGCCTGTCTATCTAGTATCTAGTACTAGGACTAGGACTAGTAGAGTAGAGGCATTTCTTTTTCCCGGGTATCAAAGACTGGCCTTAACGGGCCAAGGCGAACTCTACCTCCTTTACCTGTTCTAGAACTACTCTTTTTGTGAAACGTCCTAGCTTGAATTTCCTAGCTGCCTGAACTGCCTAGCCCTACCCGGATGCCTGCCTGAGCTATCTTAAAGTAAAGCTCTCTAGGTTAGCTATAGGTAAAGTTCTCCCAGAGCCGGAGACACAGGCCGCTACTCCTTCGAAAGCGGGAATCCGCAAGGAAGGATAGGACACAGAATAAAGACCTAAAGTAGTTCGTCGGATGAGACCGAGAACCGAAAGATGTCTATCAAAGAGCGAGAGGGACTGACTAGACGGCTGTCAACCAGCTCTGAAGGTTGCAAAGCCTTTAGAATGCCCCTGAATATGAGTGTAATCAATCAAATCATCCTGTCTAGGAATATGATGATTAGAAGAAGTACCCCTGCCTTTGTTACCCCTACTAGAAGAAGCACCCTTATCCTTAAACATACCTCTTAATCCTTTTATTTTAATTATGCAAATAAATAATTAAAGAAAATAAAATTAAGTGCGGTAATTAAAATAAAGTAACAATAATAATTTAAAGAAGGAACGAAGGTACCAAACACCGACGTAACATCGACTTGTAATCGAGGTTGAAAATTGAAACTATGCTCGATGGATGATCCTCAAGCTAGTTGTCAACTTCAGTCGCATTTTTTGAACTTTGATACAATTATACAAATGAGAAAATAAAATAAAATATTTAGTAGGAAATGTAATTGTAGACTTGTACAGAGATTGTAGGAAGATTTGTGAGAGAAAATGAGATATTTATAGTTGAAAAATTGGGTTATAAGTATAAATATAGTAACTTAGGGGTTAAAAATAAATTTTTAGGGATAGGGGGGTTTATGGGGTGGGGGCAAAAATGATTGTTGTGCAACGGTCATTTTTGCAAAGGGGGATCGGGGGCGGGGTCGGGACGGGGTCGGGATCAGGACAGGGTCGGGGGCGGGTCTGAGGAAGCACTGGCCTGGGCGGGATGAGCCCAGGTCCAGTCCCGATTTCGAGTCCCGACACCATTTTTTTTAAGGGTGATCGGGTCGGGAATGGAGCGGGGCCGGGTCGGGACCGGGCCGACCCACCCCACTGACCAACCTTAGCTAGAACTCCACTTTGTAGGCCAAAAAAATATTTGGCTAAAAAAGAAACTCTAACCAATTCTTTTTTACAAGTTCTGCGTAGGAAGAAGAAATATACTATTGAAATAGGTGGTCATTATATTTAAATAAGATATAATAAAAATGATACAGTTGGAACTTTATTACTCAACTAAAAATGTTTATTTCACCAAAAATAAAGGAGCTATAACCAAGTATTTTTTTAATAAATTTGTTATGAAAAAAGAAAAAATAATAATTGAAATAAATAGTCATTTAATCTAAATAAGAAATAAAAATGAAGAACAAAATTGCAACTCTGTTATTTTGGTTACATCTTTTTTCATTTGGCCAAGTATAATGGAACTCTTATTTTTTGGCCGGACTATAAAAATACACGGTTCAAATAAATAATTATTGCACTATTACATAAGGGGTAAGAAAAAGGGAAATAGGAGAGGATATTACAAGGTGAAAATCGAACCCTCACATTATAAAATTTAGGTAGCAAATCAACTAGGACACTAATATCCCTATAAAACTAATTCTATTGGGCTAAAATGATGGAGTTCGAGTAGAGTGTTTTTTCTTTCCGAATTGGCTTAAAAAAGAATACAAGTTGAAATAGGTAGTCATTATATTTAAAGAACAAATGTTAAAAATACAAAGTTGGGAAAAATTATTAATGAACTTCTATAAAATGGTTTCACGGGATTCAGTCTTTGGCATGGATACCGAATTACAAGTGGATATAAAGGCCTTGTAGGAGGATGACAATTTTGAATAGGATTACATCATTTTAAAATACAAATAAAAGATAGTGAGAGTCTGTGCAGTTCAGAACCAGTCTTGAAGTGAATGAATTACAACCTTTGCATTATATATTAAGCAGAAGCAAGAACAAATATACAACTGGAATAAATAAAGCATTGTATATGACTATGTGACGATTAACAGTTGAAAATAGCATTCTTTGAAACTACTTTCTCCGTGCCAAAAAGATTATTTTAGTTTAACTTGGCACAGAGTTTAACAAATAAAAAACATTAAAATGTATGATCCAAAAGAAGCCTTAGATATTTGTGTCGTTATAAATTATCTCATAAACTTAAATTATTTTTAAATATAAAAATGTGTTAATCTTTTTGGGACAAATTAATAAAAAAAGTATTACTATCTTTTGTAAGGGGAGTATTTTGTTATTTTTTTCATCCCTCATGCCTAAAAAAGAGTGTAGTCACTTTTTTAGCCAAATCGATGTCCAGGGCATAAATACTATCAAATAGCCAATTTCAAGGAGGTAATCAAGATTATTGATAATTTAGTGAAATCTTAATAAAATGCGTGAAGTTTAGGCAGGTCTTGATTTCGCTCTTTTTTTCCATTTTGTTTTTTACCATATCACTAAATACTTGTTAGTCATTTTATTCTATTACAATACATAATTACCTAAAATAACTATATTTATTTGCCGCTAACATGAATCTTTTGGTTCATGATAAAAAAAATTCTGAGATAGACTATTAAATCATTTTGTGTTTGGTCGAATTTTTATTTTCGATTATAAGCACTTTCAGATTAGTTATATCATAACTTTAATGTTATTTTTATACCACATTCCATATGACATAATAATTATGTAATTGGCTATCCTCGAAATAAAATAAGCAAACGAAAACTATGTTCTTATCCAAAGTTCTTCTCTTGAAATCCTTTAAGCAGGCAAAGGATAAATTTAGGAATAAAAGTTTATCCAAGTCTATTATAAAATCAAATATAAGTTTTATGTTATATTTCTTATATCTCATTTTTAATTCAATGAACCTAACATATATTTAAGAAAAATATTCACTAATAATTTTGTTATATTTAATTCTCGTATTACATTCTCACATTGTAATTCCAATATAAATTATTTGCGGATCAAGTGACCTTTACTGTTGAATCAAATATAATTTTTTTCGGTTTCCCACCGGTTGTTCAGTACCCACATTGAAGTCCGACTATATCCGTGTAACACCTCGTACATCAAAACTAAGCCATGTTCATGATTCAGAAGTTTAGGAAACTAAGACGGGGAGTTTAAGTTAAAAATACAGTTTCAATTATGTAATTTGAGTTTTTCGCTTATGTTTTACGAACCGTAGAAATGTGTTGTACAAATCACCGTCGAAATTGATGATGTACATGTAGGTTTTACGGACCGTATAAAAATATTCGGACCGTACATTTTGATTTTAGGGTCCCACTCAGCTTTTGGTAATCACTGGAAAGTCATACCTAGATGACGACCATTTTATACGAATCGTACAAAATTATACGGACCGTACCCCACACCGTAAAAGTTATACGGACCGCACAATACGACCGTAAATCCCCTGACTTTTGGAACGATATATATTGCAAACTTAGTTTTGAAAAATCAGTTTTCTTATTTTGCCAATCTCGTCCCATCATCCTCATAACTTAAGGTAAGCCATTTCCATGTATTTTCACGCGATTCTAATCTAGTATACTCAATTCCTAAGTGAAATTAATTGTTTCTAACCTAGGGTTTTCAAGAAAATCCAACCCAAGAGATTAAAGTTCAAGCTTTGAGTTTCTTCTTCAAAGTTTAGATTTTTATTACAAGTATTGGAGCTATTAAGATATGTAGAGCTTCTATCCACGTGTGGGAACATCATTGTTCTTCCCCACGTCGCTTTTAATCCATGAAACACAAATTTCATCAAACCTAGAGTCTTGTTCTAATTCATGATGACCATATATACATGTACAACTATATACCATATTTATGTCATATTTTTGTTATTTGTATTTTGTATTAGTGATACGTCATTATGATTTTTCATGAACCCGTCCTTAATCCATGAACACATGCTCTGAATTTCATGAGTCCCGAACACATGTCATGAATCATTATTACTTTCATGTTAATCTATATATACAAATCACGTTTACAAGTTTTATTCATGAAATCCATGAGCTTACATGCTAGCTATATTTATGCTCATGTTTTGGGAGTTGCACAAATTATCGAGAAGATTTAACACCTGAAGCTACGTATGCCAACGTAGGATAAGGATCGCTCCGCCTAGTTAGGACGATTCCTTCATATTAGCCACAACGGGTTATTGGATTCATTCATGTCATGTTAATGTCTCGTACTCCGGCAAGGTATGAAATGACTTAGCTAATCAAGCAGAGATCAAGCGCCATGTGCTAGCGTGATGGTTTCATATCGGTTATACTCTTTCTCTCCCACAGATAAACATATATACATATTTTATACATGTTTTTACATTCATGTCAGATCATGTTCATGTTTATAGTTCAGTTTCAATTTCTATTATTTCATGTGTCTTCTTATTCTTTCAGATGATTTACATACAATACAATTCAAATATACTTACATCCCTTTTTGCCTGGGGCCTTTACTTTACGGTGCAGGTACTGAGTTTAAGGATGACGGATCTGCGCATTAGGACTTCATCCGTTTCTGCTCTTAGTGAGCCACATCTCATTCGGGGTGTCAACTTTATTTATTTGCATGTCATGCTTTACCGTAAAGGTATGCAAGGGCCTTGTCCTGATAAATAATTATAACAGTCAGACTCATGTCTAGAGGTTTCATAGACTAGCTTAGTATGTCATGTCAGTCATTTAGAATTATTATGTTTTCAAACTATTTCCGCTATGATATTTTGACTATTTTCAGTATATAGTTTTACATGTTTCATTATCATTATTATTTCATGCTTTTGATCCTCATGTTGATTCAGTATCCCATGTGATTCGCTTGGTCACATGAAGTCAGGGACATAGTGTCGTGTTTCGCCTAGGCCATGGTTCAAGGCGTTACATAACTTGATATTAGAGCCTAGGTTCAAGTGTCTTAGGAAGTCTATGAAACCGTGTCTAATTGGGTCACGTTTATATGTGTGAGGCGCCCATACATGTAAACAATCGACCACTAATACATCAAGGATTGTCTCACTTCTTTCTTACTCTAGATCGTGATGTTAGAGAAACCTTCAAGACATTCTTCTAACTCATGCGTATTACATATTTTAGAAAATGCCTGCTAAAAGGAAGTTAGTTATAAGTAAGATGGTCGCTACCAGTGCTGCTCAGGAGGAGAACACTCAGGCTTAGAGAGCTAACACATGAACAACACCCCCACTTGACACTAGGGGGCCGCGGAGGTTCGAATTCCAATTTAGCCGCCCAGTTCCACTAACCCAGATGTTAGGGGAGCTATTCAGCTGCTCACCAGATTGTTGCTAGACAAGATCAACGTTTGGGAACGGCTCCGAGCACAAGTACTAGTGGAGAGTCATCCAGTTTCAAGACTTAGGAATTTTTGCGTATGGACCCTCTAGTGTTCACAGGGTCTAGTAAGACAGAGGATCTATAGAATTTCATCGACGGGATTCAGAAGATCTTTCGTGTTATGCATGCTACTGAGTTAGAGGCAGCAGAGTTGTGGCTTATTAGTTGTAGGATATTGCTAATATTTAGTATGAGTCATGGGAACAGTCCCGAGGGGAAGATGCATCTCTTGCGACTTGGGATAAGTTTGCAGATGTTTTCATTGAACAATTCTTGCTATTAGAGGTCAGGAAGGCAAAGGCCCTTGAATTCGAGAAGCTCAAGCAGAATGGTAGGAGTGTGCATGAGTACTACCTCCATTTTATTTCATTGGCTAAGTGTGCTCCACACTTGGTTCCAGACATGAGGGCCAGAGTTAGGCGCTTTGTGTGGAGTCTTGACCCCCAGTTATTCGATGCTGCTAATATTTCTGTTCAAAATAAGGAAATAACTATTACTAAGGTGGTTCCTTTTGTTTAAGTCAATGAGAGCAGAATGAAGGAAGAAGAAGCATTACAGAAGGAGAAAGACAGAGAATTCAATAAGAGGGCTAAGTCTTCAGGCCAGTTCAGTCATGGGGGAGGTGGAGGCAGAAAGTTCTTTAAAATTAGGTTATTAGAACCCGTACCATCTTCAATCAGTGCCACAGTTCTAAGGTTTAGGAATGATCAGAAGAGGCAGAGCTTTAGAGCATCAGACTCTCAATCACTAGCCAGTGTGGGTCAGAAGACCTTTGATATTCCAATTTGTGGTAAGAGACACCCGAGGGAGTGTCACATAGGTATGGATATATGTTATGGGTGTGGTCAGCGATGTCATATTCAAAGAGATTGTCCATCAGCAAGGGAAGGTACAAGAGGTAATGTGGCTCAATCCACAAATTCAGCAGTCCCTCATAATTCTCAAGCCCAATCAGGGCGTGGTACAGTTAAATCTGATAACACAGGCGGAGGTCCAAATCGCTTGTATGCACTAGCAAGTCATCATGATACAGAGGCTCGGGTAGATGTTGTCACGAGTATGCTAACCATTTTCACTTTTAACATTTATTCCCTTATGGATCCTAGATCCACTCTATCATATATAACCATATTTATTGCTAAGAAATCTGGGATAAAACTAGAAAAGTTGCATGAACCCTTTGAAGTATCCACTCTAGGTGGTGAATCAGTTATAGCTAGATGAGTATATAGAGGTTGTCCAGTTAAAGTCTATCACCGCATTACAGTAGCTGACTTGATAGAGTTAGAAATAGTAGACTTTGATGTAATCATGGGAATTGATTAGTTGTCTTCATGTTATGTCACAATAGGCTATAGAACCAAAATTGTCTGTTTTGAATTTTTCTATGAATCAGTCATAGAATGGAAGGGTAATGCAATAGCACCAGTAAAAAGGTTTATTTCCTATCTTAAAACCCAGAAAGATAATATCCAAGGGGTACATTTACCATATATTTTGGGTTAGATGCAGATGGACAGACCCCAACTCTTCAGTTTGTACCAGTTATTAACGAGTTTCCAAAAGTCTTTCCCAATGATCTTCCCGGAGTACCTCCCGATAGGGAGATTGACTTTGGAATTGATTAACTTTTCGGCACTAAGCTGATATCTATTCTGTCATATAGAATGGCTCCAGCGGAGTTAAAAGAATTAAAAGCCCAGTTGAAAGACCTCATTGATAAGGAATTTATTAGACCTAGTGTCTCACCTTGGAGTACACCAGTCTTATTTGTTCGGAAGAAAAATGGATCTTTGCGTATGTGCATTGACTACCGGCAGTTGAAAAATGTCACAATTAAGAACAAATATCCTCTTTCTAGAATTAATGACTTATTCGATCAACTTCAGGGTATCCAATGTTATTCCAAGATTGAACTCAGATTAGGGTACTATCAGCTTAAGGTTAAGGAAGTTGATATTCTCGCTATAGTCATTTTGAATTTTGTGTTACGTCGTTCATATTGACGAATGCAGCAACTGCTTTCATGGATCTTATGAACAGGGTCTTCAAGCCTTATCTTGACTTTTTTGTCATTGTCTTCATCGATGATATTCTAGTTTATTCCCGTAGTGAGGCTGATCATGCAAACATCTTAGAATAGTGTTGCAGACACTCCAGGATCGTGAGCTTTACATGTCCAAGTGTGAATTTTAGCTGAAATCAGTGGCGTTTCTAGGCCACATCATTTCTGGAGAAGGTTTGACGGTAGATTTTTAGAAAATCGAGGTAGTAAGGAATTGGCCCAGACCCACCTCAGCCTCTGAGATAAGGAGTTTCTTGGGTTTGGCAGGCTATTACAGAAACTTCATAGAGGGTTTTTCCTCCATTACAGCTCCATTAACCAGATTAACTCAGAAGAAAGTTAAATTTTAGTGGTCAGATGCATGTGAGCATAGTTTTGAAGAATTGAAAACGAGACTGACTTCTACTCCAGTGTTAAAGTTTCCACAAGGAACCGATGGGTTCGTAGTGTATTGTGATGCATCAAGAATTGGTCTCAGATGTATTTTAAATCAGTATGGTAAGGTTATATCTTATGTATCCAGACATCTTAAGCCTCATGAAAATAACTCTCCAACTCATGATTTAGAATTGGCAGCCTCGATTTTTGCACTCAAAATATGGCAACACTACCTGTATGGGGTTCACGTTGATATTTTCACAGATCACAAAAGCTTTCAGTATATTTTCAAGCAGCGGGAGTTGAATCTTAGATAGAGAATATGGCTTGAATTGATAAAGGATTATGATGTAGATGTTCTTTATCATCTGGGGAAAGCGAATGTGGTAATCGAGGCTCTTAATCGGTGATCCATAGAAAGCTTAGCTCATGTAGAAGAAGAAAAGAGAACAATGGCGAAGGAAATTCACTGACTATCCAGTGTAAGAGTTCGATTTATGGACACCGAAGATGGTGATGTTTTTATCCAGAACAAGTCTAAATCTTCCTTAGTAGCCAAGGTGAAAGAGAAGCACTTTAGTGATCCCTATTTATTGCAGCTGAAAGAGGGGATTCATAATCATAAGACTACGACTTTTGAACAATGGGGAGATGATAATACTTTGAGGTACCGAGGCAGGTTATGTGTTTCAGATGTGGATGGACTCGGAGAGCGGATTATGGCAGAAGCACACAATTTCAGGTATTTTATCCACCCAAGTTCTACAAAGATGTATTATGATCTTAAAGAGATTTATTGGTAGAACGATATGAAGAGGAATATGACAGATTTTGTAGCCAAGTGTTTGAATTATCAGCAACTGAAAGTCGAGCACCAGACGCCTGGTGGGTTGGCTCAAAATATTGATATTTCTATTTGAAAATGGGAGATGATAAACGTGAACTTCATAATAGGTCTACCTCGCATATCTCGAAGGCATGATTCAATTTGGGTGATTGTGGATCGACTTACGAAATTAACCCACTTCTTTCTAGTCAAGACCTCGAACTCAGCAGGAGATTATGCCAAGTTATATATTTGAGAAATTGTCAAGCTTCATGGGACCCCAGTGTCCATTATTTCGGATCGTGGTGCTCAGTTCACAACGCACTTTTAGAAGTCTTTCAAAAAAGGATTGGGTACCAAGGTAAATCTCAACACAACTTTTGATCCTTAGACATATGTCAGGCAGAGCGTATTATTCAAACCCTCGAAGATATGTTGTGAGCATGTGTCCTAGATTTTAAAGGTAATTGGGATGATCACTTACGTCTCGTCGAATTTTCTTATAACAACAGCTACAATACTAGTATTCGGATGACACCGTTTGAAGCACTGTATGGGCGAAGGTGTAGATCGCCAATTGGTTAGTATGAATTTGGTGAAGCAGAATTGCTAGGATCAGACTTGGTCCATTAGACTATGGAAAAAGTCAAGTTGATTCAGAGCATTTGAAAATGGCTCAAAGTCGCCAGAAGTCATATTCGGATATAAGGCATAGAGACTTGGAGTTTCAGGTTGATGATGTATATTTCTGAAAGTTTTACCTATGAAAAGTGTCATGAAATTTGGAAAGAAAGGGAAACTCAGTCCCAGATATATTGGGTTGTACAGGATCCTACAAAAAATTGGCTAAGTGGCTTATGAGATTGAATTGCCAAAAGATTTAACTGCGCTATACCCGGTGTTTCATGTTTCTATATTGAGGAAGTGTGTGGAAGATCCGTCGCTGGTTGTCCCTACCGAATCCATCTCAGTTAAGTATTGGCTAACCTATGAAAAGGTCTTTGTGGCTATTTTGGATCGTCAAATTCAAAAGTTAAGGACTAAGGAAGTTTTCTCAATTAAAGTGTTGTGGAGAAGTTAGAAAATTGAGGAGTCCACACGGGAAGATGATGAGGACATGAAGTTCAAATATCCGTACTTATTCGAGGATCAAGCAGAAAGCATCCATGGTAATACCTTAAGAATTCATATCATGTCTCATGAGTATCTGTGTCTCATATTTCACGTTAATGTATCCATTACTCATCCCTCATGTCACCATGTCCATATTTTCATCTAATCATGTCATTCAGTCCCCATTTCCATGTCATGTTTCTTCACGTTCATGTACTCATGTCATGCCCAATCTCATTTTTACCATGATCCATCATTCGAGGATGAATGATCCCAAGGGGGAGATATTATAACACCTCTTACCTTCAAAATAAGCCATGTTCATGATTTAGAAGTTTAGTAACCAAGACGGGAAGTTTAAGATAAAAATCCAATTTCAGTTCTGCAATCCTAGTTTTACGCTCATGTTTTACGGACTGTAGAAATGGATACGGTCTGCAGAAATGGGCCATACAAATCACTGTAAAAATTGAGGATGTAAGGTAGGTTTTATGGACCGTATAAAAATATATGGACCATACATTTTGACCGTAGGGCCCCCCCTCAACTGTTGGTAATCACTGGAAAGTCATACCTAGATGACGATCATTTTATACAGACCATATAAAAATATATGAACCGTACCCCTCACTGTAAAAGTTATACATACCGTACAATATGATCGTAATTCCCCGATGATTGGAACAGTATATATTGTGAACTTAGTTCTGAAAAATCAGTTTTGTTTTTAATTTTTCCAAGCCCTAGAATGAAGTTCTCTCCTCCCATCATCTCATAACTCAAGGTAAGCCATTTTCATGTATTTCCACGAGATTCTAATCAAGTATACTCAACTCCTAAGGGAAATTCAATGTTTCTAACCTAAGGTTTTCAAGGAAACCCAACCCAAGAGATTAAAGTTCTAAGTTTGAGTTTCTTCTTCAAAGTTCAAATTTTTATAATAAGTATTGGAGAGATTAAGGTATGTAGAGCTTCTATCCACTTGTGAGAACATCATTGTTCTTCCCACGTCTCTTTTTAATCCATGAAACACGAATTTCCTCAGACCTAGGGTTTTGTTCTAATTCATGATGACCATATATACATGTACAACTATATAGTATATTTATATCATGTTTTCGTTATTTGTATTCTTGATACGTCATTATGATTTGTCATGAACCCGTCCATAATCCATGAACATATGCTTTGAATTCCATGAGTTCCCGAATACAAGTCATGAATCGTTATTACTCAATCCATGAAAGTATATATGTTTTCGCACAAGTTATTTTATGTATTTATATTCATATTAATCTATATTTACAAATTATGTTTACAAGTTATATTCATTAAATCAATGGGCTTACAAGCCAACTATATTTATGCTCATGTTTTGAGAGTTGCACAAATTACTGAGAAGATTTAACACCTGAAGCTACGTATGCCAACGTATGATAAGGATCGCTCCGCCCTGTTAGGACGATTCCTTCATGTTACCCACAACGGGTTATTCGATTCATTCATGTCATGTTCATGTCTCATACACCGTCAATGTAGGATATGGCTTAGTTGATCAGACATATATCAGGCGTTACGTGTTAGCGTGATTGTTTCATGTCGGTTATACTATTGCTCTCCCACAGATATACAAATATACTGACATACAAATTTTATATATGTTTTTACATTCATGTGAGATCATGTTCAATGTTCATAGTTCAATTTCTGTTTCAAATCCTATTATTTCATGTGCCTGCTTATTCTTTCAATTGCTTTACATACAATACAATTCATGTCAGATATACAGACATACATATTTTATACATGTTTTTACATTCATGTCATATCATGTTCATGTTCATAGTTCAATTTCAGTTTCAGTTCATATTATTTCATGTGCCTGCTTATTCTTTCAGTTGTTTTACATACAGTACAATTCAAATGTACTTACATCCCTTTTTTCCCGGAGCCTGTACTTCACGGAGTAGGTACTGAGTTTCAGGATGACGAATCTGCGCATTAGGACTTCATCAGTTTCTACTATTGATGAGCCTCATCTCATTCGGGGTGTCAGCTTTATTTTTTTACATGTCATGCTTTACATTAGAGGTATGTCAGAGCCTTGTCATGATAAATAGTTTTAACAGTCAGATTCATGTCCATAGGTTTCATAGACTAGCTTAGTATGTCATGTCAGTCATTAAGAATTATTATATTTTTAGATTATTTTTGGTATGATATATCAGACTATTTTTCAGTATATAGTTTTACATGTTTTATTATCATTATTATTTCATGCTTTTGATTCCCATGTTGATTCAACAGCTCATGTGGTTCGCGATCATATGCAGTCAGGCGCTGAGTGCCGTGTTTCACCCAGGCCATGGTTCAGGTCATTACAATCCGGATTCGTGCTGGGTAGACCCCATTTCTGGGCGAAGCACTCCTTATCAATGACTTTTTCATGCCTAGAGTTCGAATCTGAGACCTTTGATTAAGAGAAGAGCAATCTCATCCACTGCACCAGATTCGTTGGTGGTTCAAACATAATTTTATTACCGTTGAATCTGTGTTTGATATTATTTTTGTTAGTTTGACAAACCAAAACAAATCCTAAGATACTACATGGCACCGCCGAAGATTTTCCCAAATATCCCCCTGAAAGAATAAAGAATAGTACTTATAAAAAACCAAATAAATACTCCAATTATCCTAAAAAGATTGACAGCAGTAGATGTACATGAATTGATAATCTAATATTGGACAATTGTTTTTAATTTCTTTGAAATAAATTCACTTTTTTAATTTGCATAAAATTATCATAGTTCATTATCTTTTTTTAATTCAATTTTTATAACTAATTGTAATAAATTAATTGAACTATAAAGTAGTGTCTAAAATAAAACAGAGAAAATATTTTTTGATTTAAGAAGTTAAATAATACTCTCGCATTTTCTGCATCAATCTTCTCTTGGAAGTTTATAAAGTGCATTTTAAAGTGTGTCACTGGGTCAAAGACTTGCCTTATTTCTTAAAGGGAAAGGGGTTAAAAATACACCTCAAATATTCAAAATTTATTAAGTTTATTCTTCATTATATTTTTGGCTCAAAAATACCTCCGTCTTTACGTTTTTGACTCAAAAATGCCCTCCAACTAGCTAAATAACTCAAAAATATCCTTTCTCCTAATGATTGTAGCAAAACAAGGTAAGGTATTCTTGTATTCTTTAGTGACTGTTATATCTATACATAGATGATTAACAAGAATCACCCCTCAAATTATTGGGTTTCTGATCAGTCTTTGAAAACAAGTTGAAGCAGGGGTTTTAGTGATCTTCGTCAGGATTCAAGTATCTTTGATTATTTGGAGTAATAGAAGGTATGTAAGGCTAACTCTCTACGTGTAGGAGTATCCATTTTTCTTTCCGACGCCATGATTTGTGTTTCCGTGAACTCTTCTTAATAAAAGAATTATGCCCTAAAGTTATGAAACGTCGTTACCGTTCCAATGTCTTGAATTTATGAACATTTTGCATTCACTCATGTTATTACATTTTGAATATCATGAACTATCTACGTATCTATGTATGCTCATAACCTTGATTTCATGAGTTCCATTGTTCCCGAAGCATAATATCATGTATAATTATATTTTTTCTTCAAAGACTGAATATGATGATCTTATGATTTACGCTCTTATGCTATGATTAACTTGACAATTTTATGGAATGAAATTATGGGCTAGTAAGCCAGTCTAATCACACAACATTTTGGAAGCGTTATTTGTTAACCTAGAAAGTGTACAAATGCCTGAAATTATGTATGCTAATGTAGGATAAGGGTCGTACAATTGTTCGAGCGATTCCTTCATGATTACCCCCAACGAGGTTTTATTTATGGCTCTAATTGCTAACAATAATAATTATGTATATCTCATCATCCCGGCAAGGTGGTGAGATAACTTAGCCGATCGAGCCGAGATTGGACTCCATGTGCTTACATGATGGATATGATATGTCGGTTATTAAAGAAACTCCCATAAAATGAATTACATATGTTAATGTTGTTCATGTTTAGTTACTCCAGTATTTTAGTTACTTTATCACTTCATGTCTTATGTTCACTGATTTGGGCTGCCCATTCTCTAGTGCATTTCCTTTACGTTTATTTCATCTAGTTGGTTTTACATACCAGTACTATTCCACAATACTTACATTCATTTTGCCAGGGCTGCAGCATTTCACAATGCATGTACAGATATTCCGGGCGACATGACTTTACGCTAGGTACCACACATATAAGATTTTGGTGAGTCTCACTTGATATTTTGGGCATTGTCTTTTATTTATCTCCAAGTGCTGGTTCTCATGAAGGGTAGTAAAGTTCCAGGATTAGAGAATTCATTCATATGAACCTTCCAGTGTTCACAGGGTCCAATCCAGCTGAGGATCTACATAACTTCATTGATGAGATTTAGAGGACTCTTCAAGTCATGTACGTTACTGAAACTGATCAGTTGAATTTGCCACCTATTAGCTTAAGTACATTGCTATTGTGTGTTATGAATAATGGGAAGATTCGCGAAGGGAGAATGCATCTCTTTCAGTATGGGATGAGTTTACAAAGGCTTTTACCGATCACTTTTTGCCTTTTGTGGTTAGGTAGGCTAAAGCTTTGGAGTTCAATAGACTGAGACAATACATGAGTTTAAATGAATACTAACTTAAGTTTGTTTCGTTAAGCAAGTATTCTCTCGAGATGGTGTGTACTATGTAGACCAGGGTCCTGCGATTCGTGATTGGCCTTGGACCCCTATTTGATTAGTGAAGCATCTATTGCCACTCTAAATGGGGATATGCCTATCACTAAGATGGTAGATTTTGCATAAATGATCAAGGATAGAGAGAAGGATAACATGTTACAGAAAGAGAAACAGAGAGAGATCGGAGAGAGGGATAAGTCAATAGGTAACTATGAGGGAGCTCAGGGATATTGTGGTAGATCATTCTTTAACTAGAGGTTATTGCGAAAATATTATCAGAGAGGTGAGGCTAGTACGAGATAGAGTTTTAGAGGGCCAGGTTCAAATTCATAGGACAATATGGGTCAGAGGACTTCACAACGTCCTTCTTGCAGCCGTGCGACAAAATACATGCACGAGAGTGTCGTATGGGTATGGATGTATGTTATGGGTTGGCCAACAAGACCATTTTCAGAAAGATTGTCCATTAGAGAGATGGGTGATCGATGACGACGTGGCTTAGTCCATAATTCAGCATCCCCCATAGGGCGAGTAATGACTAGGAATGGGACTACACGCGGAGGTCATACGTACCAGGTTCCTTGACTAGTTTCCTCACTGTATGTGTTGTCTATAATCAATTGTTCATGCTATGAGTGAATACTAGTTATGATATAAGACAGAGTAAGACATTGTTGCAGTTAGAGTCTATCTCAAGTACTCTTTTTTCATTGCCAATTTGAGGAGAATTCTGTTGTGGCTTGTCCATCTTCTAGTTTTGCTCCTTCAGTTGCTTTATCTATCAACTACAAGTCTATTTTTCCCTACTTTTTCAAACTTCCTTTTGACCAGTTTATTTGCATATTTTTTTCTTGATGGGTTGTCCTAGCTTTTACTTCTTAACTCTTCTTAAAAAACCAGTTTCTTCATGTGGTTTCTCTAAGAGTTTTTAATTGCCATAAGTCTGTGTGGGTCTGCTTCTTGTGTCTGCTGCAAATTCCTCCTTCTTCCCACACATATTAAGATGACTTTATAGTTGCTTGTCCTTAGTTTATCCTCTAGTTTCTTTATTCTTCCTTGGCCTAATAGTGAGTGTTCATAGGGCTTCTTTTGATAAGTTCTTCTATGGAGGTCTTTATGATTTGCTCTAGAAATATTTTATCCTTTTTTTTAATAATAAGGTTCCCAATAATAGTAGTTGGGAATGGTACATCCTGATTACTTATTTTTGGCCATTATGTTATGATACTGCTTTTTCCACCTTGAATCTGTTGGACCAGTTCATAGGTTATTTGCAAAGGACATGACTCCTTGATTTCTTTTCTTCAATTTCTACCTATTTTCTTGATTTCTACTATATGCATATGTAGGTTTTGATTCATTGGCATTCTGATTCATGGATTTCAACTCTAATATGTCTTATGCAAAATATCTTAATGTTTCCATTATATGCACTAGGGAGTGGGAGCTTTGTGAACTTATATGTTCCGTACTCTCTTTTGTAGGTTGTTAGCAGAAGGAATGTTTCTTCATGCTTTGTCATGTGCTGAGACCTTTTCATATACTCTAATTTCCCCCTATTTTAGCCTTTCATATATACTTAGGGATAAGTTTTAGGAACCCACTTTGAGTTGGGTTCCCTTTGATGCAAGTATGACTTACTTTGTGCCTGAAGTTAGGGACCCGATTTTCTCCCTTCTTTTGTTCCTCAACCTGAGGTCTTTTTTTTTGCTATCCACGTCTTAACTCTAGAGTTGTTCTGCATGTGCTCGTAGTCCTCACGGTAGAAGCATTGAATATGAGTTTTTGCTTCTTTGAAATTTGAGCTTGGTATGCCATTACTTTTCCTCTTGTGTAGGAAGAATTATTTCTCCGAGGGCTTATTTGTTTTGCATAAATCGGCCTTGATTTTATTCATTAATTCCTTCAATTTCTACAAGATTTATTTAACTTCACCTTTGTCTTGGGGAGGTGTGGCTAGAACCTTCTGAATTTCAACTCCAGCCTTTGCATTACGTAGCAAGAGGACCGGTTCCTTGAGTATTTTATTTTCACTTACTAGGCTCTCTTTCTCTTCTTCCATGGTTGAGTAGCTCCTTCTGAGAATGGTGTACTCTTACATTATCTCATTCCTCTCAATATGTCCATTCTCCAGCATATTTAGGATAGTTTAGGTCATGCTTTCTGACTTTCTTTTGGAGTTACTGTAAACTTATTCTCTTACTTATAGAAGGAACTTTCTACTCATATCCTCGTCCTTATCATCTTCATTTTTCTTCGTTACTCATTGATATAGTGGTTTCCTGATTGTTTATTATGGCCTAATTCCCTTCACCATCCAATGAGTCCTCCATAAATTTCTGATCTTCATCTTCAATACGTGAGTTGGCCAAAAGTGCGAGATTTTTAATGTCTTCTCTGAGGGCTGATCATTTTTGTTTGGATTAGTCCTTGATGCATTTTCTTCTGTTTCTTCGCCTAATTCTTTCAGTTCCCTTTTGTACTATCTAAGGTTTTTTGGAGATTAATTTCGTTAGAGCTTCTGAGGGCGAGTCTTTATCATAGATCTCCTTTTTAACTTTATGCAGTGGTACTATCACACCCCAAACCGGAAAAGCATGAGCGACATATGGGCCTTACTTATGTAGCACCAATATACCTAACTCAATCATATGAGCTAACAAACAAGTGGGTCGTAAAGGCCGCCATGATAGACTGAATGAAATCAGAAAGCTACAAACAACTGATTATACCACATGATATGCATATATACATAGATAATGGCCGTCAAGGCCACCATGAAAGTCTGTACATCAAAATATATGCTGACAAAGCCAAACATAACATCTATATACAATAAATATATCTAAAAGCCTCTAAGAGTGACAATAACAATATAATATCATGACAGGGCACCGCAATACCCATAACATGTACAAAGATTCATATCGACTCAAAATCAGCAACTCCAGAAAAAGGGGAGTGCACCAACCATAGCTGATCTGAGTATCTACTAGGGAGGGTCGCTAGTCTGTCTACATGAACCTGCGGGCATGAAAATCAGCACCCTAGTAAGGGAACGTCAATACGAATAATGTATTGAATATGTAAGGCAAGTAAGAGGATAATTAGAGGCATCAAGTAAAAGAGAGATAAGAAGGATCAACCTGTAACTCTTGATTTTCCACTGTGGGCCATGTTATGCATATGTAAACTGTATACGCGTATATAACGCTGTCATACATACATATATATATACATATATATAACATCATCAAGCCTCTGTGGGCATCATCATCCTCATTATCATAACCAACTGATTAGTAGTTTCTTGTCCTTTGTTTTGTGCTACTATCTGTTGTTTCTTGTACTTCGACTATCTTATTTATTTGTGGTGGCTATTCCTCCTGATTTTTGAACTGTTTTATCATGGCTTATTCACTTTCATTATTTCTCCTTTTCAGACTGTTGTGAAATGCTTGTCCTTATGTCGAAGGTCTATAGGAAACAACCTCTCTATCTCTCAAGCTAGGGGTAAGGTATGCGTACACTCTACCCTCCCCAGACCTCACTTTGTGCAATGCGATGTCATTGGGTTGTTGTTGTAATTATTATGTCACACCCCAACCTGGGGAGGTGTGGCCGGCACCCGGTTCCTAGCTAAGCCTAAGTGAACCCAGCTACAAATCTTATAATCTATGTCTCGAAAGACAGGCTAGGCCAATAAGGCCAACCTGTAAACTCATCAACACAACTCAAGTCGTCAAGACCATATGCTAAAATATCTGCAAACAACCAAGAAACCAAAACATATATAAATACAATGAATGACAAGCCTCCGTACTGATACTACTACAAACATAGGAAACATCCACAAGCCTCTAAAGACTGGTAGTTGTATCATGGTCGGGAAAGGGCTCCGACCTACCTAT
The DNA here is from genome assembly GCA_034509755.1 of Anisodus tanguticus. Lineage (NCBI taxonomy): Eukaryota > Viridiplantae > Streptophyta > Magnoliopsida > Solanales > Solanaceae > Anisodus > Anisodus tanguticus. The sequence goes on from CM067561.1 coordinate 12,671,409, forward strand.
AGTCTGTATATACATAAAAATCTAGACATGGTAACTCTAAATGACCTGGAGCTTACCACACAAGCTGGTACTCAATAGATATACTGAGGAGATCCTCTCTACTATCTAACAGGACCTGCATGCATGAAATGCAGTGCCCCAGCAAGGGGACGTTAGTACGAAATAATGTACCGAATATGTAAGGTAACTGAATAATTGAACTGAAATATAAGCATAATGAATGTAATTGAGAGTACATTGAAGTCTAGAAGCGTACTTACCTATCTCGAGCTCCTAAAGAACTATACATTCCATAATAAACTACCTAGCCTCGCATAAGGCAACTGAAAAGAAGTAAATAGCGCTGAAGGCAAATGCATAGCCCCGGAGGCGATCTGTATAGATCCGAAGGCAATCTGTATATCCTAGAAGGCCAGTGCATGTTATACATAGCCCCAAAGGCAAGAGTAACATAGCCTCGAAAGCCGATGTAAAATAGCCCCGAAGGCAAATGAATGCATAAGATGCTATAGCCCCGCATGTAAAACATAACTCTATACGTTCTATTATCATGAATTCTATCATCTGGAATTTTTATCTAGATATGAGTCATCTCTAAGAAAAGGAAAGTCACTACAATAGATTCATGGTAACCCAAACACAATTGTTATTAACACATCTTTGTACGGATGATCGGGAGTACTATAATGAAGGAATCATGCCCCAAACTAGAAAGAAGGGATAACCTCACATACCTTGGCTAATAAACTTAGAAAATTCAACAAAAAACTTGTATTACACTTCAATCTACACCAATATAAGCCTACAATAATCACTATTGCAACTAGTACAAGTACGATAATCGAGAAGTTTGATTTAGAGTTTAAATTCAATCTTTTCCCTTTTATTCTTCAACTTCACCCAAACATGTTAAATAGTTGGTAGGATATGATAACAACAATGATATCATCATTCTCAAGTTATTCCCTACAATTTCCAACCATAAGAAGCCATACATATACTTCAAATCAGCCCAACAACATACAACACCTTAAAACAATCTTCTAGCATATATCTTGTAGTTCTTCACTTTTACAACTCAACAAACACATGGATTAACTTTAACATAGCAAAGAGGAGTTAAAATTACCTTGAAAAATTAGAGAAACCATCAACAAAATCTTATCTAAGCTTGAAACAAATCACAACAACAAGACAACCACCAAAAGAGCTCTTCTCCAAGCGTGCATCAACTCTTGGGGTAGGATTTAACTCAAATCATTTGGGAAGTAATCTTGAGCCTTATGGATCTGTTACGGAACTTCTATAGAGGTAGGGTATATCTTTTAGGTCTAAATGAATGAAAAAGAGGGTTTAGATCAAATTTAAAACAAGGATGGTCGGCCACCGCCAAGAAGTACGGGCCGTACTTTTTTGTACGGGTCGTACATGGCACTGTACTTCTCTGTCTGATGAATGGTCTATTACATTAGAAAGTAGACTCTATGAACTTGAATTTATATAGGTTATGCATCCCATAAATCTTAATACACTAGAAGATATTCCCCTCCAGTTGGGCCCAAATCCTATCTAGAATTATGCTTACCTTTCCCCGAGTTTTGACGAACTTAATTTCATCAATTCGCTTGATCTTGAAACCTTTAGATACACTCTCAACACTTGCCTAAAGTCTTATTTACCCCTCATATGGGCGTCATAACTTATTTGAGACTGCATTAATTCTCTGACAATGTAATCGACACGAAGAATACTACAACAAATGGCTTAGCGACTCTTGAATTCTTTAGTGTCTTGTAGGTTGAACGTACTTACTTCATTTATGTCCTCCATGATAACCTCTTCCTTGGCTTACGTTGAATAACTTAAGAAAATTCCATCATACGAATGTACGGGATGTAATGTGTTGTTGTACATAACCCCATCGTACATATATAGGGACATACATATATACATGCATGAGAGTCATTATGAACATTCTGAGCTTGTCGGAGTGACGTAAGGTCGTTACACCTATGACTACCATTTTATAACTAATGTGTCATCAAACATTTCATTTTCATCAAAAAAGTTCATAACAAAAAAAAAAGAGTTTATATGACATGCAAGTGTAATACCCTAAATTAGAGGGGCACGACAGGCACCCAGGCTTAATTTGCCGACTACCAAAATACATGAATCAACTACACACCTTAGCATATAAACGGGACATCAAGGCCGCTATGGCGGAACTGCTAACGACACTAACATGATGTGAATAAATACATAAACAAGGGCCGACAAGCAAACCATGAAAATATTTACATCAAAACATGCGCCGGTAAGGCCACACATGAAAAATGTCTATAAGCCTCCAATAGTGACATATATATCATAATGTCGGGATAGGGCCATTCCATAACCAATATATATATATATATACATACCGACTCAGACTAACACTTCTGGAACAAGTAGAGTGTGCCAATACCATAACTGAATTGAGAACCTACCGAAGAGAGAAGTCAATCCATCTATTTGCACCTGCGAGCATGAAACACAGCGCCCCAACAAGGGACATCAGTACAAACAATGTACTAAATAAGTAAGGTAAATAAGAGCATAAGTAAAGGCGTCAACATAGAGGAAGAGACAAGAAAAATCAACCTGAACTCTTAATTGCCGATGTGGGCTATGATATGCAGTGTGCAATAATATCATAATATATATGTGTGTATATAATGCCGTTGTACATATATATATGCATATATAATACCATCAAGCCTCTGCGGGCATCATCATCTCATCATCATAACCGACTGATCAGTAGTGCTATATATCATATGTGTATATAACGTCGTTGTACATATATAGATACATATATATATATATATACATGCATGAGGGCCATTATGAACATTTTGAGCTGGTTGGAGTGACATAGGGTCAATACACCTCCGACTATCATTATGTGACTAACATACTATCAGATATCATGAGACCAACAAGTAACACAAAATATCATATAAGAAGACATAATCAAAGTGCAGAAAGTACTCCCGACAAGGGACAAGCAAGAGACAATCAATATTTCAATAAAATAAAAAACATTAGCACTTTCTAACATAGAAATGGAGTCATTTTGAAGGGACATTTTACATTTCATATTCATTCAGATCATGCCAATATAAGGAAAAGGTAAGCCTTACATACTTTGTAATCTTCTTTAACAGTTCAACGGACACAAATTTACCTCACTCCTATCTATAACAAGCGACAAAGAACCATTTTAAGCTTATAGAAGCTATTAGTCGGCATAAATGAGTGACAAGTTCATCTATAATAATTTCGACAGCACCCCCCCCTACTTCTTTCACTTTACTCAAATCTTCAACATCAATACTAACATATCTAGCACACAAAACAAACATATACATATACATCTCCAACCCTAAATTCATTAAAATAAGCTCAATAAGCAGCTCAATAAGATTCAACAACACCACTACTTCTCCAAGTACTTATCCTACAATCTTCCATTCAAACAACTTATCTAAGGTTTAGATATGATCAAATCTATGGAGTAGAGGTAGAACTTACCTTAACACAACAAGTAGAAGCTCTGAAACAATTCTCCTTAAGTTGGGAACAACCCACAACTCAGCAACAACACCAAATAGGTTATATTCTCAACATCTACCAGATTTGTAATGAGAAAATTGAGTGATTTAGACTTGGATTGGATTAGGAACATGTGGAGAGTGTCTTGGGGAGAGTTTAGGGGTGTAGGAGGTCTCTTTTGGTCGAATAATGGATGAAAATAAGGAGCCATCACTTAAATAACCAAAAATGCTCGGCCACCGCCTCAGGTATGCGACCTGATTTGCAGTGCAAATAATAATATGCGGCCGCAAATCCCTTCACATTTTCTCTTAAAAAATTTGCCAACTCCATGGCTCATCTATGGACCAAAAGTGCGGGGCATAACCACTTCTGTGGGGAAGAATACTTCGCATATCATGCCAACTTTGTTTATTTTAATCACCACTTATTTCCTTCCATCCGATTAGTCTCAAACTTTCCCAAAACTTACTTAACACTTTACTAAACCGTTATTAACCTTGGGGAGGGATCTCACTCTTTTCGAAACTACATCGGCTAACTTACAGTGATGACGACACCCAAAGTATGGGGTGTAACATCCTTCCCCCCTTAAAAAATCTCATCCTTGAATGTTGGGGCATACATACCAATACAACAACAACAACAATCCCTTAAGGTCCCTAGAGAATTTTGACAGAGTCCCCTCTAAAACTAGGACTATTTGAATCCCTGTAACATGAAGAGAATATCTAACTGAGCCTCGTAAGTCAATATAACACAACAATGTATGTATATAACATCGGATATCACACGACCATTCAACATTAAGTATAATATTTCGAGGCAGGAACTTCTACATGAATTATCACATCAGCTCTTGGTCATGCTTTTCTGTACTCGGAGTATCAATAATTTATAAATAGGTTAGCATCAAGTCTCACATCATGAAAAGAAGCATTATCTTTAAATAATGATCGTATAAGGTCTATAGCTTGGAATGATCAATGGTACTTTATACTTTTTCTCTTCTTCTACTTATTACATATTTCTTTGGTATCTTTATTGTGCCATAAAACTTTTTACGGAAGGCTATCATCTTAGGTGCTTAACTTGCTAACTTGTCGGTCTTAGATTAGCGGTAGGAACTTCTCCACATGATTTGTTACTTGCAACTTGTATATCACCAATGGGTATGATCCGAGAAGGATTCCTAACATACTTTCTTAACATTGAAATATAGAAAACTAGATAGACACTCTAACATTAGAGGCATGTCCAACTCGTAAGCCACTTGACCTACTCGTCGAATTATGTGATATGGTCCAATATACCACTGATTAGGCTTCCCTCTTTCCCAAATCTCATCAAGCCTTTTGTTGGTAAAATATTTAAGAATATTCCACAACTAACTTAGAAATCTAAGTTCTGTCGTCACACATATGAATACAACTTTCTGATAACTCTGAGCAGCCAATGTTTACTTTTGAATAACTTTATTTATTTTATGACTTGATTCATTAAATCAGATCCCATTAACTCTGGTATACTTGCCTCTAACTATCCAATGTGAGTTCTACATTTTTGTTCATACAGAGTTGTGTACGAATTCCTCCTGATGCGTAATGTGCTAGTTCATCATCATATTTAAACTCAATAGGCGGTAAACAGTCGTCTAAAATTTCATTGGGAACCAACACGCGGATTCCTAACATACTTATTGCACCCCATGTTTCGTGCGATGTCTTTATCATAATGTTGTCCGAAATAAGATCGGAGAGGGAAAAATACCTTTAAGAGACTAATAAAGGTTCAGGGAAGTATCGAGTAAGTTTCAGAAAAGATTAAGACCAATCGGATCGACGAAAATAAGTTTTGACAAAATTCGACAAAATGTCATCGTGCAGGGCATTTTGCAAATCGCAGATCATGTCTGCGAAATGCAAATGATGCCACAATGTGAGATCGAGATTTTGGAATCCTTGTCAAGGTATGAGACACCATCTGTGAACCACAGACAATGTCTATGAACCACAGATTATTCCACAAGTTTAAGGTGGTGGCCGACTTAAACACTTATAAATTTGATTTGGCCCTCATTTTCTCTTATTTATTGACCAAACCAGGTTCTTACCATCCATATTAGTTCTCTAACAAGTCATTAAGGTGCAAAAGCTAAACCTAAGTAAATCAACTCAAATCTATCCTTGAAAGTATTGTGAATCACAAGAAAGTGCTTCTATGGTGTTGTGTTGTTGTTGAGGGTTGTTGGGCTAAGTTTAGCTCAAATTGGAAGTTGTCTCTACAGTTTCAAGTAATTATGATCCTCCCTTTCTTTTTCTTAAGAATAGTTGAGTGTTAGGTAAGTTATTTGGATAAAGAACTATAAGATAACACTTGAAAATGATCAAAGATGTTGTTCTTGTTGAGCTATTTTATGACTATATGTATGAGATGTAATGGCTGGAAATTGGTGAAGTAACTTTGGTATATTGTTGTTGATGATGTTCTTGAGTTGTCTTGGTGTAAAGTTGCCATTGTTGAAGAATATGAAGTCTTGCGCATATTAGCTGTCCAATAAATAGTCATAATGAATTGATCTTTTAGTTATCAATCCAATATTGATATGAATAATATTTATTACATAGGTTATCATTCGTAGAGCATATGAGTCTTCATAAGACTAACGTTGGCCAAGCGACGAGGTATGTAAGGCTTACCCTTCCTTCATCTTTTGCATGATCTTGATGAAAATGTCACAAGATGAAACATTTCTTGAACAACTCTATTCTTAAGTATTAGGAGTATATCTATCCTTAATTCTTGATGCATATCCTGAACTTTATATATCCCTTGTTAGGAGTACTTTCTGCATTTTATGATATCTCTTGATATGTGATGTTCTGAACTCCTTGTTGGTTTTACGATAGTTGATACATGTAGACACATAACAATAGTTAGAGGGTAACAACCTTATGTCACTCTGATCCTATGTATAATAGTATTCTGAGGTTATTCATGTATTATATATTTATGTGTCTATTTTATGATATCGAACATCGCTATAGTAGGTCGAGTATGGCACTTATATGTGCAGTCGACTAAAGTTGGGTATGTTTTATAGCCCCAGAGAGTGGCTTGTTGATGATATTTCCCTACAGTGTGGCTTACACACACACACACACACACACACACATATATATATATATATAATTTAACAAAAGCATGCATATCATGAGATATATATGTATATTTTTTAACAAAAGCATGCCTATCATGAGCCCTTGGTGGATGTCTTCCTTATCCCTATTTACATTTTCCACAATCATTTATATTTATATGCCTTACATATTCAATACATTATTTCGTACTGACGCCCTTTGTTGGGGGCGCTATGTTTCATGTCCGCAGGTGCAGATAGACATACAGACACTCCTCCTCAATAGGTTGCTCGCACTAGCAGTGAGTCATCGCGCTCCTTTCTTCCGGAGCTATTGTATTGTGTTGATAGGTTTTGATAGTTATGTATATATTCATTTTTGGTATGGCGGGACCCTGCCCCGACCTTCAGTCACTCTGTATTACTGATAGAGGCTTGTAGACTTACGTGTCGTGTACAAGTTATTTTGTATGGCCTTTGCCAACCTTTCCGATGGTCTAATACACTTATGGTGGCCTTGTTTGCCTTAACATGTATATATATATATATATATATATATATATATATATATATATATATATATATATATATATATTGCTCCCGATTTTGGAGCTACCGTATTCTATTGATAGGTTTTGATAGTTATATATATATATATATTCATTTTAGGTATGGCGGGGCCTTGTCCTGACCTTCAGTCACTCTGTATTACTGATAGAGACTTGTAGACTTGGGTGTTGTGTATAGTCATTTTGTTGGCCTTTGATGACCTTTCTGATGGTCTATTACACTTATGGTGGCCTTGTTGGCCTTGACATATATATACAATAATAACATACCCAGTGAAATCCCACAACGTGGGGTCTGGGGAGGGTAAAGTATATACAGACCTTACCTCTATCTTGATAGGTAGAGCGACTATTTCTGAGAGACCCTCGGCTCAAGACTTGACATATATATATATATATATATATTGTATTCTCTCTGTTTACATGTCGCTATGTCATATCGTTATATAGCTATCGTTCTGAGACATTGTCAGCGCCCAGATCTTGAGATATTTATGATACGACGCAAGGGTGGTACACTCGGGCCGCTAAGGTGCCAAGTGTCGGCCACACCCCCAAGGTTAGGGTGTGACAAACTTAGTACCAGAGTAGGTCTGTCCTAGGAATTCTATAGCTGTGTCTAGGAGAGTCTTATTTGTGGATGTATCGTGCACCACATTTATAGAAATAAGGCTATAGGCCATTTAGGATGATTGCCTTCCTTCTTATCTTAGATCGTGTGTTAAAGCTGGGTAGTAAGAATTTGATTTCCTAATCACTATCTTGTTTATGATTTCAGTGATGCCTATGACTAGATGACAGATAAATAGTAGGAGGTTAGATGTTGAAGTGGGAGAAGGTAACACCAGACAACATGAGCCTCAGAATGAGGCCTTATCTTAGACTTTCAGGACACCACTACCTCCAGAGGAGCCTAGAAGAGTTTTTGCACCTGTAGTTCCTCCCCAAGATACTCCTGATTAGGATCTTGATATGCAAAGTGTAGTTCAGTTATTGACTCAGTTAGTGGCCGCTCAGACCCAATATCAGGTTGTTGGTTCTTCTGATAGAGTTGTTAGTCCGAGAGTTCAGGATTATTAACTTGGACCCTCCGGTATTCATGGGGTCAGACCCGAATGAGGATCCGCATAACTTTCTATATCAGATGCAATGAACTTTGCGTGTCATGCATGCCACCAATACAATATCAATAGAGTTAACTTCTTATAAATTGCAGGATATCGCCATGGTGTGGTATGAGTCATAGGAGTAGTCTAGGGGATCATGTGCACCACTAGTAGTATGGAGAGAATTTCATGAGGTCTTCTTACATTATTATTTTCTGGTATAGCTCCGATGGGCTAGGGAAGATATGTTTTTGCACCTCCAGTAAGGTAACATGAGCGTACAAGAATACAACTTTCAATTTAATTCACCGGCCAGGTATGCTTCTGTAATTGCAGCTGAGATGAGTGATCGGGTGTATCAATTTGTAAATTGTTTGGGACTACATTTGGTTAATGGGTGTACTACTGCTTCCCTGAGTCTGGGTATGGATATCTCCCATATTCAAGCATATGTTCAGAATTTAGAGGATCGTAAGCAGCCACAATGGGTTGATCGAAAGTTAGTTAGGGGTCAACATAAGAGAGCCTGATCTGTAGGTTATTCTGGTGAATTCTGAGGTGGAACCAGGCCATAGTCTTCTAGATATCCAGCTTATGCAGTATCCAGTGCACCCCCATAGTTTTAGGGACCACGACAAGATCGATATGCTTATTCTAGACATGGTTAGTGTTCCAGGGCATCAAGCTCACAATAGAGAGGGGCTTATAGTTAGGAGAGGGCGTCTTTGCCTTATTGTGATCAATATGGTAGGGCCCATTTCGGGCAATGTCATCAGATATTGACTTGAGCTATTCTTGTAGGCAACCATGCCAAATTATGTAAAATTGTCCATCGAGAGGTGGGGGTAGCATGGCACAACCGACTGGGTCTGTAGATGCTTCTTTATCTTCACTACACCCTTCTAGACAAGGTCCTAACCATCAACCGATCGAGGTAAAGGTAGAGGTGCAGCACCTAGCTCGGGTGGTAATCAGAATCGTATTTATGCACTGGTGGGTCGACAAGATGAGAAGTCATCCATAGATGTTGTTACAGGTACATTGTCCATCTTTTCTCACGATGTATATGTGTTGATAGATATAGGCTCTACTTTATCCATTGTCACGCCATTCGTTGCTGGTAAGTTTGGTAGGGAGCCCGAGTTATTAGGTAAATATGGTATCTACGCTGGTTGGTGATCCAATAATTGCTAAACGGGTTTGTCGGGATTGTATATTGATAGTTGTTGGCCATCATACATTAGCAAATTTGGTAGACTTAGAAATGGTGGATTTTGATGTGATTATGGATATAGATTGGTCAGCCTCGTGTTATGCCAATGTTGATTGTCGGATGAAGGTTGTTCGATTTCATTTTCTAAACGAGTCAGTTTCAAAATGGAAAGAGAATTCTGCACCACCTAAGAGTAGGTTTATTTCCTACCTTAAGGCAAGTAAAATGATTTCTAAGGGTTCTATGTACCATTTAGTTTGGGTTCGTGATGCTGAGATAGAACCCCCAACTCTTCAGTTGGTCCCTGTAGTCAATGAGTTCCTAGATATATTCCTCGATGAGCTTTCGCTATAGTATTGAAATTTTGTAGAATCATAATTAGTACAACCAGCTCTATATCCTCTTTTAGGGTGAAAGTTAGGGAAATGAATAAATCTAAGTGAAGTGTCGGTTAATTTAATAGAAGCATGACTAATGAATTCAAGAGATGATATTCTTAAAATTAAGAACTCAATAAAGTCATCCTTCATATGGAGAGATAAGGAACATCGAATAAATGCCCCATTTTCAGGAAAAGTTGGGAGGATACTTAACGAAGGAAAAACGCGATACTTGAGCTTAATGAAAGAAGAGCCCTCGGGTACCATAGTCACATGTGTATTCCCAATGAATCGGAACTACGAGATATAATTACAACTAAATTCCATCGTCTGCAATATCATATCTAAGATGTCCTAAGATGTATCATGATGTTAATGAGCGCACTAATGAAGAGATATGAGAGGGAATTTTATAGGGGTTGTAACTAGTATACTAATAGCTACGAAATCAAGGGCGAGCATCAGAAACATGTAGGTTTGCTTTAGAATATAGAGATTCTGATAATCAATATGGATTTCATTACAAGGTCACCTCGATCTTATCAAAAATTTGATTCCATCTGGGTTGTTATTGATAGTCTCACAAAGTCAACCCATTTCCTACCGGTCAGAACTACTTATTCGGCTGAAGATTATGCTAAGTTATATGCCAAGGAGATAGTTTGATTTTATGGGGTTCCAGTTTCCATTATATTTGTCATAGTACCCAGTTTACAACTAACCTCCGTAGATCCTTCCAGAAAGGTTTGGGTACTCAAGTTAATCTCAGTACAGGTTTCCATCCACAGTAACACGGACAAGACAATTGCACTATTCAGATGCTCGAGGATATGTTATGAGTTTGTGTCTTAGACTTCAAGGAGAGTTGGGAAGCTCAATTGCCACTTATTGAATTTGCTTATAATAACTGTTATCATTATAGTATTAAGATGGCTCCATATAAAGTCCTGTATGGGCGAAAGTATAGGTCTCCGATCAGCTAGTTTGAAGTGGGTGAAGCAAAGTTATTGAGACCTGATCGGGTAGATCAAGCAAAAGTCGATTCAGAAGTAATTGTTGATGGTCTAGAGTTGGTAGAAGTCCTATTCAGATAATCGACTCCAAGACCTAGAGTTTACTGATGGTGATTGAATATCCCTGAATGTATCGCCTATGAAAGTCGTGATGAGGTTTGGCAAGAAAGGCAAGCTTAGCCCCATGTACGTTGGATTGTATAAGATTGTTTAGAGGATTGGCCAGGTAGCTTATATGATTGAATTATGTTACACCATGTAAGCGTTAGTGTAATACCTCATATTTTGGGCATTGGTTTTAAACGCTCGACGCATGTAAAACACCGGAGCCTCAAAACATTTTGGTCATATTTAATTGTGCATATCAAGAGCTCGGTGTATAAAAGAAAAAATTCCCAAAATGATTTAACACTTAAAAGTGGCGACATTAGAAATAATACTTTGTATGTGCCAAAAGTAGCAATGACTAGTATTATATCACATGATCATGATTATAAGTATATGAATTGTGTTAAAATAATTTAATATATGTAATCATATTGTGACTAAGGAGATAATAATGTGTGTGGTTAGTTGAATTTTGGAGTGTAGTGGGAAAAAAAGACAAAAATAGCTAAAGGCAAAAAAGGAGCATACTATATAATTATGGTTGGACACCACCTCATACACGTGGAAGCTTGACACAAAGGGAGGATATGACTCATTTATATCTATAATGATATTCTTACTATCTCTAAGGAATCATATTTCATAATGGATAGTTAAGGAGTGCACCCCAAGGCTCTAAGAAAAGGGTTGGGATTATCTAAAAATTTAATTATAAGTAAATGATGTCGTCTCTTAAAAACAATTGAAGCAGCAACGTATTAAGAGAAGCAACATAATTTTCATTTATGGAGCAACAACGTATCAGCTCTATTTATACAGCAAGGTGTTCACGGGATCAAAATATATTTTTTATCAAGAACAACAACGGGTTTTGTGCACCGCTTCGATCTCGTTGTTCCATTGTGTCGTGTTGTTGAATTCAGGATTTCTTCAAAGTGAAGTAAGGTGGAAGAAGAGGAGTTCTTGGCAAATAAGGTAATAATTCTCCTCCTCTAGTTGAATTCTATTTTAACTAGATCATAGCTAAGTTGAAAAATGAGAAAGTACAGAAATTATACCGTAAATCATATTTGATGTTGTTATTTTTGTGGGGGATGTTTGATAGCTATTCTAAGTTAATTGATGGCTGAAATTGGTGAATTCAAGGTGCTTGTTATTATGCTAAATATGTTTTTATATTGAGGTGAAGGCATAAGAGGGGTAAAGAGGTTAAGTTGATTCCAAACTAAGCTTGTCGTGTTAACTAGTAGTTTTGTTAGTGACATTGTACACTTATTGTTGTGTAGATTTGAAGTGCGTTACAGACTAATATAATTGTATAGTGGACACAAGAAGGCTGAGGTATGTAAGGCTTATCTTTTCTTTCTTTAGACATGATCCTTGAAATAACGACATATGACGAAACATCCGCAAAAGAGAACTCTACTCTCAACTATTTAAGTTATGCTTATTTTATACTATTGAAGAGATTCCATGGCTCTTGTTTATCCCTTGTCGGGAGTATTTTTACACACTATATATTATCTTTCATTATGTGATTTTCTATACTTCTTATTGGTTTTACGACAGATGACATACGTAGCTACATAATGATAGTTGAAGGGTAACGACCTTATGTCACTCTGACTATTCATGATATTTTCCTGATGTTATTCATTCATTATATATACATGTATATATTTTATGACACTGAGTCACACTATAGGTATAGTACTTATATGTGCACACCACTGCAGTTGGATATGATAACACAGTCTCATTTAGGGCTAGGTACAATATAATATTAGCATTTCTCCAAAGTGTGGCTATATATATATATATATATATATATATATATATATATATATATATATATATATATATATATATATATATAACTAAATTTTAGTGATATATTATGCATTTTCATACGCCCACAATAGGTGGTTTGATTCAGAAGATGTTGTCGATATGCTCCCCTTCGGAGCTATTTCGTGTGTTGGTAGGTATTGATTTTGCTATATATATATATATGCATATAATGAGTATGGCGGGGCCCTATCCCGACCAGTTGCTAGTCGATGTCATGATTAGAGGCTTGTAGACTAGTGTCGCATGTTCTGTCATTTGATATGGCCTTGGCGGCCTCTTTTGGATAGTCTGTTGTATCTATGGTGGCCTTGTCAACCTCAATTATATGTATATATATTTTGTTGAGATTCTTCTGCGTGCGGGACCATGTTGCATCTTATCTTGTTATTGTTGATTAGAGGCCTTGTCGGCCCAAGTCTTGCTATGTGTGGTTCGGATCCTATGGTTGATACGCTTGTGCCTTAGGGTGCCGAGTGACGGCCACCCCACCCCTTCACCTCCACCCCTGCGGTTGGGGTGTGACAAACTTGGTATCAAAGCAGTTCTGTCCTAGGTAGTCTACAAGTTGTGTCTAGTATAGTCTTATTTATGGATGTGTTGTGCACTACTTTTATAAATATGAGGCTACAGGATGTTTAGGATGGTTGCCTTATTTCTTATATTAGATCATGTGTTAGAGCTGAGTCATTAGAATTTGGTCTCCTAATCTAAATATGGTTTAATTTCAGTGATACCTGCTACTACTAGATGATAGGAGGCTATTCGAATGTTAGATGTGGAGGTGGGAGAGGGTATCAGTCATATACTATCTGCTAACATAGGGCAGCTTGAGCATCAGGATGAGGATATATCTCAAGCCTCCAGAATACCACCCCCACTACCTCTAGAGGAGCCCAGGGGAGTTGATATACCTCCAGTTCCTCCCGAGGTTGCTCCTAAGAACGATCTCGATATACACAGTGCAGTTCAGTTATTGACTCAATTAGTGGCCACTCAGGACCAATTTCAGGTTCTTGGATGTTCTCACAGAGTTGTTTGCGCAATAGTTCGGGACTTCATTAATTTAGATCCTCCAGTGTTTACGAGGTAAGGCACGAATTTCGATCCGTAGAACTTCTTAAATCAAATTCAGCGGACTTTAAGGGTAATGCATGCCACTTATACTGAGTCAGTGGAGTTGACCTTTTATAGATTGCAGAATGTCGCTGCGATATGGTATGAGACATGAGAGCAGTCTAGGGGACCTCATACCCGATCAGCTAGAGAGAGGGAGTTTGTTTAGGTCTTTTTGCAGCATTATTTTCCAGTGGAGCTCCGACATGCTAGACAATACAGATTTTTACATCTAGAATAGGCCAATATGAGTGTACGGGAATACAGTATGAAGTTTAGCTCTTTGATCAAGTATTCCCCTACTCTAGTAGTTGAAATGAACAATTGGGTGCATTGGTTCATCTGTGGATTTCTTTTCCAACTTCATCAAATAAAATCTATCTAAGACTGTGTCAGTGTTAAATCTAAATCTATCTACGAAATCATGTGCCATCGCGCCCCAATTATGCCATTTCCATGGATCTTGGCTTGTGTACCAGTCAAGTGTTTCTCCTGTCAAACTCCTTATGAACAGCTTCATTATGATGTCCTAATTTTTACCTACTCCAACCAGCTTGTTACAGTAGTGCGGGGATTTCCCTTCCCATCAAATAAGTCAAATTTTGGCACCTTATATCCGACAGGCATCTCAACGTCGGGATGCATGCAGAGATCTCCGTACTCGAGTCTTTCATTCCCCTTGCTTGTTTGGATGTTCTTGAATGCTTCTTTTAGGCTTTGAATTTCTTTCGCCACACTTTCATCGGTTCGTATCCTTGCTTGCCTTTTCATCTCTTCATACTAGTCAACTTCATGATGAGGTATGTTTGGTAGGGTGGTAGCAAAAGGTTGGGCTTCCGTTACATATACCGGTGGCACATACTGCTTGTTGTGGTTAGTGATGTGTGCCATCGGTATTTGTTGGGTCGCCTATTAATTTTGCGTGGGAGGGATATTTTGGACGAGTGGGGTAGTTTGGGTAAGTGGAGCTTGAGGTGCATATGGAGTCGTGAAGGATAATGGATCATTTTGTAGTGGGATTTGTTATGGGCTGGCTTGTGGGTTGATAGGATGTGGGTTAGTGTGACGTGGGCTGGCGTGTTGCAGATTGGTTTTGCTTAGTGAGGGATTTTGGGGAAGGTTTTGGGGAAATGGCGGTTCAGGAGATGGAAAGGAATACAGTGCAGTTGCACTCGTCCTTTGTTCAGAGAGTGGAGTATTGAGGCTGATAAACATGTTGGTGAGATTTCGGAGCCGCTCAAGCTCAGTCCGCATGGTTGCCATCTGTTGCAATAGTTGGGCGAGGTATTCATCCTGGACGGTAGAATTTCTCCCTTTTGAAGCTTCCGGTTCATCTCTTGGAAAAGCGACAAGTCCCAGGCCAGTCTGTTCGGATGCACATGAATAAGTCATTTTGTTGGACGATAGTGCCTTTGATCTTGTGAAGTAAGGGTGTTCCTCCAGTTTCAGTCAACACGAATCAACCTTTGGAGAAATAAATCAGGCAAAAATAAACCTTCTAAAAAAAGTGAAGAAAACCAAGTTAGTATAAGGCGAGTAGTTATTGCTTCAAATAATATGTATAGGGTGGAAAGCAGCAAAAATAGAAAACAGATTATATGGAAATTAAATGTGTGTCCTAATATGCATGGGGTCTCTCTTATGCCAGAGGTGGGCCTAAATGCCAAATATGCGAAATTATGATAGATTTGATCCAAGTCATTAAATTGAAATGCTTTCCGTTGGAAGTAAAAGTTGAATTCTACTGCAATAACAATAATGCATACAATAATAAAACTGATCGACATAACATAAGGTACTTCTAGGACTATGCTTAAATCTCGCTCTCGATAACACAGATGGGGAAACGAAGATGAAGCCCCAACACTGCTAGGTCTAGCTCATGCGTCTTCTAGGTACTGCATTATGTTTTGCATTTGATGCCACACTTCAGGGGTAACGATTGTGTTCCTGAGCCAAAAATTTCTAATCCAAATTGTTATGCAAATATATTTAAAACCTTGTTCGCCTTCGGGACTAGGGTCTATGTTACCGTGATCTTTCCGCAGCCACGCATGATATTCTGGAATACTCTTTGCCTAACTATCTCCAATATCCATTTTATCAATGTTGTCCCATTCATCGAGAATTTTCCATAGCTCTGGGGGCAATGAAGTTCGGCCCGAATTGGATTTCAGAAACTCTCATATTTGCTCGGAGAGAGATTATTTGCTCTTGGCCAAACTGTCGGAGTACACGGAGTGGAGCATATGGTTGGAGGCCTTTCAACCCGATAAGCTCAATATAGTAAATACTTTTGCATCTTATATAGGATTTCTTGATTCTTGGGAGCAACGGGTATTTCCATTGGATCTGATCACTAGTGTAGGAGGCCAAAAACTCATACCAATCTTCGGTGCCGATTGGCGACACAAACCGTTTTGTCCTGTCGTAAAAGCTGACAATTTTATTTGACTCGCTGAACCATATGTCTACCAAGTTCGGGGGCTGATAAAAGTGTTCCGTCGCCCACATCTGCAAGATAAGGTTGCAGCCTTCAAATGGGCTGGTCGACGATAGGGTTTGGGCCGAGAAGGGTGTGGTCGATTTTTGGGCTTGGTTTGGGGGTTTGGTTGGTTTTTATTTGGGAATGAAGGACGAGTTGGGCTTGGGTTGGGGTTAAATGGGGTGTTGATTATTGTGGGTTGGGTAGAATGTTTTGAGTTAACGAAAAATGGGTTGTGGTTTAAAATAAATAGAAAAGGGGTTTAAAATAAAATAAAATAATGATGTGATAATAATAAGAACATAATATTATGAAATGCCTATTGCTTAAAAAGAAAAAATGCGACGCCGTTTGCGAGAATAAAATAACATGGACTATTAGGATAAAAACTATGATTAGGATATTAAAAGGCAAATGATAGCAAATAATACGAATAATAATAATAATGATAAAAATAATGATATTGAGAATAAACGACAATATTAAAGACTTTATTAAAATATAAATACATATATATATTGAATTTTTTTTGAGGTGTTAAAATATTAAAATTGCAAGTAAATATCAGAAAAGAAGGGACAAAATTGGGTGCCAATACATTAATCGATCATGGTTCTACTTTATCGTATGTCACCCAGTTCATTACTGACAAGTTTGATAGAGAACCCTAATTATTGAGTGAACCATTTGCGGTATACGCCAGCTGGTATTCCTGTAATTGCCAAGAGAGTGTATCGGGACTGTATAGTAGAAGTTTCTGGTCATCGCACCTTAGCAAACCTGGTAGAGTTAGAAATGGTGGATTTTGATGTAATTATGGGCATGGATTGGTTAGCCTCGTGTTATGCTAATGTGGATTGTCTGACTAAAGTTTTTCGATACCTGTTGACGAAGTATAAGTTACAAAGAACTAATCGTATGTAGAATTCCCTACTACTACTTCAAGATCAACAAGTTTGGGAGTTAAGTCTAAAGATGATAGCCTCCGTAAAGGGGATATTGGTAGAGTATAGTGTGAAAGAGATGATATAGTAAGTGGAAGAAAAAATAGAGTATAGGCACCCTCAATTGTTTAAAACTAAAGGTTCTACACAACTATGATTCAAATGTAATTCTTCTAGTCATGATTTGAGACTTGATATGGTAAGAAAAGCATGACCAAGAGTTAATGTAATTATTCATGGAGTAAGTTCCAATTCTGCAGTGATATACCCAATGTTTGATGACCGTATGAGGTCTAATATTGTATAGGTTGTGATGCATGGTCTTACAAGGCAAGTTTAGATATCTTCTGGTTGTTCACAAATATACGGATAGCCCCACTTATAGGGGAGACTATGACCAAATTTCCAAAAAGCCTTAAGAAGTGTTTGTATACTCATGTACACCACACATTCGAGGAAGAATGTTCCTATGGGGGTAAGGATGTTACCCCCTGTAAGTGTTAGTGTAATACCTCATATTTTTTAGCACTGATTTTAATCGCTCGATGTATGTAACACACCTGAGCCTCGAGAAATTTTGGTCATATTTAATTATGAATATCAAGAGCTCAGTGTATAAAAGGATGAAGTCCCAAAATGATTTACACTTAAAAGTGTTTCGACGATAATTGAAAATAATACTATATATGTACCTTTGTGTCAAGCTTCCACGTGTATGATGAGGTGTCCATCCATAGTTATATAGTATGCTACTTTTTTGCCTTTAGTTTTTTTGTATTTTTTTCACTACACTCCAAAATTTAACTAATCACACACAAAATTATCTCCGTAATCACAATATGCTTACATAAATTAAATCATTTTTAAGATGATTTATATACTCATAATTATGATCATGTGATATAATACTAGTCCATTGCCACTTTTGAGAATATGACTCATTTATATATATAATGATAGGGATCATATTTCATAATGGATAGTTAAAGAGTGCACCCCAAGGCTATATGAAAAGGGTTGGGATTATCTTGACAGTTAGTTGCAAGTAAATGACGCCTTCTCTTAAAAACAATTGAGGCAGAAACGTATTAAGAGAAGCAACATAATTTCCATTTTTGGAGCAGCAACGTATTAGCTCCCTTTATACAGCAAGGTGATCCAATTTCACGGGAACAAAATATAATTTTTATCAATAGCAACAACGGGTTTTGCGCACCGCTTTCCTCTCGTAGTTCCGTTATGTCTTGTTGTTGAATCCGGACTTTCTTCAAAGTGAAGTAAGGTGGAAGAAGATGAGTTCTTGAAAAATAAGGTAAGAATTCTCCTCCTGTAGTTGAATTTGAATCCATCTAGGGCATAACTAAGTTGCTAAACGAGAAAGTACGGAAATTATACTGTAAGCCGTATTTGATGTTGTTATTATCGTGGGGATGTTTGATAGCTATTCTAAGTTGATTGATGGCTGAAATTGGTGAATTCAAGGCATAAGAGGGGTAAATAGGTTAAGTTTGTTCCAAACTGAGCTTGTCGCTCATCGTGTTAACTAGTAGTTTCGTTAGTGATGTTGTGCACTTGTTGTTGTGTAGATTGAAGTGTGTTACGGACTGCTTTAGTTGTATTGTAGACACAAGAAGGCTGAGGTATGTAAGGCTTACCTTTTCTTTCTTTTAGCATGATCCTTGAAATAACGACATATGACGAAATGTCCACAAAAGAGAACTCTACTCTTAACTGTTGAAGTTATGCTTATTCTATACTCTTGAAAATATTTCATGGCTCTTGTTTATCCCTTCACGGGAGTACTTTTATACACTTTGTATTATCTTTCATTATGTGATGTTCTATGTTCCTTATGATCTTACGATAGATGACATACATAGCTATATAATGATAGTCGAAGGGTAATGAACTTATGTCACTCTAACTTTTCATGATGTTTTTCTGAGGTCATTCATGCATTATATATATATGTATCTATTTTATGACACTGAGTCAAGCTATAGTCAGCCGGATACGACACTTATATGTATACACCACTGCAGTTGGGCACGATAACACCGAGTCTCATTTAGGGTTGGGTACGATATAATATTGGCATTTCCCCAAAGTGTGGCTATATATATATATATATAACTGACTTTTAGTGATATTATGCATTTGCATACGCCCAAGTGGTTTCCCGAGGTTCAGGTTGTTTGTTTACACTCTCTCGCACTTGTTATTATCTTTACTTATGTTCACCTACTTTACATATTCAGTACATTCTTTCGTACTGATGTCCTTTGTTGGGGAGCTACATTTAATGCCTGCAGGTATAGATTGATGATTCAATGCTCCCCCGTAGTAGGTGGTTTGATTCAGTAGCTATTGTCGATATGCTCCCTTTTTCTAGAGCTATTTAGTGTGTTTGTAGGTGTTGGTTTTGTTGTATATATATATATATATGCATATCATGGGTATGGCAGGGCCCTGTCCCAACCAGTTGCTACTCAATGTCATATTTAGAGACTTGTAGACTAGTGTCGCATGTTCAATTGTTTGATATGGCTTTGCCGGCCTCTTTTGGATAGTCTGTTGTATCTATGATGACCTTGTTGGCCTCATTTATATGTATATATATGCTATTGGGCTTCTTCTACGTGCAGGACCATGTTGCATCTTGTCTTGTTATTGTTGAGTAGAGGCCTTGCCAGCCCAAGTCTTTCTACGAGTGGTTCAGATACTATGGTTGGTACTCTCGGGTCTTAGGGTGCCGAGTGACAACCACACCTCCTGAGGTTAGGGTGTGACAAATTACCGCCACAGTTGGGTACGATATTATCGAGCACTATTATGGCTGGTTATGATATTACAGAACCTTATTATGGATAGGTATGATATTACCTAGCCCTAATATGGATGGGTACAATATTATCGTGCCCTATTATGGCCTGGTTGATAATACCAAACCCTATTATGGTCGGGTACGATATGATGAGATTTTCCCCACGAAGAGGCTTGATATGATATTATATGACCCCATAGAGTGATTCGATTTTACTACTATGCATATGATCATGGATATGTCAGTTGTACGCCCTCAGTGGCAGTTTTGAGTTTCATGTTGACTTCTATATCCTTTTCTTGTATTTCATTCTTATGTACATGCCTTACATATTTAGTACATTCTTTTGTACTGACTTCCCTTTGCTGGGATGCTGTGTTTCATGCCTGCAGGAAGATAGATAGACCCACCTCCATAGTAAGTTTCTCAGTTCATCAGTTGGTCATAGCACTCCTCTTCTTCCGGAGTTGTAGTCTATAGAGTGGTAGGCTATGTTGCTTATCTTTATAGATATTTTGGGTATGGCGAGGCCCTGTCCCAATCTTATGACATGTTGTAGTACTCTTAGAGGCTTGCAAACTAGTGGCATTGTATATTTATTTTGTATGGCCTTGTCGACCTCCTTGTTAGTTGTTGGTACTTTTGATATGGCCTTGTCGGCTAAGTTGTCCATCATTACAGGTTATCCTATTTAGACTTCTATTGTGTTTGTCATTTTGAGGTCTTGTCGGCCCAAACAGTTATATGTTCAGGGTATGACACACAAGTGGTATGCTCGAGCCGTTCAGACACCAGGTGTGGGACACACCCCCAAGGTTGGGGTGTGGTAGATTATTACACCTAGAAATGAAGAGAAGTTACCACAATTGGCTATTTCTGATTCCACAAATGCTTAAATAAGTGATAGGATGGAGCCTCAATCTAATGTAGGTACCATTGGATATGTGGAATAAATCCAGTTTGTCACTAATTAGGAAAAACTCACCTAACAAAGTGTTACATGAATTGGTTTCACATAACTACACTAAACCTATGATAGAGTCTTATGAGAAAGAAATCAAAATTGTTGAGGAAGATATAAAATAAAACACTATTCATAATTAGGAAAATGTATACATGCATGCTGATGTTTCACCAAAACAAAATCTAATAACAAGGGTCACAAGAAGGGCAATAAGAATGTCACTAGTATAAGCAATTGCCCACCAGGTGTTACCAAAGAGGATTGCAGCTAAATCTTGTTTTAAATAATGATTAAGTCATTTATATGAAACATTAGATCAGTGAAGACACAAAAGGCCTTTCATAGGCTTCAAATGCTCAATAGACATCAGAAGTTTTTTCTAATAGCATTGATGGAGTATTTTCAACAAGCTAGACATATTTAATAATATAGAAGGAGACTAGGCATGAATGTGGCTAATGCAAATTGCAATGGCAAGATTTGGTGTTTTGTGGCAGAGAATATAGATGTGGAGGTTGTGATGGACACTACTCAACAAGTTACACTGAGACTTTTCTTCCAAGAGTCAAATAAGAAGATGATTTGTACTCTTGTATATGCTAAGTGTGATGTCACTGAGAGATTACAATTGTGGGATAATTTGTATAATCTTGCTTATAACATTAATGATCCCTGGATGATTGAAGGGGACTTCAATGTAGTGATGAATGAAGATGAAAATATAGGGGGAATCCCAATTCAGCCACAAGATGTAGAAGACTTTACCTTCTATGTGAACTCCTGTGAGCGTGAAGAAGTTAGCTTTAAAGGGAGCCCCTTCACATAGTAGAATGAAAGAGTTGCAGAAGATTGTATATTTGAAAGGTTACATAGGATTTTGGCAAATAGTCAAATGCAAAATTGGTTCAGTCATATTGAAGTTGAACACTTGTCAAAACGGGGTCTATCTAGATGAAGCGGAGAAGTGTTTGGGGATATCTTCAAATAGTTGAACATTAGAGAGGAAATAGTGAGAATAAAAGAAGAGCTATTTGAGGAAAATCCAAGTGATATGAACATAATTGTCCTGCAACAGGCTCAGGCTGAGATGAAAAGTTACTTGTATTTTGAAGAGCGTACTGGAGACAAAAAGCTGGACTGGATTGGTTTGTAGGTGAGGATAGAAAAATAAAATTGTTTTTATAATTTGGTGAAAGGGAGAAGGAAAATTCTATAGATCAAAAGAATTCAGGACTCAAAAGGAACATGGATTGAAGAAGACATCTTAATGGATGAAGAAGAAGTGAAGTTTTATAAAAAAAAAAAACAATTCACTTAGAAAGGCAATGATCATGTTAGTGATAACCTTCTATCACATGTTCCACAAATGATAGACACCGACAGAAATGAACAGTTGTGTAAACTACCTAGCATGGAGGATGTCAAGAATGCAGTCTTGAACTTAGATGGCGTTAGTGCTAGTGGCTCGGATGGGTTCTCATGATTATTTTACCATTATTTTACCATTCTTGTTGGGATAAAATAGAATCAGATGTATATCATATGTTGATTTCTTTTCTTTCAAGGTCACACTCTTACTAAAGCCATCACTCACACCAACCTGGTGCTACTGCCTAAGAAGGATTTGGTGTGAAATTACTCATACATAAGACCTATAAGTGTAAGTAACTTTATCAATAAGGTGTTGTCAATGGTGGTTCATTAAAGGTTGGAGATTGTGTCTGATCTCTGCTAATCAATAAGGTTTTGTCAAGGGTAGCAATATCATAGAAAATGTTCTTTTGACACAGGAAATTGTAACAGATATCATAAAGAAGGATAAATTTGCAAATGTTGTGATGAAGCTAGATATGGCAAAAGCATATGATAAAGTATCATGGCCATACTTAACCAATGTTCTGAGCAGGATTGGTTTTGCAAAACTGTTCATTGACATGATATGGAGACTCAATGCAAATAACCGGTACTCCTTACTATAAAATGGTCAGGCAATATGTTTTTTCACTCTACTAGAGGTGTTAAACAAGGAGATCCATTATCACCAGCTCTGTTCATCCTATCAATAGATGTTCTTTCTAGAGCTCTTAATGCAGTATTTGATAGTAGCAGTTGTGTGGTATATGGGATGCCAAAGTGAAGTCATAATATTAATCATCTCTTTTATGCAGATGATACTATAATCTTTGCATCAACAAATAATAGATGATCATAGAAATTTTGCAAGAATATGAGGCTATATCAGATCAATTGATCAACAAAGAGAAGAGTGTCTTTTATATGTACCAAAGGGTAGCAAAATAGCTGGTTCAGCAGGTGGAACAAATTACAGGTTATACAAGAGAACAATTCCTATTGAAATATTTGGGATGTCTAATTTTCCATGCCTAAAAGAAAAAAGTGTACTACAGTGAGCTTATCAAGAAGGTGAAGAACAAGCTTCAAAGATGGAAAGGTAAGTTGTTGTCATATAGAGGTAAGGCAGTTCTCATCAACATGTTTTACAAAGTATCCCTATCTACATTTTATCTCAGTAGTGCCTACAAAATATACCATTAATGAACTTCATAATATTTTTATAAAATTTTATTGGAGTAACAAAGAGGAGGGAAGAAGTAGGCATTGAGTTTCATGGGAGAAGATTTGTTTGCCTAAAGAAGGGGGGAATTATGATTTAAATCACTAAAAGATGTGTCTAATGCTCTCTTTGTCAAACTGTAGTGGAGATTTAAGACATCAAACTCTTTATAGTCAACCTTCATGTGGAATAAGTACAGTAAGAAGATTCAGCCTAGTAAAGTACAATGGAAATGAGAGTCTCAAATATGGAAGAAGATGATAGAAGCAAGAGACCAGGTGAATCAGCATATATGGTGGGAACCAAGAAATGGAAATGTGATGTGTGGGAGGACAATTGGATCAAACTTGGTGCACTTGCACAGATTGTACCAGCAGACTTTCAGAGAGATTGCAGTATAGAAAATATGTCATATTTTATGAACTTAGAAGGTTGGGATACTCAAAGACTACAAGCAGCTCTACCAACAGATATTGTGGATCTCATAGTTATTGAATTGTGTATTGTGAAACTAACAGGGGAAAAGGATAAACACTGGTGGATGCTTACCATCATAGGCAAATTTATTATAGGAAGTGCATGGACCCTTTTAAGGCGAAAAGGACAAGATTCAATGCATTTTTCAAGGCTGTGGATAAAAGGAGTGTCATTCAAAATATTCTTTTTCTTATAGAGGTTGTGGAAATTTAAATTACCGGTAGATGATGTATTTAAAAAGAATAAAGATTGTTATTGTATAAAGGTGTAGATATTGTGAAATTCCACAATAAGAAGAAATAATGCAGCATCTGTTTTAACAAGAGAATTTGCAGCAGATATATGGTAGTACTACACTTCTGCAACTGAGATTATTGGTCTAATGGTTCATATCCATCAGACAATAGTGAAATGGTGAAATATTCAATGTGCTTCAAAGCTCAAACCAATCCTGCAAGTAGCATCAACTTTTATATGTTGGAAACTATGGAAGAGAAGAAACTCTGTAATGTATGGAAGAAATATGAACAAGAAGAAGGTGATATGGGATAAATCAGAATCTTCAGAATCTGATAAGAACAAGATATTTTTGGTTGAAGAATATTCCATACAAATGGCCTCATATGGTTCAGTACTTGGAATGACACAGACCACGAATTGGTTACAATGTGGTTTAGTGGAGGTGTCCAACACCAGGCTAGTATAGGTGTAAAACAGATGGTGCTTCAAAGGGAAATCTAGGACTTAGTTCAGCACTCTTTTTCATAAGAGATGAGTTGGGAGATCTTATATATGCTGGAGAAAGAAGGCTAGCTGACGCACCCAATATTACTAGAAAATCACATGCAATACTTGATGAGATAGAGTATTGTATAAATAATGAGCTATTGTCTGTTGTTATAGAAAAAGATTCTCTAACCATGGTTAATATAATTCAAGGAGAATGGGAAGTACCATGAAAAATTAGCATGGAGATTAACAAGATCAACTACTTGAGAAATAGGGGACAAGTGTAGTTTGCTCATATCCTTAAGGAAGGAAATGCACATGTAGATTATTTTTTTGCTAACATGATTTTTGATTTTGCTAGTATAATATATTTTTCAGAACTTTCAGGACTTCCCAATGGAAGCAAAAATGATTCTCAATACAGACAAGGCAATATTCCTTGTTTCAGGTTCAAAACATACAGAAATAGGAAGTCAGGCTGAGAAACACCTTTGGATTACTAGGAAATCAACCATTACTAATACATGGTTGATAACATAAGGAGTAGGCCAATTCAGGGTTGCAGGAACATGACAAGGCAATAAATATTGAGATTTGAGAACAGAAGAATTATTTGGTTATCTAAGACTATCCTATCTAATGTGTGGTATTAACATTAATGTTCATTATGTTAGCAGGATTTCATTAGACAACCTAAATAGAGTTACAGATTCCTCAGCATAACAAAAATCATATGGAAATAAACTGCTCATAAAAACTAAAAAGGAATAGCACATAGTAGCAGACTTCAGAAGCAGATACTTCAACAACAAGCAAGGACTACTCCCATACTTCTGTTTGAATTATTTTCATTGGAATTGATTCCACCATAGAACCTGGTGAGAGCTTTGAGGTGACTGATAGTGACATCAATCCAAAACAGAAGATCATGTTGCAGCACTACTACTTGTTAAATTTTGTTTCTGTTCAATGTTTAATTTTCTACTTATAGGCATAGGATAACCTCTTCTTTCTTTTTTAATCTCATTTTGTAAATACTTTGATTTTGTTGGAATAAAGTACCAACAACATGTTGCTTTAAAAAAATACAATATTACACACTATTATACAAAAACTGGCATCATCTTCTTCGTTGAATACAAGCACTAAGTCCGTCCAAAACACCTCAAAATCTACATGAAATCACCCTAAAATTCAAATTTAGGCTCCTCAATACATACCCGATCTTTTGCAACAATACCCACTTGAAACAAATCTTATTTGCGGAAACCTGATTTTTAAACTTTGAAACATCGAGCTTTAACAATGTCGTTCTATGGAGTTTCTGCTTTCCGTTAACCTTCTCAGCCTTAAATTAATGAAAAATCACGTGTTTCAGCTTCAAACAACATTCTCCAATAGATTTTATTCAACAAATTCGAATCTAATGGGGGTAACGAACAATGGAGATATACTTGGACAAAAAACAATAAAGAAAGCAAATAAAATAATGTTATAACCAGTGCGAAAAAATGAGAAAAAAGATCATAGAAGATATATCAGGACGAACAAGGAAAACATAAAATCGAATGTGGAGGTAATAGACAATGTTAGATTTACCTATTGAAGTTGGAATCAGAGAAGAAGAACAAAGGAATTATACTGTGAGCGTTGAAAACGGTGAATTCTTAATGTGGGTTAACTGATGCAAAGTAATTTTAACTTTACAAAGACAACAAGCTCGCGACTCTAATAGAAAGAAAGGGTAAGCTCTCTGCTCTATTTGCTTGTGTGGGTCATTTTAAGAAAGAACCTCAAATATGGGCCCAATTTGGTTGTAATTGAGCCCGAATTAATATGCAGTGTAATTAAGTCATATAGATATTGTTGGAAATTTGCCTTTGGCGGGAGTTGCGTCCGACCAACTTTATGGCTTAAACACTAGTGTTCCGCATGTTGGAGAATTCGGTTCTTCACACGTGCATAATCTACTAAGTAAGTAAATGACCGTAGGGCCAAGGATCGTCAAATTTCGTTGAGAAATGAAAGAGATATTGATCCACGAAGTGAGGTGTTTGAAGCATGGAAAAGTATGGTATTGAGACCAATTCTCCCTCATCGGTGGGGGAAGAAAGAATTGTTTTGTTTATAAGTCTCAAAGTTGGCTTGGGGTTTGGGACCCCAAGGGGTATACCATGTGTTTAAAGGATGGAGGACCTAGATGTGCTTCGGTTCGAGGAAATTCCACACGCGCGCCGCCGCCGCCCGCCTGTCCGGTCCAGATCCGAGTCCGGGTCACGGGCTGTGGGTTGTGCTTCTTCTGATATTATCTTTTTGGACCAGAATTGTTTCATATGTACAGTTTGGTCCCTGAAGTTTCAAGAAAGTCAAATTGGGCAGAGAACTTTGCTATATGTACAGTTTGGTCCCTGAAGTTTCAAGAAAGTCAAATTGGGCAAAGAACTTTGTGGTTTCTGGAACGTCAACCAGCACTCAATTCAGTCATTTATTTTGGCTGAATTAATCTTCCTAAATGTCAATCCGTTGCACATCAATTCACCATTTATTTTGGTGAATTACTACCTCCATAATTGTCATTACTTGGCCAGTAACAACAATTATGTGGGCAGTTGGTAAGCCTCTCCTTCAACTATATAAATGACCATTTGCACAATTGTTGAGACACACAGAAACATACAAACAAAATCAGTTCTTCCTACTACCTTCCAGCATCATTTCATTACTCAAAATTCTTCATGGTAGCCTTGAGTTTCCTTTGCTCATTTGTTCATTTGTTGTTTTATCTTGGGAGACAATAGTCTAGGACGTAGAAAGGAAAAATTCTTCACGGTAGCCTTGAGTTTCCTTTGCTCATTTGTTCATTTGTTGTTTTATCTTGGGAGACAATAGTCTAGGACGTAGAAATGATACATACGGGGCAATATTGTCTTAAAGACAAAGTGCAATCACTCGACTCAGCATACCAAAAACTGTTCCAGTTTCTTCTTCAAGTTTATTGTAATTTCAGTTTGTTGTAATATTTAGCAGTTACTTATTTCCGTTTCCTGCACCATTGTAACCAACAGATATTACTATTTTTAGCCCATTTTAAATGTGTTTTACTCGAATAAACTTGGTTCAAAATAAATGTTGGTTAGAAAATCAATACAACATTAATTATTCTTTTTTTTCAAAATTTTCTTTGCTCCAATAAGTGATCACTACAATTTACTAAAAATATCTTAACAGGTTACTTACTCATTTTGAATAGAATTAAAGAATAAATTAGTCAATCAGTTTTTATGATTAATGCTATTAAAGATTTCATTAATGGGCGTGCCAAATAAAAATTAACAGGAGTGAGTAGTAGCTGCTGGGTTATTAGTTATTACGTGTTCAGATATCAACAACACAGAAATAAACCTATACATAGACATAGGAGTATAATCTTCTTTTTACTAAGACATAGTACTCCATAAGAATTGTACTTACAAATTAAACAATCAACCAAAATTTCTGAGCTCAAGCAAATTATGGCTATATTTTCTCCTTATTATTCAATCCTTTCTTCTTCTTTTTTGGGAAGATGCAAGTCGTTTTATTTCGCTCAGAAAAGTTAAAAGCTAGGGGTAAATGTATAACTTAACAGGATGTTAATATTATTTACTCGATGGATACTGCAAGCATATATAGAAAGAAAAAGAGAAACCTAGAACTGGAGCAGACAGTGAGGTACAAATTGGAATTTGAATTATGGGTAAATAATAAATCGGTCATATTACATTGTTTCTTTATTTTATTTTGTTAGGTCGACACGAGGTAGGGAAAGACGCTGGAGAACATGGGTAATTTTTTGGAATTTGGATTTATGGATAAACAAAAGTTAGTCGTTGCAATTTCTGTTGCGTGGTCCCCATTGATCAAAAAAACAAAACAAATGGTAATGTGGAATTTCTGTTGAGTGATCCCGGTGTCGTAAATACAAAATAATATTAGTAATTTATGTGATACGTTTCGAATTTTAATAATTACATAATAAAATTGCAATTAAAAAAATTACATTCTTAAAAAAACATGTTCTAGTTTCTTGATAATTTCCTGTGGTTCTTCGTGAATCTCTCTCGTAGTCAAGTCAGGCAGCTAGCAAAGCGAAAGAAGAGAAGGCCCGGAAAGAAGTCAAGGTGAAGTGTGATTCCTGGTCTTGCTCGGGTCACGAACTCATTCCTACGCGTAAGAACAGTTTCAAGTGTGAAAAAAAGTAGTGCCATTCTCGTACTTGATCTCTTGAAATCCTATGAAAGAGCAGGTGGAATTGGTATTTGTTGGTCAAATTAATCCACGTCGCTTCCACCACCACCTTCGGATAAGATTTCGTTGTAGTTTTCGTCTTCTTCTTCGTTGATCTCCGGTTGACCGCACCTTCTCCGCTCCGCTCGTATCCAATATCTGAATAATACTACAATTTCCAAGTTGTCTCCGGCTAATGAGTGTCTGTGGTCTCCTATTTGATATCTGCCGGCAGAAAAAGCGCTTTCAGACGCAGTTGATGACGCTCGAATGTTCAAAACATCTCGGGCCATCATTGAAAGTGTCGGAAAGGTCTTCTCATTCCCCCTCCAGTATTTCAGCAAGTCTTCACGTCCTTCTTCTTTAAGAATTGCTTGGTACGGTACAGAACCATGCAAAACAAAAATATCGAACTCGCTAATTTGGTTAGTAGCGGTACGGCCGCACATTTTATTTCTGAGGCTTTCAGTACTAGTCGCAGAAACAACATGTCTTTTGTGAGGTTGTGTTGAAGATGAAGAAGATGGTATGGAAGCCGGTAAGTTACTAGCACTTTCTTGTTGGTAAAACCTATATATTTTTTTGCATTGGTCTTCTATGCTAGACAATACTTCTTCTTTAGTTTGTTCAATAGGTGGTGGGTGATTTGGATTTTTTAGACTTGGAGGTGGTAGTACTTCTATACAATCGTAAATAGTTTCAATAAGTGATTTAGTACCGTCTATTTTAATAGTCGGATTTAATACAGCACCAATAATATAAATAGTGGGAATAGGAATAAAATATTTTTTTATTTTGATAAACATTTTTTTAATAGCTGCCATATAAGCTGGTTTTTTCATATATTCACTAAGTAATAAAAATATTAGAGTTATATAAAACAACATAGTTGAAATAGTAGGATAATATATACCGGAAAATTCTTTTGTTGCTTGAAAACATTTCTCTAAAAATACAATAAGTTCAGAAATTTTTACCGAATCGCTATCTACAACCATATCAGCTGGATTTTGATTATGGGAGTTAAAAAAATAAAGTTATAGGTTTTCTATAGTCATAAGCAGCAAGTAGTTGCTCGTATAAAGAATTCCACCTAGTGGATACTTCTTCTGGAATTTTTCTATAAGGTAGTTGGCAATCGTGACAAGTTTTTTTATATTCTTTTCTTCGTTGTATTTTATTACTTTTAAAAATAAAGTTTATAGCAAATTATATTTTACTAAGAATGTCTTCAAAAAGTGATAGACCATTCTTTACAATTAAGTTATATATATGACACACACATTTTATATGAAAATGATCTGGAAAAGATGGAGTTAAACTATTTTTAAAAATTGTAATAGCGTAATTGTTAGAAGAAGTGTTATCTAATGTAATAGTCATAATTTTATCGGTTATTCCATAATAATCGCACACTTGATAAATATTTTCTGCAATAAAAGTACCAGTGTGCCTATCATCTATATATCTATACGCTAAGATACGTTTTTTCATAGACCATTTATAATCTATCCAATGACAAGTTACCGTTAAATAATCATGACCGTTAGTACTACGACCTATATCAGACGTGGTAGATACTTTGCCATTAAAATGATATAATGAATAACGTAAATATTGTTGATATTCATGTGCGAATTTAAATAAATCTCTCTTAACAGTTGATCTAGGAAAATCGTTAAAAGCGGGATTATATATATCTCTAATGTAATGAATAAAACCGGGAGATAAAGGAAATGAAAAAGGCAAACCCTCCACAACAACTAATTTTGATATTGCTTCCCTATCTCTATGTTTATTGTATGTAGGGCCTACAATTCCCTCCGTCATAGGGTTAATTTGACCATGTACTTGGTCCGGGACAATATCAGTATGTGAACCTTGTCCCGATGGAGCGGGCGTTTGCGCACCCGGTTTTGAAGCCTGGTATTGGGCATACCTAGCTGGATGAGCCCTTACTACGTGTCTCATTAAACCCCCCGTCCCACCGTGACCTTTTCCAGTTTTAAATTTTGAAACATCTTTACAAATTTTACATCTAGCTACTTGATTCTCTACGTCCCTATAAAAAATCCATGCATCTGATTTTAATGGTCGTTTTGCTGGACCTCGTCTCATACTAGGGGGAATATGAGGCATTTCAGTTGAAGGTGCACTAGTGGGTGTGTTGTCATCAACATTAGTGGGTGTATCATCTAGATCATCGTCTAAATTAAAGTCTTCTTGAGTTTTAGAAAATAGCTCCTCGTCTAAATCTAATGGTATTGTAGGAAAATGTTCAGTATCAACAAAATCATCCTGTGTAGGAATAGGATGACTAGAAGAAGTACTCTTGCCCTTGTTGCCCCTACTAGAAGAAGTCTGACCCCTATCCGTAAGCATACGTTTAAATCCTTCCATTATAAATTTATAATTATACTAATAAATAATTAAAGTAAATGAAATTAAGTGCGGTAAAAGAAATAAACAGACAATAATAATTTAATGAAGGAACGAATGTACCAAACGCCGACGTAACGTCGACGTGTAATCGAGAGGTTGAAAATTGAAACTTTGCTCGATGGACGATCCTCAAGCTAGTTGCCAACTTCACTCCCAATTCCCAAATGAATAAATAAAATTGAATATTTAATAAACAATGTAGACTTGTAGAGAGATAGATTGAGAGATTGTAGGAAGATTTATGAGAAAGATGAAAAGAAAATGAGTTATTTATAGTTGAAAAATTGGGTTAAAGTGTAAATATAATAACTTATGGGTTAAAAATAAATATTAAGGGGTAGAGGGGTTGGGGGAGGGGGGGGGGCCAAAAATGGCCGTTGCACAACGGCCAAAATGTAAAATGATCGTTGCACCAACGGTTATTTTTGCAAAAGGGAGGATTACGGGCGGGATCGGGTCGGGACTAGCGGGACTGTGGCGGGCCGGGACGGGTCGGGACGAGACATTGTCCCGTCCCGGTTCGAGTCCCGCTACCAAATAATTAATTTTTTTTACTACTCGGGTTCGGAGCGGGACCGAGGCGGTGTCGGGCCGGGACCGGGCCGACCCGGCCCACTGTCCAGCCCTAGATATTATAAAGATTAAAATTACGTGAAGAGTGTTTCAAATGGCTGCTATTAAGAGCGTGGAAAGAAAATTCAAGTGGGGCCACCATCCTGACAAAATTGTAGTGTGTAAAATTTGGTTTTCTGTCCAGCCATGGAACAGTACACACACTGAACCACTGAAGTACAACATCTACAATGCACAGACTCTACAATTTCGTAAAAGCCGCTATGTAGGGAAGCACACATGTGGACCAAGAGTTGTGTGCCTCTAGCCTCTTATATAGAGTAGTAAAAGATACTTATTTTTCTAGATTCATTTTGGATATACACAACAAATAATTTTTTGATTTTATGTATATCAATTCACCACGTTAAAACCCACCTCCTCCTCATGATAAAATTACACATTGCATGGTATAAAACTTGTAAGTAACAATTAATATAAGAGAGAGCGAAATGAAATTTTCTTTCTATTAAAATTTTAACATTACATCTTTTAATTAAGTATTTTTTTAAGAGAAAATACATTTTTCACCCATAAACTTGCATCAAAAACTTACTTTATCAATTAAATTTTACTTGTAATTATTTAACCCCCACCCCCTATTCTTGTCGATAATGTATTAAATATCCCCCTAAGTAGAGAGTGTGTACTCGTCTTCTTGTAAGCAAGTGAGAAGGGAAAAAACTGATAAATAATACACATGTCATTTTTTAATGGCCAATTTATAATTAATACTCTTAATTTTTTTTGATATATTAATATATCTCAAAATCCTTTTGAATTAAGGAGTATTAGCTATTATTCATAAAGAAAAAGAGATCATAGCGTATGTGTTTTAAAATTTATTATTACAAAAAAGAAAACATTTATAAATGTTTTTAAAAAGCCAATTATATTTATTTATTTTCCAGCTAAAAGAGCCAACCTGCTAATCTATTATCTACTCACTACATGTATTTGGACCCGATACTGGAATTGACCAAAACGGTTGCACTGAACATTCTTAACTATTAGCCGGAAAAACTCTTTTGTCTTTGATGCGTGGTTGAGTTGACATGGTGGCAATTATCTTGACAGAAGCTCTATTTGGAGCTTCTTCTTGTACTGATTTCAATGGGTTTTTTTTATCAAATTACCTCTGCTGCCCTTGTTTTTCATCAAAATTTTCACTTTCTCAGACAGTTATGGTCTTTATCGTAAACTGTCTTCAACCAGTGGTTCTTGCCCGGACGGCTCGTAGAATCACATCATATAAGAATGGCAATAAGTGGTAGACGGATGTTTGGTGAGTACCACTGAAATATATGACCCAATAGCGAGGCCAAAGGATATTTCTCGAAAGGACAGACAGTCGGAAAGATTGTAATGGTAAGGATACCGATAACGAGACTAGAATGGAACCCACAACAGTATGATCTCCTTGAAGAGAAAGACTATAATGCTTACACCCTTCCAGCCGTAGGCATAAGACCCCGATGTCCAGAAGTGATGGTACAAGAAGTATATTAAAACAAGGGATCCTTAAAATAATTCAATACAGAAATATAAAGGTTAAAGGATCAAGTGGTGGGTTAAGAGGAGATCTGATGCCCCTTAAGGAGGGAATCCCGAAGCAGTAATAAATAGAAACCTAGCTATGATTTAAAATTTGAATATGTCAAACACTAATGCCGCCACGAATACTAGCAAGACACTTAAGGATAGGTAAGGGGGAGTAAGGACGAATGAGGCCCGATGTGAGCATATAACGAGATGATAAATGGTTAACAAATCTGAAGGGTCAAGGTAGACATACGGAAAGGAGTTAAAGAATAAGGATGATGAAATAAATATATGAGGAGGTGAATAATGGTAAACTTTAGATTTGTTGAATTGACTGAAAACTCTACGACATGGATGATATAATCAACATAAGGTCTAAAGGCATTGGTTGCAAAATGGGCCTGATTCAATAAATAAAGGTAGAAACGTTAACTCAAGTACGATGACTACGCTGATCCTTGCAGTGATGCATCCTCCGATGAGGAAAAGGTAGGACGAATACCTAAGAACAGGACGATAGTGTCAAAAGTTTCTCTTTAGAAAATGTATATATGACATACCTAGTGAAAGGATGATCGAATGGGGCGTGTAGAGAATCTTGAAGTTATTGGTCAAGCATTGCGCTCTTATTACAAAATAAAAATGTTTCTTTCACAGGGACACAGGTCCAAAGTAAGCAAAAATAGAGATGCCTAAGAGATAAGGCTGGTTAAAGGGGAAGATGTCAAGGGTAAGAGAATGTCTTGGTACCAGCACTTAGACAAAAGGGAAACTAATGTGAATAGTAAGGGAACGACACGCATCGAGAAAAGATGCTAAGCAATTGTGGGACACGATTAAGGAATGATGAGCTTATTCGCATAGCATCATTTGTAAAAGTATTCGGGATGGAGACGTTAAAATAAATGAGAGGTACTGACATTATATACAAGGATATGATTGACAATATGGTCATGTAACATTAGTGAGGAGGTAATATGAAGGCTAAAGGAAAGAGTCGACCCCAAAGGATAATAGTTAACCAGCAGAAATAGGAGTTGATGATGATAATTCTATGAATTAGAGTACAGGAGAATCCTTCCTTATATTAGTAGCTGGAGGAATACCAAGATAAGAATATTGTAACAATCCATCCGTCTAGAACCCATTGAGATGTAGCATGAGGTGGAATAAAAGTAATGATGAGAACTATATTAAAATCAAAAAATTGGTATATTGGTTGCCAGCCGCAAGGAGATGTCCACCCGAAATTAGAAGAAATTAGCTAAGGATTATTGGTTGGCACGAGAGTTGTTAAAGGTTATCTTATTGTTATCGTAAGCCATTCTGATCTGGAAGACTAATGCATAAATGGCTCATCAGTTCGCACCATGACAGTCAAGACTACACATATGATCACAGGCTAAATGACAACTTATATCGAGAGGATTACTCATTTTCCATCGGAGTTATTTCAAGTTATCTTTCAAGCGCTTTCTCTTTGGTAAATGACTTTTGAAGAACCAGTTCGAAAGGGACTTTAGGTGTGCAGGATTAGCACTACCTTCGTCCTAATGGGCCAATTAAAGGTAAAGTTCAACCCACCGAAAACATGTTGTGAGCTGACGTATTAGACTTGAAAGGAAATTAGAACGATCGTCTAAGGATTGATAACTACCATGCGAATTTCTACCAGGTTGATATATAAGGCGTTGTGTAGGGAAGCTGAGCAAGATTCCTATCGAATAACAGAGAAGAAAGTGACTTAAAGTAGCGGTATCGGGTTTGATACATTAGAAAATTCTCGGGTTAATGAAAGGATGTTTTAAAAGACTTAATGGCATGAGTGGGATGAAACTTAAAAAAAAGGATTTAGTACGAGACGTTCGCGGACGTAGTACCAAAACTTGACTGATAAATGCAATGACATATAGTCTGGGTATAACTCTAACCGTGGAATTTACATACCTGGTTCTTACGTTTTGATACTAAGGGCATCGATTGGGGATGCACTTCAATTTTTGCCTTGATGAAAATATAGAAGTAGAAGAGGATTTATTGAATGAAACATTTTAAGGACCAGCGAGTTTCTCTATAAGCTACACCTACATGTGTGACAATATGACTAAAGTAAGGAAGGAATGTATGAGAACGTAGAAGGGAGGTAGAAGGGAAGAATAGAAGAACATAAGGCATAATGAACTCAAAATATCCCCTCCTGACCTATGACGATCACTGTGCAATGACTTTTTTGTTACATCCCTACTTATGCTCCATGCCTATGAACTTCTATCTTATATGTTTTATCCTAGGTGGAAATCGTAATAAAAGAATGAAGACATAGCTCAAATTTCAGGATATTGTGAAGAGATATGCAACCATGTGGGATCGATATTGTGATGATATTGCTTATGTAGCCTGTAAGGAGATAGTTATGACATTTGACTGCGTGACAGGTTGAGATAATCCTATTTACAGAGGAAACCCTGCCAACATTTCTGAAGAATATAAGAATCGCTATACCCGAGTGATGATGTCCTAACATGAAGGGCGAATGTTCTTAGGGGGGAATGATGTTACACCCTGTAATTTCATATATTGAATATACCTTAAGATAGGGAGCATAAGACAAGAAAGAGGATTCCCTTGGGAAATAACTAAGGAATGATCGAGTGGAAACCCGAAGAAGTCGTAAGAGTTTAATAGCCGCTAAGCCTTTTGTGCTTGCAATCCTTACATGGATTATATCGTGTCAAGCCGATGTAATATTAAAGGATTTATAATGGTCATAAAAGGATAAGGAAGGCCTTGGTCCAAGATTGGAAGTATAACTAAGAGATTTTGAGTTATACACATTGTTTCGTGCGCGTTTAAGAGCATAGTTAATCGATTTGAACTCTGACGACTCGAGCCTTGTTCCTAGGGTCACATATGACTTATATGAATGTTAAGAAGGTATACAGAAGGTTGGTAGTCACACGGATTAAAGGAATCACATTTTGGTAAAGTTTGGTAAAAATTTGACGATTCGCTAAGAATTCTGCCCCATTGAAGTTGATCCGCTTTGCGGAAAGCGGATCAAGCCATGGAATAGACACTAAACTTCCCCACCACACTACCACCATATGCATTAGGTTCTGCCACCATAAATGGTGGTATGCGACTCAGAACTTGCCGCATATGGGAGGCGGTGGATGATACTATTTAATGCTAAGATCGGTGACATCTTCATTTTATTTTATTTCTGACCAAGACACCTCTAAACACTCTCAAACACTTCTATAAGGTTTCTAGATCATCAAGGACTCATTCCATACTAGTTTTAGGAGGAATATTTCATATATCATTATAAAGCTTGAAAATCTTCTTGGTAGCAAGATAGAGTGAAGGATCTTCTTGAGCTTGGAGGAGAATGTCTGCTACACATCTTCTTGGCTGATTTAAGGTAAGATGTTGACGCTCTTAACGATCTCTAGATTCTCTGTGGGAATTATTTATGAAGATAACTTATGGTAGTTAAGCTAGAACTCCATGAAATAATTATTATGAGTCTTGGATGGTTCTTGGGTAAACTTTGATATGATCTTAACTTGAAGTTGAAGGATGTGGTGTTAGGAATCATGGGATGTATCTGGTGATCTTATGGTTGTTGTTGTTTCTATTGATGTTATGCTAAAGGGGAGTTAGTAACATGATTGGTAACCATGAACACCATAACTAGAAGAATATGCCCTCTAGGTGCTCGTCAAATTGCTCTCGTGAATCGATTTCTAGTTTGTTGACCTTATCTTGATCTAAACCCTTTATTTTATGTAGCTAATCTCTCGTTAAGCATCCGAGGTTTCTGAGACATTGTTAACTAAGTGAAGCATGTATATTAAGGCTTACTCTTCCTTTCTTTTGGCATGACCTATGAATAATCGTAACCATAACAACATCCCTTCAAAAAAAACTCTATTCTTAAAATTGGAAACTTGTGAAAACCATTGTTTCATAGTGATATTTCATGATTCTTATTATTATTTGTCGGGATCACTTCCCGCCTTGATGGTATCTTGTATTGTATGCCTTTCTTATGATCCTTATTGATCCTCAGACAATTGATACAGATATAGTTACATAACGATAATCGGAGGATAACGACCTTGAGTCACTCGGATCATATCTATAATGCCCTTCAGAGTCATTGCATGCATTATATATATATATATATATATATATTTATTTATTTATTTTTACAACACTGCGTCGCACTATAGTCGGTCGGGCAACACTTATATGTGCAAACCACTGCAGTTGGGGAAGTTTATGATGATGATATCCCCAAAGAGCAGCTTAATGATGATGAGATAGCCCCGATGTGTGCATATATATATATATATATGAGTTTTAAAGCAAAGTATGCATATTCCTTGACTACATAGGCACTCAGAGTACATGTTGTTTCTCTATTACTCTATTTACAGTCTTGCATTCAGTTACAGCTTCAGCTTTATGCTTCATTTATAGTATTGCACTTGTTTAGAGTATCAACCTTACATATTCAGTACATCTTTCGTACTGACGACCCCTTACTGGGGAACTGCGTATCATGCCTGCACGTACAGATAAATATTTAGATGATACCTCACAGTAGGTGATTCGACTCAACTGAAGGTTATCACACTCCTTTCTTCTGGAGCTTTTTAGTGAGCTAATAGGTATGGTGGTTGCATATATGTACATAGTTGGGTATGGCGGGGTCCTATCCTGACCAGATATTATTGACGTACTCTCTAGAGGCTTGTAGACAGTCATCTTGTACATAGTAGTCCTATGTGTCCTTGTCAGCCTTGTTGTATATCCATGTATGTTGGGCCTTTTCTGCGTGCAGGTAATAGTGTCATCTAATCAGGTAATCATTCATCAGAGGCTTTGTCGTCCTATGTATTATTGAGTATGCTACAGGTAACTTGAGTGGTACGCTCGGGCCTTAGGACACCAGGTGCATGCCACACCCCCAAAAGTTGGGGTGTGATATTATAGTGGAGATGTTATTGCATATTGTACTATTTTTGGTTAGTTCTTGAGTTATTAAATGGATGGAATCATGGATAAGGACTTGTAAATAGGCTGTTATTGTTGTTGTTATGGA
Organism: Anisodus tanguticus; assembly: GCA_034509755.1. Lineage (NCBI taxonomy): Eukaryota > Viridiplantae > Streptophyta > Magnoliopsida > Solanales > Solanaceae > Anisodus > Anisodus tanguticus. The sequence continues at coordinate 12,710,471 of CM067561.1, forward strand.
CTGGGGAAAATATGGAAAATAGGGGAGATGTTGTTGTTTGATTGTAAGAAGAACTTTCCCTTGATTGTTGAATGATATAGTTGAGTTGCTAGTGATGTTTTAGTATGTTAGGACTGATTTTGTGGTATATGGGTATATTCTTATCATGTTAAGTTGTTGGAGATGATATAATTATATTTATGTATGGTTGATGGTGTTATAAGAATTAGAAAGGAGGTAGGCCTGGATAATCACCGTAGAAATGCTTGTAGAATGAGTGTGTCGCTCATTAGCTAGTTGGTGTGTTCTTCTTGTTGATGCTAGTCTTTTTTTTTTGTAGCTTAATTATGGAGGAGGTTGGTTTCATTGTCTCCGTTGTAAGATTGGCTTAGAGGTATCTAAAGGCTCTTTCTTATTTCTTTCTTTGGCATGAATCCATAGCAAGTTTTCCTCCCCAAAAATGATTCCAAAGTAGAATTCTAGAGACGTTCTGTTAATGTATTTTACGCCTTCATATGCTTTCTATTGATAGTGCCTTGATGACAAAAGCTTCCTAAGTCTATTAGTAGCCTCTTGCTCCATTCGAAAAGTGCATATGAGCCACATCAACTCCCTTAGAAGAACTCCTATAGCATATGACTAGTGGTAAGAATGATAAGAGATTTTTACTTGATTGATGATTTGTTAGTGATGATGAGATGAGATCTTTGGTTGTTTGTTAACGTTGTATGTTATGACAGACACGTACCACATACAAGTCCAGGGACCTGGTATTACTTAAGTGTTAGCCTATCATATATGGGCATGACAGCATGGTAGATGACGGATTGCTAGTTCGGAAGTATGACTAATTAATCGGGAAAGAGATGATAGTACCGGAGTGAGCCCGGAGAGCATAGACTCATGAGTCTGGTAGCTAGCACATGCGTATGAGACCTTGCGATGACTTAGTATGATAGTTACTGCATGTTTATGTGATTTGTGTATTACTCCCTCCGTCTCAATTTATATGATGTAGTTTGATTGGACACGAAGTTTAAGAATAAAAAAAGATTTTTGAATCTTGTGGTCTAAAAAAAGCCAAAGATATTTGTGTGGTTATAGATCATCTCGTTACGCGCAAAAGGTAAAGTTTAAAGTTAAATTATTTCAATAGAAAAAAATGTGTCATTCTTTTTTGGACTGATTAAAAAGTTTAGAAAGGTAAAGCTATGATGAGAAGTGATGTATTCTTGATGGTAAGTTTTATGTATGATCTTACAGATTCCACTTGATACTTGTTGTATGATATGACCTATGATTTTATGGTGATTGGTATACCAGTCATATTCAATTATTCCTTCAGTATTCTTTCATGTGGTTACAACATTTGTTTATGATTCTTCAAATGCCTTACACACACAATTCATTCTTTCATACTGACGTTCCTTTTGCCGGCGACAATTTCATGTTGCAGGTTTAGATAGACAGTTCGAGGACCTCAAGAGTAGATAGTTCCAATTCCAGCAGTTGATCGATAAGACTCCATATCATCCAACGTGCAGTCGAGTCTAGATGTTACTTGATTTTGTTGTATATATAGACTTCACGGGTAGGCGAGGGCCCTGTCCTGATCATGTTGTGTATGTCAGATGTTCTTAGAGACTTTTGTAGACGTATGGATACATGTGGTCAGTTAGGTAATGTCAGTGAAGTGTATGTGCAGGTTGAGGCCTTGTAGGCCCAAGTGTATGATATATATATATCAGTTGTATAGGTTGGGTTACTCGGTCACATAAGGCACCGGGTGTGACAGAAAATGTATCTTCTAAAGAACTTACACATCACCCGAGCATCATTAGTCCTAGTAGGAATTGACTCTGCCCATTTGAATACGTAGTCATGGTGTTCAAAAACTTAAACTCTAGCCTGGATTTTGAATAAAGCAGAGAAATAAAGAAGTGCGTTTCTGCCACCATATAAGTTTGAGACGCTTTTGTCCAAATAATATCTCTGCATGAAAAAATTACTAAATTTCGATATGTTTTGAAATTATGGTTTATTTTCTAATATCATTTATAAAAACATAATTCCCGTCCTACCTAGTTAAGCGCTCGAATTTAGGACTTAACCCCCACAAAGTCGATGTAAGGTTAGCCCGAACTAAATTAGGAAAATTTATGGGGCTTTACAAGATCATTTCATAATCAAATAAATTACATTTGATTTTGTGCTACAATCCTACTGATGGTATGCCTAATTTGCGTAGATTGTGAACTTAAAATGTATAACTTATTATAACTAATAATTTGATTTTTTGTGTATGTATTAAATTTTATACACTAAATCATTAACTATATAAGTAAATAGACACAAACAAATCAATGATCTTTTAATGCAAATTTCTATTAAGAGAATAAATAATTATTATTTTTAAATCATGATTAATAGTATATATCCTACCGACCTGATCTCAGTAAAAGTGGGAGAAAGAATATACCCTTTATTCCTTTTCCCCCTGAATGTGTATATCCCACACGCTAGAAAGTAGAAACACAAAAAATATTCATTTGCTTTGACTTTATCCTGTACCGACTTTCCGAAAGTCCCATCTCATAAGAGAAAAGAAGAATTGATAATGAACACAGGCGTCGGCATGCATGAAGAAAGTAAGATATGGTCAAGAAGATGAGTCAAAATTACTCAAAAAGCAAGTATTCTCGTAGTCTTGGGGCACTGCAATTATTCCTTTTATTTAAGCAAAGCCAAACTTATAAAGTGATGGGGGGGCATAGCGAATCCTTGTATTTCAAGTAATCTCCCCAAAAGCCAAACTTATGATATCATTATTCCACGACATATTCAAAGCAATTAATCATTAACCTAATCTTATCTTATCTTTGTTTTGTGAAAATAAGCCAAGGCTACCAGCAAGTATATTGAATAGTCCCAGTTTTTTACCAGAATTTAAGTACATACATGAAAAGATGGACTCAAAGGGCAAAAGCTAGTATATCGGTTCGTTTACCTGTTTATCAAGAAAATATATAAGAATTTTGTGATTCTAATCCCATTGACCATGCTTTTCCTACTTTATGCAATTTAGTAAATAAGGAATATAAAAATGTTACAAAAATTACTGATTATATATCTTATCTTTCATATATGATTATAGCATTATAGGTGCTCACTATAGTGTAAATTAATTGGCGTCTGTAACTTTCTAGAAAAGGAGGTTAAACATGTGTGTGTTTTTCACTATACCTCAATTAAAATGCTGAGGTATTTTTTTCATATATATATATATATTCAACGTTGAATAATAATATCATCGTATATTTAAAGCCCCATTGGTGCAGTTAAAGGAAATTGCAATTGCTGGTAAACGAGTTTATTTGTCTTTTCGGGTGATTCGATTCAGTCAACTCTTTCTGACATTAAGTAGATAAATGGATAGGAGAGCTTTCAACGAAAATTTATTTGAAGTCTTATTTATTTTTGCTATGTTTTGCAGAGCACAATGAATGATGATGAATAGGAGCATGATCTTTTCGAGCCAATGAACAAAAGGATGAAATGTTTAGTTAACTAAATCAAGTTAATTAAAAGTATGCTTTTGTATTTTTTTATTTGACCTTCTTACTTAATACAATATTCTTTTTTATGGTGATGCTAGAAAAATATATATCTTCTTACTTTTATAATAGTATAAATAAATGGGAGAACCATTAAACCTTCATTTACCTCTTTCCACTTTGTTTTTGTTTATGGGGAAGTAGGGTGTAAGAGAAAGTTAGGAATGAATCTAGATTTGATTGACTAAAGAAGATTACTTTAAAGAAAGTATCAATTCAACTAAAAGATAAAGTAACTAATTTACCTATTCACATAAGTTTAATATTTGAATAAAGTAAACAGATTTGAATTTTGATTTGAAGCTAAAAACCAAGAAAAGTTGAATAATAAAAAAAGCTATATTAAATACATTGAGAATAGTAGGCTTAGGTATTAAAATGTTACATTAAATTACATTAAAGGGGATAGTGAGCAAAGATTATATGATTCATTTACTTTAGTTTCATTTAGATTTTGTTATTGAGTATATTGTATTGAGAAAAAAGATGACAATTGAAATTTAATTAGAGCAATACTATCAATGTATTCAAACAAGCCATATCACAATTTAACATGATTAATATTTTTCGCCCACTGCGTGAATACGTATTGTAGTATCACTAAAATGAAGAGGTAATCGGAAAGACAATTGACAGACATGTCCTCAAAATACACGTTATCTTAGATTTACGACGACTAGAATATGTAGTAACCCAATTTTAATGCTTGCCGACTAATGATTATATAATGTAATGATTATTTCTTATAATCTGGTATCGAGGCCATCTTATACCCCTCGATTAATTTGATGAGGTATCTACTATCTTCCACCAATAATAGATACCGAATAACTCTATCCAACAAGGCTTGAATAGATGAGAAGACACCACCTAGTTTTTTTTTGTTTCCGGTGGAATTGAACCGAAATCTCATGGTTGTCAACCCATTTCATTGACATTTAGGCCACAACTTTAGGTGCTAGGTTATTCAATTGATATTTATACAAATATCCTTAAAATGTGAGATTAGGTGAATAAGCTCTAATATAATTTATCATTACGGAAATGACTCATGATTATGAAACGTTAACTTTGTGTACTTATGAACTACTCCCTCTATCCAATTTATGTGGCACCATTTTTTTTGGTCTGACGCAAAAAGAATGTCACATTTCTATATATTGAAGCAAATTAACTTTATGAGATGATTTACAGTCACACATTTATATATTGGACTACACATTTTAAAAGTCTTATTTTTTCTTAAATTCCGTGTCAATTCAAATGATGCCACATAAATAAGAATGGATGGAGTACTACTTTTAAACAGTAAATTTCAGGCGACATTAACTTTTTTTTGGTCTCTCGATGAACTTGATGCTCCCTCCATTTATTTTAACTTATTTATTATATTAAAATACATTTATTTTTATTTTTATTTGTCCAATTTAACAAATCAACACATAATTTATAACTTTGTAATTCCTATTAATTTTGTCCTTATCATTAATTACAATCAGTTCTCAAAAAATATTAAATTTATTATATTCATAAGGTGATATATTAAATTTATCATTATATTTTTTTTTTTTAAAAGGTGTGCCAAGTAAAATATAGACAAGTAAATTGATTAAGGGAGTATTACTTAACGAGTTGTAGTATTGGAGCATTGATGCTTACATTTTCATTAGCGCTCATTACAAAAACAAAAAGGGGCTTATCTAGTTGCGCATTAACTACTACTTAGATAAATTGAAAATTTTTAGTAGCTCAATTAGGTTACTTTCATCTCGCCGGTGAGGATTCGATTCTCCACCATGTAATCCTTTTCCCAATTTTTCCTTCCCATGCCCCCTTTTAATAAATAAAAAGTTTTTTTAAAAATACTAACTAGATAAAAAATTTATCGTAATTGAGGAATCTCTTTTTTCTAGGGCTAGCCAGTGGGCCGGGACGGCCCGAACCCGACCCGACCCCGTCCCGAGCCCGCCCCGGTCCCGCCACGACCCCGCTAAAAAAAATAATAAATAACGGGGGCAGGACTCAAACTCGGGACGGGACAATGTCTCGTCCCGCCAGACCCGAGCCCGCCTCAGGCCCGCTAGACCCGACCCCGCCCCGACCCCGTCCCGAGCCCGACCCCAACCCCGCCCTTTTCCCCCCTTTGCAAATATGACCGTTGCACCAACGACCATTTTAGATTATGGATGTTGGACAACGGCCATTTTAGGCCTCCCCCCCCCCCCAACCCCCCTACCCCTTAATATTTATTTTTAACCCATAAGTTATTATATTTACACTTTAACCCAATTTTTCAACTATAAATAACTCATTTTCTCTTCATCTTTCTCACAAATCTTCCTACAATCTCTCTAATTTCTCAATATATCTCTCTACAAGTCTACATTGTTTGCTAAATATTCAATTTTATTTATTCATTTGGGAATTAGGAGTGAAGTCGGCAACTAGCTTGAGGATATTTCATCGAGCAAAGTTTCAATTTTCAACCTCTCGATTACACGTCGACGTTACATCGGCGTTTGATACATTCGTTCCTTCATTAAATTATTATTGTCTGTTTATTTTATTTAGCGCACTTAATTTTATTGTCTTTAATTATTTATTATCATAATTAAAATGGAAGGATTAAAAGGTATGTTTAAGGGTAAGGGTGCTTCTTCTAGTAGGGGCAACCAGGGCAAGGGTACTTCTTCTAGTCATCTTATTCCTACACGGGATGATTTTGTTGATACTCAACATTTTCCTACAATACCATTAGATTTAGACCAGAGCTATTTTTTACGGAACTCAAGAAGACTTTAATTTAGACGATGATCTAGATGATATACCCACTAATGTTGATGACAACACACCCACTAGTGCACCTTCAACCGAAATACCTCCTATTCCCCCTAGTATGAGACGAGGTCCAAGACAAAACGACCATTAAAATCATATGCATGGACATTTTTTGATAGGGACGTAGAGAATCAAGTAGCCATATGTAAAATTTGTAAAAATGTTTTAAAATTTAAAAGCGGAAAAGGTCACAGTGGGACGGGGTTTTAATTAGACACGTAGTAAGTGCTCATCCAAGCTAGGTATGCCCAATACCAGGCTTCAAAACCGGGTGCGCAAACGCCCGCTCCATCGGGACAAGGTTCATATACTGATATTGTCCCGGACCAAGTACAGGGTCAAATTAACCCTATGACGGGGGGAATTGTCAGCTCTAAATACAATAAACATAGAGATAGGGAAGCAATATCAAAATTAGTTGCTGTGGAGGGTTTGCCTTTTTCATTTCCTTCATCTCCCGGTTTTATTCATTACATTAGAGATATATATAATCCTGCTTTTAACGGTTTTCCTAGATCAACTGTTAAGAGAGATGTATTTAAATTCGCACATGAATATCAACAATATTTACGTTATTCATTATATCATTTTAATGGCAAATTATCTATCACGTCTGATATAGTCGTAGTACTAATGGCCATGATTATTTAACGGTAACTTGTCATTGGATAGATCATAAATGGTCTATGCAAAAACGTATCTTAGCGTATAGATATATAGATGATAGGCACACTGGTACTTTTATTGCAGAAAATATTTATCAAGTGTGCTATTATTACGGAATAACTGATAAAATTATGACTATTACATTAGATAACGCTTTTTTCTAACAATTACGCTATTACAATTTTAAAAAATAGTTTAACTCCATCTTTTCCAGATCATTTTCATATAAAATATGTGTGTCATATATATAACTTAATTGTAAAGGATGGTCTATCACTTTTTGAAGACATTCTTAGTAAAATACAATTTGCTATAAACTTTATTTTTAAAAGTAATAGAGTACAACGAAGAAAAGAATATAAAAAAACTTGTCACGATTGTGGACCACCTTATAGAAAAATTCCAGAAGAAGTATCCACTAGGTGGAATTCTTTATACGAGCAACTACTTGTTGCTTATGACTATAAATTACCTATAACTTTATTTTTTAACTCTCATAATAAAAATCCAGCTGATATGATTTTAGATAGTGATTGGGTAAAAATTTCCGAACTTATTATATTTTTAGAGAAATTTTTTCAAGCAACAAAAGAATTTTCCGGTATATATTATCCTACTATTTCAACTATGTTATTTTATATAACTCTAATATTTTTATTACTTAGTGAATATATGGAAAAATCAGCTTATAAGGCAGCTATTAAAAAAATGTTTGTCAAAATAAAAAAGTATTTTATTCCTATTCCCTCTATTTATATTATTGGTTCTGTATTAAATCCTACTATTAAAATAGAGGGGTACTAAATCACTAATTGAAACTATTTACGATTGTATAGAAGTACTACCACCTCCAAGTCCCAAAAATCTAAATCACCCACCACCTATTGAACAAACTAAAGAAGAAGTGGTGTCTAGCGTAGAACACCAATGCAAAAATGTATATAGATTTTATCAACAAGAAAATGCTAGTAACTTACCGGCTTCCATACCATCTTCTTCATCTTCAACACAACCTCACAAAAGACATGTTTGTTTTCGCGGCTAGTATTGAAAGACTCGAAATAGAATGTGCAAACCGTACCTCTACTACTAACCAAATTAGCGGGTTGGATATTTTTGTTTTGCGGGGTTAATGTACCGTATCAAGAAGTTATCAATGAAGATGGACATGAAGACTTGCCGAAATACGGAGGGGGAATGAGAAGACCTTTCCGACACTTTCATTGATGGCTCGAGATGTTTTGAACATTCAAGCGTCATCAGCTGCGTCTCGAAAGCACTTTTTCTCGCAGAGAGATATCAAATAGGAGACCACAGATACTCATTAGCGGAGACAACTTGAAAATTGCAATATTATTCAGAGATTGGATACGAGCAGCGCGGAGAAGGTGCAGTCAACCGGAGATCAACGAAGAAGATGATGAAAACTACAACGAAATCTTAACCGAAGGTAGTGGAAACGACGTGGATCAATTTGACCAACAAATACCAATTCCAACTGAAGAACCACAGGAAATCATCAAGCAATTAGAACAGGTTTTTTTGAGAATGTAATTTTTTTAATTGCAATTTATTATATAATTTGCAACTTTTGGACAACACCACAAAGTTGCAATTTAGATTTTAGACAATTGTATTTGTATTACAAAAAAATGATATGTCTATTAAATAATATAAGAGGCACAAAAGCAACTTTGGGATGTTTTTATTACACTATCTTGTTTTCTTTATTGAGTTCTTTTTATACATATGTTATTTAAAAAAAAAAGGAAAACCCGCCGTACCCGCCCCGAGCCCAACCCCGCCCAGACCCCGCCCCGACCCGATACCGACGGGATCGGGATCGGGACGGGACTGGAGCAAGTCCCGCCAGACCCGACCCCGCCGGACCCGACCCCGACCCCTTCTCCCGTCCTGCCCCGACCCCGACCCCGCCAGACCCGAGCCCGGCCCACTGGCCACCCCTACTTTTTTCTATATGTTGTTTTATGGGTGTTGGGTTGAAGGATAGGCGTTTTAGGATTATTGTTTTCACACAATTAAAAAAACAGCAACTGAATAATTGTGGTCAAGATGCCACTGATATATTAATTTAAGAAACTACGTCTAGGTTTTTGTTACAGGATTGTCCATTATGACGGACTTAAGAAATAATTTGTAATAAAGCAAAACCACACCGATCCAAAAAAGTGCTCTGACTTAATAGACCACTTCGTTCATTAATTTTGGTATGACGTGATGGAAACAAAAAAAATATTTTCACTGGTTTGTTTATATAGATAAAAAAAATTGAACCAAAACTAAAGTTGGCCAGTGGGCCGGGACGGCCCGGTCCCGCCCCGACACCGAGTAGTAAAAAAAAAGGGTATCGGGACTTGAACCGGGACGGGACAATGTCTCGTCCCGGCCCGCCCCGATCCCGCCCGTAAGCCCCCATTTGCAAAAATAACCATTTTTGCCCTCCCCCTCCCCCAACCCCCCTACCCCTTAATATTTATTTTTAATCCATACGTTATTATATTTACACTTTAACCCAATTTTCCAACTATAAATAACTCATTTTCTCTTCATCTTTCTCACAAATCTTCCTACAATCTCTCTAATCTCTCAATCTATCTCTCTACAAGTCTACATTGTTTACTAAATATTCAATTTTATTTATTCATTTGGGAATTGGGAGTGAAGTTGGCAACTAGCTTGAGGATCTTCCATCGAGCAAAGTTTCAATTTTCAACCTCTCGATTACACGTCGACGTTACGTCGGTGTTTGGTACATTCGTTCCTTCATTAAATTATTATTATCTGTTTATTTTATTGAGCACACTTAATTTTATTATCTTTAATTATTTATTATCATAATTAAAATGGAAGGATTAAGATGTATGTTTAAGGGTAAGGGTGCTTCTTCTAGTAGGGGCAACAAGGGCAATGGTACTTCTTCTAGTCATCCTATTCCTACACATGATGATTTTGTTGATACTGGACATTTTCCTACAATACCATTAGATTTAGAAGATGAGCTATTTTCTGGAACTCAAGAAGACTTTAATTTAGACGATGATCTAGATGATACACTCACTAATGTTGATGACAACACACCCACTAGTGCACCTTCAACTGAAATGCCTCATATTCCCCCTAGTATGAGACGAGGTCCAGAAAAACGACCATTAAAATCAGATGCATGGATATTTTTTTATAGGGACGTAGAGAATCAAGTAGCTAGATGTAAAATTTGTAAAGATGTTTCAAAATTTAAAACTGGAAAAGGTCACGGTGGGACGGGGGGTTTAATGAGACACGTAGTAAGGGCTCATCCAGCTAGGTATGCCCAATACCAGGCTTCAAAACCGGGTGCGCAAACGCTCGCTCCATCGGGACAAGGTTCACATACTGATATTGTTCCGGACCAAGTACAGGGTCAAATTAACCCTATGAATGGGGGAATTGTCAGCTCTAAATACAATAAACATAGAGATAGGGAAGCAATATCAAAATTAGTTGTTGTGGAGGGTTTGCCTTTTTCATTTCCTTCATCTCCGGTTTTATTCATTACATTAGAGATATATATAATCCTTGCTTTTAACGATTTTCCTAGATCAACTGTTAAGAGAGATGTATTTAAATTCGCACATGAATATCAACAATATTTACGTTATTCATTATATCATTTTAATGGCAAATTATCTATCACGTCTGATATAGTCGTAGTACTAATGGCCATGATTATTTAACGGTAACTTGTCATTGGATAGATCATAAATGGTCTATGCAAAAACGTATCTTAGCGTATAGATATATAGATGATAGGCACACTTGTACTTTTATTGCAGAAAATATTTATCAAGTGTGCTATTATTACGGAATAACTGATAAAATTATGACTATTACATTAGATAACGCTTTTTTCTAACAATTACGCTATTACAATTTTAAAAAATAGTTTAACTCCATCTTTTCCAGATCATTTTCATATAAAATATGTGTGTCATATATATAACTTAATTGTAAAGGATGGTCTATCACTTTTTGAAGACATTCTTAGTAAAATACAATTTGCTATAAACTTTATTTTTAAAAGTAATAGAGTACAACGAAGAAAAGAATATAAAAAAACTTGTCACGATTGTGGACTACCTTATAGAAAAATTCCAGAAGAAGTATCCACTAGGTGGAATTCTTTATACGAGCAACTACTTGTTGCTTATTACTATAGATATCCTATAATTTTATTTTTTAACTCTCATAATCAAAATCCAGCCGATATGGTTGTAGTTAGTGATTGGGTAAAAAATTTCGAACTTATTGTATTTTTAGAGAAAATTTTTCAAGCAACAAAAGAATTTTCCGGTATATATTATCCTACTATTTCAACTATGTTGTTTTTTATAACTCTAATATTTTTATTACTTAGTGAATATATAGAAAAACCAGCTTATATTGCAGCTATTAAAAAAATGTTTATCAAAATAAAAACATATTTTATTCCTATTCCCTCTATTTATATTATTGGTGTTGTATTAAATCCGACTATTAAAATAGACGGTACTAAATCACTTATTGAAACTATTTACGATTGTATAGAAGTACTACCACCTCCAAGTCCAAAAAATCCAAATCACCCACCACCTATTGAACAAACTAAAGAAGAAGTGTTGTCTAGCGTAGAAGACCAATGCAAAAAAATATATAGGTTTTACCATCTTCTTCATCTTCAACACAACCTCACAGAAGATATGTTGTTTCTGCGGCTAGTATTGAAAGCCTCAGAAATAGAATGTGTGGCCGTACCGCTACTAACCAAATTAGCGAGTTTGATATGGAAGTTTGAGACTTCATATGGGAGGCTTATCAATCCATTTAGACAACGGGAATTTGAGGACAAATTCCTCTAAAGAATGTGAGATTGATGTAAGAAAGCTCGTGGGCTTAAAATCCCAACTTGAGTCGTTAAGTAGATAGCCAAAGATGCCAACAAATAACCATCAACCTACGGTTAAATTCCTTAAATGGGATGAAATGTGGAGTAGGATGAACGACATCATGTGAAGGTTTAAGAAGACAACATTTTATTTCGGCTTTGTATGTAGGTCTTGGATGAAGACCATGTTTATTTTTCTTTTAGTTTATCTTTTCTTATCTTAGCTTTTAGTTCTTCTTAGGACATAGTTAATGTACCATGTAATAAGACAAGGTGACTAGGACAAGGATGTAAAAGGAAATGGTATGACTAGGCCGTGTGGCTAGGTCGTGTGAAGAGGGTTAAGCCGAGGTGACAAAGGGACAAGAATTATCTATAATATGAGGCTTCCAAGAAGACAATTCATGAACCGACTTGTTCAAGTATTTGGCTACATGGAGGACACCAAGAAGATGACGGATTGGTCGAAATATTCTCCCATTCTCATTCGGCCAAGGCACATATGCAAGGAATGGAAACTTCCAAACATATTTCAAGAAGATGAGATTTTTGAGGAGCCAAGTTCATGCATTCTTCTACATGGAAACCACAAAGGGATGTGAAAGAGATTGGGTTCATCCTTGTCCCCAAGTAAAACCAAAACCTTTCCCATTGATGGAGTTGAGGCTGAGAACTTCCTTGATCCTCGAGCAAGCCGAGACCCTTCCCATTTGTCCATACTTGGCCAAGAGGTTCAAGTAGTTTGTGTCCTTTAATTTGTCTTCTATAAAGGTCCATGTATTACTATAAATAGGACCTTTAGGATATTGTAAATTGCAGTTTTGGATGAATAGAAAATTTTGAGTTTTACGCAAACACTAAAGTATTCAACTTGTGTGTTATCTACCTTAGTTGGTCCTTGTGTGGGCCTTCTGTTCTTGTGTGAACCAACCCCAAGCCAATGGTCTATCTTAAGGTTACCGGTCACCCTCACTTGGTTAGTACTCGAGCTTGTACTTAGAAACCTCGGTCTAGTCCTTGTCCAATTGGCCAAACTCATCTTGGTGTCGACTCGAGCATTAAAACCCTCGTGTCATTATCCTTGCTATATCGACCGTCCTACACGTGGATTGCACTTGGGTTTGCACCTAGCATCTCGTATTCAATACTTGTCCAAACCAATATCTTCCTTCTATCACCATATCCCAAAATACTTCCCTAACTTCCACCACAAAGGCCGCTAATCGAAACCCCACGTATACAACCGTCCAAACCTGACTACACCAAACTGTCTGCATAACGCACCTTATCGAGAACCTCATTGTTTCAATTTTGTTCCATCGCCTTGACACCATCATACCACCAAGGTCCGACCATAAAAATAACCCTCACGTTTCTACAATGGCCCCATAAAATGTCTAAACCCAACTCTCCCTAAAGCTACCCGAAACAACCACCAAACACCACACTGCCGACAGAATTCGGGAAACCGAGAACCCCACTTTCCAGACCATTTTTGCATCAACTCATTCCCTGCCAAACTCTGACCTACTTATCCTCACTCACTCCTCCTTATATACATCAGATTGGTATCAGAGCGAGACGTTCCCATCCCACGCCTTGATGTCATGTCTAACCTAAAAGAAGAACTTTGACGGTTCATGCATGAACTATTTGCAGAGCAAATACAACTCTTGAAAAGGGAACTTGCGAGACATACCGTAATTAATAATGTCAAATACGGGGTTATGCAAATCAGCCCAAGTCATGAGAAGGGCAGTACCTCTTTCGTTAATCCACTATATGATGTTGAAGAAGAGGACAATACCACATTTAATAATCCATTGTATAGTCACGAATGTAGGGATTCTTTTTTTATGGAAAAATCTGTAATTTAAGAGTTCTTGGAAGAAGATATTACTCTTGCAAGAGAGCGTGAAAATTTAGTACCCCAACATGTGTTGAGTGTTCCACTTAAAGTACATGAATAGACACAAGGGGAGAAACTATTTCACACGCATTGCAAGGTAAATAATAAAGTGTGCAATGTGATTATTGACGAAAAAAGTGGTGTCAACTTGGCCTCCGTGGAAATGGTGGACAAGTTAAAACTACCCACCCGCAATCATTCGAAGCCATATGATCGATCTCTAATGGGTGAACAAGACGAAGGGCTAAGAGTAGTACAACAAACTCTTATTAGCTTTCGGATTGGAACGTATGAAGATAAAATATGATGTGACATCCTCCCTATGGATGCGTTTCATATTTTTTGGGATGATCGTGGCAATTGGATCGGAAAATGCAATATGATGAAGAGAATAATATTTATTCTTTTCAAAAGGATAATAAGAAGATCTGATTAATACCATTATCACCTTGTGAGGTGAAAGAAATAAAGATCCAAAGTGCAAAAAATTGCAAGGAGAAATCTGAGATCCGCTTGCTTGAGGCACGAAAGATAGAAGAAGAATTTAAGAAGGGGAGTCCTCTAGTTCCATTGGTGCGCAAGGAAAGCCTCGTGGAGGACACGGTTGGAAATGCATGCCCTAAGTAACCCATGAAGAAACTTTAAGATATGTTGTCGGGTGATCTTACAACCGAGTCTCTGTCGATGGAGGGTATTGAAAATGCTCTTGGTTTATTCCAAAAAGTTCATTCCCTAACCACCATTCATAGAGACACCATCCGGAAAGGGAGACAACATCCACCTTGTTAGTGCAAAAAGGAAATGAGGCTTGGTACACATGTGTTCTCATCCAAGTGATCAGCAACAACATGAAATGCAAGTTTTCTATGCCGAAGTGGAAAATTTCTTTTGAGGAATCAAGTGGAGCCAAATGGTTCTACAAGATAGACTCAAGGAGAGGATACCATCAAAGGGGAACTCGAGAAGGAGATACATGGGGGATGGCGGTCAAGGTCTAGCATAATGTGTACGTAGAGCGTGTGATGTCATTTAGAGTATGTAACACTCCAAAATCTCCCAAAAATTTCATGCACGAGATACTACAACAATTCACGGGTTACAATTATTTGAAGGCATGCTTGAAAATCCATCCACGGTAGGAGTGTCCAAATGACTATCCTCAAACAACGGTATTGATCATGACCTTAAAATGGTTCCCAGAAGTTCACTACCCAATTACGGTGACAATCTAGAGGAGGCTTCCGAGTTGCTTGTCCAAGAGGATCTTTGTTCATATACGGTACCTATTTTGGTGTTGAAATGGAATGAAACTTGGTGCGTGTACATCGATGGCCGAACAGTTTACAACTTGAACTTGAAGTGCAATTCCCTAATGCCGAGAATGGATGTCTACTTGGACAACTTGAGTGGAATTAGATTGCTTCCCGAGGTGGCTTTGAGATATGGTTCCCAACTAATGAAGTTCCAAAAGGGAATTGAATGAAAAGTGGTATTCAAAATCCAACATGGTGTGCGTGAATGGCTTGTGGTGTCATTCAAAATTTGTGATGTCCTAAGCTATTCCTTAAGTCTCATACACAATGGATGTTTGATCCGAGAATACAAGGTACTGTCCGAGAACCCTTACATTAAGCCACTCTAAGTGGACCAAAGTTGGTTTAAGAATACAAGTGTCATCCATGGTTATGGTTTGGCTCTCTTTGCTGCCCCTAACCCGATCATAAAGGTACAGTTTGAAGTGGGTGCCGACCTAATCGAAGAACAATAACAAGTGGCTCCCTATGGTGAGAAGTTGAGGTGCGCATCACAATACTTTGACATATGACTCATTGATTCAATGAGGAGACTATTTGAGGTATGGCCCTTTCAAATTGTTGGCTAAGTTCCGAGAAGACAATTACAAGAAAGAACTTTCGGATGAATATGGAAGTTTGGGACTTCATATGGGAGGCTTATCAATCCATTTAGACAATGGGAATTTGAGGACAAATTCCTTTAAAGAATGGGAGATTGATGTAAGAAAGCCCGTGGACTTAAACTCCCAACTTGAGTGGTTAAGTAGCTTGACAAAGATACCAAAAACTCACCATCAACCTACGGTTAAATGCCTCAAATGGGATGAAATGTGAGTAGGATGAATGACATCACGTGAAAGTTTAAGAAAACAACATTTTATTTCGGCTTTGTATGTAGGTCTTGGCTGAAGACTATGTTTGTTTTTCTTTTAGTTTATCTTTTCTTAGCTTAGCTTTTAGTTCTTCTTAGGAAATAGTTAATGTACCATGTAATAATACAAGGTGACTAGGACAAGGATATAAAAGGAAATGGGATGACTAGGCCGTGTGAAGAGAGTTAAGCCGATGTGACAAAGGGACAAAAATGATCTATAAGATGAAGCTTCCAAGAAAACAATTCATGAACCAACTTGTTCATGTATTGGGCTACATGGAGGACACCAATAAGATGAAGGGTTGGTCGAAATATTCTCCATTCCCACTCGGCCAAGGCACATATGCAAGGAATGGAAGTTTCCAAACATATTCCAAGAAGATGAGATTTTTGAGGAGCCAAGTTCATGCATTCTTCTACATGGGAACAACAAAGGGATGTGAAAGAGATTGGGTTCAGACTTGTCCCCAAGTAAAACCAAAACATTTCCCATTGATGGAGTTGAGGCTTAGAACTTCCTTGATCCCCAAGCAAACTGATACCCTTCTCACTTGTCCATACTTGGCCGAGAGGTTCAAGTATTTTGTGTCCTTTAATTTGTCTTCTAGAAAGGTCCATGTATTACTATAAATAGGACCCTTAGGATATTGTAAATTGAAGTTGTGGCTTAATAGAAAAATTTGAGTTTTACTCAAACACTAAAGTATTCAACTTGTGTCTTGTCTACCTTAGTTGGTCCTTGTGTGGACCTTCGGTTCTTGTGTGAACTAACTCCAAGACAATAGTCTATCTTAAGGTTACCGATTACCCTCACTTGGTTAGTACTCGAGCTTGTACTTAGCAACCTTGGTCTAGTCCTTGTACAATTGGTCAAAATCATCTTAGTGTCGACTAGAGCATTAAAACCCTCATGTCATTATCCTTTCTATATCGACCGTCCTACACTTGGATTGCACTCGAGTTTGCACCTAGCATCCCGCATTCATTCCCTGTCCAAACCACTATCTTCCTTCCACCACCATATCCCAAAATACTTCCCTAAAATCCACCATAAAGGCCACCAACCGAAACCCCATGTATACAATCGTCCAAACCCAACTACACCAAACTGTCTGCATGACGCACCTTACAGAGAACCTCACTATTTCAGTTCTATTCTGTCATCTTGCCACTATCATACCACCAATGTCCGACCATCAAAACAACCCTCAATGTGTCTACAATGACCCCAAAAAGCGTCTACACCCAACTCTCCCTAAAGCTACCCGAAACAACCACTAATACTATAATGCCGGCAGAATCCGGAAAAATGAGAAACCCACTATCCAGACCATTTTTATGTCAACTCATTCCCTGCCAAACTCTGACCCACTTACCCTCACCCACCCCTCCTTATATATATCAGACTTTCTCGTCAATCAGTCTGACGGCTCTTCTCTTGAAGGCCACACATTCATCAGTGTCGTGCTCAGGCTGGCTTCTGTGGTACAAACATCTTTTGTGAGCAAAAAGAGGTGCACAATTCGGGAGGACATGGGAGCTGGTATGTGACAATTCGGTAGCTTTTATCCTATTGAATACCTATATGTTTTGCATTCCCTTGGTGCGACTCTAAAATGAGAACCACGGGCTTTGAGGGCAATCACACACCATATTGGAGATGTTTTATAGGGAGGACCTTATGGCATCCCGTAGTTATTAGAAGCTTCGTCAATGATTGGGGTGATTCCTTTGGGTACCTCACTTGTTTCCCCATATGGTATTGGGTCATCTTCACGTAGGTGTGTCAGAAGGACATAGTTGTCCACCATTGTCTTGACCTCTTCAGGGAGGTTTTGGTATTGAAATTTTCCTTCATGGGACTTTTTAGTCAACTTTTCTTCGAACTCCAAGATCTCGTCAATCTCTTTCATCTTGGCTCTTACCAAGTTCGTTTTTTAGTCAACCTTCTTCGTTTTGGCTCTTGCCAACTCAATCTTTGCATCTATCCTTCAAATCTTGGCCTGAAGCGACTTCTCAGTATATTCATCGCTAACCAGGTCGATGACTGGTGATGTGGAACTTTGTCTATCTAGAGTTCCCATTGGTAGCAAATTAACCTTTAAGAGGAGCTGAATTTAGTCTGCTTTGGTATTTTCTTATATTTTTCTTTTGGGTTGGTGTCCGAAATGTGAGACCAATCAAGAGTTTCAAACAGAACACATGAAAATACAAAAGTAGTTTACATTACATAAGAAGTTATAATATTCGCATTTCTATACCCCATTACTCCAAGGCTTCTAATTGTTTGAAGCATAAATGTTAATTAAAATGATTGCCCCATAATCACTTCATTAATAATAATAGTAATAATAATAATAATAATATCTTTCCCGATGGGGTTACAAAGCATAAATGAAAAGTAGTAAAATCAGAAAAAATATCCTCTAGTGGCTCATGATGAAGCTCTGTCAGTTCGAGCTCTCTTGGCCCTTCGAAGGGCCGACTGGATCTTAAGATGAGTAGATACCAGAAATGAACTAATCCACTGACCCTTATCTGTGGGGGTCATCTATGCAGCGTCATACATGGCCTCCTTCATTCGAGCGTCTAATTTCTTAAGACACTCGTGAGGGAAGTTTAGCCCCTCAGTCAATGTGGTTATGACGGTCTGGTCATACTATATCTTATCCAAATATTTGGCATCTTGATCAACTATTTATCTCTGAATGCAGTGGGCTTTGATCTCGGCCTTTGAATCCAAATCCTGTCTGGACTTGTAGAGGTTAGGCCCCGGTGCGAGGGTACCTTGAAAATGTGCTCTCAGCCAGTCTACATAGTCTTTATCACGGCCGGGTCGAAGTGGATTATTAGCCAAAGTCTCTGGATCCCACTTAATTCGTCCATTCAACTCTCGGATGATATCGTCAACTCCACTAATCTTGTCTCCCTTGTAGTCAACCACATGTTCCCTATTTAGGGAATCACATGTTTCTTTCCGAACTATCTAAGGAACCTAAGATGTGCATATGGTCGGACTCCCTAGATCCCCATAAGTGGTAGCAAATGACATTTTTTTCCTCTCACAAATATGGTCTCAGATATGAAGTCAGGAAATCTCTACTGAATACTATCCTCTCGAAGCCTAGAAAAGATAAGAGCCCACCCTTCTTTGGATTGGGTCCCGAAATTTGGATAAGTGACTAGGAGGTCATCTTTTCTACACTCGGGGTTTCAGTATGATGGAACCTTGGTTTTATGGAGGTGCTTAATGATCCACTATTAGACTAAGAGGTTACAACCTTGGAAGTACCTATGCAGGTTTCAGCATTGATCTAAGGCTCGGTAAATGTCAGATAGGATGACTGGGATTAAGTCATAGTATTTGGTTTCCCCGTTAGTGGTTATGCCATGAAAGATAACATGTGTGACAAAAATGACCCGGGTATCTATGGCTTGATAACGGTCTTTGGGAAACACAGGAGAAAAGAAAAAGGAGGGAAAAGAAAAAGAATAAAAAAAAAAGAACAAAATAAATTTATTTAATAAAAATCTTTTATAAAATAGATTTTCAACAGTTTTTCCCCTTTCACGTTTTCCAGAAAGTGTACATTTTTCGTGCCACGTGGTGTTTCAAAGGGGTGATTAAAAGAAATAATTTCTTGATTATTCTCATTAATGAAGAGGTATTTATATACAATATACAATTCTTAATTATGGAAAATAAGTCATATTCCTATTATAACAATAAATCCTAATTACAGTTGTACAAGACTTCTTCAACTATGGTAAGTTTACACTAAAACTTGAACTCGAATACACGTCCATGACCAATTTCCAATTCGGATCATGAAGGGCAGACACTGGGTTACGTAGTATGGGAGATGTAGTGACATTAGAATTAAGATTAAAATGTCGTTTTGGTTTAATAATACCCATTTGGCTACGAGTAACGGGCCCTTGACGTAAGGTAGAATTGGACGGGAATTGGGCGTTTCTCAGGCTGGCAGTGGACTAGGGCATGCTGGCCCAATAACTAGGTGAGCAATAGATATCGGATCGAAATGAGTAGTGGGTCGTGTCGCTGGAACAATATCGTTACCGGGACTGGGCTGAGACTCTGGATTGGCAATATGTGGGCCTGTTTGCGGATTCGGGACACGGGACATCTCGGACAAATGGTGGATAATATACGGTGAGATTCCATTATCCAAAAAAGTATATGAACTAGACACGGAACTACACAATTTAGTAAACAGAAATTGGATTTCATCAAAGATAACTTGGCGAACGGTAGAACGGGCTTGATGTTTGTTAATTGTAGTAGACGGAAAAAGTGGATAGCATAAACACCCAAACACCCTAAGATGAGAATACGAAGGATCTTTATTGTAAAGAATTTTAAGTGGGGATTGATATGCTAAGCCTTTATGAGGGAGGATGTGAAGTAGATATGTAGTCATTTGTAATGCATATTGTCAAAAATAAGGTGGTAATGAAGCATGAGCGAGCAAGGTACGTACAATATTATTTATGAAATGAATTTTTCTCTCGGCCTTCCCATTTTGTGAGGACGTATGTGAACACGAAAATCGAAAAGATATGTCATTAGTGTCACAAAACTCTCAAAATGGCCCATTATCATATTCCTTGCCATTATCATTGAATATTTTTAATTTCCCGTTCGAATTGGGTACGGATGAATGCTCTATATTTTAAGAAGGTGGAAAAAACCTGAGATTTTTTGGATAAAGAAAAGGTCCACAAAAAATTAAAATAATCATCCAAAAATAAGACATAATAACGATGGCCCAAAGAACATAAAATGGGAAATGTCCATAAATCACTATGAATAATGTCAAAAGGCATCAAAGTACGAGAAGTAGAGGCTACAAATGGTAATCTAACATGTTTCCCTAATGGACAAGAAGGACAAAGTGGAATACTACGCGTACCCTTACAAGTAATAAAATTATTTTTATGCAAAGAAGAAATAATAGATGACCGCGGATGTCCCAAACGTGCATGCCACAAGGAAGGAGCAAAAGCGACAAAGGTAGAAGGTGTGGATTGACTCGTGGAAATGGTGGTGAGTGGATGCAACTCCCCCCTAATATTGCATCTCATTAGAAGTATCCCCGTCGTGAAATCTTTCACAAAAAATCCAAAATGATCAAAATTAACAGAAATCCAATTATCAATGGTGAATTTTTGGACAAACACTAAATTTTTATTCAAGTTAGGGTCATGAAGAACATTTTTTAAAACAAGAAGTGGATATGGGAGAGGAAAATTCGTATGACCATAACCGCGAATTGGAATTGAGTTGTCATTACCAACAATAATGCCACGATTTTTGCTTAAATTGAAATAAGACGAAAGATTACCTTGTGCAGAAGTCATATAAGAAGTGGCTCCACTGTCCATGTACCAATTCGGGTTCGGGGATATAATCTGAGTGTATGCATTGCAGCCTCAATATCTGTAGGTGTAGGGACTGGAGTCGGGCCCGCAGCAGTGAAAGCCTGCTGAGACCGAGTCCCAGCAGGCCAGCCTGCTGACCCGGCCCAGCACTGTATCATGATGCATTGTTCGGGAAACTGGACCTAGAAGCCGACTGGAATTGGCCCCAGTTTCCAGGATATGGCGTTGGTGGATAATAAGGGCTATTGGGACAATAGCCACTGGCCCAGCCCCATGGCCAGGAGGCCCAAGGCTGCGGCCAGTTAGCATGCGGTCCACTGTTCCGAGCCCTACTGTTTGTCGCCGCCACTGTTATGGCCACCACCACCGTCGTTGTTTCCACCGCGAACGCCACCGCAATTCATGCCATATTTTTTTTGATTTGGACCCTTTTTCCGCCACCGTTGGTACGGTTTTTGCCCAAATTTTTAGAGAATAAGTGAGGGTTGTCTGACGTGGCCATCATCATGACAGAATTTACGCCGGTAGCCGCCTTCGTAGCCAAATCGGCTTCTTCCAACTTGAGCATGGAACGGGCCTGATAAAATGTCGGAAGAGAATTACTTTGACGAAGCAGTGTCCCAACTCCATTATAGACTTCGGATAGTCCTGCAACCATCTGAAGAACAAGACGATCATTGGTAATGTGCGCACCATTGTTTCGGAGTTGATCCGCCAATTCCATCAGCCTTTTACAATAGGCTGAGACATTCGAAAAATCTTCCATGTTGATATGGGAAAATTCCTGCTCAAGCGTCACAGCACGGGAATTTTTTATCTTGAAATATATCACGCGCTCTATTGTAAGTTTCCATCATCGTAGTGTTGGGTTCAATAATCATCTGTAAGTGGTCTGTAGAGATAGTGGAATAAGTCCACTGGAGAACAGTAGCATCAAGGGTCATCCATAATGTAGGATCATCCTCGAGCACCTTATCCTGACCAGTGACCAAGGGGATGATGTGATGAAGGACTTGATGCGAGCGTGCGTGAACTTTGAATAATTCCGCTCACGTCGCATATTGGATGTTTTTCATCTAAAAAACAATAGGGATGTGGTTCTTGATGTTGGAGACTGTAAGGACAGAATGAAACATGTTTTTTTATATAGACATAACAAAAGAACAATATGTGAATTAGGGAGTTGGAAGAAAATTTGGGAAGAGAGGAAGAAATTGCATGGAAATCGAGGATGAATCACGGAATCTGAGATGGGAGAAAAGGGCAGTGAAAGTGTTTTTGTGAGAATGTATTTTTGCCCTAGACTTCTGATACAATAAAAGAAATAATCTCTTGATTATTCTCATTAATGAAGAGGTATTTATATACAATATACAATCCCTAATTATGGAAAATTTTATTCCTACTATAACAATAAATGAAAAGTCTTATTTCTATTATAACAATAAATCTTAATTACACTTGTACAAAAAGTCTTCAACTATGATAAGTTTACACTAAAACTTGAACTCGAATTCTGTCAGTGATGATTCTACTCTACAAAAATATAAGGAGTATTAGGTCGGTGTAACGTTTAAATGTGACCATTAAAATATATGGTGCAATTGATGAGAATGTTTGTTTCTTAATCAGAAGATCATGAATTTGAATTATGGGTATGAATTACTTTTTAATAAGGAACGTTTCTCATGAATGAATTCGCGAATCAAATCTGGATAGTCAAACTCCATGCGAGTACGGGACAACAATAGAAAACAAAAAAAGTTCAAATGTGTGATTAAAAAATAGGGAAAAGGTGTCCCCCGGGGCATAGCTCGATGTCAAATGAGTGGAACTTAAAATCCAGCTGGAGGCCTGCAGCGTGGGTTCGAACCCTGGTGGGAGCAATTTGTTCTCTTTTGGGGTAGGACCTTGTAGGTGATATCAGTTGCTCTATTCTCAAACTCTGGTCATTCAGGCATATCCCGCAATTTACTGATAATAGTGCTGAGAGATCAGAACTACTATCTCCAGAAATAATCTGGCCTAAGCCGGAAATCTTGATATAAAAAAATAGGGAAAAGGTGAGGGGTATTTATGTATCTCACAGATATTGTACTACTATGATGAAATGAACAGTCAGCATTCTATTTGCATGTGGCGTGGTCAGGCCTAATTTGATAGGGGAATCTGAGGTAGGCCA
Source organism: Anisodus tanguticus (assembly GCA_034509755.1). Taxonomy (NCBI): domain Eukaryota; kingdom Viridiplantae; phylum Streptophyta; class Magnoliopsida; order Solanales; family Solanaceae; genus Anisodus; species Anisodus tanguticus. Next base: position 12,734,152 of record CM067561.1, read on the forward strand.
GCATTCTATTTGCATGTGGCGTGGTCAGGCCTAATTTGATAGGGGAATCTCTGAGGTAGGCCACTCCGCTATAATTACGCAGTAAGACTTTTATAGGAGCAGTTGCAAAAGTCATTGTTTTTGTTTTGTACCAACGGCACCTTTCCATGGTTCATAAACTACCAACGACCATATTGGGACCCATTATTATCCTTTTACCCAACCTTGTATTTAATGAAGGGATTCAAAGGAAAAATAGTTTAAAAAGGGAAAAGAAAGGAAAAAGGATAATGAGAAAGCAAATTATTATAAACCCATTGTTTCATAATATTTGGCTCAGTATAGATTGTCAAGAATACATTATCCCTTAAATTTTATAGGATCCTTAAATTAGTGGTTTTAAACGTCAAATCACTCTGTGGTATCGTGTCTTTATTAGAAAAGTTCAATGTATGACGCGTAGGATGGTCAAAGATATGTCCATAAACAAGAAGAGTAACATGAGTTTGTCTGTTAGTTCATACTATTTTATAATCTGCACGTACACCAAAGTAAAACTAAAAAATTAGTGACTTTTAATTTTAGGCACCTTTCTGTATGGGATGTAAAGTGCCCCGCAGGAGTTCATGTGACCTGGGGCTTGAAGGATTCGGAAAATCTTTACAAATGTTTTCACTCCTATCAACTTGAGTCACATCTGTCAGTCAATTTTGATTAGAATGTCGCAGTATACACGAACGTTAAAGCCACAAAGATGTCACATCACCGGTATTTTGGGGTTGAAAAGTCCAACTTAGGTTTATATCAGAGTAGCTTAAGAGTGCATGAAGGCATCTTGCTCACACTTTTTACATACACTTTCTTGAATCATTACTTGTTTTTTATCTTACATTGTTTACAAGTCGTACTCACTATTAATCAACTTAAACGGACTCGTAAAGGAGTTTTTCTGATCAAATACATTCTACTTGTCTTCAAACCCTATTAAAACAAATTTCTAATTGATTTTCTTAGATCTATTTTACCGAAAAACTGTTTGGCGCCGTCTGTGGGGATAGACAATTGTGGTGTTGTCTTGATTCGTCACCCGAAACTCTCAAACTTACGCTTATTCAGAACTATTTCGTTATAAAATGCTCAGTCATGGCTGAACCAACTAACAACATATCTGGGAGCAGTGTTCCACTCAGAATATGAGACCCGCAAGGATCGTAGCCAATAGATCTACAGGACTCTAATAGGGAGAACAACCTGGAGTTAGATGCGTGAGAAGAAAGAGGAAAGATAGCAACACCCCCAGTGAAGGCCCCTAACAAGCTCCCAAATGAGAAAAATGATCTTGACCATTTGATAGAGAGCAGGAAAATGCTGCACAAAGGGCGTTACTGTAGGAAAAGAAAAACACGCCTTCACTCTAGGGTGGATGGGATGTATAAAGAAGAAGAATCCCTTTCGGAAGTAGCTTTGGCCGCAGTCCTGGCATCAAACAACGCGATGATGAAGCGCATGAAAAAGCTCATAAATTTCCAATATGGGGTAACACCGGTTAGCCGCCCCTCGAACAACTCATCGGTTGTCGGGGCACTTGGGACTTTTGTAGTGGCTACGGTAAAGACAGGTGGAACTAGTCATGCCAATGCGAACTTAAAAAGGCTTGTCGTGTTAGAAAAGGAGTTCCATGAGAATGAGTCAGATACCGGGGGGCCTCCTATCCTAAGGGAGAAGGAGCAAGCGGAAAAATACCCTACAAATTGAGCGCTACTCCAAACCCATCCCAAAGAAGTTCAAAATGGCAGACATACCCATATATGACGGGACCATAGACCCCGAAGAGCACATAATAATATTTGAAGTAGCCATCATCGAACACGATCTAAAGTAGCATGAGATCGAATCAGTCATGCTGAATAAATTCAATCAGACGCTCATAAAGGAAGCACTTTCTTGATATACTCTTTTACCCAAAAATTCTATTGATTCTTTTGCTGCTCTTGCAGATACATTCATCAAGGCCCATGCAGGGGGTCAAGGGTCGAAACACACAAAGAAGACATCTTTACCATAAAGCAAAGGAAAGATGAGTTGCTTTACCTAGTCTAAGAAGCCTTTTATAACTCAAAAACAACACCTAATACAAATTCACTAAGACTTTAAAAGGTTACAATTTAGGACCAAAATAACAAAACTATTACAACTTAAGAAAAGTATGGATATATCTTGATAAGAACAGGTTATTCATTGTTGCAGTTGATTCGCTCTCACATAGATCTCGTTCTATCTGTTGTTGAGTTTCTCTCTTTGGTGGTGGTCTCAGGGATGCCGCATCAGCTTGTTCTCCAATTTCTAGTAAAATAGATTCAAGAATCCAAGAACCTAAATCAAGTTTGACTTGGTTTTCAACTGCGTTGGTCTTCTGCTTATTCCAAACAGATTTTACGTGTTTAATTATGGTAAAGTTTCCACATATCTAACTTGTGTTCCTGGTAGAAATGGATTAAGCCTTAGTCTCCATTCTCTAAGAATTTCTTTTGTGCGCATGGAACAACTTCTTTTGGGTAGATAAAACTGTTTCTAATTCCTCTGCAAAGAACCTAGTTCTTCCAGCATGTCTGCTCTCTTGTTGCCAGCTTTAACAGTTCCTTTTGGAGATTTATTAAGGACCTAGTTCTTGTACATATTTGTCCATCCTTCTTGAACATTGATTGTCAATTGTTCATTATTTGTCAATCATAAAAACTTCATAGGATCTTGAATTGAGATGTAGATCAAAACAGCTCTAACATTCTTGTAGTTACAGAATCCGCCAACAAGGTTTAAGTTGGAATATATCTTTAGAAAACTATTTTGTTAATGAAAAGGGATTGGTTTGTTAAGCATACGGTTATCCCTAATATATTTAATTTTATTTGTACTAATTTGAGCTTTATCTATAAATAAAGACCAGAAATTGAAGAGTAGATTTATGCATTCACAAACATTTCACAAAACTAAAGCAATTTATTGTTCTCCAAAGCAAGACGCTTGGAGTGTGGAACAAGTGTTGGACCAGGATCAAGAGTCTACTTCAAGATCAAGCTATTTCGTATCCTTGAGTTCACCTTAGTGTATATAATTGTAATCTCGTTGAACTTTCTTAGAAGCAGTGTTGAAGTTGTATTTTGGATTTATAATTTGCTTCATACTAGAGTTAGTTCGAAGAGTTAGCAACACTATAGAATTATTGGGGTTGAATGGCTTAAAGTTGTTGTTTTTTTATACTTTAAGTTGGACTTAACTTGAAGGGGTAGCAAAAATTGGAGTAATTGTTAGGGTTAACCTTGGTAATCCGTTTGCCTCGTTGATTATAGTGAATCTGGTTGAAATTCCACATGAGTATGAGTAGTGTTTTTTTACTCCCTTTCAAGTTGGGGTAGCTTTTCACATAAAGATATGTGTGCCTTGTCTCTTTCTATTTCGTGTATCATGTTGTCTGGCTGCTGAAACTAAGTTGGAATACCTCTTGGAAAAGGTTCTTTGAGACTGTTCCAACGCTATCCAGAACATAGTTAAAATTTAAGAAAATGCGAGAATCGTTAACGATCCAACTCAACCCCTACCTCGTGTACCATGAGTGCTAAAACTATCAATTCTCTTCCTGTATGCTAATAAATTTATTGGCACAAAGCTCTGGGTACAGAGGTTGCCTCGGATGCGAAGTGTCCACCTTAGCTTGTGAGTCAGGGCAAGGTTTATTTTGGAAGCGAGGTTGGACGCAAAGCGTCTGCCTTACTGGTCCTCTATCCTTAGAAGAAGTCGTTTTCGCCCAGGATATCTGTAACTTCCTTCTTTGATTTTTTTAATCCGGGAGAACGAAAGACTGACCCATTCGACTTTCGCGGTCGCCCCTTGCGGGTCTGGCATAATTGTTCCTTTGGGGGCGCGTTTGGACTTCACTGCTAAGGCTTCATTTCCTGGAGGTTTGGACGCTTCACTTTCTTCACCCTTGCGAGCATATCTGATGCTCCCACTTTGTTCTTTTGCAATGCTTTTCACTTTTAACAACATTCCAAAACCTTCAGCCTTGGGAGCAAGTATGATGCTCCACTTCGATTATTTTTTTTGCAAGATTATTCACTTTTAGCTATTTACGCCATTCCAAATTTAGTAACCATAGACACCCATTGCCATGTTTCTTTTATTTTCCCGTCTCTTGTGGTTAGAGTTAAAAGGTGTCATAATTAACTTTTTCAGCTGTCCTAAAAATTATATATATATATATATATATATATAGCGCTAATAATTAATTTCAGCTGAAGGCCCATAAATGAAAAAAGGCCTTAAATTTTTACCGGCTTTACATGTATAAATAACAAAGGAAAATTCGCACGATTGCCCTATTTTAGGGTGGTCTTAAATTTTTGTCATTCGCTTTAAAAATGACCGAAAATATCTCTGAGGTTGTAGGTTTGAATCCCAGCAGTGTCAAAAAAATTCGCAAGGCAAGATTTTACTAGAAATTATGTCTATTCGGTCAAAGTTGTATAGTAACTGTGCCTTAAGGGGCATCATTTCTGTGTAACTATGCCTGAAGGCAAAAAAAATAAATCGCAAGGCAAGATTTCATTAGAAGTTATGCCTATTCGGAAAAAGTTGTATAGAAACTATGCCTTATGTAATTATGCCTGAAGGAAAAGTTTTGTTAAAAAAATAAGATTATGTCTTGTCCGGTTAGTTACATAGAAATTATGCCCCTTAAAGTATAATTTCTATGTAACTTTAGCCGAGTAGGCATAATTTCTATGAAAATCTTGCCTTGCGATTTTTTTGTCTCTGCTAAGGTTCGAACACATAATCTCTGATTTCGTAGACCAGCAAATAAAAGGTACTTTAGTTTACAAATTTTCATTAAATGCGAATTAGGGGAAAAAATTAAAAACCATTGATTTGAGGAACAAAAGTTAAAGACCAACTCAAAGGAAAGAAATTCACGCAAAAAAATAATAATAACAATGATAGCAAATATATTACCATATATTCGCGTATATTCTGTAATTAATATTAGTGTTTAATTATGTAAAATAGATATCCTCAGTCAATTAGGATTCATCTTGTACACACTATATATATTTGTATTAATGAGAAAGACTCCTCAGGGATATTAATACAATCTAACATGATTTCAAGAGTCAAACCCTAAAAACAACTAAACCTAAGTCTTTTCCCAACGACTGTCGCCCCAACTACTCAGCCGGCGGCTTCCCCACTACAAACCCTAATTGTTTTTTCTTCCCAACCAATATTCAGCCCCTCTACTGGCTTCCATGGCTACTCCCACCTCTCCCACGGCTTACTCCTCCTCCCAGTCGTCACCCACAACCTCCTCACTCCATCCTCTACTTCTTCTTTCCATCTGACATTTGTCGTTACTTATATCAAGAACTGCATTCCCTTAGTTCTTGATCAAGAAGATGGTCAATATTCTTCGTGGGTTGAACACTTTCACATACATACATATGCTTCTAACGTGCTTGATCGTATTGACGACTCCTTCCCTCGTCCTATCGAGGTCAATGAAACGGCATGGAGCCGACTTGAGCAGTGGATTTATAGCACCATCTCTAAGGACTTGCTTCATACAATTATAAAAATTGGTCGGCTCATAAGTTATGGATACGGTTGGAGGAGATATTTCAGGACAACAAGCATACACGTGTCGTGTACCTGGATGAACAATTTAATAATACACGTCTTGAGAATTTTGCCAATATGTCCGAGTATTGTAAACAATTGAAGTTAGTTGTGGACCAATTATCCAATGTGGGGACACAATTTCCTAAACAAAGATGGTTCTACAACTAGTTGCTGACTTACCGAAGGGTGAATATGATACTCTAGCGACTATGATCCAATAAGTCGATCCACTACCCAGTTTCAACAAGGCCCGTTCACTACTACTATTAGAAGAAACCCGACGTGCCAAACAGGATGAACATAATCAAAAGGCATTAGCGATTGGAACTCCGGCGACAAACGCCACCTCCGTCGGACAACCAACAACTGCGGGGCAGCCACATCAGTGGTAGAGGTGGCAAAGGCCGCGACAATGGCAGAGGCGGTAGAGGCCACGGGCGTGGGGGACGAGCAGGCCAATAGTCCCAGGCCAGCCATAATTTCCAGTGGCCCGGCCCAAACCACTGGCCGAACCCATACAATTGGGCCTCCCCGCCCTGCCCTTTTCCTACATCAACAGTGGCCCAGTACTAGGCCAACTGGAAGCCTGGGATTTTGGGCTCATCACCAGGCCCACGTCAGACACCCCCACTCAGGTAGGCACATCTCATGATGGCCCAGCAGCAGCAGACCACGTACGTCTTGGCCCCCACTGATTTGGGACAGACCTTCAGCTCATTAAATCTACAACAGCCCGAAGAAAATTGGTACATGGATACGGGAGCCACTTTTATCTCACCCGTTCCTCAGGTAAACTCTCCCAACTGTTTCGTTTGAAGTATCCTCAATTTATTAAAATTGGAAATGGTCATTGCATTCTAATTCAAGGTTATGGTACCACCCACACAAAACCACCTCACCCACCCTTCTTCCTAAATAACGTCCTCTATGCTCCTGACATCATTAAAAACTTAAATATCTGTTAGGAAATTTACTGGTAATAATTCTGTATATGTTGAGTTTTATCCCTTTGGTTTTTTTATGAAGGATATATGTATGGGGACAACAATTACGAGATGCAATAGTGTGGGGAACCTCTATCCTTTCTCATCCACTTTCGGTGCCAGACCCCGGTCACATACCTCTCTCACTGCAATCTCTCTGTTAACTTGACACAATAGACTTGGATGTAATAATGGGAACATTGCCGAAAATTGTTGTTCTTGCCCTTTAGGCAAGCATGGTCACCTTCCTTTTAAGTCATCTTTAAGTGTTACTTTTTCTCCCATTGACATTGTTTAAGCGGACTTATGGACATCTCCCATTACTAGTTCACTAGGTCATAAATATTATCTCATTTTATTAGATGATTTTTCTCACTTTCTCAAGGTTTACCCACTTAAATTCAAGTCTGAAGTTTTCGCCAAGTTTCTTGAATTTCATAACTACATCAAAACACAATTTGAAAGAGTCATCAAATCGTTTTAATGTGATAATGGTCATGAGTTTAACAATTCCACGTTTCACAAACTTTGCACAAATAATGGCATGGTTTTTCATTTTTTGTGTCCCCACACCTCCCCCCAAAATGGTAAAGTGAATCATCCGCACTATCAATAACATGGTTCGTACAATCCTTTTTCATGTCTCTCTCTCCCCCTTCCTTTTGGGTTTATGCCATTAAAATGGTAGAATACATTCTTAATATATTACCTACATGCACTCTTCACAATAAAACCCCCACCTAAATTCTATTCCGTCGGATCTCCTCCTATGATCACCTTTGGATTTTCGGTTGCCTTTGCTATCCGAATATTGCCTCCACGGCCCCACATAACTGGCACCTCGTACCACTCCATATGTATTTTTAGGATTCCCATCCAATCATAGGGGGTATTTATGCTATGACTTGACTACACGTAAGATCATTGTCTCTCGCCATGTCACGTTTGATGAATCAATCTTTCCATTTGCAAATATCTAAAAATTCCGGAACACAGATTATACCTTTCTTGAATAGTCCAATGCCTCCCCTATTGTCCACACCCTACTCCGTCGTGACACTGTCCCCATTGTTTCGTCACTACCCGACCCCGCCACTTCCACCCATGTCCCATCGCAGCGTCGATCCAAACTGCCATTGTCTCCCCCACCCAGTGGCCAACCAATATGACAACCCAACCGTCACCGACACCCGACAACCACTACCAACCTGTCCCAATCAACCAACACCCATCCTCGTAGAAACTCTCTCCCGATATCGGTCACCGAAACTGAACCCAATCCCGTCTATTAGTCCCCGCCCTCACCCAATGGTAATACCGCCCCATCACCCCATTTTCCGCCCTCGACCACTGACCCTAGACATTCCTAGACCTCACCCCACCCCTCTGCCCAAACAGTTGTAACATCCCGTACTTTCGGGTCACGGTTTAAATCGCTAGGCGTATGGAAAATCGATAGGCGTGTGTAAATAGACCCGAGCGCTGGAAAAACTTTATGTTATATTGACATATGCTAATAAGGAAATTAGTATATAAAAGGATGTGATCCCAAAATAATTTTGGACGTAACAAGTGTGAGACGGGAAGCCAAAAATAAATTTGGTATGTGCATGAAGAGGTTATGGACTAGTGTCATATCATAAATTATGACATCGAGTATATGAAGGTCTTATGAATTTTTAGGATTTAAGTGAATTGGGATCACGAAATTAATTATGTGTGTGATTGATAAATCATACGGAGGCATGGTCACTTAATTTGCATGGGAAGCAAGGTGGCGTTATGTGAGGCTCCCCAACGCCAAGATTGGCTAGTGGGAGACCGTATGATGAGAGCCATAAATGGTTGTTGGGCATGTCTTTAAAAGATAAAGAAAAATGGTTGAAATGAGAATTGATTTCTCAAAGTGACTTGTGTGACTTGAGGCAGAACGTGTAGCAAAACTTTGGAGGTTATACTTTCAATTGTGAAAATCATTTAAAGACAAATATTGGCAGCAAGTAGTTGCTTGTTCTTATATGCTCGGGCAGAGAAGGCTGGTTCCATTATTGTGTAAGATTAAGGTGTTGTGGTGGTTGATCCTGACATCGTTAGTAGATTAAAGGTATGTTAAGACAAATTATTTCTTTCTTTTAGCATGTTCCATATTACGAAACGTAACTGTGATATTGCTCCATAATTTATTCTGCTTTTAGTAGTTAAGAATATTCATGTTATTGATTCCTATGCTAAAAACATGTCTAAATATGTGTCTAAATCCTTATTAAGGCATACAGAAAAAATGTTAATATTTATGGCGTTAGCCGAAGGTACAAGGATATTATATCATTTGATAAATTCAGGAAAATGTTTTATTGTCATTTATGCATTTTCACTTGCATTATATTCATATATTACCCTGAACCACTTGTGATATGCACACTACTATATTGTAAATAATTTATATATGTAGGGGATGTGGAGAAAGGGAAAGGCGTTATATACGCACACCACCTGCAGCTGGTATAAACTATCACGAAAGAGCCCGAAGAGGCCAATATGATGTGATGCCCTTGTATGGCGATATAACCTGATGCCCACAGAGGCGGTTATGGGAGGATTCCTGTGTGGACATTAGTATACTGCATTTGCATTATGCATACATTCATTAATCATTACATGATATTATGCCCACAGAGGTCGACATGAAATGATGCCCACAGAGGCTGTTATGGTAAGGAAGATGCCCGATGAGGCTGATGTATATGAAAACTGTATTGTGCATAACATTTAGGCATATGTATTAGGGCCCTCAGAGGCATTTACTGTTGGTCAGTTGTTTCTGTTTCAGTTGTTGTTATATTTCTTTTATACTATTGTTCATGCCTGACATACTCAGTACATCAGTCGTACTGACGTCCCTTTTGTCGGGGGACGCTGCGTTTCATGCCCGCAGGTTCAGTTAAGAAAGGTGACAGTTCACGTTAGTTGATTGCAGATCCAGCGGATTTTTGGAGCACTCCCCTTGTTCAGAATATTGGTCTAATTTTGGTATGGTACAATTTTACTTGTATATATGGGTATGGCGGGGCCCTGTCCCGACCTTTGATGTTACTACTCTTAGAGGCTTGTAGACAGGTGTCATGTGGATAGTGGTCTTGTATGTCCTTGTCGGCCTTGGTATGAGTATGTGTATATATAAGATGGTTACCTTATTTTCATAATTTTCTTTCGGCTTAGTCCGTAATTAATTACGATTAGATATTAAATATTCAAATGATGGTACCCGACGGGTGGGATCCGGGTGCCCATCGCGGCCCTTCAATTTGGATCGTGACAAACTTGGTATCAGAGCATGTCCGTCCTAGGGAGTCTACAAGCCGTGTCTAGTAGAGTCTTGTTTATGGGTATGTTGTGCACCATACTTATAAACAGGAGGCTGCCTGACATTTAGGAATGGTTTCCATTCTTTCATCTCATAAATTGTGCACTAAAGCTGAGTCATAAGTATTTCATTCCTAATCCATTCCATATTTATAATTCCAGCAATGCCTACAATAAGGAAGAAGTTCAAGAGTATGAGGACATTGGATACGGCGGCGGGCGAAGGTACCAGCCGATTGCCACCTGTTAGCTAGGGCCAGAGCGAGACCCTCGGTATGACTTATTCGTATAGTTCTCCCGGTACATCACCATCAGAGGAGATTAGTGGAGCTGCAGTACCCCTAGTTCCTCCACATGATACTCCATACGTGGATCTTGATATGCGGAGTGCGGTCCAATTATTGACATGATTGGTGGCCGCTCAGGTCCAACGTCAGGCTCCCAATCCTTCTGATAGAGCTGCTAGCGCAAGAGCTCAGGATTTCATCAATCTAGACCCTCCGGTTTTCACAGGAACAGACTTGAACGCGGACCCGCAAATTTTTCTAGATCAGGTACAACGCACTTTGCAAGTGATGGATGCTACCGATATTAAGTCGGTAAAGTTTGCTTCGTATAGACTGCGGGATATCGCAGTAACCTGGTATGATACATGGGAGCAATCCAGGGGACCTCGTACTTCACCGACTGGATGGAGAGAATTTTCATACGCCTTTTTACAACATTTTCTGCCAATCGAATTTCTACGGGCCAGGCAGGGTGACCTGAGTGTTCAAGAATATAGTTTACAATTTAATTCGTTGGCCCGATATGCTTCTACGATTGTAGCAGAGATGAGTGACCGGGTACATATGTTTGTTACCGGCTTGGGGCCGCACTTGGTTAATGAGTGTACTACGGCTTCTTTGAGTCCGAGTATGGATATTGCTCACATTCAGGCTTATGCACAGAACTTGGAAGGTCGTAAGAAGCAACAACAGGAAGATCGAGAATGTGATAAGGGTCAGCATAAGAAGGCCCGATCCATTGGTGACGTAGGAGATTTTAGAGATGAGCCCATGCCATAGCCTTATGAACGCCCATCCTACCCGGTGGCCAACACATCATTACCGTCTACAAGGTCGAGGGCTGATTGGTTTATTCAATCGGGACCAAGTAATAATTCACAAGCCTCAGGGCCTTATTATAGATGGGATGCTATCCAGATGAGACCGACATTAGTTCAGTGCGGGCAGTGTGGTGGGACCCATACAGGGTCGTGCCAGCAGGGAGTGAGGGTGTGTTACTCTTGTGGTGAACCTGGTCATTTTATGCGGAATTGTCCGACAGGAGGCGAAGGTGTTAGAGTTCAGCCAGTCGAATCTGCAGCAGCTTCATCTCGGTCAGTACGCCCGTCAGGGAAGAGTCATCACACATTATCCAGTCAAGGTAGGGGTAGTGGTAAAGCAACTAATTTCGGTGGGGGGACAGAACCGTACTTAGGCGATGGGACGACGGGGTCGGGAGTCCTCACTTGATGTTATTACAGGTACATTATCAGTCTCTTTACATAATGTGGATGTGTTGTAAATTATGTATGTAACTCGAGTGGATAGGAGGTAACTACACCAGTGGGTGAGTCAGTAATGGCTAGACGGATCTATTGAAATTGTGCAATATTAGTTTGTAGCCATTAGACCCTAGCGGATTTGGTGGAACTAAGAACAGTTGTATTTCTGGACTACGTAACAGGGACTAGATACGTACCCCAACATTCGAGGACGAATGTTTCTAAGGGGGGAATGATGTAACATCCCGTACTTTTAGGTCACGGTTTAAATCGCTAGGCGTATGAAAAATCGCTAGGTGTGTGTAAATAGACCCGAGCGATGGGAAAACTTTATGTTATATCGACATATGCTAATAAGGAAATTAGTATATAAAAGAATGTGATCCCAAAATAATTTTGGACGTAACAAGTGTGTCGTCGAAAGCCAAAAATAAATTTGGTATGTGCATGAAGAGGTTATGGACTAGTGTCATATCACAAATTATGACATCGAGTATATGAAGGTCTTATGAGTTTTTAGGATTTAAGTGAATTGGGATCACGAAATTAATTATGTGTGTGATTGATAAGGCATGGTCACTTAATTATGTCTTTAAAAGATAAAGAAAAATGGTTGAAATGAGAATTGATTTCTCAAAGTGACTTGTGTGACTTGAGGCAGATCGTGTAGCAAAACTTTGGAGGTTATACTTTCAATTGAGAAAATCATTTAAAGACAAATGTTTACAGCAAGTAGTTGCTTGTTCTTATATGCTTGGGCAGAGAGGGTTGGTTCCATTATTGTGTAAGATTAAGGTGTTGTGGTGGTTGATCCTGACATCGTTAGTAGATTAAAGGTATGTTAAGGCAAATTATTTCTTTCTTTTGGCACGTTCCATGTAACGAAACGTAACTGTGATATTGCTCCATAATTTATTCTGCTCTTAGTAGTTAAGAATATTCATGTTATTGATTCATATGCTAAAAGCATGTCTAAATATGTGTCTAAGTCCTTATTAAGGCATACAGAAAAGATGTTAATATTTATGGCGTTAGCCGAAGGTACAAGGATATTATGTCATCCGGTAAATTCAGAAAAATGTTTTATTGTCATTTATGCATTTTCACTTGCATTATATTCATATATTACCCTGAACCACTTGTGCTATGCACACTACTATATGGTAAATAATTTATATATGTAGGGGATGTGGGGAAAGGGAAAGACGTTACATACGCACACCACCTGCAACGGGTATAGACTATCACGAAAGAGCCCGAAGAGGCCAATATGATGTGATGCCCTTGTGCGGCGATATAACCTGATGCCCACAGAGGCGGTTATGGGAGGATTCCTGTGTAGACATTAGTATACCACATTTGCATTATGCATACATTCATTAATCATTACATGATATTATGCCCACAGAGGCTGTTATAGTAAGGAAGATGTCCGATGAGGCTGTTGTATATGGAAACTGCATTGTGCATAACATATAGGCATATGTATTAGGGCCCTCAGAGGCATTTACTGCTAGTCAGTTGTTTCAGTTTCAGTTTCAGTTGTTGTTATATCCCTTTTATACTATTGTTCATGCCTGACATACTCAGTACATCAGTCGTAGTGACGTCACTTTTGTCGGGGGACGCTGCGTTTCATGCCCGCAGGTTCAGTTAAGAAAGGTGACAGTTCACGTTAGTTGATTGCGGATCCAGCGGATTTTTGGAGCACTCCCCTTGTTCAGAATATTGGTCTAATTTTGGTATGGTACAATTTTACTTGTATATATGGGTATGGCGGGGCCCTGTCCCGACCTTTGATGTTACTACTCTTAGAGGCTTGTAGACAGGTGTCATGTGGATAGTGGTCTTGTATGTCCTTGTCGGCCTTGGTATGAGTATGTGTATATATAAGATGGTTACCTTATTTTCATAATTTTCTTTCGGCTTAGTCAGTAATTAATTACGATTAGATGTTAAATATTCGAATGATGGTACCCGACGGGTGGGATCCGGGTGCCCATCGCGGCCCTTCAATTTGGGTCGTGACAAACTTGGTATCAGAGCATGTCCGTCCTAGGGAGTCTACAAGCCGTGTCTAGTAGAGTCTTGTTTATGGGTATGTTGTGCACCATACTTATAAACAGGAGGCTGCCTGACATTTAGGAATGGTTTCCATTCTTTCATCTCATAAATTGTGCACTAAAGCTGAGTCATAAGTATTTCATTCCTAATCCATTCCATATTTATAATTCCAGCAATACCTACAATAAGGAAGAAGTTTAAGAGTATGAGGACATTGGATACGGCGGTGGGCGAAGGTACCAGCCGATTGCCACCTGTTAGCTAGGGCCAGAGCGAGACCCTCGGTATGACTTATTCGTATAGTTCTCCCGGTACATCACCATCAGAGGAGATTAGTGGAGCTGCAGTACCCCTAGTTCCTCCACATGATTCTCCATACGTGGATCTTGATATGCGGAGTGCGGTCCAATTATTGACATGATTGGTGGCCGCTCAGGTCCAACGTCAGGCTCCCAATCCTTCTGATAGAGCTGCTAGCGCAAGAGCTCAGGATTTCATCAATCTAGACCCTCCGGTTTTCACAGGAACAGACTTGAACGCGGACCCGCAAATTTTTCTAGATCAGGTACAACGCACTTTGCAAGTGATGGATGCTACCGATATTAAGTCGGTAAAGTTTGCTTCGTATAGACTGCGGGATATCGCAGTAACCTGGTATGATATATGGGAGCAATCCAGGGGACCTCGTACTTCACCGACTGGATGGAGAGAATTTTCATACGCCTTTTTACAACATTTTCTGCCAATCGAATTTCTACGGGCCAGGCAGGGTGACCTGAGTGTTCAAGAATATAGTTTACAATTTAATTCGTTGGCCCGATATGCTTCTACGATTGTAGCAGAGATGAGTGACCGGGTACATATGTTTGTTACCAGCTTGGGGCCGCACTTGGTTAATGAGTGTACTACGGCTTCTTTGAGTCCGAGTATGGATATTGCTCACATTCAGGCTTATGCACAGAACTTGGAAGGTCGTAAGAAGCAACAACAGGAAGATCGAGAATGTGATAAGGGTCAGCATAAGAAGGCCCGATCCATTGGTGACGTAGGAGATTTTAGAGATGAACCCATGCCATAGCCTTATGAACGCCCATCCTACCCGGTGGCCAACACATCATTACCGTCTACAAGGTCGAGGGCTGATTGGTTTATTCAATCGGGACCAAGTCATAATTCACAAGCCTCAGGGCCTTATAATAGATGGGATGCTATCCAGATGAGACCGACATTAGTTCAGTGCGGGCAGTGTGGTGGGACCCATACAGGGTCGTGCCAGCAGGGAGTGAGGGTGTGTTACTCTTGTGGTGAACCTGGTCATTTTATGCGGGATTGTCCGACAGGAGGCGAAGGTGTTAGAGTTCAGCCAGTCGAATCTGCAGCAGCTTCATCTCGGTCAGGACGCCCGTCAGGGAAGAGTCATCACACATTATCCAGTCAAGGTCGGGCATCTCGGTCAGGGCAGGGCAGAGTTCATCTCGGTCAGGGCAGAGTTCAGTTTCAGTTGTTGTTATATCCCTTTTATACTATTGTTCATGCCTGACATACTCAATACATCAGTCGTAGTGACGTCCCTTTTGTCTGGGGACACTGCGTTTCATGCCCGCAGGTTCAGTTAAGAAAGGTGACAGTTCACGTTAGTTGATTGCGGATCCAACGGATTTTTGGAGCACTCCCCTTGTTCGGAGTGTTGGTCTAATTTTGGTACGGTACAATTTTGCTTGTATATATGGGTATGACGGGGCCCTGTCCCAACCTTTGATGTTGCTACTCTTAGAGGCTTGTAGACAGGTGTCCTATTGATAGTGGTCTTGTATGGCCTTATCGGCCTGTGTATAGGTATGTGTATATATATGATGATTACCTGATTTTCATAATTTTCTTTCGGCTTAGTCCGTAATTAATTACGATTAGATGTTAAATATTTGAATGATGGTACCCGGCGGGTGGGATTCGAGTGCCCGTCGCGGCCCTCCGGTTTAGGTCGTGACAACTGCCTCTGTCCTCACACACATAATGGAGACTGTGCTCAATACCGGATTTTCAAACCTAATGTTCACTTTAACCCCTCCACTCAAACTATATCCCCAAACCTTAAATATCCCATTTTAGCCAAACTTGACCCGAATTGGAATGCGGCCATGCATGAGAAATTTAACACTTTAACGAAATAGCACACTTAGGATCTGGTTCCGAAGCCGGATGGGGTTAATGTGATTTAATGTATGTGGCTCTTTCGTCACAAATTCAGAGACAATGGTGACCTTGAGCGTCATAAGGTGTGACTTATGGCTAATGGCACTGGGCAGCATGAGGGTATTGATTGTGGTGAGACATTTAGTTCGGTGGTTAAATCGGCTACCGTTCGCACGGTTTTGAGCATAGCTATGAGTAAGAACTGGTTGATTCATTAGCTCGATGTGAAGAATGCGTTCTTACATGGGGATTTGAAAGAAATTGTTTACATGCACCAGCCACCAGGCTTTGTACATCCAGAGGTTCCTCATTATGTATGTCATCTTCGTAAGTCACTGGATGGTTTGAAACATGCTCTCGGGGCGTGGTATGAGTGCTTTGCTACTTACATTATACAGATTAGGTTTGTATGCAGCAAATGTGACCATTCTCTTTTTATTTTTCATAGAGGTAGTAACATTGCATACTTGTTATTATATGTGGATGATATTGTTCTGACTGCCTATTTTGATGTGTTGAAAAATGAGATCATTGCTCTGCTCAAATCTGAATTTGCTATGACAGACTTGGGGAAGTTGAGTTACTTCTTGGAAATTTCTGTGACTAGATCTACAGATACTATGTTCCTGTGTTAGTGTAAGTATGCGGAAGAAATTTTGTACAGGGCTAAAATGACAAACTGTAAGATCATGCCTACTCCAGTCGACTCGAAGTCGAAAATCAATGTTGTTGATGGTGATCCAGTGTCTGATCTCATCTATATATGAGTCTTGCAGGTGCACTTCAGTATCTTATATTCACCAGACCCGATATTTCATATGTTGTTTAGCAGGTGTGTTTATTTATGCATGCCCCTAGGGAGCCTCACTTTACAGCTCTTAAACTTATCATTTGATACGTTAATGTCACTCTTGATTATGGATTACATCTATACCCCTCTGCGCCGACCAGGCTGATATCATATACGAATGCCGATTGGGCAGGCTGCCCGGACAAGTGATGCTCTACGTCTGGCTAATGTGTGTTCTTAGCAGACAATCTCATCTCGTGGTCTGCCAAGCAACAAGCCACACTCTCCAGATCGAGTGCAGAAGCAGAATATAGAGGCATTGCAAACGTTGTTGCTGAGATCTGCTGGCTCCGAAACCTCCTCTTGGAGCTTCATTATCCCTTTCGTAAGTCATCTATGGTTTACTGTGATAATATATCTACGGTCTACTTATCTCATAACCCGGTTCAGCATCAGAGAACCAAGCACATGGAGATAGATATACATTTTGTTCGTGAGAAGGTTGCTATAGGTCATGTTAAGGTGTTTCATGGGTCTTCTTCGTATCAGTATGCAGATATTTTCACTAAGGGGCTTCCTAGGCAGTTGTTTCTATACTTCAGATCTATTCTCAGCGTCCGGCCTCCTCTCGCTCAAACTGAGGGGGGTGTGATAGTGAATATATTACCATATATTGGCCGTATATTATGTAATTAATATTAGTGTGTAATTATGTAAAATAGAATCCTCAATCAATTATGATTCATCTTGTACGCACTATATATATTTGTATTAATGAGAAAGACTCCTCAATGGTGATTAATACAATCTAACAAACAAAAAGATGTACAGTGAAGGAGATCATTCATTTAATACTCAATTAACTATTCTGATCTAATTTCAATTCAGTTACTTAAAGTATGTATTTGTAGTTTTCTTTTCTAGCTTCTTTTATCATTAGTCAAGGCAAATCTAGGTCCAAAATCCTACATAGAGCTTCTACACTTGTTTAACTAAAATGCTTTCTTTAATATGTTTTAGTGACGTTTGTTGAAGTTGAAAGATGATAAACACGGCTACAACCGTGTATATCGCTTTGTATAGTTGTCCATATTTTACCGTAGTTGTAGAATTCTTGTACAAGTATAATTATGGTATTAGTCTTGTATTAGGAAAAGCTATTAGAATTATAGTAGGAAAAGGTAGAGTTATTTTCCATATTTAGATATTGTATATTTGTATATATACCTCTTCATTAATGAAAATAATCAAGGGATTATTTCTTTCATGGTATCAGAAGTCTAGGGCAAATATTTTCCTTCTCCATCCCATACTTCCGCAGGCCTCACCTCTCGGCACCCGAGCCTCCTCGGTCGCCCCCCAATTTTTTTGATTCTTTTTTTTTTCTCTTCCCAAATTCTTTTCCAAATCCCTAATTCTCCTCTTGTTCTTTCAGTATGTCTACCTCAAAGAACATCTTTCATCTTGTCCTTACAGTATCCAACATCAAGAACCACATCACTATCGTTCTTGAGATGGAAAACATCCAATATGCGACGTGGGCAGAATTATTTAAAGTTCACGCACTCTCGTATCAAGTCCTTCATCACATCATCACTGCAGAAGCATGCAATGAGAAGGTGTCTACCGCCGATGATGACCCTATATCATGGATGACTCTTGATGCTACAGTTCTCCAGTGGATTTATTCCACTATTTCTACGGACCTATTGAAGACGATTATTAAACCCAACACCACGGTAATGGAATCTTGGAATAGGGTGTGTGATATATTCCAAGATAAAAGAAATTCCCGTGTCGTAACTTTTGAGCAGAAATTTTCCCATGTCAATGTGGAGGATTTTCCGAATATCTCAGCCTATTGTAAAAGGCTAAAGGAATTGGCGGATCAACTCAAGAACGTTAGTGCGCCCGTCACCAATGATCGTCTTGTTCTTCAGATGGTTGTAGGCCTATCCGATGCCTATAATGGCCTTGGGACACTCCTTCATCAAAGTAATCTGCTTTAACCGTTCTACCAGGCCCATTCCATGCTAACATTAGAAGATGTTGGCTTGGCTAAAAAGACGGCTATCGGAGCGAACTCCGTCATGATGATGGCCACGTCCGATGACCCTCACTCATTTTCGGATAATTCTAGCCAAAACCGTAACAATGGTGGCAGCAAAAAGGGTCAAACTCAGAAAAATGATGGCAAGAACTGCGGTGATTGCAGCGGCAGTGGTGGCGGCAGTAGCGGTGGCAGCAGTGGCGGACGCGGTGGCAGTGGATCATCTGGACCGCAGCACTACTTGTCGCAGCCTTGGCCGAATATACAGTGGTCGTGGGGCTGGGCTAGTGGCCCACACCACCTTTTCCTAATTTTCCACCGAATTATGCCAGGTCCAATTATACACAGCGGCAGCCAGCTGCCCAACAGAATTAGATTGGGCCTCGGCCTCAACAAGCCTTCGTTGTTGCGGGCCGAGCTTAAGTTTCGACACCTACGGATATTGAAGCCGCGATGCATACACTTGGATTAAATCCCCTGACGCAAATTGGTACATGGACACCGGTGCCACTTCTCATATGACGTCCGTGCCTGGTATTTTCTCATCTTATTTCAATACGAGCAAAAACCGTGGCATAATAGTTGGTAATGGTAATTCAATTCCAATTAGTGGTTATTTTCACATAAATTTGTCTCCTCCACATCCACATCTCGTATTGAAAAATGTCCTTCATGCCCCTCACTTAATTAAAAATTTGGTATCTGCCCAAAAATTCACAACTGATAATTGAGTTTCTGTTAACTTTGACCCTTTTGGATTTTCTGTGAAGGATTTCAAGACGGGGATACCTCTAATGAGATGTAATAGTCGGGAGAGCTTTATTCAATCACCACCACCACCATTTCCATGAGTCAAGCCACACCTTCAACATTTGCCGCTCTTGCTCCTTCTTTGTGGCATGCACATTTGGGTCATCCGGGGTCATCTATTATTTCTTCTCTTCAAAAGAATAATTTTATTGATTGTAAGAGTACGCGTAGTATTCATATTTGTCCTTCTTGTCCTTTAGGAAAATATGTTAGATTACCGTTTGTAGCCTCTACTTCTAGGACGTCGATGCCTTTTGACATTATTCATAGTGATTTATGGACATCTCCCGTTTTGAGTTTGTTGGGCCATCGTTAGTATGTTTTATTTTTGGATGATTATTCTAATTTTTTGTGGACATTTCCTTTGTCTAAAAAGTCTCAAGTTTTTTCCACATTCTTAAAATTTAGAGCTTTCATACGTACTCAATTTGAACGGGAAATTAAAAATATTCAATGTGATATGGTTGGGAATATGATAATGGGACATTTCAGGAATTTTGTGACACTCATGGATATTTTTTCGGTTTTCATGTCCTCATACATCCTCACAAAATGGGAAGGCTAAAAGAAAAATTTGTACCATTAATAATATTGTCTGAACCTTACTAGCCTATGCTTCATTACCTCAATCTTTTTGGCATTATGCTTTATAAATGCCTACCTACCTCCTTAACATACACCCTATTAAAGGTTTAGCATATCGATCACCCCTAAAGTTCTTTATAATAAGGATCCCTCGTATTCTCATCTTAGTGTGTTTGGGTGTTTGTGCTATCCATTTTTCCTGTCTACTACAATTAACAAACTACAAGCCTGTTATATCGCTTGTGTATTTTTGGGTTTACGTCTAATCACCGTAGTTATAAATGTTTTGATTTATCTTCTAATAAAATCATAATTAGTCGCCATGTTATTTTTGATGAAACCCAATTTTTGTTTGCTAATTTCTATAGCCCCGTGCCTCGTTAGTATAATTTTTTGGATGATGGGTCATCTCCGTATATCATCCAGCAGCGGGCCCAACACTTTCGCGATGCGAATCTGCCAGCAGTCCCACTACATGTTGGCTCACATAGTCTCGGTACTATTTTGGATCCAGCTTCAGATTCTCGATTTGGCCCAAGTTCTTGTCCATCTCCACTATTTCGACCAGCAGGCCCACTGCCTACTGGCCCACCTTCACCCAGCCTAATTTCATCGCCTCCTAGCCCAGTCTGTTTTCCCAGTCACGGTCTATTAAATCAACCAGCATACTCATTGCCTGCTGGCCAGTCCCGAGAACCATCCTAGTTCGTTTCTATTCCGAGTCAAGGGCCTGTTACTCGCAGCCAATATGGTATTTTTAAATCTAAACGATATTTTAATCTCAATTCTAATGTCACTAGATCACCTCTACCACGTAACCCACTGTCTGCCCTTCATGACCCGAATTGAAAAATGATCATGGATGATGCATATAATGCTCTTATTGAAAATAAGACATGGGAGTTGGTGCCTTGCCGACTGGTGTCAATATTATTTGTTATATGTGGATTTTTACTCATAAAGAAAATTCTGACGATTCCTTTGAGAAGCATAAGTCTTATAGGTAATGGTAAAACTCAGCATGTTGGCATGGATTGTGGAGAGACATTTAGTCCGGTGGTCGAACCGGCAACCATTCACACTGTTCTCAGTTTGGCACTGTCAAAAGCATGGCCCATTCACAGCTGGATGTGAAAAATGCTTTCTTACACGGTGATCTCAAGGAGACAATATATATGAACCAGTCCTTGGGTTTCATGGATCGTGATAATCCTAATCATGTCTGTTTGCTCAAGAAGTTCTTGTATGGGCTTAAGCAGGCCCCACGGGCTTGGTATAAGAGGCTTACAGATTATGTGTCTATGATTGAGTTTTCTCACAGCTGGTCTGATCATTCTCTGTTCATCTATCGTCGTGGTACTTCTCTGGCATACATTATGTTATATGTGGATGATATTTTATTGACTGCCTCTTTTGATAATATGCGCAAGTCTATCATGTCCCTTCTCAGTTCAGAATTTGCTATGAAAGACTTGGGGCCCTTGAATTATTTTTTGGGTATAGATGTCACTCGTCATGCAGGTGGTCTATTTTTATCACAGAAGAAGTATGCAGCAGAGATTATTGAGAGAGTTGGCATGTCATCGTGTAAGTCCTCTTCTACTCCGGTTGATACCAAACTGAAGCTGAGTGCTAATTCTAGCACACCATATGAGGATCTCACCCACTATCGCAGTCTTGCAGGAGCTCTTCAGTATCTTACTTTCACGAGGTCCGATATTAATTATGCAGTGTAACATGCGTGTTTATTTATGCATGATCCGAGGGACGAGCACATGCATGTACTTAAACGTATCATACGGTACATACATGGCACACTTGATTATGACTTGCATTTATATTCATCATCTGCCTCTACTCGTGCATTATACAGATGCTGATTGGGGTGGATGTCCAGTTAACAGACATTCGACATTTGGTTATTGTATGTTCCTTGGTGATAACTTGGTCTCTTGATCCGCAAAACGTCAGGCTACTCTATCACGATCCAGTGCAGAAGCCGAATATCGAGGGGTAGCCAATGTGGTGTCTGAGTCATGTTGGCTACATAATCCTCTATTGGACCTACACTTTCCTATTCAGAAAGTTACATTGGTCTACTGTGATAATGTTAGTGCAGTATATCTCTCTGGAAATCCGGTCTAACATCAGCGCACTAAACATATCGAGATGGATATTCACTTTGTTCGCGAAAAGATAGCTCGTGGACAAGTACGTGTCTTGCATGTCCCTTCACGATACCAAATTGCTGACATCTTTACTAAGGTTCTCCCCTTAGTACTGTTTGAAGGTTTTACGAACAGTCTCAGCATACGACAACCACCCGCTATGACTGCGGATGGGTGAAAGACGATATACACGGCTCACTTTGTATAGTTGTCCATATATTTATCATAGTTGTAAAATTTTTGTACAAGTGTAATTATGGTATTAGTCTTGTATTAGAAAAAGAAAATAATATTCACATAAATTTTTAACATTATTTTATATTGTATTTTGTTTGATTTTACTTAAAACTTATCATATTGATTTTGATCTTTGGTTTCAAATTTTCTGTTATGCATAACTAAATCCATAAGTTACGCTTGAATCTATTTATTATTTTATTCCGGAGAAAATGTGGAATAGAAATGCGGGGTAATACATGAATTTTGTTAAAAAATTAAAAATAAATTCGAAATACACAATGAACTACTTTGCAGTCCGATCTTATATTTGATTTTTCAAACAAACAGTTTCATTAGAATTTTGAAGAAACGCGGGGTAATACATGAATTTTGTTAAAAAAAATAAAAATAAATTCGAAAATACACAATGAACTACTTATCATCAGTCCGATCTAATATTTGGTTTTTCAAACAAACAGTTTCATTAGAATTTTGAAGTATTTTTTTCCAACCAGAAGTTACTACTATCAAACCAATTGCAATAAGTCATAATCCCCACCAAACCTTTACGATTTTTTTTCACTCATAGAAAATAGTAGATGGCTTAGAAGTAATCTACAAAAGACAAATGACACGAGGAAAGGAGTATGAGTATCTTTGTACTCCCTCCGTCTTAAATTATTTATTATTTTTTTAATTTATACGTCTCTTAAAAAAATAATTAAGATAGTTATTTGACCTATTTATCCTTATTTATGTCTAAATTATAATATCTCTCCATTAAATATTTATTCTATTTATGTGTTATCTTCATTAATGACAAAAGGTAAAAATAAAAAAAAAATTAATATATCTTGAATTTCTAAAATAATAAATAATTTGAGATACTTATTTTTAGTAAGCACCATAAATAATTTGAAACAGATGAAGTATTTCGGAAGTAGAATAAAGGGGAGAGTGATTGGCTTATAGGTTGGACGAAACATAAACATTTATTAAATTAGAATGAAGCAAAGTCTAGAGAGAGAAATGACATCTAGGAAGTACGTTGGGGGTTGGGGGAGAAATAGAATATAGCCTTCACATCACACGTGGTGCTGAGTGGATGAGTAGTTATGTCTCCATCTCAGCCTACCGTCATTATGTATCATGAGAAAAAAATGTTTGCACTTAATATATGTATTTACTAATAAATAACTTGATATATGTGTATTTAACCAGAAAAAAGTTATCATCCAATAAAAAATAATAGCAATATGTTTTTCATTTTGAATTACTCTCCGTCTCAATTTTTGTGACATCATTTGATCGGATACTGAATTTACGAAATAAAGAAAGACTTTGTTATATACTTATGTTTATCAAATTATCCTTACTTTGATGCCTACTTTTGTTGATTTTTCTTCATAATAAGTACATTTTAAAAATTAAGTAGAACCCCACAAGAATAAAATAGAAATGATGATATTAAATAGTTATCAAATAAAAAAAAGTGACATTCATTTTGAAACAGAAAAAAAAATGATATCACATAAATTGAGACGAGAAAGTTTATATAATTGATAAATTTAATCTAAACATACGATGCAGGTATTTTTTTTTTTTTAATCTTTCCAACTAGGCATGCTATATGGGTCGTGGCCTTTGGTGTAATCGGCATCAACGATAGAAGATATGCTAGTAATGACCTCAACTACCGTCGGGCCCCTTTGTTTCGTTCGTCTCCTCCAAAGTTGACTCAACTACACATCATTGATACGTGGCTGCCACATTGGCTCCAACGAATATACACAATGCGAGTGTTGACAGCTTCTGAATTTTGATTCTTTCAAGGCACTCTTTAATCATTTTTATCTTTAGTAATTAGTTGTGCTCGTGTAGGGAGCAAGCAAAATCAATTATGTTCCGTAATTGGATGTGTTTTCTATTCACATAATATTTCATTTTGTCAACGCTTACCACCGTTACCAATAACCCCAACAAATTCTTATCGATTATAAAGGTTTATTAATATGTTAGATATATGTAGACAAAGATCTCATATCTAAATATCATCAATGTATTTACTTTGTTTACACGTTTCTATAGATGCAGCTCTTGATGAGTGACAGTTAATTGAAAACCTAAACATCTCTATGACGCCTACATGCTTTTGTACCCTCTCCTGTATTATATAAAATTATAGTCCAATTATAATTAGAAAATATAGTCCAATGATTAGGAAGATTAGTTACATAATTTGTAAATTAATAGATAATTATGTAACACTATATATTGTATATAATAATCAATGAAAACAGAGAACATATTCCTTCATAGTATCCGCAGTCAAACTCTAAAATTTTCCAAAGACGCCGACCCCCTCCCTCTCCCCCTCTTCTTTCTACTACCTTTCGGTCGCTACCTCTCTCTTCTTCCCCAAAATTTTTCAATGGTTGAACAACTTAAATTTCATCCTGCTCTTGCAGTTAACAACATCAAGAACTTCATTCCAGTAAATCTTGAGATGGAAAAGGGTCAGTATTCCTCTTGGGCGGAATTGTGTAAGATTCATTGTCGTATGTACAAAGTCATCAATCATATTATCCCTCCTAGATCAAAGCCCTTGGAACACCCTGATGATTCTTCTGATAAACTTTGGTCCTGCTTAGATGCGGTTGTCCTACAATCGATCTACGGCACGATTTCGAACGATCTGTTGCATACAATCATTGAATCCGTCGCCACTTCCCGACAAACGTGAGAGCGCTTGAAAAATATTTTTCAAGATAACAAGACACAACGTGCCTTGTACCTGAAAAATTAATTTAAGGACATTCAGCACGACGATTTTCCGAATGTGTGGGCTTATTGTCAGGAACTTAAGATGATTGCAGATCAACTCTCCAACGTCAGTGCACCAGTCACTAATCAACGATTGGTGATGCAACACATTGCGGGTTTGAATAAAACTTATGACGGTGTCGCTATCATCCTCCAACAAAGCACGCCATTGCCTCTATTCGAGACTTATACTTGAAGAAACCCATAAAACCAAGCGGGCCGCGGCTCATACAAGCATCGCCGACGCCGCTCTCGTCACTATCGGCGGCCCCTCAACCAACAAGTAGGACCCCATTTTTTGGTCCACAAAATCAGTAACTCGACAACCCGACACACGACCCGCCATCCCGAAATCACCACAAAAGATGAAACTGCGGCGAGCCGCGGCGGTGAGCAACGGCCGTGGCGGGAGGGGGGCCGCCCGGCGTCGGCCGGCCGACAAAGCAACACGAAGCATCAATGACAGTGGCAGCAGCCTCCGCCATGGACTACCTACCCGCCATGGGCTACGTGTGCCCAGTCGTCTTGGGCTGCTCCACCTTTCCCATACCTGACGTCCTCTTGGGCACCACCTCCGGTCCAACAGCCCCGGCCTGACTGCCCCAGCCCGACATCCTCGGCACACATCCTCAGCAGGCATATAGTACGCAGGTCTCTCCTTCTTCCACCTACGCCCCGACGGATATTAATATGGATATGAACACAATGTTTCTCAACATTTGGTACATGGATACTAGCGCCACATCTCATATGATGGCACTCCAAGGTACTATCTCATCTTATTTCACTGTGAGCAATTTAAATCGCAATATTATTATTGGCAGTGGATAAGGCATTCATATTCGAGGTTGTGGACAATCATTCCTCTCCCCACCACACCCCCATTAGATTTAAATAATGTCCTCAATGCCTCAAAACTTATCAAAAATCTAATCTATGTGCATCAATTCACAACCGATAATAATATTTCCCATGAATTTGATCCTTTTGGTTTTTCTGTGAAGGACCTTATGACAGGGATGTGAATAATGAGATGTGATAGCACCAGGGACTTCTATCCTATTACCACCACCGTCAGTCATCCCAGCCACTTTTCCGTCATCTTTTATAGTTATTTTCTTCTCTTTATGGAATAATAGATTAGGACATTTGGGAGACTCTGTTTTACGCTCCCTTCGCAATAATAAATGTATAGATTGCAAACATGTATCTTATCCTCCTATTTGTAAATCTTGTATTTTTGGAAAACATGTCAAGTTGCCATTTTATTCTTCATCCACCCGTACTCTAATGTCTTTTGATATAATACACAATGATTTATGGACTTCTCCTATTTTAAGCACAGTCATGCATCATAACTATATATTATTTTTAGATGATTATTCAAACTTCCCATGGACTTTTCCCATTGGTAATAAATCCCAAGTCTATTCTATTTCTTTTTCATTCAGCGCTTTCATTAAGACACAATTTGAAAAGAATATCAAATATTTTCAATGTGATAATGGGAGGGAATTCAAAAATAAATAATTCAAACTTTTCTACGACAAACACATCCTTATTTTTCAATTTTCCTATCCCCACACCTCTCCACAAAATGACAAAGTTGTACGAAAAATTAGAACCATAAACAACGTAGTTCGTGCCCTTATTGCTCACGCCTCTATCCCCCATCTTTTTGGCATTACACTCTATCCATGACAACCTATCTCTTAAACATTCTTCCCAACAAGTCTCTCAAACACAAATCTCTCACTCAAGTTCTCTATCTTCGGGATCCTTTCTATAATCATTTAAGAACTTTTGGATATCTATGCTACCCCCTACATCCCTCCACACAAATTAACAAGTTGCAACCTAGGTCCACCTTATTTGTACTTTTGGGTTACCCCACTAATTATCATGGTTACATATTGTTACAACATGTCTAGCCAAAAATAATCATTTCTCGACATGTCATATTTGATGAGTCTCAATTCCCCTTTGCCAAACTAAATTCACCACTTCCGAATTCCTATGACTTCTTAAATGACGGCCTTAATCCATTCTAATCCATCACTTGCAAAATCAGTCGCTGCCGTCATCGGCGCCTGACTCGCCTCCCTCTGTCCCATTTTGGGTCGGCCCCGCCACAGGCTCCTCAAAATAACCACTCTCGGCTTCACGAGGTCACTTCCTCTACTCGGCCAGTGACGACGCCCCTTCTCCCCGATTCTGCCGCCCCCTCTCTGCCTACCAATATGCCTCAGCAGCTTCCCGCTCCCGTCCACCCTCATGCGGCACCCATACGGACAATGGAAACTCATGTTATGCACGATATTTCCAAACCCAAACGGCAATTTAATTTATCAAATTCGGTTGCCCCTTCACTTCTTCCTCGCAACCCGAAACATGCCTTGTCCGATCCTAATTAAAATTTTATGATGATTGATGAATATAATGATCTTATTGAAAATAATACATGGGAGATAGTGCCTCGTCCTCCTGATGCTAATGTTATTCGTTCTATGTGGATTTTTAGACATAAAAAGAAATCTGACGTTTCTTTTGAGATGCACAAGGCCGATCTTGTAGGTGATGGTAGGTATCAACAGGTGGGTGTGGATTGTGATGAAACCTTCAGCCCGATGGTGAAACCGACAACTATTCGCACCATTCTCAGTATTACTTTGTCCAAACCATGGCCCATTCATCAACTGGATATAAAAAATGCCTTCTTGCATGGAGACCTTTATGAGATTGTTATATGCATCAGCTTTTGGGATTCAGGAATCCAGTCCATCTAGATTATGTGTGTCATTTGAATAAATTACTCTATGGACTGAAACAGGCTCCTCGTGTGTGATACCAATGATTTGCTGACTTTGTATCCTCTATCGGTTTTTTCACATAGCAAATCTGATCACTCACTTTCATCTATAGCAAGGGTAACTACATGACATACATTTTGTTATATATTGATGACATCATCCTAACTACATCTTCTGATGTACTTCGCTGATCCATTATGTCACTCCTTGTCTCTGAGTTTGCTATGAAGGATTTAGGCCCCTGAGTTATTTTTTGGGCATTGCTGTTACGAGACATGCAGATAGATTATTTCTTTGTCAAAAAAAGTACACCGAAGAGATTCTTGACCGAGCAGGGCATAATATCTTGCAAACCGATCCACACACTGGTGGACACTAATTCCAAGCTTAGTGCCTCTTCAGGTTCTCTGTACACCGACCCAACTCACTATCGTAGCTTAGCAGGAGCAATGCAGTATCTCACTTTCAGATATATTCTATGTCGTGCAGTAAATATGCTTACACATGCACAACCCGATGGATGAACATATGAATGCCCTCAAATGAATTTTGTGATATGTACACGGTACTTTTCATTTCGGCTTACACCTGTACAAGTCCTCACTTTCCGACCTCACCTCTTATTCTGATGCTAACTGGGGTGGATGTCCTGACACTCGTCGATCCACGTTGGGTTACCGTGTGTTCCTCAATGATAACTTACTTTCTTGGTTTTCTAAAAGACAACCTACTCTATCTCGATTCAGTGTCGAAGCCGAGTACCGATGTGTAGCGAATGTTATTACTGAGTCTTGTTGGATACACAACCTTCTCCTGAAACTTCACTGCCCAATCCATAAGGCTACATTAGTCTATTGTGATAATGTAAGTGCGATATATCTTTCTGGAAATCCCGTTCAACATTAGCGCACTAAACACATTGAAATGAATATTCATTTTGTACATGAGAAAGTTGTTCGTGGACAAGTTCATGTTCTTTCCCGATATCAGATTGCTGACATATTTACTAAAGGGCTTTCATGCATACTCTTTGATGATTTTCGACCCAGTCTCAGCGTACGAGAACCTCCCGCTTCGAC
This sequence comes from Anisodus tanguticus, assembly GCA_034509755.1. Classification (NCBI taxonomy): domain Eukaryota; kingdom Viridiplantae; phylum Streptophyta; class Magnoliopsida; order Solanales; family Solanaceae; genus Anisodus; species Anisodus tanguticus. The sequence goes on from CM067561.1 coordinate 12,763,287, forward strand.
TGCGTGAGTATGATAGAATATTGTACATCTCCTATATTAGGTAAAATTGTAGTCCTATTGTAATTAGGAAGTGTAGTCCAATTATAATTAGGAAAATTAGTTACTTAGTTTGTAAAGTAGTAGATAATTATATAACACTATATATATTGTACATAATGATGAATAAAAAGCAAGGAACATATTCCTTCATTATCCTTAATTATCATAATATTGTACACCCTAGACGAACTAAGCTATATATATGTACAAAAAAGGGCAGACGAAATGCCTTCATTTTGCATCAACTTTAAAGAATTAGTTCATCTTTAAATCCCTTTGAGCTTCATAATGAAAATTACTTCACATGATTATGCGAAGTTTAAGCTGGGAAAGGTCGTTCTATTGTACTCCGACATATATCTATCCAAAAACTGATGACAGAGTTTGGAGCACGAGAGTGAAAATTTATAATTTATGTTCTGATTTCGGACATCAATTGTCTTCATTCTTTAATTTTGACAATACAATTTACGTACTTACAATCACATAAAATTATCATATATCACTATCTTTATCAAAAAAGAAAAGAAAGAAATATTCATCAACAATAAAAAATTCACAGAAAATTAATTAGCTAGAGAGAGTATTACATTACGTGATCATACTATATCCCTTCTGAAATACTTTATAAAAAGTTAGCCAGAGGATACAAACATTGTTTTCAATTTTTGAGAAAACATGAAGTTCTAGTTTTGTGAAATTGATTTTTAGAAAGGAGTTAACTAATAATGTTTGTTTGTTAATGCAGTGTTAAAAATGAAACAAATTAAGCAACTTATAGATAATTGTATGTTTATCCGTGGTTTGATATTGTGGGCCCTGGGTGTTTGAAAAATGCAACCGTCACTGTTAAATATACAATATACACACAATATACATGTGTATATTCTATATTTAATGTCTCGAATTCTACCCCATATTTAGCTCTCGGTTTGGACATATTTAGGTAATATAGTTTATGGTAAATATTTAGTATCCTAGTTTAGGTAAGGTTATAATATAATTAGTAGTGTATTATCATAATTAGTGTATTACCATAAATGTATATAATAAGGTTTTAGGAATAGAATAGGAATAAGATTCTCCTATTTTGTAACTTGTATATAAACCTTTCAATTAATGAAAATAATCAAGGGAATTATTTCTTTCATGGTATCAAAAGTCTAGGTCACACAAAAAATTTCTCTCAAACTTTTTGTGCCTCCCTATCGGCCGAGACACCCCCCCCTCGGGTTTACCAAATTTTGTCTTCCGCTCTCAAAATCTCTCTTACTAATCCCTCTTTCACCTCTTGTTCTTTCGTTATGTCTACGTCAAAGAACTCGTTTCACCCTGCCCTTGTTGTTTCTAACATCAAAAATCATATCCCGTTAATTCTTGAAATAGAAAACGTCCAATACGCGACGTGGGTCGAGTTGTTCAAAATTCATGCTCATTCGCATCAAGTCATCCATCACATCATCCCCGTGGCTCTTGATGATACAGATGTGCCTAAACGCGAGGATGATCCTAAATTATGGACAACGCTTGATGCCACTTTCCTTCAGTGGATATATTCTACTATCTCCACCGACCTATTGCAGACGATTATCGAGCCAGACGCTACGACAATGGCCGCATGGGATAGACTGCATGACATATTCCAGGATAATCAAAATTCCAGAGTTGTTACCCTTGAACAGGATTTTTCCCTCGTCAAGATGGAAAATTTCCTGAACGTTTCAGCATATTGCAAAAGGTTGAAGGAATTGGCGGACCAACTCCGCAACGTTGGTGCGCCTGTAAGTGAAGATTGTCTTGTTTTACAGATGGTCGCTGGCCTATCCGAGGCCTATAGTGGCGTTGGGACTCTCTTTCGTCAAAGTAATCCTCTTCCAAGGTTCTATCAAGCCCGATCCATGCTTACCTTGAAAGAAGCCAGTTTGGCTAAAAAGACGACTCCTAATGCTAGTCCCGTGGTCATGATGACTTCCTCCCTTAGTCCTCAAAATTTTGGCAACAATTCGAACCAAAACCAATCCCACGGGGGCAACAAGAACGGCCTAAAAAATAAAAATCGCGGGGACAAACGCGGCGGTTCTGGCAGCAGTCACGGTGGCCAAAGCAGTGGCAGTGAGCCCCCTCCAAGTTCCAGTGGGCCACCGAACCCCTAGTCTCAGCCTTGGGCCTCTGGGCCGTGGGCTTGGACCAGTGGACAGTGGCCCTACGGCCCACCTCCATCACAGTTTTCAACAACTGGCCAGTGGGCTTTCCAGCAGCCCAGACGACCCACTGCCCACTGGCCCAGTTACGACAGTTCCAGTAGCTTCAGCCCACGACAGCCCAGTTCTGGAATACTTGGGCCCCTGCCTCCGCAAGCTCACCACGCAGTAGGCCCCACGCAGACCGATATCGAGGCCGTGATGCACACACTAGGGTTGACACAACCGAACCTGAATTGGTATATGAATACCGGTGCCACTACCCACATGACATCCGATTCAGGTACTCTCTCATCTTATTTCAATTTTAGCAACCCTCGCGGTATAATTGTTGGTAATAGCAATTCTATTCCAATTTAGGGTTATGGTCAGAAAACGTTGTCTCCCCCCAATCCACCCATTATCTTGAAAAATACTTTACATGCTCCCAAATTGATTAAAAACTTAGTGTATGTCCGAAAGTTCACCAGTGACAATTCGATTTCTGTTGAATTTGATCCTTTTGGTTTCTCTGTGAAGGATTTCAAGACGGAGAGTCCTCTCATGAGGTGTGATAGTAGGGGAGATCTTTATCCTATCACGCCCGGTTTTGATCCATCGAGTCACACTTCGCCATCAGCCTTTGCAGCCATTTCTCCTTCCTTGTGACATGCTCGCCTTGGTCATCCGGGATCCTCTATTTTATCAGTTTTAGATAAAATAGTTTTGTTTCTTGTAAGGGTACGACTCGTACCTAGGGATGGCAACGGATCGGATCTGGACCGGATCCTACTAGATCCAGATCCATATCCATTTTTTATACTTGGATCCAGATCCGGATCCAGATCCATCGGGTCCATAAAAATCAGATCCAAATCCGGATCCATCGGATCCACGGATCGGATCTGGATCTACATGTAATTTTTTTTGGCTTGAATAATATTCCCACATGTTGAAACTTTTATGAAAAAATGAAACGCAATCTGATTGAAAAAAATGATTGAGTTCATTCAATCAACCTACACAAACATGACACCATTCTTCCAAAATGCTGAACAAAGTTTTAGCATCACAAGAAAATAAAGACGATTGACTTCATTAGTGATGCTGAACATATTGCAACTTTGAGCTAATTTTTGGAGGCTTTAGTGATGCTCCACTTGTAGTTCTACTGATTGACTTCATTAAACAACATAAAACAATGTCAGTCATATATCAAAAGTCCCATTTTTTTTTGTTGATCAAACAAATGAGAGAAAGATACTTAAAGCTTACGACTAGCAGATTCAAGAAAGGGAAATTTAAAGAAGAGTGGTAATTTTTTCTTTTTATAGAAATGAAAATATGAGAAACTGCAGAGAGCATATAGGTAAAAGAAATGAAACTTCAAAGATAAATTACATGGTTGTGTGACTTGTGCCTTATCCTAGTTCAACCCTTTACCCAATACATAAATTATGAAAAAAAAATTAAGAAAATACTTATAAAATTACATTCTAGGTTATGAATATATTTAATAAAAAATGGATCCACGGATCGGATCTGGACCGGATACGGATCTCAAATACAAGATCCAGATCCGATCCGTCAGAAATGGATCCGGGTCCGATCCGGATCCATCGGGTCCAAATTTTGAAGATCCATATCCTATAAAACGGATCTGGATCCACCGGATCCGGATCGGGTCCAAGATCTATTGCCATCTCTAGTCGTACCCCAATTTGTCAATCTTGTTCGTTAGGAAAAAGTGTTAAGTTGCTATTTGTAGACTCGAATTCTCATACTTCTATGCCATTTGATATTATTCATAGCGACCTATGGATGTCTCCTACTCTAAGTTCGTTAGTGTTTTCCGTCTTCATAAAGTTTAGAGCATTCATTAGAACACAATTCGAAAGAGAAATAAAAAAATATTCAGTGTGATAATGGAAAATAGTATGACAATAGGGAGTTTCGGGAGTTCTGTGCCAATAATGGGATCAATTTTCATTTTTCGTGTCCTAATACATCTTCACAAAATGGGAAAGCCGAACGCAAAATTCGTTCCATAAATAACATTGTCCGAACTCTCTTAATTCATGCTTCAGTACCCCCATATTTTTGGCATCATGCTCTACAAATGGCCACATATCTCCTTAACATAATTCCTTCCAAAGGTTTGATATATTCTTCTCCCCTCCAAATCCTATATAATAAGAACCCTTCTTATTCTCATCTTCGGGTTTTTGGGTGCTTGTGTTATCCGTTATTCCCATCCACCATAATTAACAAACTCCAGGCTCGGTCTACTCCGTGTGTGTTTTTGGGTTATCCGTCTAATCATCGTGGTTACAAATGCTTTGATTTATCCTCCAAGAAAATCATAATTAATCGCCATGTCATTTTTTTATGAAACCCAATTTCCATTTACGAAAGTTCATACTCATGAGCCTAGTTCGTATAATTTTTTGGATGACCAAATATCCCCGTATATTATTCGGCATTTTTCGGACATCTCCCGCACCCAAAATTCTCCAGCGAGCCCATTGTCCGCTGGTCCTACTGGCCCGTCTCGGTCAGCTCTACCCAGTCATCTCACTGGGCCAGTTTCAGTGATTGGGCCAGTCCCAGCCCAACACTGGAACTGGTCCAGTTCCAGTTACTGTTTCCAACACTGAATTTGCTTCCAGAATTGGGCCAGCAGGCCCACTGCCTGCTAGCTAGTCCATCCCGAGCCCAGAAAATTCCCAAAATTAGCCTACCTCTTCCTCGAGTCTTAGACCAGTCACTTGTAGTCAACGAGGTATTTTTACACCAAAAAGACATTTTAATTTACATTCGAATGTCTCTAAATCCCCCTTGCCCCGTAATCCTGTGTCTGCCTTAAATGACCCGAATTGGAAAATTTCTATGACTGATGAATATAATGCTCTTATTGATAATAAGACGTGGGAGTTGGTGCCCCGTCCCTCTGGTATTAATGTTATCAGGCCTATGTGAATTTTTGCTCATAAGGAAAATTCTGATGGTTCATTCGCTCGACATAAGGCACGGCTTTTGGGTGATGGTAAGACTCAGCAGGTTGGGATAGACTGTGGTGAGACGTTTAGTCCGGTGGTTAAGCCGGCTACCATTCGCATTGTGCTTAGCTTGGCCCTTTCAAAGGCATGGCATATTCATCAGTTGGATGTCAAGAATGCTTTCCTACATCGTAATCTCAAGGAAACAGTCTATATGCATCAGCTGTTGGGATTCAGGGATTCCAACCGTCCTCATCATGTCTATTTATTGAAGAAGTCCTTATATGGGCTTAAGCAGTCTCCATGGGCCTGGTATACGAGGTTTTCTGACTATGTTTTGACTATTGGGTTCACTTACAGCATGTCAGATAATTCCTTGTTCATCTACCATCGCGGTTCGTCTTTGGCCTACATTCTGTTGTATGTGGATGATATCATTTTGACTTCCTCTTCCGATGCCTTACGCCAGTCTATCATGGCCATGCTCAGTTATGAGTTTGCTATGAAAGACTTAGGGCCCTTGAGTTACTTTTTGGGGATTGCCGTCAAGCATCATTCAAATGGTTTATTTTTGTCTCAAAGAAAGTATGCGGCTGAGATCATCGAGAGGGTTGGGATGTCATCTTGTAAGTCCACTTCCACTCAAGTTGATACTAAGCCCAAGCTTGGTGCCACGGCCGGCGTCCCTTACGAGGATCCGACCCGCTATCGCAGTCTTGCAGGGGCTCTTCAGTATCTTACCTTTACCAGACCGGATATTACGTATGCGGTTCAGCATTTGTGTTTATTCATGCATGATCCCAGAGTTGAGCACATAAATGCAATCAAACGCATCATCCGGTATATACAGGGTACACTGGACTATGGTTTGCATTTGTATCCTTCATCGACATCCACACTTGTCTTATACACAGATGCTGATTGGGGTGGTTGTCCAGACACCAGACGGTCTACGTCTGGCTACTGTATGTTCCTTGGCAACAACCTGGTCTCCTGGTCTGCGAAGTGTCAGGCGGCTCTATCCCGCTCAAGTGCCGAGGCTGAATATCGAGGGGTAGCCAATGTGGTCTCAGAATCATGTTGGTTACGTAATTTGATTTTAGAGCTTCATTGTTCAATTCAAAAGGCAACCTTAGTATATTGCGATAATATTAGTGCCATCTACCTTTCAGGTAATCCGGTTCAGCACCAACGCACTAAACATATCGAAATGGACATTCACTTTGTCCGTGAAAAGGTTGCTCGGGGTCACGTTTGCGTATGCCATGTCCCGTCAAGATATCAGATTGCAGACATCTTTACAAAGGGTCTTCCCTCGGTCCTTTTTGAAGATTTTAGGGACAGTCTCAGCGTTCGAAGACCGCCCGCTATGACTGCGGGGGGGGGGTGTTAAATATACAATATACACACAATATACATATGTTTATTGTATATTTAATATCTTGGATTCTGCCCCGTATTTAGCTCTCGGTTTGGACATATTTAGGTAATATAGTTTATGGTAAATATTTAGTATCCTAGTTTAGGTAAGGTTGTAATATAATTAGTAGTGTATTACCATAATTAGTGTATTACCATAAATATATAGAATAAGGTTTTAGGAATAGAATAAGAATAGAATTCTCCTATTTTGTAACTTATATATAAATATTTTAATTAATGAAAATAATCAAGGAGATTATTTCTTTCGTACACATACCATTACAATTGTACAAATCACTTGTATACATCGGGCCCATAGACTTGTCACCCATCTGATTTTCTTCTCAGTCTCACCAACCAACGGCTATTTGGAGCAAAGAAAGTTGTGGGCAGGGCCCCATTGCCTCGTAATTTATAACGATTAACGACCAACTTTCATTTCTTTATCCAACTACATCATTTTCCATCTTCTTTCCTTGTTCCTACTTATAATACTCTACTACTCGACCATTCACAAATTAATGACTTTTACAAGCAACATAGAAATCTATAAAGATTTTATAACAAGATATTTTAACTATACTCATGCCGGTTGATCCTGCTCTCTCTATACATATATTGTATTGATATTGACAACAATATCATATAAAAAGTATCTAGTAGATTTTGTATTTGTGACACGTAAATGTCTAACAGTTAAATATTTTTAATTTATCCTAAAAATTAATGTAAAAACAGATTAAAATGTATAACTTGCGGCGAAATAATATGTCTTCACTTTCCCCCCAAGTAAATCACACGACCAAAACGAAAAAGTATACCCTTGGGCAAAAATTTGCAAGATGCTCCTTGCAAGAAACGAAAATGAACTTTAGTAACGTTGTTAATATATATAGCTGGCAATTGTTGAAATATATAAATTAATTTGTCAGATGTGGGGGAGATGCTTTTCATTCAAAATTTGGCCGGCGTTTCCTTTGAAAAGTTCAGACAAGTCAATCAATGAATATAAGAATCACATGTGGCAATGACTCACATTCGATTAGCTAATGTTTCCATTCAAGGACTAAACTTTGCCAGTACACCAACTCTTTCCACCGAGAAAAACTTACACAATGAGCATCTTTAATCAATTCAATTTTAAGAGACAAACTGATATGAGCAAAGAAACTTATGTTTAATAAATGTCGTATACTTCATGGTTCTAGCATACATACACTAAGCTTTATCCCAGGTTCCTTGCCCAAAACCACATTGATTTAAAAAAAAAACTATTTCCTCCGTCTCAAAATGCTTGTTTTATTTTTCATTTACACGATATTTAAGAAAATATTAATTAGGAGGGATGTTTGACTATTTTATCTTTATTTATACCTTAAAATATGATCTATCTTCATCAAATATGTACTCTATTTATGTTTCATAATTGACGTGTTTGTAATCTTCAAGAACAATACTAAAAGTAAAATAAAAAAAATAATTAATTTATTGACATTTTAAAATGACAAGTATTCCACGACATATGTTTAGTAAAGCCTACAATTATTTTAAGACGAAGGGAGTACATTATAGAACATCATTAGAATTTGTAGTTTTGATAAAAAAAAATGTAGTTTTCTTCATTACCAACCTAGATTTTCTAATGCAATTCTCCTTCAATTCAATAAATTTATCATTTTTATCGGAAGAAAAGATGTGAAAGTTAGTTAGAAGGTTAGTTAAGGAAGTTAGTTAACCTTAACTAACTTAACAAGTAAATAGAAAGATTTACAAGATATGACGGGGTATATAAACACATATGAAGGCATTGTATAGATCAGTTTTTTGAATTGAAGAAAATAAGAAAATCTTCTCTCTACAAACACTTAATCTTCGACCTCTCCTTTCTTCTTGTTTCTATATTGGTGAATGCATAATTGGATCATGATTGAGATGAAATTCAACATGGTATCAGAGCAATGATCAAAAGTTCGATGATTGTCTTTCTTCCGCAATTCAATCGAACACAATCGACTGTTTTTTTAGCCAAATTCATTCTCTATTTCTGATTTCTCTGGTTTTCTATTTCTGATTTTTGTTTCAATATTTGGTTTCTAGTTACTGGTTTTGTTTTTCCGAATATATGTGGAAAACCAAAATCAATTTCTAATATCATGGTTCTTACTTGCTAATACTGATGCTCGAATTCTTATTCCAATCAGAATTCATTACAAGAAAATCTTATAACCAAATTCGAATCAAATCTTGAGAGTTTTACAACCATATCCTCTTTACAATGGAAGTTATTCCACATGCAAATGGAATTCCAACTGGAAACACTCAAAACAACCCACAACCAGCTGCTAGATTAAATTCTGGAGTCACTGCGACAATCTATCACAACCACCCACTGTTTCTGCAATCCTCTGACGTGAGTAGTGTATCTCTCATGTCATTTCAATTACTTGATATTGAAAATTATGCACTGTGGAGTATGTCTATGAGAATTGCACTACTTGGTAGAAATAAAACTTGGTTTTATTAATGGAAGATGTAAGAAAGAAAACTATGAAGAAGAGTGGTGGGATCAGTAGGAAAGGGTTAATGCAGTGGTTTAGGCTTGGCTAATGAACTCAGTTTCTAATGATTTACTTAGTGGTGTGTTATATGCTGACACAACATATGAAGTATGGGAAGACTTAAGAGAAAGATTTGATAAGGTAGATGGATCAAGAACATATGATCTTCATAGGAACATAGCCACTTTGACTCAAGGAAGTTCAAGAGTGGTTGAATATTTCTCCAAACTCAAGACACTGTGGGTAGAATTTCAATCTCTAATACCACCTCCTAGTTGTGGATGCCCCAAGTCTAAAAAGTTTGTGGAATATCTACAAAGGCAAAAATTATACCAGTTCTTGATGGGATTAATGAGAACTATATGCAAGCAAGGAGCCAAATCTTGTTAATGTCGTCATTGCCATCTGTTAACAAGGCATACTCTATGATTACTAATGATGAAAACCAGAAATCTATTACTGACAAGTCTGCTAGATTGTTGGGTATTGGTCCTAGTGAATTTAGTCACAATGTTGGTCATGATCCAACTGCTATGTACTCTAGAGCATGTTCAAGTTCACAAAAATTCAAGAAGAGCTTCAATTTGTTCTGTGAAGTTTATAAAATGAAGGGACATACTAAGGAATATTGCTACAAGGTGGTTGGTTATCTCATTTTTCTCATTTGAGTTCATCCTTGTAAACTTATCACTCATACCACTACAGAATTAGAGTGTGCAGCCACCTTCTACCCTGATTTTTGTTTATTTCAGGATCTTTACTATATGAGGGTGAAGGAGATTGGTAGGATGCAAGATGGGTTATACATGTTAATGAATCGGCCAACAACAAAACTTCTAAATGAATAATTGAAGTTAGGACTAAATGTGAGAGAAGCTAAGGAACCTGCTACAATGTTTGAGGAAGAAATAAAGTTGTGGCACAGAAGATTTGGACATATTTCTAGTATTATTTTGAGTAAATTGATTAGAGCACAATCTGATGCCATAGCTAGTACTATAAAAAAATGTAATGTGTGCCCATGTGCTAAACAATGTAGACTTCCTTTTCCAACTAGTGATAGCAAAAGTATTTCTAGCTTTGATCTCATTCATATGGATGTTTGGGGACCTTATAAGGTTCAAACTCATAATGGCAACAAATATTTCCTAACAATAGTAGATGATTTTACAAGTATGACTTGGATATATTTGCTTAAATTAAATCAGATGTTTGTGTTGCAATGCAGCAATTCTTAGCTTTTGTGTATACTCAGTTCAATAAAACAGTGAAAATAATTAGAACTGATAATGGGACAGAGTTTGTAAATGATGTATGTAGCAATTTGTTCTTAAAACTATGAATTGTACATCAAAGATCATGTGCCTATACACCTCAACAAAATAGTGTGGTTGAAAAAAAAGCACACACATACTAGAAATAACAAGAGCAGTAAGGTTTCAAGTCAATATTCCTTTAAAATTCCGGGGTTTATGTGTGGAAGCTGTTGTCTATTTGATAAATAGATTACCCTCTTCTATTACTGGCATGACACCTTATAAGAAGCTATACAAGAAAAAACCTTCAATCAGTCACTTGAAAGTATAGTTGGCCAGTGGGCCGGGCTCGGGTTTGGCGGGTCGGGGCGGGAGGGGCGAAGGGGGGGTCGGGGCTGGCGGGGTCAGGCGGGACTTGCCGAAGTCCCATCCCGATCTCGATCCCGTTGGAATCGGGTCGGGGCGGGGTCGGGGCGGGGTCAGGATCAGGGCAGGTTCCGGCGGGTTTTTTTTTTTTAATAACATATGTATAAAAAAAACTCAATAAATAAGAAAACATAGTGTAATAAAAACATCACAATGTTGTTTTTATGCCTCTTATATTATTTAATAGACATATGATTTTTTTGTAATACAAATACAATTGTCTAAATTGCAACTTTGTGGTGTTGTCCAAAAGTTGCAAATTACATAATAAAATTGCAATTAAAAAAATTACATTCTCAAAAAAACCTGTTCTAATTGCTTGATAATTTCCTGTGGTTCTTCGGTTGGAATTGGTATTTGTTGGTCAAATTGATCAATGTCGCTTCCACCACCTTCGGATAAGATTTCGTTGTAGTTTTCCTCTTCTTCGTTGATCTCCGGTTGACCGCACCTTCTCCGCTCCGCTCGTATCCAATCTCTGAATAATACTGCAATTTTCAAGCTGTCTCCGGCTAATGAGTGTCTGTGGTCTCCCATTTGATATCTGCAGGCAGAAAAAGCGCTTTCAGACGCAGTTGATGACGCTTGAATGTTCAAAATATCTCGGGCCATCATTGAAAGCGTCAGAAAGGTCTTCTCATTCCCCCTCCAGTATTTTAGCAAGTCTTCATGTTCATTTTCATTGATAACTTCTTGGTACGGTACAAACCCTGCAAAACAAAAATATCAAACTCTCTAATTTGGTTAGTAGCAGTACGGCCGCACATTCTATTTCTGAGGCTTTCAATACTAGCCGCAGAAACAACATGTCTTTTGTGAGGTTGTGTTGAAGATGAAGAAGATGGTATGAAAGCCGGTAGGTTACTAGCACTTTCTTGTTGGTAAAACCTATATTTTTTTTTGCATTGGTCTTCTACGCTAGACAACACTTCTTCTTTAGTTTGTTCAATAGGTGGTGGGTGATTTAGATTATTTGGACTTGGAGGTGGTAGTACTTCTATACAATCGTAAATAGTTTCAATAAGTGATTTAGTACCGTCTATTTTAATAGTTGGATTTAATACAACACCAATAATATAAATAGTGGGAATAGGAATAAATATTTTTTTATTTTGATAAACATTTTTTTAATAGCTGCCATATAAGCTGGTTTTTCCATATATTCACTAAGTAATAAAAATATTAGAGTTATATAAAACAACATAGTTGAAATAGTAGGATAATATATACCGGAAAATTCTTTTGTTGTTTGAAAAAATTTCTCTAAAAATACAATAAGTTCGGAAATTTTTACCCAATCACTATCTACAACCATATCAGCTGGATTTTGATTATGAGAGTTAAAAAATAAATTTATAGATTTTCTATTGTCATAAGCAACAAGTAGTTGCTCGTATAAAGAATTTCACCTAGTGGATACTTCTTCTGGAATTTTTCTATAAGGTAGTCCACAATCGTGACAAGTTTTTTTATATTCTTTTCTTCATTGTACTCTATTACTTTTAAAAATAAAGTTTATAGCAAATTGTATTTTACTAAGAATGTCTTCATAAGTGATAGACCATCCTTTACAATTAAGTTATATATATGGCACACGCATTTTATATGAAAATGATCTGGAAAAGATGGAGTTAAACTATTTTTTAAAATTGTAATATTGTAATTGTTAGAAGAAGCGTTATCTAATGTAATAGTCATAATTTTATTAGTTATTCCGTAATAATGGCACACTTGATAAATATTTTCTGCAATAAAAGTACCAGTGTGCCTATCATCTATATATCTATACGCTAAGATACGTTTTTGCATAGACCATTTATAATCTATCCAATGACAAGTTACCGGTAAATAATCATGCCCGTTAGTACTACGACCTATATCAGACGTGATAGATACTTTACCATTAAAATGATATAATGAATAACGTAAATATTGTTGATATTCATGTGCGAATTTAAATATATCTCTCTTAACAGTTGATCTAGGAAAACCGTTAAAAACAGGATATATATATCTCTAATGTAATGAATAAAACCCGGAAGATGAAGGAAATGAAAAAGGCAAACCCTCCACAGCAACTAATTTTGATATTGCTTCCCTATCTCTATGTTTATTGTATTTAGGGCCTACAATTCCCCCTGTCATAGGGTTAATTTGACCCTGTACTTGGTCCGGGACAGTATCAGTATGTGAACCTTGTCCCGATGGAGCGGGCGTTTGCGCACCCGGTTTTGAAGCCTGGTATTGGGCATACCTAACTGGATGAGCACTTATTACGTGTCTAATTAAACCCTCATCCCACCGTGACCTTTTCCAGTTTTAAATTTTAAAACATTTTTACAAATTTTACATCTAGCTACTTGATTCTCTACATCCCTATCAAAAAATATCCATGCATCTGATTTTAATGGTCGGTTTGCTGGACCTCATCTCATACTAGGGGGAATAGGAGGCATTTCAGTTGAAGGTGCACTAGTGGGTGTGTTGTCATCAACATTAGTGGGTGTATCATCTAGATCATCGTCTAAATTAAAGTCTTCTTGAGTTCCAGAAAATAGCTCCTCATCTAAATCTAATGGTATTGTAGGAAAATATTGAGTATCAACAAAATCATCCTGTGTAGGAATAGGATGACTAGAAGAAGTACTCTTGTCCTAGTTGCCCCTACTGGAAGAAGCACCCTTACCCTTAAACATACCTCTTAATCCTTCCATTTTAATTATGATAATAAATAATTAAAGATAATAAAATTAAGTGCGCTAAATAAAATAAACAGACAATAATAATTTAATGAAGGAACGAATGTACCAAACGCCGACGTAACGTCGACGTGCAATCGAGAGGTTGAAAATTGAAACTTTGCTCGATGGAAGATCCTCAAACTAGTTGCCAACTTCACTCCCAATTCCCAAATGAATAAATAAAATTGAATATTTAGTAAACAATGTAGACTTGTAGAGAGATATATTGAGAGATTAGAGAGATTGTAGGAAGATTTGTGAGAAAGATGAAGAGAAAATGAGTTATTTATAGTTGAAAAATTGGGTTAAAGTGTAAATATAATAACTTATGGGTTAAAATAAATATTAAGGGGTAGGGGGTTGGGGGAGGCCAAAAATGGCCGTTGCCCAACGGTCAAAATCTAAAATGGCAACGGTTATATTTGCAAAGGGGGGACTTACGGGCGGGATCGGGGCGGGCTCGGGATTGGCGGGCCTGGGGCGGGCTCGGGACGAGACATTGTCCCGTCCCGGTTCGAGTCCCGCTACCGATTTTTTTTTTAACTAATCGGGGTCGGGGCGGAACCGGGCGACCCACTGGCTAGCCTTACTTGAAAGTACTAGGTTGTATGTGCTATGCAAAAGACTTAACTGTGTCTGATAAACTACAATCTAGAGTTAAGACTTGTGTTATGATGGGATATTCTGAAATACAAAAGGGGTATATTCTATATGAGATGCATAACAAAATGTTTTCAAACTTGTTTAAAGTTTGAAGTTCAATTCGAATTTGAGAAGGAAAATGTCGACAAAGTCTTTTTTTGAATTTTTTAAAATATTCCAAAAGACTATTTTTGGGCCAGACCCACCTTAATTGAATTCTAACAAAAGAAATTTCCCTTAAAACCCAAAGTTTGGAGAAAGTGGTTCTAAGAGTATGATTGACCTTCTAAAATATATATATAAAAAGGAAAATTTTACAAAAAACACTTGCATAATATCATGACATATTATTTACAAAAAAATATACATTTTGCAAAGGATTTTTAAGACATATAAGGATAAATAGGACACAGCATTTGGACTAAATCAATTTAGACTCTACTCAAAAGAGACGTTGAGTGTGTCTTAGTCCGAAAAATTAAGTGACTATTTTAAAATCCTATATGAACTCTTTCAAACAAAATTCAAATCTTTTCAAATAAATGAAGCCTTTTGCTAAAATTTTCAAAACAAAAATGATATGCTATGTTTTTATTTTTACAAGATTTTGAACTCTCTTTTAAGCAATTAATTACAATAAAACATATTACGAAATCCGAAGTTCAACCGTATTCTACGGATTCTTAATATCGGCTCACGCCTTCCCCGAGGAATCACCATAACCCTCACCTTGAAATCTAGCTTTTAAATGATTTTTCTTTATTTGAATAAACCTTTTTTACTTGGTTTCCTAATTTTCCTATATATTAGGTGGCGAATCTAAAAAATAAAATATTCAAAAGAGAGTCTACAACCTCGAAGTAGTTTTTATGTCTCGTGCAAAAGTGAACCGTAACACTTGCTTCTGAAATCTGGATGTTCTGACCCTGTGAGTGACTGTATTTGTTCTTTGTTACCCAGTCTAGGATAGTTGTGCTATCCCCCATCCTCTAAAATGTATGAACTATTTGTCTAACATACTAGTGGACCAACCTATTTTTTGTTTTAAGGATGCTCCTAAGTTGTGAGATACAAACCTGATATGACTTTAATAACTAACCTACTTTCTTGCATATGGTTTAAAACTAGTAGAATCAATAGTCCTACTATTGATTTGTATAACTTTAGGAAGATAACATGAAGAATGGGGTCACTAATTTGTTCTTTGATTCATGTCTATTGTAGTATCATGCCTATAGAATTTAAATAACAAGAATGGTGTTTCCTTGCCTATCTGTCTTGTTGTGTAAGTATGGTAGAGGTGTCACATGTTTGGGAAAGGGGCATTGAATGATGTCCCTGAGTTATGAGCTCCGGATGGACTTTGAGTAACTCAACTTAATCACATCAGGGTTGCTCTAACTCAGGGATTCTTTCCTGTCACTGCACCAAACTATGGGAACCCTCTAAGGTGTTATGTGTCATATGAAAAGCATAAAGTCTCCAATTCTTGTTTGCTCCTTTGAACTGTGATGCATGCTAGCAGATCCATAAACCTGTTACAAGTCTAAAAATGAACCTCTTTGATCCACTGATTTGTTTCTAAGAATGATTGTGCAACATGAATATGAATAAAACCCTTTGTCTGTTTGAAATGAAAGACTGACTGTCCTGAATTTGTATAGCCTTGCTTGTTTCTTAATTGATATCTGAAGATGCATTCGTGTTTCGAAGGACACCTTCCAGTGTTTGAATCCCTGTTGAAACTTTCTATTTGATTATACTTAAGGCCATGAGAACATGCTAGCTATTTGAACCATCCATGTGTAAGAATTAAGACCTTTTAAAATTCAAAGATGGGATCTGGTTTGTTCACCAAATTTGTTTAAGACACATCATGCCTATTCCTAATTAAAATGAGTCTTAGAAATCCCCATTGTGTATGTGTTTTGCTTCTTTCGTTTGTGGATCATTTCTGTGAACTAGACGTGTCGTTTGATTGAGTTTAAACTTGTGTCTTGTCTTTTTTTTTGTTTTTTGCATATTGTCAATACTAGTTTGACAATTCTCTTGAACCTATGAGATCAAAACTGAATGCTAAAGCCACTAGGGATGTGCATCCGTGGAGAGTAAAAGGATGTTGCTTACCCTGACTGCTTATTTAAGTGTTTTGATCTGATCCTTCTATGCTACAGGTCATCCTATTTGGAACATCCATGTCGTTTCTTTCTTCCTTCCTACCTAGTCTGCATCTGGTAGATTGTTGTAGTCTTGATTGATGATCCTGTATATTTGTTGGACTGTTTCATCTGTGTTTTTAAGCATGCTTAGGAAATAACCTAACTTGGTCTAGATATCCTAGCAGTATACAAGGATATATACTTGTTTTATGCTTCAGGTATATCAGGTTTATATTCCATGTATATCTGAACCATATGAGTCAAATTGGTGATAATTACACTACATATATGTCACTCCATCTTCCTTCTTCTCTTGTATTTCAAATTGTTTGAACCTAATATACAAGATATACTCTTATGTATACACTGTTATATATGTCAAAGTGTATAACAATGTATATCTGGCAGTAGTTAAGTATATTGGGCCAGTTACATTTAAACTATTGGGTCAGTCTATGTATCCCTTTGTGTGTTGATTTGTTTCTTCACCGGCTTTGATTTGCACTTGATATTGTTTGGGCTCATATATTGGGCTCCTTAAATGGACTTTACCTGTCATTGATTTCCCCTTTTTATTTGCTGCGTGATGCATTTGGGCTTTCCACCCTTTGAAACTATTTTCTCTTTCTTTATAACATGTTAAGTTGTACCTTTAGATAGTCTAGTAGTTATTTATGGGATAAATAATTTAATTTGATTAGTCATCAAGTGTGGATGCTCTTTAACCGTGATTTTCCCTTCCCCCTTTGTGTTGCATGATCCGACTTCTGTTGGGCAACCAACTTCCCTATCATTTTTATCGAGTCAGCCTTGCCAAAGTTGGCCCACCTCTTGTACAGACGAATAGAGAGAGGAGGTGGGCCTGTACTGTTGAAGGCCCAACAATGAGTGAAAATTACAAATAAAATGCATTTATGCCGATAAGTTTAGTACACCCATCAGCCTGCTTTCTTTATTTATCTTGCACAATTAGGGCTATTCAAAATCGAACTATAACTGATAACCCAATCGCAAAATAGGGGTACATATTACTCAATTTCATTCTCGGATAAACCGTTAACCCGTTAAGAATAGTTAAATTTACATTTATCTTTCACTATTCGTATATATATTACTAAAAAACATAGAAAATTAGATCAAAAGGTATGAAGAAGTACACTGGCATAGATAAATGAAACACACAGCTAAGGTCTCTCTTATATAACTGTTGTCAACAGAGTATGTTGAGATTTCTCCCATAAAAAAGAAGTGGTTATATTTTGGACATACCTAGCGCTTGGAATGAAAAGAGAGGATTTTGTAGTTAAGGTTTACGAACTCAAACAATAGAAAATTAGTTGCTTTTTAGGTACTTTTGAAGTCCCAAGAGTTCTATGTTACCAATTTCTTTTCCTTGTGTACTCAGCAGCCTTGGGCCTTCGATCTTGGGAATTGTGTGTCCCAGTTTCAAATTCAATTGAATCACTACTATTTAGATGTTGGGAAAAAATTCATTTATTTGACTTTATTGATTAACCGATAATCGTTAACTTCAAATCGAACTAACTGATATCTTATTGGTTGGTTAGCGGATTAGTATATTTAAAAATCGTTAACCGATATGCCGAATCGTTAAGCGAAAATATTCAATCAAACCGCCCGATAAGCACCCCTATGCACAATACTTGTAAGCACACAAATGTGTTATATTGGAACCCTTAGAATATTAGTTGAATCTTCTATGTGAATATCGAATAGCATGAATAGGAACACAGTTTTGAACTGACGACCCGACAAGTGGTCCAAGAAAATCAAAGGTCCGCTTCCACGAATGAAATCTATATTTGATCTCAACATATCAGAATAGCTTATATTAGATCCCGATCTTCCTAGTGATATGCAGGCAAACATCGTTAGTTGTTGTTCTATCTCTATCTTTCGACATCTCATCTCTATAATAGAGATAATAACGGGTGGAGAATCCTTGTGTATTTTGGTGGTCGGCCATTCGTCAAGGCCCAGGAATCCGCATTACCAAACAGGGATATAAGAAGAAGCCAATAGCCTACAAGCTTGCCATCGGACTTGCTTGACCTATTGAAATGCCAGTATAGACTTCTGGCACATGGTCGGCTAGCTAAAGGTCAGCTTCGGTTCTAGGCAAAGATCCGCCAGTAGTAGTTCCTATCCAAGTTCTCATTCAACATTCATTCAAAGTATTCTCCCCTTGCCATGCTTCAACCAACTCGCTTTGCGGATCGCTCTTACTTCTTCTCGCTCTTTCCTATGCTTATTGCTTCTGACTACTTGCCTTTCCCTCACCGTCATTGCCTTCCCGCTTGATATCTCGTTTTCCTTATCTTGTGCAATTAAAGGGAACGAGACTGGAAAGCCCAAACTGAGCCCGGCGTGGGAATGCTTACCGATACCGAAGCCGTTCCGCTCGTCCCTCTTTCCTTTCAAGGAGGGACTTCGCTTCACTCTCCTTGAAGAAAGCAAGTTTGCGGTTACGTAGATGATAATCGGCTTATACAAAGGTTTGTTTGTTGGAATCTTCTTCTGTCAAAATCTTTTGGGAGGCCTTGGTGGTCTCATAATATTTTGAATAGTTTAGAAAGCTATTCCTACAAGGAATGACCTCATTTCTTTCATCTAAAAGCTGGCTGGTCTCTTTTCATATTCAAAAAAGGAAGGCGCCGCTTTAAAGCAAGTCGCCTAGGTTCTTAAGAAAGATTTTTGGTTTTTTGGCTTTATCAAAACTGTTTTGAACGTTTAAACAGGCTATGTATTTTAATTGGTAGCAAGACATATATAAATACGGGTTTTACGTAAAGGAAATTCTCCAAGTAGTGTTAAATTATTTTGGGCCTTAGTGCACATAGATAAATGGATAATTTTGGGCTTGGCCTGTGAGTACCAGAGGAAGGGAAAAGGTTTTGGGCCTTAGCCCATTCAAATCAATTTGTTTTTGTTTTTATCAAAGAAGGAAACTTTGTCTTCCTAATAAAGATTTCAAATTAAAATGGGGGATTTTCCTGGTCAGAGAAGGCTAAGACGGTGCCTTTTTTCTAAAAAATAGTTCACTTGAACATTTCAAATATGAGTCTTTTTTTGTTAAAATCTACAAGTTCATGATTTCAATTCTTTAAACAAGTTCATGATTTCAATTCTTTAAAATAAAATACATCATTGTTCACTCAAAACAATTTAAAAGAAAGGCGCTGAAAAAAAAGTCTAATTCATCCTCCTGAATGAAACACATCTTATAAAATATATGAGCCGGCTGGGGCCGATACGCTAAGGATCAAATCATAGAGATAGAGGGTCTTAAGAGGCGGAAGAAAAGGAACCTCAGCGGAAATGTTAAACAAAAGTTTTCTCATCGCATCTCGGTCACTTTTACTTTTTTTTCGTTATTTTGAACGTGGGTGTTGTTCTTATTTTATTGGAGGGGTTTGAATTAGCTCCTCCCGATCGTATCTCTCTCGAGATGAAAGAAAAGATTGACAATTTATCTTTTCAGAGTCTAGCCTTTTCGTTAACTGGATCTCCTACCTCCAGTGGAAGCAAGCATTTCGCTAAGAAAGTAAAACAGGAAACTTACTTTGCCATTCTTTCCGGAATAGAATTTTGCTTAATATCATTTGGATAGACTCATATCAATAGGAAGACTTATACTATTTTTTTTACCATAAAGTAGAACTCTATTCAAAAGAGAATTTTGATGTGTTTTGGTCTAGAAAAATAGTAAAAGGAAACTTAAATCTTTTAAATAAGTTCAAAATCATTTCATCACAAAAAAGATTTTTCACAATTTTTGTTTCAAAGTAGGCCATGAATGAACACATTTTACTTTCTTTATACATATCTTTTAAACACATCCTTTTAAGCAAGTAAACATTTTAGCCACAATATTAGAATCCATAGGTAAACACATTTGGCGTATTACTTTCAAGGTGCCTAACACCTTTCTCGGGTAATTATCAGAACCCTTACCCGAACTCTGATACTCCTTTAAAAGACTTTCGAACTAACAAACCTTTAACAAAAAAAATAGTTTCCTAATTTCTCAAAATTAATTAGACGGCAATTCTGTTTTTAAAAAAAAACGGAGACAAATTATGATAGTAGCTTCTGCGGCCGCTTAAAAGTGAATGAAAATAGAAAAATCCTGAGTTGGATTTGTAAAATCTTGAGAAATGAAACAAAACTTCCTCTGAAATATCAATGGAGGGAATCAATTAATCTTCAACTGAGTACGAAAAAGTAACATAGTAGTTTTTGAATGATCGCGACTTGTAACTTGTGACCTTTGAAAATAACTGTGAAGGTTGGCTTGAGTTTTACTTTTTTGGTAAATAAAGTATTTATCAAAAGTTAAATTACTAAATTATCTTTTTTACCTATGAAATATTACCTAAAAAGATAAACGTGTTTGCTTACCAACGGCGGAAAGTTCCTGACTTGGGTCCACAAGAATGAAGAATACGGTCACGATATATGTGAGCTTCATCATCCTTTTACTAATACAATTTTAAGGAGGAATGGGCCTGGAAATCGTGGAACCTAACATTTGCATTCGTGGTTGTTGTAGCAGCAAAAAGATCCCCATTTATCTTCCTCCTCCTTCTTATTCTCTGTCTCACCCTATTGCTCGAGGTCTTATTCATTTTACACTTTAAATCTCCTACAGACATACAATATTACTAATCTTAAAGGCATTTGGTTGCAGGGGCTCAAAGTGTTGTGTATGAAGCCATTCTTGATGGTAAAAAAGTTGCTGTAAAAAAACCCATCTTGTCCACATCTGAACATATTGATAAGTTCCATAAAGAACTGCAATTATTGTGGTGAATTTTCTCCCGTTATTTTGTTTGAGTGGTGTGTTGGTTATACGTTTGAGCTTGATTAATTTGTTTCTTTGTGTGTTTTGTTTTCTATATAGTTAGAATATTTTAATACTAAAAAGTTGTTATTTATTGTACTTTTTATTAGTTTTTGATTATGTAAATTTTAGTTAGAAGATTAAGAATTTGATCTCAGAGTTGAGGTAGAAGATTTGATCCCATACTCCAACCCTTCCATTCCTTTTGAAACAAAGTAAGTAGCAAATTGTATCACTTAAAAAAAGGAAAAAGAATGATATACAAAATTGCCATATCTGATTGGCAAAGCTAGAATATCTACCTTATAAGCCATATGAGAATATTCCCTGATTGTTTTTATTGTGTTTCTTTACAAGAATATCATGAGTTATTGTTATGTTTTGAGCTCGGTTAATTTACCTGTTTTGTGAATAGCACACTGGATCACCAGGGAATAGCAAAGCTAGTGGGGGCACATGCCAAGCCGCCAAATTACATGCTTTTCTTTGAATTCTATGAGTCTGGAAATCTTGCCGGGAAATTACACGTGGATGAATGGAGCCCAAGTATAAGACAGGCACTAGAAATTGCAGCTCGTCTAGGTTCGTTATGCATGTGCATTTTCCAGCTTCTTGTCTTTTTCCACTTCACCATGGACAATACAAAATTCTTTTTTCTTCATTATAGGGATGTTTAACTTATCTAATAAGTCTAATGATGTGAGCAATGCCAAAGAATTTATAACATTTTCCACGAAGGATCATGTGAGCGATTCATATTGTGAAACTTGCGTTGAGAATGCTATGCTATTGAATGTGATAAGGCAAATATTTATTAATGAAGTGGGTTAAGAAACATGAGATCTGAGTTTCAATTTCCATCGGAGGCAAAAAACACTAGGTGATTTTTTCTGTCCAAGTATGGACCAAAAAGGGAAAGAAAGGGCATTGGATAACACTAGAATCATTAATAGACACCTGGACCGCTATGAAATTTTGTAGTTTAGTAATTGTATCAACTATTGATAATTTATTTAACCATGATGAAAGATATAGAAAGCAAAGGTGGTGGGGGTTCAAGAGAAAATTTAGAGGAGGGGAAGCGAATACCAGGACGTTTCAGGAAATGCCATTGCATCTTGTTGAGTGCCAGTTAATTGATTTGCAGATCATACTGATGAAAGAGTAATGTGCTATCTAAGATGTGTTTTCCTACTAAAGTCAAGCATCTCTCACACTCTTCCTCCTTCCTTGGGTTCTCCTTAAAACTGGCTATCTTTCCAAATGGCTTTAAGCCATAAAAGATGTTTGCTTAAATGGCATTTCTTTCTCCTAATTCTTTGATATCGAAGCACACCAGCTACCCTGCTGTTTTTGGCTACATAGGAAAGCTGTATTGAATGACTACTTTCTTTTCTCTCCGTTATTCCTCTATTAATGAAAATGAATCAATTCAATTTTAGCAAAATTTACAGTGATCTCTCCTTTTACAGCAAAGGCCTTACAGTACCTACATAGCCTTGGGATTGTGCACAGGGATGTGAAACCAGCAAACATTCTCGTAATGTCTTTGATCTTCCTGATTCTTTTGCAGTTTTTATGTATATCATTGTCTACTTTAAAATTTAAATAAGTTTAAACCCTTCAAAGTCCCTCTCCCAATTATCTCATGATATACTTTCATTGACATATTTTTTGTTATACTGCAGCTTGATAGACAGCTACAACCACATCTCGCTGACTTTGGTTTGGCCGAATACAAAAAGAATGTTAAACTAGTTTCCACTGAAAACTGGAAATCTATTGGCAAGCCAACTGGAGGTTTCCATAAGAGGAATATGGTTGGTACGCTTATTTACATGGCACCAGAGGTGCTGAGGAAAGAGATACACACTGAAAAATCTGATGTATATAGCTTTGCAATAACAGTGAAGTAAGTATTGCGATCATCAGCTTCTTTGCATCACAAAAGGAAATGCATGTGTTTCTGCATGTTTACTGACTTGTAAAATATATGGTGTTTGGATGTTGTTTTGCTTCTAAACAAGTAGCTTCCTATATGCTTTAGTATCACCGCTTTGTTTTCACAATACTGGCCTGGACTTCATGAAGATGGAGTGGTGAGATGACTGGAAGCACAAAGGGTTGAATATTTCTATAAAAAGTCAAATGAATTCAATCCAAAAAATTAACTTAGCTGCATATAAACTCTAGAGGAAAAAGATCAGCATAAACATGACACATGCTCCATTTAGGGTAAAACAATCCATTCACATTCCAAAAACATGTTCTGGTCTACCCTATCCCGGCTCAAATATTCATCTTACAGATACTGGAAGTTTATAGACATTCAGGGTCCAGAGAAATCTTGTAAATACATTAACCCTCAACCTTCATACAGAAATCTCCCACCTGAACTGAATGTTCTCTATGTAATGATATCTAAAGCATAAACATGGATAAGTATAACAATCTGAAGCAAAAAGATGCTCCAGAAAAAATTTAAATGGAATGCTTTAGCTTTGACTTCATCAAAGTTGCTTCAGTTGAAGAATCATTGTTTTAGTGATATTGCAAGGTCGATATTTCTTTTTTGACATCTGTCACAAACTGTGCACTGCTTGCTTAGCAAAGCTGGATTGGTTACTTGTCCTCCATGTAGCTCTCGTAAACTTAGCAAATTATGTGAACTTGTTGTCTTTCAAAAATAGTTGGTTACATAAACAAGCTCGAAACATTTAATGATGTTGATTCAGTGATTAATGCCAGCTTTTGTAGTCTGTCAGCTACTTCACTTCATTATCTTGATGTCCTATCTCTGCAGCCACATGGATCTGTCGGATTCTTGTGTGTAGAAGCAATTTAATCAGCTACTGTACATTCTTTCCTTTTTGACAACCCTAATTATTATCAGATAGAAGAATTGCTCACAGAAAGGCCTTCTGAGTTGTTAAATGTGGTTCGGCCATTGTTTTCCCCAACTTGGATATAACTGACTTCTTCAGACTTTGCATGCAAGATGTTTCATGGGTAACTGCCCAAGTTCTGTGTTTCAATCTTAATTACTGAAACAGACATATTAGCTTTTCTAAGTGACATACCTCTTACCACCTCTACAATATAGCGGATAAGAGTTTAAGAACTATGTATTGGCTACTCATGCAAGCAGAAGATTGTGTGACCTCTTACAGCCTCTAAAATTTATTCCAGGAAGTGTGGTTTCAGATACTTTTGTGTGTCCCATGATAATAATTTGAGACATAGTGATGTTTGCACCAGCATTGCGTTTATTTTCTATTATTATCTTCTTTTTAATGAATCATGACAAAGACCGGATTGTTCCCATAATAAGCTAGTTTTGTGCTATTGTATCCAATCTATTTGCATATCCTTTTCTCTTTTGTTAGTGATGCTATGTTCTCAAATACGTCGATGGGGCTGCTTGCAGCAGCAAGGATTAACCTGTCCTCAGTTTGTAGTTGAAACATGCATGGACTAACTCTTGACATTTCTTTTATTTGGGAACTTTTTATGAATATTTTTGTATTTCTACATTCTAAGAGCTTGTGGATTCATCATGTTGCAGCGAGCTTCTTACTGGCGTAGTTCCATACACTGATCTGCGTGCAGAGACACAGGTTGGTGTTTTTTCACTTCCCAACATTTAATTACCATAATAGTTACCCCTCAATCTCAAGCTAGTTTGGGTCGGCAAATTGTCAGTCTTTATTTAACCTATCAAATTTAAGGTAAATTTTACCTTTTGTAAAAATAAAAAAATGAACTCTATTAGGTATTGATTATTCTTGAGTTCAATATCCTTTTGGTGGGTAAACAGTTATGCACAACATAAATGGTCTTTCCAGAATGTAGAATGAGAAGAAGAGAGAGAATTGCAGAATGAGAAGAAAAGATGAAGAAAATTGGTAATACCCAGCTTGATTATTCTCTCAAGCTATTGAGACTTTAAATATTGATAGACACATGCTCTAAAACTGGAAGGATTATAATGAATACCTAGTGAGATGCGGAGAATCTTCCTAATTAATTGTAGTGGATCTACCAAATTGATATTACAGTATGTTTGCTACTCCCTCCGTTTTAATTATGTCTTACATTAGGAAAGAACCTCTCTACCGGAAACAACCTCTCTATCTCCACAAGGTAGGGATAAGATCTGCGTACTACCCTCCCCAAACCCTACCCGTGGGATTACACTGGGAATGTTGTTGTTGTTGTCTTACATTCCTTTTTAGTCTTTTTAAAATAATACCTCTTTCTATATTAGTAAGTTTATAACTCCAACATTTCCATTTTACGTTTAGCGACACTCCCTTGTAAGAATGACATGATCTTTTTAAGTTCACAATATTCAAAGGGTATATTTGGTATGTCATACACACCTTTAGTTTAAGACCACAAGATTCTAAAGTCTTCTTTACATTTTCAAACTTTGTGCCTAGTCAAGTTAACACACATAAAATGAAATGGAGGGAGCATATCTTAACACTTTACTTTAAATTGAAGTGTACATATTATATGCTACTATCTTGTTGCGATTCATTAGTCTCGAAGTGATTTTGTAGGGATATTGGAAAAAGTATTCATTTGAATTAACGGAACTAATAACAGTACATTTTGATATGATCTTTTGATAAAATTGACAATCTATCCCTACGTGGTTTGGTCTTCCGTGAAACACGGGGTATAAAATCATATGTATTGTGGTTTGATTGTTAACAAATCAGTGTTATTAATTCTTTCCTTCAGCGATTCTTGATAGAACGGTTTTAATTATATAAGCTTACATGTGGCTAAATCTATGTCTAGATACCTTACACTTGATCTGGCAATACTTTTGCAAGATATCAGATTACCGCCATTTAAAATGCAATATCCTGAGGTGGATCGTCTATCTAAAGGAGATCGTGCCAGTTCTCATATAACAGTCCTTCCAGGAGACCTCTACAACAACAACAACATTCCCAGTGAAATCCCACAATGTGGGGTCTGGGGAGGGTAGAGTGTAAGCAGATCTTAGGAGGCTGTTTCCGAAAAACCCTCGGCTCAAGAGAAAGCACAAAAAAGGTCAGATAAGAATAAGCAATTCAAAGCAATATGAAAATGAAAATAGCGACAGAGAATAAGTAGTCTGGAAAAGAAAGGAGCGGTAACTACCACAGAGAAATAGGATAACCAAAGTACAAGAAATTCCAGGAGACGTCTAAGAATGCGAATTACAACACTCCATTTACTATCGCAAGGAGCTTGGAGAAACTGACTAAGTACAATATAATTGAATGAAATATCGGTTCGTGTAATCATGTCAGGAGTTAGTTAACAAGTCTCCATATCAACCTGTTCTTTATGATCATGTTAAACATCTGAGGTATCAGTAGGTTTGCAGTCCCTCATACCAGTTTCTTCCTATATATCTGACGTACACTTTCATTATGAAATGACAACCACTACCAATTATGCCTTTCGGCGCCTCAACAGTGTTTCAAGTTCCAAAAATCCTTAGTTTGAAAATAACTGGAGATATTTTTTAACTGGAGTGATATTTTTATGATCACGCATTATGAAAATGTCATCAGTATAGATGATCAAGAAAATGTGCTTTCCATGAAAAGAATGTATGTGAAATACTGAACGATCTGCTTCACTTAAAAGTATGTCGAATTGCCGGACAATAGTGCTGAAATGGCGAAACCATGATCTTAGAGATTTTTTAAAGCCATAAAGGGATGACACATCAACGCATTAATCTGGACTCCCTTTGAGCAACAAACACTGGTGGCTATTCGATATAAACTGCCTCAATATTGTCCCATACTCAGGTTCTACACAGGAATAAACCATCCGACTAAGTTAGACCAGTAGGTTCTTGATTTATGTACTAATTGATATTAAATCGTATGAACACTCTGGGCTGTAGGACTCAAGTTAAAAGTAATGAGGGAAGAGGGTGAGTCTCACCTATTGCTTTAACTATAATTTTTGATCCATTAGCTACTATAACAGTGGAAAAGGTTGAAGGAGAAGTATGTAAACAGAAGGTTGTTATTGGATATGTTATTGGTGGAACTAGAGTCTAGCATCCATGACTCACAGGATGAAGATTGTGTGATTTATTAATTGATTACCAGGAATGCCCACTGTTGTTTAGTTGTTTGGACCACACATATCATCGTAATCAACTACTGTTAGAATAATAGGGTGAGGTGTTTGGTCCTTTAAATCAATATAGATAGAGGGTGTGTTTGGTGTGAAGGAAAATATTTTCCTCGGTAAAAAATAAGTGGGTTTCTTACTTATTTTCTGGTGTTTGATAAGTAAGCAAAAAGTATTAGCCCAAAAACGTTTGTATATAATCTTATAAAACCCTATGGGGGATGGGGGTAGGGGTAGGGGTAGGGGTGTGGGAGTGGTGGGATGTGTTGGAGGGTGGGGAGGAGACAATCAATGTAGAATGCACTATGGAACATGTTTTTCCTACTTCCACTAGGGAAGTCATTTTTCTTATTTCTAAGAAATTTATTTTCCTAGAGATTTTTCCAAAAAATGTGACCAACTAAACATGGAAAAATTGAAAACACACCCAGAATATCATTTACATTGCCTTCAAACTTCACAATAATTGTAGAAGAGGAGATTGAAGAGAAAAGATAATTTTACATTTGATTTTGGGTCATCATGGTTTCTTTGCCTTCTTTCTTTTTTCTCCCCTTCTCTTTTTGTTGTTCAAAATGAGGAATAAGGCTTTGTTCTTCGAACAAAGCAACGTAATATCAGAGCAAAGTGTAATAAAGTGAAACAATTAAGTTGAAGAAAAAGTAAGGAGGATTGAAATTGAAGTTCTTACCGGAATACGAGCTCCACGCGGAGAGCCTGGGAATTCGAGCCATGGGTCATTGATTTGACTTTTTGAGCACGAAGTAATTCCAAAGATCTTTGTGATTCAGAAAGGTGTAGACTCAATGAGGTGTAATATCCAAGGGGATTTGGTTGAAAGACGTCTCATGTGTCGGTGCATGATATCAACAATGACATTAGTGGTTCATGTGAAGCAAATATGCTGATGTTGGTATTGGGAAGGATTTAGAACTGTGTTTATATAGCATGTGATGGTTCGGGCATATGAAAAGGAGGAGCACATATGCCTCAGTGAGGAGGTGCGAGAGATTGACAGTGATAGGTTTTAGAAAGGTAGAGGTAGGTCGAGGAAATATTGGGGATAGATAATTAGACAGGACATGACACATTTTCAGCTCACCGAGAACAGGACATTAGATAGGAGAGAGTGGAAGTCAAAGATTAAGGTAGAATCTTAGTAGGTAGTTGAACGTTGTCTCTCTTTTTTGTGAGTGATCTTGGGGCTAGTTTAGAACATTTTATTTGCTTCCCCTTCCCCTTATCAGTCTCACTACTATTGTGTTAGTGTTATCGCATTCCTTTATTTTACAACTGCTACTGTTCCTTTTCTACTTTGGTTATCTCTACTATTTTTTTGTTGTAGATACTTTACTCTTCTTCAGTTTTTTTCAACATAGCTTTTCACTCTTGTATTTTTCAAATCTGTTTTGAAATACTTTTCTCGAGTTGAGGGTCTTGTCGGAAACCACCTCTCTACCTTACCCAAGGTAGGGGTAGGGGTAAGGTCTACGTACACCCACCATGCCCAGATCACATTTATGGAATCACACTGGTTATGTTGTTGTTTCTGTGGCATGTGAAAGTGAAATTTTTGATAGTTCGACCATATTTTGTCATGAGGTGAGCTTTAATGGTGAGAGATTGATATTCGGACCATACTTCGCTGCCAGGGATTGATGATAATTAGGTAGGGGCAAAGTTACATGATGCCTTGAAAATGAGAGATTGATAACTCACGATTTCTCTGGAAATGTGTCTTTGCTTGAAATGCTTTTTAAAATAGAAGAAAGATGGAACAAGCGCGATGGAATACTACAAAATCCTAACGCTAGATGGTCCATCGGACACAGAATACAACATGTAATGGAAATACTGCAAGAAAAATGTACACACTTGCAAATACAGAAACAACTCAAACAGAATGAGTTGAGCTTCTGCAAAAGTGTGATATACACTACTCAGAGCTACGATAAAGACCCTCAGAGAAAGAGAAGTTATAAAAAGAAAAAGAAATATGGTTATCAGAACTACGATAGATACGATAAGAAAAGATACTATCTTAGGAAGTCAACAGCAAAGAAACCATATTTAGATAAAAACAAACACATAAGAAAATATAGAAATGATAGAACTTATAAAAATAGGTTAGAATGTTTTACTTGTGGTAGCATAGAACATTTAGCTAATACTTGTCCTAAGAGAATTAATAACAACTCGAAAAATGCGCAGTTGATAGAAGATTTTCAAGAAACCTTAATAAACGTAGACGAATATATGTCTGACACAGAAAGCATATAATCTATAGTAAGTATAAATGCAGGAGAAAATAACAGAATAGACTCTTCAGACTCAGAAGCAGACGAGTTTATTAACGAAATGGGAATAGAACAACTAGATATAAACGAAGAATTTAATAATTTAGTAAACACCTCAACAGATTGTGACCACTTATTTGAGAAAAATAAAGGTCTAGACAGTACAGCATGATGCATTTGCAAATGGTTCCCGAGCAGAAGTAAAAGGGCCAAATGCAGAAAATGTTACATGGAAGGATGTATAAATTGCCTTCAAAAAGAACTAAATATTATAATAGGTCCAAAAGAAGAATTAAATAAGATTCAAGAAGAAGTATCTATAGACCAAAGAATACCAGTAAGACTAATTACTCTAGAAACAAGAGTAAATAATCTAGAAATTAGATTAGCTCAACTAGAGAAAGGTAAACAGAAGGTAGTTGAAGACAATTACATTTCTGAAGAAGATAATCAATTAGATACAGAAGCAGCCTCCGAACTAATGAATTCGGAAGACAAGACTTTAATATGCAACGAAGACAAAAAATTCAGCGCCCTAAGACTAATGACTAAAATTAGAATTAAAGATTACGAGATTACAACCCTCGCTCTAGTAGACACAGGGTGCACTAGAAGTATATTCAATAAGAAAATAGTTCCGAGTCATCTGGTGAAAACACTGGACAAGCAATCTTCAGAAGTATAGATGGATGGAACTCATAATTTCTACAGACATTACCTGCAAGAAGCTACTATTAGTTTTATAAACACTTGCTCAAATAACCCTAGTTATAAGCTAGATAAAATCCTAGTAAGGGATCTAAATATTAATACAGATTTTGTGATAGGACTAGACTTCCTGCTAAACAATAATGGAAGCTGTACCATCACCAGAGATGGAGTAATATTACAGAGAAATAGTACCTATACTCCAGTACAAACCCAGAAAGTAGAAACTAAAATTATACAAATATCCTCTATAAATCTGAACAATAAAAACACCAGTTGTTGTACCGACTGCAGTAATGGAGAAAAGTATTGCAGTCTGAACTCCAATAGAAATCTATTGCTCAAAGATTTACTAGAAGAAGAAGAAGATTTATTAGAAAAGAATTATACATTAATAGACCTAGAAACATAATTTTATAATTTTAAAACTGGGATAGAAAAAATAGGAATCATAAAAGATAAAAAGGATTTAGATAACGTAGTAAAGATTCTAGACGAATTAGAAATTATAGGAGAGAAGCCTCTCAGACATTGGAACAATAATAAAATCCTGTGCGAATTAGACATTATAAACCCAGAATACATTATAAGAACAGCTTCAATAGAAGCAACCAACCAGGATTTAGAAGATTTTAAATTACAAATTAAAGAATTAATGAGTCTAGAAATTATAAGACGCTCGACCTCTAAACACAGGTCAGCAGCATTCATAGTTAGAAACCATTCAGAGATAGTTCGAGGCAAAGCACGAATGGTCATAAACTACAAAAGATTAAATGATAATACAAGAAGTAACGGCTACAAATTGCCAGACAAATCAGAGTTAATCAATCGAATACAAGGTAAAACTATCTTTAGTAAATTCGATTGTAAATCAGGTTATTGGCAGGTTAAGATGCATCCAGCCAGTATAGAATGGACAACATTCACTTGTCCTGAAGGACATTTTGAATGGTTGGTAATGCCATTCGGCCTGAAGACAGCTCCACCCATTTTTCAAAAGAAAATGGATGAAATATTCGAAGACTATAAAAGATTTACAATAGTTTATGTAGATGACATTTTAGTATTCAGTAGTAATATGGCAGAACACCTAGGACATCTACAGACAGTTTTTAGACTTTTTGTTAGTAATGGCATAATAATTAGTAAGAAGAAAATGGAGTTATGTAAGACATACATAATTTTTTTAGGAGTTACTATCGGAGAAGGAAAGATTAAACTACAGCCTCACATAGCTAAGAAGGCTCTAGAAATGCCCGATAGACTAGATAATACCAAGGATTTGCAGAATTTTTTGGGTATCCTAAATTACGCTAGAACTTTCATAAAAGACTTAGGAAAAGTAGCAGGACCTCTTTATTCTAAGACTGGACCTACCGGACAGAAAAAGTTTAATGCAGAAGACATAAAAATAGTAAAACTGCTTAAACAACAGATCCAAAATATCCCTGATCTGAATATGCCTTTAGAAACAGACTACTTGATTATAGAAACAGACGGTAGTTTTGAAGGTTGGGGAGCGGTACTAAAAGCTAGAACAAATAAGTACAGTAGCAAGACTTCAGAAAAGATTTGCGCTTATCAAAGCGGAAAGTACAAAGAAAAAGGTAATATGAGTAGTATAGACGCAGAAATATTAGCGGTAATCTACGGATTAAACGCCTTTAGATTATATATCTTAAACAAACCAGAAACACTAATCAGAACAGATTGTGAAGCGATAGTTAAGTTTCACCAAAAGATTAATGATAAAAACAGCAGTAGACGTAGATGGTTAAATTTCCTAGGTACGGCATCAATATACAACTTAGTATTTGAACATATCAAGGGAAAAGATAATAGCTTAGCAGACCAACTCAGCAGATTAAAAATTACTTCAAATTAACCAAGTTTGTTGTTTTTAGCAGCATGAGTTCTTCGAGACAGACGCCAAAAGACAAAGGGAAAGGCCCAGCCAAACCCGTAGACGACTATAGACAAGCTATGTTGGGAAATCTGAATTTCAGACCCACAGCTACCATAGACACTCCAGCATTAGAAAGATTGTATTTTGGTAAGAATAACTTAGTTTGTTTTCCACCGTCTAACCTTACATTTAAAGTTTTGCCAGACTATGTAATAGACAGAGAGCAAAGGTGCCTAATCGACAACCTGTGGATGGCGCACAACAGACAACAACCATTTTGTGGCAACATTAAATAGCACTTGTTTTTACTTCAACGAAAAGAATTTGAACAAAAAATTCAAGTTTTATGTCGTTGTCCATGGAAAAACAAATGGTATCTTTCAGACTTGGCTAGAAGTAGTAGACTCCATAAAAGATTTTAAAACCCCTTTATTCAAAGGATTTAATGTCTTTACAGAAGCTTTAGATTATGCCCGGGGAACCCTTGGGCCTAACTTCTTTTTATCACCAGCTTTAAGACATAGCCAGAACCAGACTCCTCAGTACAATATACAAAAAGACACAGACAAAATTATCTTTTGCGATCATTGTAGTACAATGACCGAAGCTTTCAAAAGATTAAACCAGACCAAAGAAGAACTTCAGAAACAGAATATTCATCTCATAGAAAAAGTCACAGAACTGGAGCTAAAACTCAGACAAAGCTCTATCTATCAGACAACAGACACAGAGTTCTCCATCTCCTTAAAAAATGGATGAGACGGGTGTGCATTCCCTTCGAATGCTAAGAAACCTATTGTACCAGGTAAAGGTACAGCTAGTCCGGTGCAAACGGTTGCCGGTAAAGACTTACCAAATCCGTTAATGGCTTTCACTTTGCCAAAAAGTGAAGAGGAACCAAGTTCCTCAAAGACTAGACGTAAGCTCCCGCAGACATTGACCGGATCTTCATCCAAAGCAAGGAGCAGACAGATAAAAAAACAACAGACCAAAAGTATAGAACAGATTATAAAAGAAACACTAGAAAATATTTTTAAAGAACAAACGGAGGCCAAACAAGAGGATAAACATGAAATCCCAGTGGCTACGCCACCAGTGGCATCCCTGCCTACAGACAACAATCAGAATTTAGACAATATAGATCATGTCTCAGAAACTAGTTCAGACAACGAATTCTCAGAATCAAATTACGCTCAGGATGCTCAGGATCCTAATGCCGACGATGATTCAGGGATGAGCTTCGACTCAGTGGCTCTGCATAACTTAGACACTTGAGACGAAGAATGAACAGGACATAGCAAAAAGACAAGATACAATAATGCTAAAGCAACGGACGAAAATGAAGATGCTAAAGCAGCAGATAGAGAAAAAGGTAAAGTAGATTAAAGCAAGACAGCTGTTGCCAGAAGACAAGAATAAAAGTAAGTGGACGGCAACAAGATAAAAAGCAAGGACAGCAAACGCAAGACGACAAACGAAAAAGAAAACTTTTTGAAAAGTTGAAGTGATGATGGGGCCCTCAGCGCACCCGGCCGAAACTTTCAAAGATTCTTTTACTTATTTGAAATCTGAAGTTTGAAGTCCGGAAGACTATAAATACCAAGACTCGAGGATACAGAAGATAGATTGAAATCAAGAGAGATTGAAATCAGAGAACGAAACTCAGATTGAAAATCACTCCCTAGAAAACACACAACATCCTCTCTACATGTTTCCCATAGTTCCCCCCTTTCTCCCATCTGTATAAATTCCCCTATGTAAGATATTACTTTTACTTTGCTTTCACCGTAGCAGTAGCAGTTTCCGGGACTCCCGAAAGGGAAACCTCCCTGTTCCTCTAGATATGTAAGTCTACTTTCAGTAGTTTATCTCCTATCATGTATAGTATGTTTTGAATATTTATGAAATCTTGCAGAATTGCAGGAATTATGTTGATATTTTCATCATGAATCTTTCTATATTGTTATAATCATGAAGTTTTTATTTACTGTTGTAATCTCAACTTTGTTATGCTTAAACATGGCTATCTGATGAACTTAGTATATGGTTATCTTTTATTCTCTATAGTGAAGTCCATGGATTAGCCTGTAAATTCCTATATCAACGGTGGTTGATAATATGGCCTGTTGATGTCCGCTGAAGGACGGTGTTGGCCTGAAAATTGGGTGTGGCTAAAGACGACTGTCATTATTGGGGTAAAGTTTAAAAGAAGAGATGAACAGTTCAACTGAAGAAGTGAATAGGCATAGTAAACTCGAGAACGTAACAGTAACTAGAAATGAAAATGATGATGAATAGTATATAAAGACTAGTGACTGGACATAGTCCAGATTAAAAATAAAATAAAATAGTCTGCTACCACTATTCCCTTCCATAGATCTATTACGGAATTCCATCTTTGGGGATCATGGGCAGCTATATTTAGAATCTTTCCTTTGTTTCCTCCTTCTTGGAGTATTATAGGTTCTTCTAGTGGCATTCTTCTTCCTGATGGTTTAACATTATCTACAGGTTCTCCTGCAGTTCTAAATACTCTTCTTCTTGGTACATTACCTGTACTAGTGTCTACCGTAATGTTTTCTCCAGTAGTTCTCTGGAATGGACTAGAGCTGGATGCGCTAGTTTCCATTAATTCTTTGTGACTAATCTCTGAAGTAGTATCTGAGTCTAACTCGCTATTTAACGAGAATTCTTTCCAAATTTCTTCAAACATTTCTGTTTTTTGTTTAGAAAGATACTCTTCTCTATATCCTGAATTGTCTGATCTCTTATCACATATTTTAAAATGTTCTATAGTTATATCTAATTCCATGTTATCCATTTTGCATCTGAATAACATTTTGGGCTTTTGTTTCTTCAGGTCTTTGGCTTTATCTACCTCATATCCTTCTTGGATAATTTCTATATTCATGAGATTTAAGTCTGTTTCTTCTATAGTGCTTTATTCCTCACATTCTTTATGTGGGGTGTAATTATAATCGGTAAACCTTATAGAGGTTTGCCCACGTTGGTTAAGTGTATTCTAGGTGAGATGTAGGTTGTAACATTTTTTTCTTATTATTAAAATGTTCTAGTTTTCATTCTAAACCTGCGTATTCTTCAGGTTGGATCTTTGTAGGTTTTATTAGGTTAATGCCTTTGTTACTCATTAACTCTACTACGTCATTTATCTTTATTTTAAACTTTGTGTTACTACTGTTTGTCATTTTTCCTAAGAACCCTAAACATAACAATAAATTGTTACCGCTATGCATTTCTTCATAGCCTTTGGTCTGTATCCCTATTTTTATATTATCTCCAAATTCTTTGAGGTTCATTAGAAAATCTGGACTTATGTAAAATATTCCGCCATTGTCTGTCATGTCTATTTCTGTCATACCTATGATGGATTTTTTCATGTCTGTCCATCTGTCATCATAGATAACTAAGAGAACCTTGCTACCCAAGTTTTTTCTGGTTAGTCCTTTTATACCTATTACTATTAGTCCCATATGCATAAGGCTCCTGGTATTTCTTTTAATCTGTCTAAACGATTCTTCGCTAATTAGCCTTATTGTCTTAGCTGAGGTTCCTAATACAGACAACTGCTCTTCTCTATAATGTCTATATAGTTGAGTTGTTGACGCGAATCTTCCGGCGTTATATAACGTTCTAGGGTTTAGTAAATTCAACTGGTTCTGTTGAAATATGCTTATGTCTCTATCTACGTTTATTACTTCGCTAAGCTGTCTATTGTTTTCTTCTGGAGCTCGTCTGTTTAATATTCTTGATATTAGACTGTTTCCTATCCTATCGTCTGAGAAGCTTGGTCTGGAGCTTTCTCCTTCTGCTCTCGATCGACCTGTAAGAAAGTCCATTTCTTGGCTTTTCTTACTACTTTTTCTTTTTCTTTTTGTGGAGTTATTTCCACTCTTTTCAACTGGTCTATTAGTTCTTCTACTTGTTTATCTTTTGATATTTCTGTATTGCGTTCTCTATCTAAATGATATACTTTATCGTTTAGGATTTCTACCTTTCTAGTTAAGTATTCTACTTTTCTAGTGAGTTCAAGTACTAACGCAGTTAAGACTATATTTTGTTGTACTACTATCTGGTCTGATTTAGCAGTCGGTGTATAATCTTTATAATCTGGCGGTAGAGGTATAGATTTTTCTATTACTCTTGACGCTTCTTCTTGTACTAGGTTTATTCTTATCATGAAATAATTACTTGTTTTAAGTCTAGTATAACCTTTTCTAATTCTAGGACTTTAGCTACTAGTTCTTCTTTAATCTTTTTATTTTCTTGACTAACTTTTAATTCTATATCTATTAAATTATTTTTAAAATAATTTTCCAAGTCCTTTTTTGTACCTAATTTTCTGAAATCGCAATTAGTTACTAAGTTGTTAATGTATTCTAGATTTTGTTCTGATCTTCTAAAAATTTGTTCTTGCCTTCGCAGCATTTCTTCTAGTCTAAGTAGGTTTGCAATATAATGCTCGTTATTTTCTTTTACCTTCTCACTTAGATTTATTATTATGTCCACTATTGTATTTAACTGTTTTTCTTCACTATGGAGTATGTGTTCTCCTGAGCTAAAGTTACACTTTATTACGCTATTATCTTTTAAGATTCTATATTTCTTTTCTGGTAATATTCTTAAATCTAAATAGTCTAAGTGCTTTAGGTGAGCTATTTTGTTTAGCTTAGGGAAGCGGTTTTACCTTTAAGCTTCCACTCTTGATATTCTATATTAGAAACTTCGTCTATTATATCTGATAGTCTTCTACTATTCTTTTGAGTACTATTTACTCTTATGTATTCTGGATACAGAGTATGCAACTTTCTTTTGACTGTATGATATGAATCAGTCATGCGAGTCTGTCCAAAAATCTTTTATACGCATATATATATATATATATGTAGAACAAAGAGAAAACTATTTAGAGGTCGACGTATATGCTTGCTCTGATACTATATATAATGAGAAGAAAAAGAGAATAAGAATGAGAAGTGAAAGAGACTTGTACAATGACAAGGAAGGGAACCTAGTAGTAAAGAGCCTCAACCTCCAATCGCGTTTGAGTCACCAAAAGACTAAAATGGGAATAGTCCACTGTTTGACTCCTGGTTTTGTTGGTGGAGTTTCCCATTTCAAAAAATGAGAAAAAGAGGAATGAAAAATTTAGGAATACTCAACTTTGTTATTCCCTTAAGTTATTTGGATTTTTTTTGTTAATTAAGGTAGACTTTTATAAATGTGTCAGCATCAAGAATATACCGGTAGGAATAAAAGTGTACATAATAAAAATTCCTCAAAGATTGTGTGGAGAACTTGTAAAGTTACCATGGCTTCTCTACACCTTCAGCATCATCTACATTTGCCATGTTGCTCCAAAAAGAAAGCAAAGAAATATAATGAAATCTAAGACTAATAATATCATGACCTAAATTTGGATCTAGGCCACGACAGGGCACCCAAAGCCACTAGCCATTTGGCGAACTCTCTAAGCTAAAGCATGAAACATAGAATAAGAGAAGAGAGAATACTACTAATAACGTGTCAAATAGATATAAGTGCAAAAGTTCCAGTGCAAAAACGAAGTCTAGGAAAATTCTCCTAGGCACTTTTCCCGAGAATTTTCTCTCCTACTTACTAGGATTGCAGAACACCTTTTCCGGTGATCTTCTACCGGAATCAACCTTTTCTTTTCTCAACCTTATTCAGTTTTCACCTTCTGTGACACTGATTCAAACCTTTTTCTTTCGTTCTTGGCTAGTGGTTATTTGCGATGGGGAAAACATAATTTATTTCAATGCGGGATTTAAATCCTTTGATATCACTAGATGGACATCAGATAGGATCATTTGGTATGAATGGGTGGAAAGAAGCCGCAATATGATGAGACGTTCATCCATGAGCAACAAGATCATGGTGTGGATCTGTCTTATTCTAAAAGAAGCTTCGAAAGATCAAAAGAATGTGATCAGGAGATGGAGAACTAAGGACCACATGAAGAATATTTTTGTACTAAACTACCTCTATGCAAAAGCTGTTAAAGATAGTAAATGGCAGTCTAAGGAAGGTCACATCTCTATCTCTGAATCATCCGGAACAAAAAATGTTGGTTTGCTGTATAGATGTGTAGTAGGGTATTTTGGGAAGTAAACTTCAGAGAAACCCACTCTATAAGACATTAGGAGATGTACCTCTATTAATGGGAAAACAACCTTCGGTGTAAACAATTATGAGATGATGGGTGACCTATTTCTATTAGAGTTTCCTAATAGGAATATGGCAGAGAAGACACTCCCAAGCTGAATGGAGATGGAAAAACGCTAGATTTTATTTAGAGTGGTGGAACCCCATAGCTGGATGCATCTTTAATGATACTCCAATTAAGAACACTTGTACTTAAATAGTGTGAGGTGATACATGGGAAGAAACAAGGTGGTTTAGGGATCAGAAATTTGAAATGGCAGAGCAATGCACTCAAATTGAAATGGTTGTGGAGATAGTCTCAGGATCCTCAAGCTTACTGGGTAGACATAGTTAGAGAAAAATATGGCGAAGATAACAATTGGATGACAAATGAAGTAAATTCCCCTTATGGAGTAAGTTTATGGAGGTCTATTAGAGTACTTTGGCCTCTAATGAACGCTAACACTACTATCAGGATATTCGATGGTTGGAAAACATCTTTTTGGGGGATAAATGACTAGCAAATTCATGTCTAAAGATCTTTTCCCAAGCATGTATGCCTTGGACCTACATAAAGAGAAAACAATAGATGGAGCATGGTCAACACAGGGATGGAACTTTCAGTTCAGAAGAAACCTAAATGATTGGGAAGTGGATACACTAGCAGAGCTGTTTAGCAGATAGGAAGAATTTCAAAGGTATAGAGGGAGGATCTGATAGATTATGGTGGTAAGTGGACAGTGAAGGACTCTTCAGGGTCAGTTTAACATATAAGTTGCTCAACAAATATATTCAACGGAAGGCCAACTGGCCATGGAAGAACATTTGGAAAGTTAAAATACCATACAAAGTATCTTGTTTCTCCTAGTTGATAGCTTGGGAAGTGGTGCTGACACATGACAACCTTAGCAAGAGGAAAATCGATCTTTGTTCAAAGTGTTACTTGTGTGGTGAAGAAACTGAGATAGTCAGCCATCTATTCCTAAACTGCAGGATCACAAACATGTTATGGAAGGTCTTCATTAGTCTCAAAGGCATTGTTTGGACAATGCCAAAGAAGATTATTGAAGTCTTGTTTAGCTGGGAAGAGGCCGGAGCAGGATTGTTATATGGAGATAGATGGAGGATTGTCCCAACTTGTATTTGGTGGACAATCTGGAAAGAGAGGAATTCCAGATGTTTTGATGATATTAGCAATTCAATTTAGAAGATTAATTTGAATTGCTTTAGACTCTTTTGCTTTTGGTCCAATCAGAGATATATAGAAGATATTGCTTCAATGAAAGACACCCTTGTTTTTTGTTAGGTTTCTGAAGTAGTTTTTCTTCTTTTCACTTGTAAATATGGTTTCAGCACAACCTCAGGTGTTGTTTATATAAATATATACAATATGTTACCTTTTAGAAAATAGAGCTATTGGTGTCCCCGTTCATATTTGGTCCCAAAAAATCTTTCTAGAAATTGGGGATTTGTGTGGAGGTTGGATTGCTACGGAGGAAGAGACTGAATTCAAGAATCATCTGAAATGGGTAAGGATTCAAATGGAAGGCAACGGTTGGAATACACCAAACGAGGTAGTCATCAGGAGAGATGGTGTTAAATTCTATATCTCGATTTGGGTGGAGAGACAGACAAGGTTTGACTTGATTTCGCATTCAAAAGAAGAGGTCGCCCGAGAAGAAGAGAAATCAGTCCCTGTCGAGGAGGAAGAAGTTGCACAACTAGACCAAGCAAATACCCACTGGACAAATCGATCAAACCCTATAAAAGATGTACTTGACAGGCGTATTTTTTAGGGATTTGAAGGTGGAAATCACGTGGGCAGTACTGGTGTTACAACTTGCCAGATTGAGATGGGAAGAGCACGTGACCTACAGATGGAGGGCCTAATTAACATCTTTTCTAAATTTGGCCTTTTACCCGAGCCCAGACATGAAGATACCCTCAATAATACTTTTGGGGTAGAGTTTGCATCTATACTTGAAGAGTCTCTTACAAATAATTCAAAAAATTGCGTGGCTTTCCCTTCATACGGGCTGGTCTTTAATTTTTGTCCCTCAATTCGATGGTCTTTAATTTTGCCCCTACTTCTCATTTAATGAAAATTTGTGGATCAAAATACCCTTTATTCGCGGGTCTACTAAATCAGAGATTTTGGGTTCGAATCCCATCGGAGTTAAAAAAAGAAAAAAATTCGCAAGGCAAAATTTTCATAGAAATTAAGCCTATTCGGCCAAAGTTATATAGAGATTATGCCTTAAGGGGCATAGTTTCTATGTAACTAAACTTTGCCTTCAGGCATAGTTACATAGAAACTATGCCCCTTAAGGCATAATCTCTATAAAACTTTGGCCGAATAGGCATAATTTCTATGAAATCTTGTCTTGCCATTTTTTTTCTTTTGACTCTGCTAGGATTCGAACCCACAACCTCAGAAGTATTTTCGGAGGCATAAGGATGCAGAATTACATATGATCGAAGAAGAGGGTAACAGAGACACATATGTGGATGTGTTGCAACAAGAATCTTCCCCTTCTACTCCTATTTCTAACAGGATATTAGTGGACTCTCCTCGAATTGAATCGACAGAGAGAATTGTCAACCTACGTTAGAAGACCCTCGAACAAAAGAGAATAAAACACTAGCAGAGAGATGTCTATTACAGTAATGGAGGAACCAAGGTTTAATTGCGACTTTGTAGAATTGGGGAAATCTGGGAAATTGAGGATGCCGAACCAATTTTTCTTCAACAACAAGATGAGTGCTCAGAGAAAGAAGCAGATACGTCTATTTGGGTCCGTCAATTCTTATTCAAGCTAAGAAAATTATTTGGAGCTGACTTTCAGGGGCATGAGGAAAAAGCCATGGAACTTCTCATGTAGATTGATAGTAGCAGAAAGGAAAGGAAGATGGAATGAGAGATTAATATCAAGAAGAGCATGTTCAAGGGGACACAAGAACTGAAAAGGTTGGCCTCTTTTGATCTTAAACTCAAAAGCAATGGAAACAGGAGCAGGGGAAGGGCTTTAACCTTAATTGATCAATGGAGCTCAAATTAGTCACATGGAATGTGAGGGGATTAAACAACATGGATAAGAGGAGGTTAGTGAAGAATTTTGTTCTCGATTGGGTGCAAACACATAGAAACAAAGCTTGAAGGGGATGTAAATGGGAGATTCATTGGAAAGGGGGTAGAAGCCAGTGGAACTAGAGGTGGCATCATGATGATATGGGATAGAAGGGTATGGAAATGGGAGATTCTCCGGATTGGGTCATATACTTTCACTTGCAGATTTGAAGGCCAGTTACAGAACATTGAATGCCATATTACAGGGGTGTATGCTCCTAATTGTAACATTGAAAGAAAAGAGGTTTGGGTGGGGGGAATAAGTGTTGTGAGGGGTTTGATGGAGGGCCCATGGAAATTTGTTGGGATTTCAACATTGTTAGATTCCCTAGAGAGAAAATAAATTGCAGGAGAAGGTCCATAACTATGGTGGAATTCTCAGATTTCATAGAGGACATGAGTCTTGTTGATCTTCAGCTAGAAGGAAGTGCTTATACTTGGTACAGAGGGGAAACTCACACCATTGCATCAAGAATTGACAGAATCGTGATCTCTGAAGAGTGGGATGACAGTTTTAGCAATATCAAACAATCCCTCCTTCAGAGGGTGGCATCTGATCATGTCCCTATTATTTTGCAATGTGGAGACTGGGACAACCAAAGTCATATTTCAAGTTTGCCAATTGGTGGTTGAACTCTGATAGATTTGTTGATAGGATGACAGTTTTAGCAATATCAAACAATCCCTCCTTCAGAGGGTGTCATCTGATCATGTCGCTATTATTTTGCAATGTGGAGACTGGGACAACCAAAGTCATATTTCAAGTTTGCCAATTGGTGGTTGAACTCTGATGGATTTGTTGATAGAATCAAGAATGGGTGGACATAATTTGATTTCGTAGGAAAACCTGATTATATTCTAGCTTGCAAATTAAAGGCCTTGAAAGGTAAACTAAGGGAGTGGAACAAAAGCAGTCAAGGCAACTTGAAGGTACAAACATCAGACCTTCTTAATCAACTGGTTGTACTGGACAGAGTACTAGAAGTCTGAAACCTAACTGAGGGGGAAATGGTGGAGAAGGCATCACTATTGATGAAGTATGAAGAACTTCTGAAGAATGAAGAAGTGGCTTGGAGGCAAAGGTCTAGGGCCATTTGGCTCAAGGATGGAGACATGAATATAAAGTTCTTCCATAAGACCACCAATGCTCACAAAAGACGCAACTACATTGACCACTAAATGATCCAATATTAATCAATCACAGAATTACAAAGAATAAAAAATGAGATAGTAGATTTCTACAAAAACACTACACTGAGACTGAAGAACGGAGACCTGTACGCAACTGTCCAACAATAACTGAGCAAGATAAGATTTATTACAAAGTAGATTTGATGAACAAGTAGATGTGGGGTGTTTGAAAATGTGTGAAATGGACAAGGCACCAAGACCTGATGGCTTTACAATGGGATTCTTTATTAAATGCTGGGAGGTGCTTAAACAGGACATCATGGGGGTGTTTCACAATTTCCATTCCCATAGTTTATTTGAGAGGAGTTTCAATGCAACCTACATTTCCTTGATCCCCAAGAAGAATGGTACAAAGGATTTGAGGGACTTCAGACCTATAAGCCTAATAGGCAGCATTTACAAGATTATTGCTAAAGTCTTGAATGAGAGGCTGAAAAAGGTGATGGAATAATTGGTAGATTGTCAACAAATGACATTCATAAAAGGAAGGCAAATAATGGATGCCATACTAATAGCCAATGAAGCAGTATACTCAAGACAGAAACAAAAGAAGCCAGACATCCTTTGCAAGCTAGATGTTGAGAAATCATTTGACTATGTGAATTGGATTCTTACTAAGCATGTTACAACAAATGAGATTTGGAGTGCAATGGATTAAATGGATGAAAGTCTGCGTATCTACTGTCAGATTCTCATTCATCATTAATCATTCTCCAGAAGGATCCTTTCCTGCTCAGAGAGGTCTCAAGTAGGGTGATCCCTTGTCACCTTTTCTTTTCATAATAGCCGTGAAAGGTTTGAACAACATGGTCAAAACAACCAAACACAATGGGTGGATTAAAGGCTTTGAGGTAGCCATGAATGGACACAACAACCAGGAGATTACATATCTTCAATATGCTAATGATACCTTAATCTTTTGTGATGCAGAAGTGGAACAACTGGGAATTTTATTACATTGGTTCCCGATCAATGAAGTAACAAACATGGAGGATTTAGCACTGATCCTAGGGGGGAGAAGTGGGGACTCTCCCTACTACTTATCTGGGCATGCCACTGGGGCCCAAGTCAAAATATACTGGAATATGGAACAAGTCTTGGAGAAATGTGAGAAAAAAGTCTCAAGATGAAAGTGTCAATATTTGTCAATGGGGAGGAAGGCTCACCCTAATTAACTCGGCATTAGACTCACTGCCGACCTATATGATGTCCCTTTTTCCCATTCACGTGGGAGTTATTCAAAGACTAGTCAACATAAGAAGGAATTTTCTGTGGCAATGTAAAAAAGAAAAAAAGGTC
Organism: Anisodus tanguticus; assembly: GCA_034509755.1. NCBI lineage: Eukaryota > Viridiplantae > Streptophyta > Magnoliopsida > Solanales > Solanaceae > Anisodus > Anisodus tanguticus. Next base: position 12,807,440 of record CM067561.1, read on the forward strand.
TTATCTTCTGGTCAAGGGGAAATAATTACCTCAACAAAGCTCAAGGTGGATTGGGAATTAGAAATTTGAAGAATCACTACAAAGCCCTCAAATTAAAGTGGTTATGGAGGTACTCTCAAGACCCTCAACGTTTATGGAGCAAGGTGATCAAAGCCAAATATGAAGTAGAAGACAACTGGATGACTTACCAGTTAACTCATCTTATGGAGTTAGTCTTTGGAGGTCTATAAGAGTAATATGGCCAGTTCTTAAAAACCCAATCTCTATTAGAGTGCTAAATGGTAGTAGGACAACTTTCTGGAATGATAATTGGCTAGGGAATGGATTTTTGAAAGATTTATTCTCTGACATATATGATCTAGCTTATCACCAACAGAGATCTATAGCTGAAATGTGGTCACCTCAAGGTTAAGAACTGATACTCAAAAGAGACTCGAATGATTGGGAGATAAATAGAATGATTGAGTTCTACAAATAACTGGACAACTTCACAGTAAAACAACTGAACTAAATCGTGAATTTTGATAATGAAAGTAGACATGATGTACAAACTGCCAAGCTTTGATGGTAATGAGACATCGCTCAAGTTCAAACCCATCTATAAGAACAAGGGTACGCTCACCCTAGCTTAACCTGACTGTGGTGTCATGAGTATGCTCTCTCAAGCTCAACTCAACCGTGGTGCCATGAGTACTCTCACTCAAGCTCAAACCCAAATGGCTACGCATATGGACATACATCGTGCCCAGGTTGTATGTGCTGCTACCATGGTGATAAAGTATGCTAAACATTTAAAAAATATCACAAGTATAAACAACTTCTTAAAGCTAACTGAATGATAAAACACGCTAAACAATATCATCTCATAGTATGAAATCTGCTAGAGGTATGAAATTATGTGAAAACACATACTAGGACCCGCACGGTCATTCTGGGTACTTCAAAAGTAGTCAATCTAGCTTATGCTCGCGTACGCACATGACCTAGATGGTTTAAATGCGTACAATCAATACTTATAACATGCTTTTAAAGAAAAGCGAGCAAAATAAGTTAGTCTCGTCTTAAATCTGCTAATCAAACCTCTCTTGAAATGTCAATCTCCGCCCAAGCAATCTCGAATGACCTCAATCTATTTAAAACTATGAACAATGAGTCAAAATTAGGCTAGAGGAACTATTCCCAAAATTTTAGGACACCTCGGGGTCAAAGTCAGCTCAACTCAAACCCGTCCTGGTCAGCGGTTCAAAGCCCGAAATTTATTACATGAATGAGTTACCCATAAGCTATGGAATCCAAATATAATCTTGGTCTGAAATACTTAGTCTAATCGGTCAAATTGACATTAAGGAACTTAGGGTTAAAACCCATCTTAGAACACTTGAAATCCTTAATTTCGATCTTAAAATTCGTGGCTGATCATATAATAAAGTCCAATAATGTCTTAGAAATGTTACCTCAAGGTTCCGTGCCAATTCCTCTTAAAGAAAAGGTGAAAATCCGTAGCTTAGGGCTCTCAAAAATTGTGAAATAAAAGCGGTTTTTTCGAGGAACCTGGTCGTTATATTTCAGGGGTCTTTCGCAATTGCGAGTTGATGATTGCAAAAGTGAACCACTGTTAGGACTTGGTCCTTCACAATTGCAATCTGGGCCTGAGGCTTCCCTCAACCTTCTTCATAACCAGAGTAAAGCACCTTTGCTTAGAACCATTCTTCTGATCGATAGTCTCGCAGTCTCCACCCAATCAAACCATGTCTCTGAAAGGGATATGGAGGTCATAAGATTTCCCCCAACTTTAAGTACAACCTATTCTCCATGGAATGACACTAGCAAGAAGAGCGAAAGAAATAGAAAAAAATTGGTTATAATTTTTTAATAGAGCAAGATATTTTCTTAAGAATGGATTATGTGTTTTGACCTTCATTTCCTTTTCTCCCGTATGAAGATGTTAAATGAATTTTTATTACTACGATAAAGTATTTGTTGTCTATTACACTGATCAAAGGCATGCTCATTCTAGTCGTGCATTTTCCAATTTAATTTATGTCTGAGCACTATAGATATAAGCAATTTTATGGTTATATAGAATGCTGTTCTCTTTTTAAAATGGCGGAGAAAAGTCTTTGTCCTCCGCATTCAAGATGTGAGTTGGCTTTTAATTCAAGACTGGTTTTCCAAATATATGATTATTTTTTTACATCTGGAGAGAGAATTATGAGCAGTTGATTTAGTCTGTCATATATCTTAGATGCTTTCTGATTCCTATATCTGCGCGTGGCAGGCCCATACTGTGCTTGAAATGAACTACACCGAGCAGCAACTCACTGCAGCCGTTGTATCTGAAGGCTTACGACCCGTTCTAGCTGATCTTCAATCCGGTGCTCCAGCAAGTTTAGTCTCTTTGATAGAAGGATGTTGGGATAAAGATCCCCAAAATCGGCCTTCTTTTGATGATATTGTTGTGGAACTTGATTCCATTCTGGAACATGAAATTGGAAGGAACTGTATGGAGAAGGCCTTAGAGGAATCTTTTATTTCTTCAAATGGTGTTGATGCTGCAAATTTCCTAAGCTATCAGGAGAATGTTAGTTGGTTCAGTCTGGGTAAAGACTTTTTGAAAAGGGTTCCTACTTCCCTTGCTGCTAGCACATGGCTGGATTCTTCAGATGATCATGTATATAGTCCAGTTCTGTCTTGGGGTTCCTTTGCATCATGTGGGAGACGGGAAACGATGGAAGATAGGCACTTCCTTATGCCTCAGTTGTGTGATGAAAAGGATATTCACATCTTTGCAATCTTTGATGGTCATCGAGGTAGGATATGAAGTACATTTCTCTATTGTGATTTTTTACTGTTGAATTGATTCACCACTGATTATTCTGCATGTGGGAAAAAGGAATAGGATGTTCAAGGGAACAAGATTGAACATAATTCTCAATCTACCACTATACCCTTAGGTTAACTATCATTTAGAAGGAAATAAATATTTTTTTACACATCCCCAAATTGAATGTTTTTATTTGCTACGTCAGATTGAAGAGCTGGAAATGTGGGTGTCTAGTAATTTTTGGAGGAACATGTTGGTATCATATGTCACTCCATGTGTTTACTACTTGGGTTTTGAAAAACAGGGAATATTGTGTCTAATATCATAGAGCTTTTTTTTGCTTTTGTATATAGTAATAATAGTAACAAAACTCAAGAGCAATCAAACTAAGATAGTAATAATGATAAAGTAGTTGTTTCTATTATTCTGATTATCATGATAATAATTAAATATTATAATGATCCCGCATGTTCCTCTTAAAGCCTTTTTATGTTTTATTTTTAGAGAAAATAGAGATTACTTTGGAAAAATCCAAAAAGGATAGGTATTCAAATATTCAACACGATAAGCGAGTAAAGCAATTTCCTTTTTTGGTTTGTAGAATGAGGTAAAGGGCTGCAAGTTACTTGTTACCACAAAATGTGGGAAGTGTTGATGAATAGTCAGACATAGGATTAATTAGTTGTAACTTTACCAGGTCATGGTTATATAAATAAATTAATGCCTTATCACTGCTGAATCCTATATAAAAAATCTATTTACTTCTCCATTTGCTAAACAATCATCCTTACCATGAAAAGCTCAAGCAGCTTTAACATTTGTTCGCTTCAACGGACAAGGGCATGTCATTAGGGCAGAAGGTGGGGATATTCTTACAGCTTTAGCCCTCCTCTTCTTTTTTCCTCCCTATCCCTTTGTATCAATTGCAAAGTGCCTTCTCTTTCTATACGTCTTGTTGGGACTACTTGGGTGTTGATTGCTTGGTGGGGAGGAACGTGTAGTTGGTTGGTACGACTTGTTTCTTACGTCAGATCAACATATCAAGTTATTCCTCATTGCAAGAACAACTACGCTGGAGGTTTATCATTCTGGACTTATGTTCTCTACTAAATGAATTGATAAGATTCTAATATTTGGTTTCTTGAGAGGGATGTGGGATGGTTAACTTGGGATAAGATGGGTGGACCACTGGCCAGTTGCCACAAAGCCAACATTAGATGGTTGGTTTGCTAAATTTTAATTACCGAAGAACGTAAATTATAAGGTCTCACTGCAAGGAGTTGCAAGATGAGGGAATAAATATAGGAAAGAAGATTTGCTTGCTTTCAGTTATATCTTCCTATTATTAGTGTATTTTTAACTGAACCTTGTGACATGTCCAAAAGGGTCTGACAAAATGATATGAATGGAACCTCACCTCTAATTTAGCAAAATTGCTGAGAGCATCCCTTTGATCTGGAATTGCGTTGGCATTTGATTCCTTAATGTTGTCTTTTGGTTGTATTCGAAACTAAGCTTTCCATTTCTCCAAGCTCTTTAAAATTGAATAATTTGATATTAAAATTGAATAATTTGATATTCTAATAACAACTCTTGATTTTGAAGTGAAGTTTTGAAGATGCTAAAATAATTTTCTACCTAAGTGATTGTACGTTATGGTTAAGCAAACAAAGGTGGTAGCTAACACTCCCCCTCAAGCTGGTGCATACAAATCATATGCACCGAGCTTGTTACAGATGTAACTAATATGAGGACCACTGAGTGACTTGGTGAAAATATCCGCAAGCTCATCACTTGACTTCACAAATTTAGTAACAAATCGCCGGAGAGTATCTTTTCCTTGACAAAATGACAATCAATCTCAATGTGCTTAGTTCTCTCATGAAATACCGGATTTGATGCTATATGAAGGGTTATTTTGTTATCACACACAAGTTCCATTTAACTGATTTCTCCAAATTTTAGTTCACTGAGCAACTGCTTAGTCCAAATTAGCTCACAAGTTGCTACAACCAATGCTCGATATTCCGATTCAACACTAGATCGAGCAACGATACTCTGTTTCTTACTCTTCCAGGACACCAAATTACCTCTTATTAACCCCCAATATCCGGATGTAGAACCTCTATAAGAGGGTGATCCTGCATGATCAGCGTCTGTGTATCAAATGATTTGCTCATGACCTCGATCTTCGAAAAGTAGCCCTTTACCTGGAGCTTACTTAACATATCACAGAATGCGGACAACTGCATCCCAATGACTATCATAGGGAGAATCCATAAACTCACAACACTCACTGTAAGAAATTGTCAGGTCTAGTCACTGTGAGATAATTCAACATACCAACCAACCGCGGCTCCCCCTGTCTTGGCAGGAGTTTAGCATTCAGATTCATAGGAGTGTCAATGGGTATACATCCCATTATTCATGTCTCCTCAAGAATGTCTAAGACATACTTGTGTTGCGAAATAACAATACATGATCTGGAGTGAGCAACTTCAATACCGAGAAAATACTTCAATCTGCCGAGGTCTTTAGTTTAAAAATTCTGAAAGAGGTTACTTTAAATTAATGATACCATCCTGATCATTACCTATAATAATGATATCATCAACATAAACCACCAAATAAATACACAGATTTGGAGCGGAATGTTGATAAAATACTAAGTGATCAGCTTCACTACGAGTCATGCCGAACTCCTGAATTACTGTGCTAAACTTTTCAAACCAGGCCCGAGGAGATTGTTTTAGCCATAAAGTGACCGACATAATCGACACACCAGACTAGACTCCCCTTGAGCAACAAACCTAGGTGGTTGCTCCGTATAAACTTCCTCCGCAAGGTCACCATGAAGAAAAGTATTCTAAATGTCCAACTGATAAAGTGACCAATGACGGACAACAACAATGGATAGAAAAATACGGACAAATGCTATTTTAGCCACGAGAGAGAAAGTATCACTATAACCAAGCCCAAAGATCTGAGTGTACCCCTTTGAAACAAGGCGAGCCTTAAGCCGATCAACTTGACCGTCTTGACCAACTTTAACAGCATAAACCCAACGACAACCAACAATAGATTTACCTGAAGGAAGAGGAACAAGCTCCCAAGTACCACTTGCATGTAGAGCAGACATCTTGTCAATCATAGCGTGTTGCCATCCGAGATGAGAAAGGACTTTATCTATAGACTTAGGAATGATGATATAAAGGCATAATGGGATGATGATATACGATGATAACTTAAAAGGATATAGTGTGGGTAGTATTACGAGTGGACCGTATACCTTTTTGAAGTGCAATCGGCTGATCAGGAGGAGATAAGTCTGCAGTAGGTGCAAGGTCCGACACATGACATGAATTATCTGGACCTGATATTGGGTCTGATGCTGGACGCGGTCGACGATGATAAGTCAAAAGTGGTGGCATTGTGATTGGAGATGTAGAAGTCATTGTACCTCAAAGATCGGTGTAGGTAAAACTTGAGATATAGGTAAGACATCCGAGATATCAGAATGATCAAAAGGATACCTAAAGTAAGGCTGAGACTAAAAAAGTGTGACATCGGCAGACATAAGATATCAACGGAGATCAGGTGAGTAGCAACGATACCTCTTTTGAACCCGTGAATAACCAAGAAAGACACATTTAAGAGCGTGAGGGGTTAATTTATCTGTCCTCGAAGCTAGGTTATGCACAAAACATGTGCTCCCAAAGACACGAGGAGGAAGAGCGTATACAAATGACTGAGGATATACTATGGAATGTGGAATCTGATTCTGAATGGAAGATGAGGGCATTTGATTAATTAAATAGCAAGACGTGAGGACTGCATTGCCCCAAAAACGCAGTGGAACATGAGATTCAATGAGAAGAGTGCGAGTAGTCTTAATGAGATGCCTATTCTTCCTTTCTGCTACCCCCCGTTTTGTTGAGGGGTATAGGGACAAGATGTTTGATGAATAATTCCCTGGTGAGTCACAAACTACTGAAACTGGAGGATTTGTATTCTAAGACATTATTATCACTACAAAAAGTACGAATAGAAACACCAAATTGATTTTGTATTTCAGCACAAAAATTCTTGAATATGATGCATAGCTTAGAACGATCTTTCATTAAGAATAACCAAGTACATCTGAAAAAATCGTCAATGAAACTAACAAAATAACGAAATCCTAAGGTTGAACTGACTCTACTAGGACCCCAAATATCGGAATTAACTAATGGAAAAATAGACTTTGCACGACTCTCAACACTACATGAAAAGGTAGTGCGGGTTTATTTCCCAAGTTGACACGACTCACAATCTAACGCGGATAGACTAGACAAACTTGGCACCATCTTTTGTAGTTTGAATAAAAACGGATGTCCTAAGCGTCTGTGTATTAGGTCTGGAGGATCTGTAACGGGGCATGCTGTGGAGGAATTAGGAGAGGTAATATAGTAGAGGCCTTGTGATTCATATCCTACACCAATCACCTGTCCCGTACTGCGGTCCTGCATAACAAAAGAATCATCAAGAAATATTATGGCACAATTTAGGACACATGTTAAACGTCTGACAGATGCAAGATTAAAAAACAACCAGGGACATAAAGAATAGAGTTTAGAGTGGCAGATGATAGGGGATTAGCTTGTCCAACCCCTTTTGGTTTTGTTTGGATCCCACTGGCTAAAGTAACCGGAGGAAGAGACTTTGAATAAATAATATTTGACAAAAGGGATTTGTTACCAAAAATATGATCAGAAGCGCCTGAGTCAACGACCCACGATTGAGGGATACTAGACCGTGAAACACAATCGAATGAATTATCAACAACATAAGTATTAGGCTGAGAATCTGTGGCTACTTATGGAGATGTCGGCTTACTTGCTCGATACTGAAGGTACTCAGTATATTCCCCTTCTATAAAAGACTCAAATTTTCGGTAGTGTCAGTTTGAGCAATATGAGCATTGTTGAGTGGTTGACCATGCAGAGCACGACATACGTCACGCGTGTGTCCAAACTTATGACAATAACTATACTGAACGTCATTGGGTAGTGGACCATCTAGAGCACGACATACATCGCGAGTGTGTCCAAACTTATGACAATAACTACACTTAGTTTGAGATTTTTCAAAACGGCCTTCTCGTCGATTATCCATAGAATGAGATGTTCGATTCTCTATGGATGCGAGAACAGAGGAGTCAACGGTCTGTGTGATTAGGAGGCGCAACAAGACGAAGCAAACTAGAGAATAGTTCATCAATTGTAGGAACTGTAGGACTAGCCAAAATCTGATCACATACCTAATGAAGGTCAGTAGTTAAGTGTAAGAACTAAAAACAACATCTATCTTTACTCCTGTTGTTTTTCAATGCTCGTAGTGACTGGCATCAACTGCTCAAATTCCTCCATGACTGCATGTACCTGTCCCAAGTAGACATATCTGATTCCTATTTCTTTAAATTGGTCATCCGAGATATCACATCATAAAATTGAGATATGTCATTAGTGTATAAAGTGCGAGCCTTTTCCCAAACTGAATAACATGTCCGGAAGCAATGAAACAAGGGCATCAACTTGGGATCAATAAATCACCTTAGGAGACTACATAATTGAACGTCAACCTTCTCCCAATGTGCTTTGGCCTTTTCATCTGTCTCACTAGCCTTTGTTTTTCATCAACCACAATAGCTTTTTGCGTTAAGTGATCTTGACCACCTTACCCATGTACCACAACTCAACCGAGGAAACCCAAACTAAACAGTTTGAACTTTGCATTAATTGTTCGGAAGTAATCATAGGGCTTGCAGTTCCAATTCCAGTGTTTTTATAGCCAAAAATATCATACCCGATAGACATTGGAAAATTTGACTTCAAAGTATCCTAAAAGTTGAAATCAGATGAACAAGCCGGAAAACCAGATCTGAAATCTGAAGAAAATCATATCTGAAATCTGGATAGAATTCAATCTCATTGGAAAAGGGTTCCGGTGATCGGAATTCAAAAGTAAATAGATGGATAGGCTCGCAAGGACTGGGCAAATCTAACAGAAAAAGAATTGCCCCAAAAACTCGTCGGAAAAAGCCTCACGTGCTGGCGCGTGGTTAGATCTCACCGGAACCAACGACCTTATCATCGCGTGGAGGCGCGTGAATCGTCGGTTCTCGGCGGCTCTGGTTGGGGTTTGGTCGCGGGAGCCTTATGAGTCTGATGACATTGTTTGTTTTCGCAAACTCCGAAGGAAAGAAGCCGCTGACGCAAACAATAGCTAGTACAGTCGCCGGAATTGATGCACATCATTGTGACTATTTTTTGGATGTTTCTCACCAATGCTCTGATACCATGTGAGAAATTATGAGAGAAATATTATTATTGAATTGTGTATCTATATTATTACATTGAGTCCTATTTATAGACACTACACTACAATCCTTTTCCATGTAGGATACTATGTACAAATCCTATTCCTATTTCTATTTTAACAACTGTAATATAGCAGTCTTAACTAGTGTGCCTACAGGTTCAGCAGCTGCTGAGTTTTCCTCTGGAGCTTTACCAGGATTTTTGCAGAATCTTTGTTCAGTTTGCAGGTTTTACATGCTTAACTTACTTGTGATTGTTCTCCAATTGTGTTTGCGTGTGAATGACCAAGAAGTTTTTAAGAGAGACAAGGCTCTCAACTCATGGGTGTTTATGACTTTGCAGTCCCTCTGATGCGCTATTTGAAGCATTCATAAAGACAGATGTTGCATTCAGGACACAACTTGATTCTTGTCGCAAACGCAAGGGAGCAGTTCAGAAAGATTGGCACCCTGGTTGTACTGCAATAGCTGCTATTATCGTCAGAAACAAAATTATTGTTGCTAATGCTGGTGATTGCAGAACAATCTTGTGTCGATCTGGGAAACCATATGCTCTAAGTAGGGTGAGATTATTCATTTTCTTAGCCAACTTTCTGATGAATCAGAAGGCTTTGCATTTCCACTGATATACGGTACTGTCGTAGGATCATGTTGCAAGTTGTCTTGAGGAGCGGGAACGTATTATCCGTGCAGGCGGCCTTGTCAAATGGCAAGTGGATACATGGAGGGTGGGTGATGCGGCTCTCCAGGTTAGTCTTTTTAGTTTCACATAATTTTATAGCGCTGCTTAATGATTTGCCTAGTATCCACAGCATGCTGGTGTTTTCTTCCATCTTTACCAAATTCTTGCCAATTGTTATATTCTTGCCCATTCTTTCCCTTTGGCTTGGAAACAACTTCTCTACCTGCACAAGGTAGGGATAAGGTCTGCGTACACACTACCCTGCCCAGACCCCACTTGTGGGATTACACTGGGTAAGTTGTTCTTGTTGTTGCCTTGGATGTTCTTGCTCCCTTCTATATGCGTTTATATATTCTGGAAGTGTGCATTTATGAAAATATCCCAGTTGGTTGGAGTAGTTCCCTTGTTATATTTTGATCAAGAGAATCCCCTTGTCTTATGATTTTCACTTTCCTTCTGATCCCAGTTCCGTTTTAAATAGATATCCCCAATAAGCCATGGGATGTTAAAAAATGAAGGAGCACTGGTGCCTGTACCAAATGTATATATACATTACCCAATCCTTTTAGTGAGGGAAAGTGGTGTCTGCATTATATTCTTTCATTAGCAGTTATAAAATGTATAGATATCATGAAGCTCAATGATCAAGTTTTTATACAAGTTATAAATGTATAAATATCAGAATAAGTAGTCATTGAATGCACTACCTTCACTCATTCTTCATGTATGCATTGTATGGCGAATGTTAAGTTAATATGTGTTACAGAAATATGGAGAAATTTCACATTAAAAAATTATATGAAAGAGGTGCTTGACACCTTTAGACTAGCAGCAAATAGCGCAATGTATCTGTATTTGGCTGAGACCAACTATAAATAGGATATATTATCTTAACAGTTGGTGATTTAGGCTGGCCTGCTGAGGAAATCAAAGAAAGAAACAGTTGGTAAATTAGGATCTTTCAAATATAGATGTTGTATTATCATTTAGTAATCTGATTACATTTTCTTTCTCTAGGTCACAAGGTCTATTGGCGATGATGATCTGAAGCCAGCTGTAACTGCAGAACCTGAGATAAATTTGACTACTCTTTCTGCCAAGGATGAATATATTGTAAGGATTAAAACCAATAAATCTTCCATCTTGATGGGACTTAGTTGAATCAAGAAGAATATGTCATTAGGGGTGGGCATATATCGGTTTTGTATCCGAAAAATATGAACCGAATAAAAATCGTTTTTTAAAAAAAAAAAACCGAATACAACTTTTTTTAAAAAAAAAACCGATATGTTCGGTTTATATCGTCGAACGTATCGGATTATATCGATTTTTTCTAGTGGGCCGGGTCGGGATTTTTTAAAAAAAAAACCGAGAAAAAGCCGAACCGAATTTCGGTTCGGTTCGGTTTTTTCGGTTCTCCGGGTTTTTTGCCCACCCCTATATGTCATTCCGTGATATTTCAGTGACTACTTACTGTTATCAGATTCTGGTACCGAATCTATCCATATTTTTAAATGTGACAACATTTTATTCACTTCAAGATCAAATTAGTTGATTCTCAGATTAGACTTAGCTTCTCATCTCTGGTTGTATCAAAACCAGTTATTTCCGGGCATTGTGTAGAACTATTGATGGGTGTACGAACATACTGCATTGTTGCACAATAAGTTCCACATGAGGGTCTGTTGTTTTAACTTCCATTAAATAATGACAAATAACATACAGCTAATGATGTGGACTCCGTTTCGTTACTAATATTGTTTGTTGGTTTGAGGCCTATGTTTCCTTGACCGTTGTTGCTTCCCCTTTGCGGCCACTCTTATTACTTTGACTTTGAAATGTATGGGTACATTCAGACTTTCTGTCTTTATTTTCTTCCCTTTTTCCTTTGGTTTGAATTAGTGGTTAGATATTAATATAACTGGTAGCGTGTATTTTGGGTGGGGAAGGGGAGTGGTAGATAAATTTAACTGTTAATCTTTTAGTTTGTTAACAAGCTAAGTCTTCTTTTGTTAAGGTTGATGATAGTTGCAGCAGAAAGAAGATAGTAATGTTCATTTGCTTATGTCTTAATTCAATTTATATCAGGTAATGGCCAGTGATGGTCTTTGGGATGTTGTTAGTGAGACGGATGTGGTAAAGATAATCAGAGACACAGTGAAAGAGCCAGGAATGTGCTCAAAGAGGTTAGCAACAGAAGCTGTGGAACGAGGCAGCAAAGACAATATAACCGTTATTGTTGTTTTCTTGTGTCCAGTTTCCACAGCCGAGAGAATTTATTAGCTCTGCTGTCATCATTCTTCATACTTTGCGCGGTGCCATTCTGAACTTCCTACAAGTGGAAGATAATAAGAAAAGGTGTGATGTATTTAATTGGTAAGAGTTATTTGGATCAGTTCATCGTGCGCTTTCAGCTTGTGATATCTGTTCTCTGATTTGTAATCTTGATTCAGAACAGAGTTATTCTCTTTTAGGACGTATTAAGACCTGATACCAATGGGAAAATGTTAAAAATAAGAGATAATTACCGTCAAATACCGGCCGGGCATCTAGTTAACAATTTTGGTCCAATTATTATTTCATACTTGGTTTAGCCTCTCGCTTTCTTTCACTTTAAGACTTTCAACACTCTTTCGCCTCTCCCTCTCTCCGTAGGTGAATCAGTGACCAAAAAATCAAGTTACTCTACGTTCTTGATTGTCGCTGGCCGGAATTCATTTTTTTTCTCTTAATATTGGAAAACATTTTGGATATTTGGTCTTCATCTTTGTTTCTTTTCCACAAATGGTTTTTAATCCATATTTTTAGTCTTAACTTTTTGCCTTTTCAATTTCAATCAGTAATAATAAAACAAGGAGAAAAACTGAATAATTTTTGTAGAACGAGAAAACCTTATCAATTTCACGTAATCATTTGCCACTAATGCTAATCTGTAAATCTACCTTGAGAAATAGATTGGTGATGACTGAAACTAGTTCGAATCGTTTCAAGCAGCTGGAAATTGATAAAAAAGATGACTTGGTTCACCTTTGATTTTGTGTATATAACACTGTAGATACATTGTTTATACATTTTTATATAATATTTATACATAGTTATACAATATAGATACATTATATACTCTGTATGTAACGCGCCGAACTATGGCCTTGGCGAAACACGGCACGTGGTGACTAACTGCATGTGATCGCACGAATCACATGGCTTGCTGAATCAACATGAGCATAAAAGACATGCAATAATATTGATTTTAAAACATGCAATTGAATATTGAAATATAGTCTGAAAATTTTGTTGCGAAAATATCTGAAAATATAACAAGTCTGAAAAATAATTCTGACATGACTGGCATGCTAAACTAGGCTAGTCTATGGAACCTATGAACATGGGTTTGACTACAAAACTGTTTACCAGGATAAGGCCCTAACATACCTCTACTCTAAAATATAATCAACTGACACTTAAAATGGAATGGGGTTCACCAATAGCTTATACGAGTGAAGTCCTAGCGTACATATCTGTAGTCCTGAAACTCAGTACCTGCACCATGTAGTGCAGGCCCCGGGCAAAGGGACGTTAGTACATTTGAATTGTAACGTATGTAAAACAACGAAAGAATAAGCAGACACATGATATAATAGGACATGAAACTGAAATTGAAACATGAGCATGAGCATAATCTGACATGAGTATAAAGCATGTGTAAAATTTGTAAAGATGTGTATCTGTATATTTGTGGGGAGAGCAGTAACATAACCGACAACATGAAACACCACGTGAGTACGTGGAGTCTAGTATATGGCCCGACCAGCAAAGCTTTCCAACATACCTTACCAGAGTATGAGACATGAACATGACATGAAAGGATCCAATCTTCAATATGAAGGTATCGTCCTCTGACGGAGCGACCCTTATCCTACGGTGACATACGTAGTTTCAGGCTATCTGAGCCTTTTTGGTGAACTATGCAACTCCCAAAAACATGTATTTAAAATAGTGGCTTGTAAGCCTGTGATTTCATGAAAGCAACTTGTAAAGCATGATTTGAAATCATAATTTATTATGTGAACTAATATAACATATAACTTGTGTAAATTCATGAAAACATACGTATATAAATTTATGAAATCTAATAGTAATGGTACATGACTTGTAATTCTAGAACCCATGGAATTCGAGGTTATGGGCATTCATGGATGACGCACGGATTCCTAATAACCGCAATGAAATATCAGGAACATAATAACGAATTAATAATACATCATGGTATATCATGATACATGTAATTTAGGGTTTTCATGAAATTGAAATAAAATCCTAAGTTATGGAATTTCATGAAAAACGTGGCGCAGGGAAGAACATGGATATAAGCTCTACATACCTTAATTGCTATAATACTTGTATTAAAAATATGAACTTGGAAGAAGAATCCCAAAGCTTGGACTTTAATCTCTTGAATTGGTTTTCTTGAAAACCGTAGGTTAAGAATAATGGATTCTACATAGAATTCATGAGGATGTTAGAATCACTTAGAATTTCATGAAAAAGGCTTACCTTGATGTAAGGGAAGATTTGGAAGGGAGGGGCTTCATTCCAGGGTTTGCAAAATATAAAAACTAATTTTTCAGGGCGAAGCTGCGTATTTATACTATTCAGCCCGTTGGGGCTTTTACAATTGAAATTGACAGCCTGTCAAATTATTGACGGTCTGGGTCTGGACCCTCAATTTTTCTATGGTTTGTATAACTGGACCATCAATCAACATGCAAACTTTCTAGAGACATAAATCTCGAGGGTCTGAGACGGTAAAAAAGGATGGGTTGTAACTGATTATACGGTTCATATAATTTACTATACACTGTCAATTCCATAAGGAAATTGAAATTTGAATCGACGGGCCGTCAATTATTTTACGATTCATATAACCTGACGTAAAATCAAATTTGCAGAACTGAAACTGGTTTTCAATCTTAAACTCCATTTTTCTTTTTTCCTAAACCCCTGAATCGTAAATATGACTTAGTTTAAAGGTACGGGATATTACAATATCTCATACCTCTAAACTATTAATCATCCTCGAATGATGGGTTATGGTTAAGAATGAGACAGGACATGGCATGAGTACCCGGATGTGAGGAATTATGACATAGATCATGGGGACTGAAATGACATGATTACACGAAAACATGAACATGGGGGTGAACGTGAATTAGGAGACATTTGTCCTCAAATGATGGTCGTGGATAGAAGTGGGACTAATTTCTGGAATTTCACAAAAAATTATGTAGGGTTTCCTCTGTAAATAGGACTATCCCAATATTTTTCAAACACCTGCCAGTTAACCAAATCACAACACAAGCCTCTCAGGGCACCTGAATAAGCATGACATGACATAACGTGGTAGATGAAACATGGATGTGACTAACATGAATACTGAGATGACACGAATATGTGAATACTATCTATCATAAATACTGATTTGACATGATCTCATGAATATTGAACTGACTGAAATCAATGAGCACTTTACATGAGATTTGGAACTGGGCTCGTAGGCACGAATGACATGGGTACCGTATCATAAGCATGAACATGACATGATTATATGGACGTGAAGAGTATGACATGGGACATAATTGCATGAATATTAGTTGTCATGGGTACATGAGTGCTAAACTGACATGAGATTTGAATACGCGTAAACATGGATATCATATCATGCTATTTGCTTGCCGAAAACATGAACGTTACGACATGGGGTATGAATACTGAGTGGATATAGGATCTGAACACTTAGAGACATGATTATATACGTTTGTACATTACCACGATGAACATATGAGATAAGAGTATGACTTAGGCCTTAAAAAAAGGGGAACTCGGTGCGAAAGAGAGAGACATGAGTCATAGAATAGGATTAGGATCCTAACGTATCACATGGGGCTCGAGCATAGGCATGCCATGAGATAAATACCATAGGGTACATGAAAGGAACCCTTTTAAATCGGAACGTACATTATTTCGAACCTTATCTTGTTCGTGCTGAAACTTATATACGAATACTTTAGATTATCTTGCTTTTCATTCATCAATTCCATTATCGTGAGCGGATCATAAAAGGGTTGAGAGGAAAGGAATTCGGAGGTACAAATCATATGAGACACTTCATTTTAGAGTATATGCGGGACAGAGGTACATTGAACATGAAGGACGTAACTTGGAGTATGCGTACATGGAAACATGATTAATATGGCATAAAACGTGATTAATATGGCATAAAACGTGAATACGCGAATAGCATGACATGGGGCATGGAGGGCGTGAGTAACATGACATTTGCATGGGTACATCGAAGATACATACCCTGGCGTGTGGACATGAGTTTATGAGTATTGAAATAAGAATAATATGTAAGTGTGACTTGCATAGAGTGCGATTGCTGGCTTCACTCTTGGGTACTCGGGGACATGGGGAGTAAATAAAATATTACCTTTATAGCTTGGATATGCTGGAAGAATGGGACATGATTCAACATAGTTTACTCTTATCACTGTACGTCGACACCATCTTCATAAAATAAAGTTCATGAAGGAAAGAATCATTCGCATGAACACTTCATTCATCAAGAACCTAAGACATGAGTGGAAAGTCACTTTGAATGTAAACATGGCATATGCACTTAGTGAAAGAAAAGGGCATCCTTTGTGACAAGTTACGAGATAGTTTCAAAAATTCCCTTGGAGAGGAAACTCAGCATTAGCCCCAACATCTCTTTTTTCATCATATAACCTACCCTCATAATTGATTATTGTCATCATGATCATAAACCATTAGCTAGATGAACATAAGAATGAATTTATATAGAATCGTGAGTAGGACATCCATCTTGGCTTACTTTCATCATTGCCTATCAACGTCGTCGTTATGTTATTGCTATAAGTAGATGCTTGAAGAAGTCGATCATGGGCATGAGTATGTGAAAACGTAGATAGCATACCATTGGAGTCGAAATAAATCATTTACCTTAGGCATTCTTCTTTTGTCAATGGAATATGTGTGCATTCCATAGGATTCTTAGTCTTTAAACTCTTACATTACCTTCTCCTCGATCATTATCAAAATCAACATCATATTTGGAAAGCACTTAGAGGCTAGAACATAGACATGGATATAAAAGCACGATGGATACGTGGACATGAATGCGGTTTTAACTTTAGACATGAGCACAACTTGTTGTGTGAAACATGAAAGAACATTTCCCTTGCATAGCTTACTATCATATGGGGTCTTAATTCTTGTATCTTAAACGTGGAGTGTAAAGATCTAACATGGGCATGAGTACCACATAGTGCATGAATTACTATGGAATTGGAAATGTTACATCACCTCAAACCCCCTTTCCGCTCTGAAACTTGCTCTCATAACATTTTTACCTTTTTGGTGAGACTTCTCTAATACTTGATCTCAACATGTATGATAAAAGATGAATTCTCCAAACCTTACCATAGTTTACGTGAAACCGTGACCCTCTGCCATAATCTTTCTTGACGCTTATCATTTTATAAAACACATAATCTATATTGTCACCTTATCATAAGATCTCCCCCTTAGTTCAAAAGTCGATGTTTAAAGTCAGTGGATCCCTTAAGGTTAGCGGTGAGTGGTCATCTAATCGTTATGCTATTTTTTCTCTTAATTTCACTATCTCCAAGACTATCACCATAAAACTTGTCTTTTTATTTCCTTTCCTACCTCCTCTAGTACCCATCAAAATAATATTCTTACGGAAACTTACTAACACAATGCCCTCTACTTTGGCCTAAATCACTTAAACAAGTTAGAACTATGCCAAGAGACTCAACATCATCTGATCATATCGTCTGGTCGAACACTACCTTCTTTTAGCCATGTACACAGTCACACTAAAATAGGTCTACATCCTTGAAGAGAGAAATACAATACTCTACCCTGAACTTTCAACCGCACATAATCACATAAGACACAATAGACCTAGGGGCACACCATCTCATACAATAAACGTTAGTACATTTTAATTGTACTTGTATGTAAAATCAACTGAGAAATAGCAAGGGTACGCTCACCCTAACTTAACCAGACTATGGTGTCATGAGTATGCTCACTCAAGTTCAACTTAACTATGGTGCCATGAGTACTCTAACTCAAGCTCAACCCAAATGGTTGTATATATGGACATACATCGTGCCTAGGTTGTATGTGCTGCTACCATGGTGATAAGGTATGCTAAACATTTAAACAAATATCACAAGAGAGTACGAACAACTTCTTAAAGCTAACTGAATGATAAAACATGCTAAACAACTAAACAATATCATTTCATAGTATGAAATCTGCAAGAGGTATCAAATTATGTGAAAACACATACTAGGACCCACACGGTCATTCTAGGTACTTCAAAAGTTGCCAATCTAGCTTATTCTCGCCCACACACATGAACTAGATGGTTTAAATGCATACAATCAATACATATAAATGCTTTTAAAAAAAGCAATCAAAATAAGAGTTAAAGTTGACGTGCCATAGAATTACAACACATTTAATGCTTTTTAACTATAAATTTTGCTTGTTTTAAGCTAGTTTGTGTCGTTTTGATATATTTTATTTACGTTTCAGGTAATTGACGTTAAGGAAGCAAAAACAAGAAAATTCAAGCAAAGTCCCCATAATTGAAGATTTACGGACCATACAATTGGACCGTCACCCAGATGGTCTTGGCAGAAACATTAGGAGTGCACTAAGGAGAGACGACAGGATTTGACGGTCCGTAAATATTTTTCTGAAAAAAAAGGTCGGATAATCCAGTACTGAAGGTGATCAAAGAAACAAATATTTTATACGGTTCCGTCAAAGTTTTGAGGTCTGAGTAACCCGAGCCCCGACAGCTAAAAAATCAAGACAAATTAAAATATGGAAGCTTGTGTTTGTATAATTTTATGGCTTCAGGTCTATGAATAAAGTGGTACCGGAAAACCTTTGAGAACACCGTACAAATTTTTGACAGTCTGTCAAATTATTTGTATGGTACGTAAAAATTTTGATGGTCCGAAAAAATTCTGCAACCTGAGAACTTGAGAACATAGTACTGATGCTTCTCTTTGTGTTTTCTTGTACTTCTCGACTGATAATGGTTTTCCTATGGTATGGCTCCTAAAATTCAAAGCAAGAGAGGTGGCGGGTCCTAACCAACGGGAAAAAACCAGGGTAGAAATAAATATGATGTGAAAAAAAGGTTACAGGATGAAGCGTCAGACCAAGAGGTCGAGGTTATTCCTACCAAGAAAATAGGGCCATTACCACAATTGTACATCGGCCACCCACACATGTATCCAGTCAGGGTACATCACCGTCTGATTTCTCCAAGTCTGAAGATGAGAGATCATCCTCATCTCGATCTAATGACGAGGACACTAACAGAGCTATTGAGTCTGTGGCTGGGGATACTACACAGGCCACCCAGTCGGCCACTAAATCTCATGCCGCCTCTCCGAATAATGATGGTGATGAAGTTGAGCAAGAGCGTGAGATCAGAAGTAAACAATTGGAGGAGGATCGATTTTGGTGGAGTGTTGTGCAATTCAGAATCCTTCCCACTCAGGTCAATAATGCACTCACCATGGATCGAGCTGTAGTAGTCACAACATTGATGTCCTGGTACCCGATCAACTTTAGACGGTATATAGTGAAGGATATCCAGTTAAGAGCGTCCCAGCCATCTACTTACTTGATTCTACCATGCTCGATTACAACGCTTTATCGTCGATCATATGTTTATACTTTACCGAATAGAGACCACTACATCCCAGCTTCACATTTTTATGATCTGCGTAAGAGCAAGGATGCGAGCCTTAGGGAGGGTCAGGATGCTGAGGATGTATTTCCATTATTACTTGAGAGGCATGAGGAGCCTCGGGCTGATCAGACATTTAGGGCTGCAGATGATACCACCACATAGGTGTTTCCTGCCACTACTTCCCCTGTCCCGGTAATTGTACCTACCAATGCCTCTGTTCCACCACTTGTAGCTGCACCTAGTTCATCTTTGAGTCAGAATCCTACCATCACACAGCCACAGGTTGCAACTAGAGTTCCTGATCCATTTGCCCTGACCAGAGATAACTTCATGCAGGTCCCTATCAAAGTAGAGAGGATGTATTGTCAAATCTTCCATAGTGTCGTACCCGTACGGTTGAGATGTTGGAGTTCTATAGGATGGTATTTCTAGACAACGCTCCTAAGGAGTATTGTCCTATTCTGGTTTAGGAGTTCTATGCTGCCTATGGGGTTGTGCTAAACAAAATCAAGAAATTGAACCAGAAAATACATCAAGTTTAGCCACTCGACGAGGTTAAGGTACGGGGTTTAAAAGTTGACATATCCAGCTTTGCAATCAATCGAGTCTACTTTGGTGATGATTACATTGTACCAACCCAAGAGGTTGATTTGAATGACAAAAATACACTAATTAAGTTGTTGAGTGTATGTGAGTGGGTGGCTGCAATGATCGCAAAGGCTAGCAAGTGGAGTTTGGTGATAGATAAGTCGCAAATGATACTCAAATGCTTTATGACTCTTGAGGTAAAGTTTTGGTGGAGCGTTCTGCAATTCAGAATCCTTCCCACTCAGGTCGATAATGCACTCACCATGGATCAAGTTGTGGTAGTCACAACATTGATATCCCGGTACCCGATCAACTTTGGGCGGTTTGTGGCGGCGGAGATCCAGTTGAGAGTGTCCCATCCATCTACTTCATTGATTCTACCATGTCTGATTACTAATCTCTGTCGTCGATCACGTGTTTATACTTTACCAAATAAAGACCACATCCCAACTTCAAATGTTTATGATTTGCGTAAGAACAGGGACAGACCCCTAGGGAGGGTCAGGATGCTGAGGATGTATTACCAGCATTACTTGAGAGGCATGAGGAGCCTCGGACTGATCAGACATTTGGGGCTGCAAATGATACCACCACAAATATGTTGCCTACCACTATTGCCCCTGTCCCGGAGACTGTACCCACCACTGCCTTTGTGCCATCACCTGCAGCTACACCTAGTTCATTTTTAGTAAGATTCCTACCACCACACAACTACAGGTTGCAGCTAGAGTAGCTAATCCATTTTCCCTGACCAGAGATAACTTCATGCAAGTCGCTACCAAAGTAGGGAGGACGGACCAGCAGACCACTATTATCATAGAGTAGCTTCATAAGTTTGTTACAAGAGAGATTGATATAGCCCTTGAGCCATTGAAGACCACCATAGAAGTGTCTCATGTGTTGTTGCATGCTCTCCTAGATAGGTATTTTACAAATGTGGCCATTAGTTCAATCCGCAATTTTAAAAAGGGTCTTTCAATTGTGACCGAATCGCGCAAACATTTCAATTTAAGACCCAATTGGACTAAATTGAGTAAAAACATTTCAATTGTAACCAGATTTTGACATCTTTTGTAATTTAGTCAAAATAGTGAAGAAAACTGAGATGTAATTTGCTACTCTACTCACTGAATCAATTTCCTTAAATTATGGAGTAAAACATTTATCAATTCAAACGCTAATAGTTTAAATAATTATTTACAAAGTTGTTTTCACCATTTTAGTTATAAATTGATATTTATTATTTGAAAAATATTAAAATTATATATGATATATAATAATATACTGGATGATAATTTACTAAATAAAATGGCAAAATATTTTTGAGATAGTTTTTGTAAATCATTTTTGCCTTGTTAAAGTATATTTTACTTCGTTTGTGATTCATAAACTTTTAATAATTAAATAAAATTATGGGAGGGAAAAAATTAGATGTCAACAACATCACTACAAATAGGTTTTGTAATATTCCCTTAGGAATTAAGTGACGACTCTAAACCCTTTTAAAACCATGTAGAAGAGCCGAATGTTGTAAACATATTTTGACCAGTTCAAAATGGGGTGTGACACAATGACGACTTCACTGGGGAATGACTTTATGTTTTGACCTTAGTAGACTTAGTGTAAGAAGAAACTCTTGAGGGTTGTTTGTTTATTTATCTGCAGTTATTATTACATGTTATTTACATATCCCAAATGGCTACACTGTTATTGTTTGAAATGATGTAAGTGAATGTTAAACTTACTACTTTCCTTACACTGTCATTGCACTTCCTATTGAGTGTTTGGCCATGCACTGCACACATTGTGGTTCACGCGAAGTGTTGTCCTACACTTCTCTGACCTTCTTTCGGATTATCTAGTTTCAGAGTTGGTAGGATAATATTACTACGTACACTCTTGAAATTATTCAGTCTTACTCTGGAAATTCATAGGAAAAACTCATACTTTAGAAGAAATAAGTCATTTTTCAAACACCTTAGGCAAGACAATCTGAGTTATTGTTGCTGCCATTAGGTTTTTTTTTGTCAACAATTTCAGTACCTAAAGACATACCCCTTTGTTTGAGAATGATCCTTAAGTTAAACATGTGATGGATTCAGATCAAACATACTTATCATACACCTTACCCTTTCTTTCAGATGGAAATCAATCAAAACTTGCTAGATATTCAAAAGATAGCTTAACCTCATGATTTGCAAATAGTGGTGGAACAATATCTGGGTGATAGACAAAGCTTAAATCTGAGGGTATTTGGGGTCTTTAGCGTTATAAATTGGTTTTCGATCTAATAGATTATTTGTCAAATTGCTTATACAGACTTCAATATAACTCCTACCTTGGAAGAAGTTTGCAGATTCACAAACTTGCCCTTCAATGGAATGGCGGTGCTTTCATCATGCATGTTAAAAAAGAAGTTTATGCGCATGTTAGCATTACAGTTTACGTAGGTTTATGGAATGTAAAAGATGGATGGGTAGATTTTGATTACCTCTTCCAAAGATTTAGTCACAATGAAAGATACAACTGATATCAGGAAAAATTCACATGCACTCGAAGAAAGTGGAAAATTACACCATTGAGCCTTTGTCATCGCCCTCTTGGGAACTCTGGTTTTCCCAAAAAGACAAGGTTATTTCCAAATAAATGTCATGTCATTAGTCCTGTATAACTTTGGGGAACAAAACATTCTTCAAACAACCACTATTAATGACCACAAAGATGCTAACATCAGGATTCAGAGTCACTAGGTTTGAATGAGGTCACGGGACGAGCTTTTAGGTGAAAGAGAGTGGACACATTTCTCACTCATCTCACATGAGATCTTATTTAGTGAAACTACACTTGGTCATAAGTAATAGCCTTTGCAAGAGCCCTACAATATTACTTCATCATATATGGTTTGAGGAAATTAATACATATGCCCCACTCAGAGTCTTGAGACAAATCGACATTGCCTAAAATATCCCTCTGTCGTTATAGTTAACACAAGGAAGTCAAAATAGTGCACACTTGAGTACTTCATGTGATGGATAGGTCTAGGCCCCACTCTATTACAATGAAAGGATATGTTAGACTCGACAACACCAAACTGGTAGCTTCAGTGAAATTCACATTATTACAATACATGTACATACCTTGAGACACCTATGTGACAACAAGTAGTCCCAAGATCCCTAAATTATATGATATCACAATTTGAAAGATGTCACATAGAGGAGGACCTAGAAAAGGTATTAGAAAGCTGCAACACAAAATATAGAGATTTTATAGAAGAAGACGATGAGAAATGATGGGAGACAGAAGAAAAAGACTGAGTTTTTGAGCTATGATCCCAGGACAAATTATGACCCCAACTACTATGATATAATGGTTGACCAACATGGCCCTATAACCCTTCTCTCCTTTACACTTCTCAAAAGAGCACCATATATACCATCATTTGGTATAGTCTTGTGACCATCTTTTTACATTTATTCCATCGGCATATCTTTTGTAAGCTCCCAAAGATACCATCTGTCTACATTTATTCCATCGGCATACCCTTCTCTCCAAGTGTACTAGTGTTTTGTATTCTATTTACAGAAAGAAAAGCTAATTAACCTTGATTTGAAATTTATAAATCGCTGGCATATCTAGTTTCTTTACTAGAATCCTAGATATATCGCGACTTTAACTAACCATCATGTGACGTCCTTTGTTAGAAAATATGCTTAGACAATTTAATCTCTTGCGGTGTAACACCCCACACTCTTGTGTTCGAATGCATATGTAGTTAGTTGAGGTAGGCTCCAATGACTTGATGTATTTCTTTGGGTTATCTGTGAATTGGATCAATATGAAGAAGGTGTCGGGAGGTTTAGAGGATAAACAGAATAAATGAAACACTTTCTAACGAAGTTCTATAAGGCAAGTGGGATATATTGATTGTTTTATGCCGCAAAAACATCTTGCCCTGCTAACATGGCAGCATATTGGTCAAGTTCTTGAAGAGGTTTCTTCCACCATTAAGTGGGTGGAATTGCAGCTACATATGCTGGTTTGCGCTGCAAAACCCACCATATTGGGAATATTTTAAGCTCTACTTAGATAGTTTAGTACATTTGTTATTCATCTTCAAATCCAAGAGACTAGTTCTCTAAACCCTCTTCTTATATCTCTTTACCATCAAGGTAAAATTCCATAGGATCCCAACACATCGGGAAGCTCGTGGTGCTAGCGAGACTCATCTCTTCCGTTTCGTTAACAAGATAAAAAATTCATTCCTGTAAAGTAAGGTGATAAATGGGCTATCTTAGGGGAATATAAGGTAAGATATTTTCTCTTCTTCATATGTTTGAGCTTCTGTAAGCATTAGGTGTGTTGTTTTGATGAAGAACTTACGAGACAACTAACGAAAGTTGTAAACCCGACTGTTGATTTGTTGTATAGCGTTTTGGGTGCTATTTTTGTTGTGTAGAGGTGTAGATCTAATTGTGATATATGTTGTATTTTTTGTTTAGAAGTTTAGAGGGAAGAAGGATGTGGAGGAAATGTCATATAATCGGTTGTATAGAGAACTTGCCATACGTCGTGTCATCGTTGTACTAGCCTTACTTTAATACTAGTATTACCAATGTTATTGTAGGCTGACTCTTTGAGAAGGTCGAATTTGATGTCGTCCTCTAAGTCAACATCAAAGGTATGTAATTGCTAACCCCTTTTACATTTCGGCATGAATCCATCGTAACGACAATTCTCTAAAGAAGAGCTTAAAGAACTATCATAATATTCTTATTTTGACAATGATATCATATGAGTTCACATGTATATTCTTTAATGTTGTCATGTTTATTGTTGCTTCACATATACAGAGAGTCTTCGTTCATTCTAAAAGTACATAACTTTAAACTAATTCCATAACGTCGTTCACATATACAGAGAGTTTATATTTATAGTTATGCCTATGACTAGGAAGACCACCGCTAGTCGTCGAGCCAGTGCGGATGCGGGTAAAGGTATTAGCAATGCATCGCCTGGTAATGTGGGCAGGTCTGATGCCTAGAGTGAGTCCCCATCTCAGGTGTCCCTTACTTCACTGACACCGGAGGAGATTAGAGGGACACATTACCACAATTCCTCTGCTTGACTCATCAGACCAGGATGTTAGGAATGCAATTTAGTTATGGAGAACGTTAGTAGCTTCCTAGTAGAGACATATAAGGACACATGTGAGTGCCGGACCTTCTGGTTGTTTAGGGAGTTCCAGAGCCAAAGAGTTCATTAGCTTGAGCCTTCCAGTGTTTACACTTTTGATCTAGATGAGCAACCCTAGGACTCCATTGGTCAGCTTCATAGGAGATTTCAGGTTATACATGCTTCGGAGGTCAAAACAGTGGAGTTAGCATTCTTCAGTCTATGATTTGTGGTCGTTTGGTGGATGAGGCATGGGAGCAATCGAGAGGATCAGATTCACCTCCAATTGAGTGGGGGACTTTTCAGAGGCCTTTCTGGATTACTATCTCCCATTAAAGGTTTGAGAGTCTAGAGTTGATCAATTTTTAGCCTTCATGTATGCCAATATTTGTGTTCAAGAATACATTCTTAGATTTGGCTAGACATTCTACAATTGTAGCCTTGATGCGAGAAAGGGTTCATCGGTTCATAAATGGCCTCGAGCCGCACTTGATAGGAGATTGTACAATAGCATACCTGCATGAGAATATAAATATCTGTCGGATACAATCATTTGCTAAGAATCTGGAGGATCATAAGTACTAGCAGTAAGATAGTAGAGAGAGAGAGAGAGAGCAATAAGAGGGCCATATACGCTGGGTATTATGGAGAGTCTCAGGGTGTCTTCAAGCCACATTTTTCTATATGACCATCTCAGACTTCTAGCAGTGCTCCGCCTCAGTTACATGGGTCCAGGTATGAGCATTATGCCTAATCTGGTCCGAGTTAGAGTTCGAGAGCACCAAGTTTCTAACGATAAGAGGGTTCGAGTTAGATGAGGCCGCATTTTCTGTCCTGCAGTTAGTGTGGTAGGATCCATCTCAGACATGTCTTCAGGGATCGTATGTGTGTTATTAGTGTCGATTTCCTGGCCGTATTATATGGCTTTTTCTAAGAAGAGGTAAGGGCTCAGCCGACTGGTTCGTCGACAACTTTTTCTTTAATTATGCTTCAACTATGGAGTAGTCCACATACATCAATAGGTTGAGGTAGGGGTATAGGAAGAGCTTCCAGTTCATGCAGTACTCAGATTTTCATCTATGCTTTGGCATGTCGACAAGACTTGGAGTCGTTAATAGACATTGTTATAGTTATATTGTCTATTTCCTCTACCGATGTTCATGCATTGATAGATCCAGGCTACTTTGTTGTACGTCACACTATTTTGCTAGTAAGTTTGGGAGGGAACCTATCCTTAACTATATTGGGTTGTAGGTTCTCACCCTATATGCCTTGTAGGTAGAATATACCTTAGTCGATGCGTAGATGCTTGTGGGGATTCTTCACTTTTTTGACATTTCATTTTTCATATCGGGTCACTATCCTTGAACATACCTTCACCTCATCTCCCTGACATTCTTAGGTTCATGGTCCCCTTCCTCCTACTTCTGTTTATGGGTATCTCGAGTTGTACCAACCATCATTCCCAGTTACATGCCTTTTTGTGAGTCATCACACATTCCAATCCAATTCGCAACGTTATATAGCCCGATGACTTTCCTTGAATTTCCTTGTCGTGCCACAATTCTCTTTCCTTGCCCAATTACTTAACCGCCTCACTTACTCTTCTATTTCAAGCTATCTAGGGATTTCTTTTCCTTGCTATACTTCTTATACCAACTCCTCAAACATTGTAAATTTGACACCTTAAATCGATGAATCCTCATTACTTTCCTTATGTTGTCTCGATGTAATTATATCTTAGTGGAACCTATATTGTCGTAACTTGATCCAATTTTATTCTACTCACTACAATCCATCATTCTGTAGTTTGCACACCTACTTTTAATTTAACATTCCATCAGGTCCTCCCCTTCATACTACTATAGTATTTTCGCTTTCACTTACTCATTCTTCGGTCATCACAATGTCCTTACCACATTTGGTTCCAATAGATAGTTCTCATCTTTTATCTAGAACTACAATATGTCGTTCCATCCCTTTGGAGGTTTTCTTTGCTTCGCCGCCTGTAGCAGGCTTCGTCTTACTAGCATACCAATACAAAATCTTTAACGGTAAGTAGTGTGATTCTTTTGTAACTAAATGAGGGGTTTATGCCACCTTTTATTGCTACAATAATTAACCTGCATGAATGACTTGAGGTCATTATTCTAGGTGTACCATTCTGCACATACTCATTAAACATACCCATAGTCAACCTTAATATGACCGATTTGAAGTAATCCATTCAGATTATCAATGTTCTGGGTTCGTCCTCAATTCCATACACAAGGCATGATTATCGGGTCTTGCGCTCATAAGATATCCTTTTGGTTATACAAAAAAAAATCATTATGAAACCAGTAGGTGCTCATAATATTCTTTTAAACCTTCCAACAACACTCTCTACATCACACCTTCATGCTTATCTTCGACTCACTATTTTTACTTGCAACACTTAGGCTTTTGTAAGATTACCAGAATAACGTAACGTCACAATTTGGGATCTGCCTAGCATAATTGTCTGAAAGGAAAAAAATCATGTTACCTATTCAATCCCTTAGTCAATAGGGTCTCACTTTTTTCTAGTCTACCAACATACATACGAAGATCTAATCAGCATATCACTTTCATAGTCATAACCTATTCTTGTCGGAGTACCTAACTCCCCAAGTAATGCCATATAACTAGTCCTCAAAATAAGGTCGTATTAACACTTTTCAACTCAATTTGATCAATACTCAATCTATAAAAAGTAGCAGTATCGATAATAATGTAATGATAGCATACCTTATACGACATCAGGCCTCGAGGCTTCATCTATTCTCTTACTCTTACCTATACCAATCATCCAAGGATACTCACGTACATTGTGGCCTTGCTTGCCACACCTATAGAAAAATCTTGTACCCTTAGAGCATGACCCCATATGCATCCGACCACACTGCCTGCAAGTCGGCTAGAATGTCCCCACTCAACATGCACCCTTCTGACCCAGTGATACTAGGGTTTGTTAACCCTACCTCATCCTTACTCGAGAGCTCTGACTATACTCGATCGGTCACGAAGGTCCAACCTGCAGATCGTACAATTGTAACTCACTGTTAAACGATCATCCACTACACTCCCCAACTATCCTGGCCCACTTGGCCCTCTCTTCACCCTTAACGGGGTCAAGTCTGGTAACCACCGGCAGTCTCTGAGTAAATATCTCCCTAGGCTACAAGTTGCCTGACCCTTCAAGGGGTTTATTAATATGAGCCGCTCTGGGATAATGTCATGCCTGAGAGGCAACCAACTAAGTCAGCCCCTGTATCGCTTTCCTAATATCCTCATCAGACGAAACTGGCGGTGGGGCTGGTAAGTTGGGAGCTTATCTCAACTCCTCTAGCATTATTGGGGTCGAATATACCTGAAAAGATGACTCACCTGTGTCATCTAACATATCAGACTCGATAAAGGGTGTTCTACTCGCATCTTCCCTCAACTCATCTTCAACCTCTCTGCTAGCCATAATTATGTTAGAAGGGGTGTTCCTGTATTTACAAACACGATAGAAGTTATAGAAAAGGCTCTTATGACTCAGCTCTATAGCACAATTCTAGATCAAGAAGAAGAGTAACCATCCTAAATGTCGTGTAGCCTCCTATTTATAAGTGTGGTGCACAACACACCTATAAACAAGACTCTACTAGACACGGCTTGCGGACTCCCTAGGATAGACTTGCGCTAATACCAAGTTTGTCACACCCCAACCTTGGAGGGATGGCTGGCACTCGAAACCCTAAGGCCTGAGCAAATTAAATGTAGTACCTGAGTGCAACGATATGAAGCTTTGGCCGATAAGGCCTCCAAATATCAACAATAGATGGAAAGTAGCAAATACCTGCATGCAGAAAAGCCCCATAACAATCCATGCATAAACTAAGGCCGACAAGGCCATCACAAGTATATCAACAACTGACAAGGGCTGACAAGGCCACACAAGACATATACACAACAACCCCTAGTCTGCAAGCCTCTACGAGTACTATCATATGTCATCAGGTCGGGATAGGGCCCCAATGTACCCAAAATAACCATATGTATATGCAGTAGTGCCTACCGACCCTGTACAAGAACTCCGAAGAAGTGG
This sequence comes from Anisodus tanguticus, assembly GCA_034509755.1. NCBI lineage: Eukaryota > Viridiplantae > Streptophyta > Magnoliopsida > Solanales > Solanaceae > Anisodus > Anisodus tanguticus. The sequence goes on from CM067561.1 coordinate 12,837,010, forward strand.
AGTGCGTCAACTAGTAGCTGGAAGCAGATATCCTAATGTGGAAGTGAGTCACCCTGTCTATATGTACCTGCGGGCATGAACACAATGCCCCACAAAAGGGGATATCAGTACGAAAGATGTACTAAATATGTAAGGCACATAAAGTACGTAACTGAGAGATGTAATACAAAAGAAAAGGGATATAGAATCAACTTGAAAGCCAGAAAAGGCTGTCGAGGGCATACAACTGACATAACCATGAATATATGTGTATATGTAAAATCGAGCCACTCTATGAGGTCATATTTTATAGTATCCAATCCCTTTATGGGGTGAGTCAGTATAACTGTCGGCCATATATAACGCGGTAATATCTACCCAACTGATCAGTGATGTGCACATATAAGTGTTTGCTCGGCCGACTATAGTGCGACGTGGTGTGGTAATATATATATATATATATATATATATATATATATATATATATATAAGTGCAATGCAAGACAGACCTCAAGGAATATTACAATCAGAGTCGGAGTGACCTATGGTCGTTATCCCCCGACTATTGTTATTGTCACTACGTTTTTCCACCTTAACTAATCATTAAGATACATCACAGACACGGACAATATGAATAACAAAAGATTACTCAAGAAATATGAACAACTTGACACAAAGTGGCCTAGATAAGAGTTCTAAAAGAAAGTTGTCTTCCTGAGATAAGAGTCCGAAAAGTCAGTTGTAGTAAGAGTTGGGTCACATACTTGTTAGTTGTGTAGTTTTATACATTGGATGCATTAGGAGTTATTACTTCTCAAGTTGAATACTTGTGCATTTGATTAAACTTAGAATGTAAATGAGTCTTTAGTTGCATTACTTGTAGATAATTGTATGTATCGTATGTTGTTTCCTTGGAAGGGGAAAGTTAATTGAATGGGTTATGTACAAAGATTTTAGTTAAGTTGAGCGGTACGGCTCGCTAGCCCTTACAATTTATTTGTTAGCCTTTGAGCTTATTTGCTAGCCTTAAAGCTTACTTGGTAGCCATCGAGTCTTAGTTGGCAGCACCGAGGCCTACTTGATAATATACAAAGGTCCATTTATCACTCTAGCAGGGAATATTTGCGAAATAGATATTAGTTGTATAAATAGGCGTAACTTGAGTTGTTGTAGTACCTCACTACACTTGTTACTTTGTTACTTATTTCTACTTGAAGTTTCAGTAATTGTTATTATGGTTATCTATCTTTCATACTCAGTATGTTGTTTCGTACTGACTCCCTTTTTTTAATGGGGGCGCTGCAGGTCCATGTTCCTAGGTAGACAGGTTTTCTAGTAGTTGCTTTAGTTGATCAGCCAAAGTTTGGTGAGCTCTACTTCCTTATAGAGTAACCGAGTCTAGACATACTTGTGATATAGTTGAACATGCTATATGGGTAGGTCGGGGCCCTATCCCGACCAAGTTGTTTTGTCATATACTCTTAAAGGCATTTGTAGACGTATGTACACCTATGGTCAATAACATTATATGTAAAGCATTGTACAGGTTGACGCCTTGTAGGTCCATGTATATATGTATATGTGTGGGATTTTCAGTTTCTAGATAGTTAAATTCAATAAGTTACTTTCTTTACAGAGTGTGTCGCTCAGGTATGTAAGGCCATTGGTGAACGTCTGCCTCACCAAGTTTGGGGTGTGACACTTTCACCATAATAAGGCTAACTTTATACATAGAAGGTAGGTATTTTGAACAGGCATGTATTGATTTCAACACACTCAATATAAAATAACATGGCATGATGTGGTCTTTAAATCTCACATCAAAGTAAAAAAGAAAGACTCAAGATCAACATGGAAGCATATCAACACAATACTCAAGAACACATTCCCAGAGGATGCCACAAACTTAGGGAAATGACAAAAAGGAACCCCTAAACCAGAGCAAACAAAGTGAAACTTAGTAGGGTACTCAAAGCTTTACATTTAGCTCATGGCTTAAAAGCATCACCCAATGCCTTCCTCAAGTGTGTAACACATCTTATGACATAACAGAAAAGGCAAAGCAGACCCAAACAATCATCTAGACTCAAACTTTTGTGTTAGAATTTGTCGTGAGTAAGTTAAGGTGAACTTCAAAGGTTGATGACATTAGAAAAAAAGATGATTTAAAACCAATGCTAAGTAGGTATCATAATATTTAGAGGTAAAACAAATTAAAGTGAGTTAATTTCCATAAAATTCCCAACATATGGAGTGACTTATAGACCGTACATTACAGGTCCAGGCCGATGTTATAACCCGTACATTTAGGGTAAAACTAGGAATGCTTAATATGATAAGGAGGTTGTGTTTTAAGATTCTTAAATCGTATAACAGTCATATGTTAAGTTTTAAATTCAAGCAAGTTGTAAAACAAAAGTTGGCAAAAATTATCGCAAACATTCATAAGTGTATTGAAATTTGGGTCAGATGTCACTGAGTTTTTATCCCAATGTAATTGTAGTTACGTGGTGATCCACCACCATATATAAGGACTATGAGTATAGTTTCCAATGAATTAAACCATTTGTAGAGTAAATGTTGGAGTAGAGAGATATTCGTAGTTTTGCGAGACAGTGCAGGCAGTCCCCTTGGGACTCACATAGGCGGTAGGAAGTTACACCTTTCTATTTTAAGTGGTGCAACTCTTTTATCAAGTTATATTTTCGAGAAAACTAATCCTAAACACTCCCAAAAGCTCTCGTAAGGATTCTCCTACCATTCAGGCAAGGATTTCCAAGATTACAACATGAATCGTCTTTGCAATAGATCATGGTGCTGGATGACTCTTCTCCTTTTTTGTTGTGGATAGATTATATATTTCTTCAAGGTAAATAAAAGTACATGGAGGTTTAGTTATAGTCTATTAAGCTAAGAATAATAATTTTCTTCATGTATATAGGTTCACTTGAAGCTCTAGACGTGTTCAGTTCCTATGAATTAATGAATTGGTGTTTGTATGTTTTAGTTGAGTTATGGGGTATTGTTGTATGATATTGTGGGGCTCCTTATGATTTTGATGATGGAGATAACTACATAGTTTCTACAAGTTGTGAGTCGATATTGGAGTGATGTAGTTGTGTTGTTGATTATGTTGTATAGGATATTGGGACTATTATTATCTTGTTAAGATGCTGGAAATGTTGATGCATTTAAATTTATATGTTATTGATGGTGTTACAAGGTTTAGAATGGATAAAGAATTGGATAATAGCCATAGAATGAGCTTGTTGTTTGTTAGTTAGTTTGATGTAAATCAATCCCCATACTTAATTCCTCAAATCAAGACAAGGGGTAGGACTCCGAAATCGCTCGAGATTAACCATCAACACACGGATAATGGATTGAAAGTGTATGGAGTATGGAATGGCTTGGGTGACAACACTTAATCATCTAAGAGAATTGAACTTAATCGGCTTTACTTGTTGGTCTTGGCCGAGGCCTTGTTTTAATTATTGTCTTTAATTCTTATCTTTAAATTCCTAGCTTAGTGTTAGTTAGTTAGGACATATTAAAGATATGAAATAACCCTTATCTATGCCTTAGGACACATTTAAGAGGGACGGTGACTTGGCCGAGGGAATGTGCACACCTACAAGAAGAGAATGTACCGTCTAGAAGTGTGGTCTTCAAAGTAAGCAAACCATGTATAGATTTCCTCAAATGGAGAACAACAACGCACGGTTTGGGGAACAATAATACATGGTTTTGGAAAATGAAGAGTTGCTCGAAATGCTCTCTCCTCTAACGACGAAGGGCCATGCATCACACTCTCCAAGGAGCTCATTCAAGTGCCATCAAGGGAAGTCTAGAACGCATTGTACTTGGGCATAAAGTCTCACTCGACCGATGACCTTCCCCTTTCCCCCGTTCCCACCTTAGCCGTGTAGTCCTAGGTTTGTGTTTTTATGTCTGTCTTTCTAGAAGGTTCCTTATTCTACTATAAAATGAGACCTTAGGATATTGTATTAGGCAGTTATTGATGAATGAAAAACTTGATTGTTAACTCAATTAGCTAATCATTTCAATCCCGGATTGTTATACTTAGTTGATCATCCGGGAGGGTCGCATGGTTCTCCGGGAGAACCACCCTTGTGTCGAAGGTTTGGATCACCCTTGTTAGGTTAGTCTTGAGCATTGCAGGCAGCAAACCTCAAGCTAGTTCTTGTGAAATTTATCACAACATCTTGGAGCCCACACGAGCAATTAACTCCTTGTGTTACCATCCAAGGACCCATATCGACCGAATTATGACTTGGTGTGTAATCAGATTGAAATCCGCATATCCATGCCCATTCCTTATTTCAATTACTTGTTTGTTTAAATCACCACCCTCCACATCATCTCACAAATACCTCTATCAAAGATCAATACCCGCAACCAACCATAAACACCACAAGTACAAACAACCACCCAAATGACCCACCGAATTCTCTTATCGGACACTCACGGCCTCAGGTTGTTTCTGCAACCTTAGCTCCACTAAAATACTAACCCACCACCACCACCATCTCCCACAAGACTCTCAGTACCACCTCCCAAAACAGTAACTCACGCGTTTAAGCCAAGCCACCCGAAATAGCCTTCAAGCACCATACTGCCTACTTTGCCGATAAATCGAGAACCCCATTTTCCTCGTCTATTTTCGGGTCAACCCGAATCTCATCAACACCCGAATTAGTTACCAACTCAATGCCCTCCGTACTTAGATTAATTTGGTATCAGAGCCAAGCATTCCCATCCCACGCAACAACGATATGGCATACACTGAACAAAAGTTTTAGAGGATCATGAGTAACACAGTTACAAAGCGCGTGCAAGCAATAAGAAAGGAACTTGTGGGATATGTTGTGAGTAATAACACTCCTACAAGGGTTGTATAAGATGATCCAAGATATGAGAAGGAAAAACCTCATGATGTTGAGGACATCATTTCTCCACAGCAAACCAAAACCGAGGAATACTGAAAGAAAGGACAAGACCATGGCTTGGTTACTAACCCATTGTATCATATCACGCTGATATAAAGGACATTATTTCCCTTATAAATCTATTATGTAATCAGGATGATGTGGAGACATGTGAAACCTCTATTTCTCTACATGTCCTAAGTATTCAACTTGATGCACACAAGGAGGCGCAAAATGAACAATTCTTTCATACTCGGTGTAAGGTGAAAGATCGTGTGTGCAACATGATCCATTGATTGGAAAAGTTATATCAACGCGGCTTCAATGGATATGGTAATAAAATTGGACCTACCGTCCCGAAACCATCCCCGCCCGTATATTCTCTAAAGGCCAACCTAAGATGAAGAACTACGAGTAGCAAAACAAACTCTTGTTAGTTTTCGTATTAGAGGATACGAAGATAATATCTGGTGTGACATCCTACCGATGGATGCGTGCCATATCCTATTGGGCCAACCATGGGAACTTGACCGCAAGGCACAACACGATGAGGAACGGAATATCTATTCTCTTCGGAGTAATGGTAAAAAAATTCAGTTGTTGTCTATGTCGCCTAGTGAAGTGAAAGATATGAGAATCTGAAGGGCGGAGAAGCGCAAGTCCGAGGCTTTATTAGTCAATGTACAAGTAATAAAAGAAGAATCCAAGAAGGTGAGCCATTTAGACTCATTAATTGGCAAGATGGACCTCGCAAAAGACAAGGTTAAAGATGCAACCCTGAAAGAGACCGTAAAGAAATTGGCAAGAGATGCGTGCACGGAGGTTGTCATTTCCATGCCACCATCCACGAGATTTGCTACACATGATGTGGAAATAATCTCATGGAGTTCACCACCTGTCCATCAAGTCTGTGGCCCCTGCTTTGAAAAGAAAAGTGATACCATTATGGAAGATGGCGTGAGTTTAATGCTCCAACACAAATTAGACAGTCAAACGGGGGAGCATAAAAACTCGAAGGGAACAAATTGTAACACCCCATACTTTCGGGTAATGGTTTGAGCGCGTAACGTAGGCAAGTAGACCCGGGCCCCAGGAAGTTCATGTTGTATTTATGTATGCTAATAAGGAAATTATCATATAAAGGATGTGATCCCGAAACAATTTAGGATTTAACAATGGTGACAACGGAGATTCATAATAATAATTGTATATCCCCAAAAGAGGTTATGGACTAGTGTCATATTACAAGAATTATGACATTGAGTATAAGAAGGTTTTATAAGTCGTCAGGATTTAAGTGAATTGGGATCAAGAGAATAATTGTGTGTATAATTAATTAATTATGGGATTGATTAATTCTTAGAAGGGATAATATATAGTGGGACTCTACATGTAACATTATAACATATTAGCTCAGTAACTGGCCTAATAAACATATCAATGGCAGCTTGAGAGCTTCACATGCCTCCAAACATTCACCCTTCTCTGTATTAAAAGGGCCTTCATCTCCTTAAACTTCTGAAGAAATCTTTCCATAGAGAAGTAATTGTTACACTTCAATCAGAGGGAGTAAGTCTCAATTGGTAATCTTTGAATTTTTTTGACCAAATTAGGGGTTTTTCCGAAAAACTTTGCTCACCCAGAAAAGGAGAAATTCATGGCGTTTTAGACCATAGTTCCAGCAAAATCGAATCCTTGAAACAATCTTTAACACTCAGAGACCAAGCCGAGCCCTTGAGTTCGAGAAGTTCTAGCTCAAGTCAGTTTTTGAGTCCTGTTTCTACTTGTCGGAAGGGTTGGGTAAAAGATTGTCCGGCGATGCTCGTTGTTTCTCCTAAAAGAGGTAATTCTTATTTTTCCTAACTTTATACAAGTTATAGAACATAATTCCTGCCACTAGGTTCTAAAGGGATTATCGGAAATGCTAAGTTTGGTTGGGTATTGTTGGGGCTGCCGATAAGGAATTAGAAGTTGCATGTGAAGTTGTTGGATTGTTATAGGTACAGTGGCAGTTAAGGAGGAAGGTTGATTGTTTTTCTACAAGCATAGGTTTCTACATTGATTCTATGCGTACAAGGTGTTCACTAGAATGTCTCAATGAATATGTTATTAGTATATTGATCCGATTGTGATTTAAATCATTCATATAATGTAGATAATCATTCATAGAGGTTACAAGGGCCTATAGAAACTTAGATAACTTCGATAACAAGGTATGCAGGGCTCTTTCTATCTTTTGGCATATTCTATGTACAAAATATAACCGAAATATTGTTCCATAACTTACTCTACTCTTAGTAGTTAAGAACAATCATGTTATTGACTCTTATATTAAAAAGGCATGTCCAATTATGTTCATAAGTCCTTATTGAGGCATACAGAAAAGATGTTGATATTCACAGTGTTAGGCGAAAGGGCAAGGATATTATGTTATCCGATAAATTCGAAAAATGTTTTATCGCCATTCATGCATCACATTCATGTACATACCTTGAACTCAAATGAATTACATACTCTACTATATGTATGTATTATATATATGTATGGGGAATGGAAAAAGGCAAAGGTGTTATATACGCACACCACATGCAGCTGGTACATACTATCACAAAAGAGTCCGAAGAGGCCAATACAATATAGCTTGATGCCTACAGAGGCGGTTATAGGAAGGAAGATGCCCTTGTGTGGCCAATATTTATATGTATACCGCATTTACATTGTGCATAACATTTAGACATATGTATTAGGGCACTCAGAGGCATTTACTACTGGTCGACTGTATTTGTTCCAAGCTATTGATATGTATATCTGTCTTGTTATTTTTATGCCTGACATACTCAGTACATCAGTTGTACTGACGTCCTTTTTGTCGGGGGACACTGCATTATATGCCCGCAGGTTCAGTTAAATAGGGTGACGGTTCGCGCTAGTAGGTTGCTGGTTTAGCTGGTATTTGAGCACTCTACTTATTTCAGAGTTGCAGTTGGGTCGTGGTATTTTATTTTGCATAAGCACTTGGGTATGGAAGGACTCTGTACCGCCCATGTGATATTATGTATTCTTTAGAGGCTTGTAGACATGTGTCATGTGGATAGTTATCATGTATGGCATTGTCGGCCTTGGTATGTATATATAAATTAGGGATTTCCGGTTGAAACTTTATATAGTCCTTTTCAGCTTAGTCCGTATTTATATATGATTAAGTGTGGATTGTATGGTTGGTGGTGCCCGGCAGGTGGGATGTCTACAAGCTGTGTCTGGTAGAGTCTTATTTATGGGTGTGTAGCGCACCACACTTATAAGAAGGAGGCTATAGGGCATTTAGAATTGTTTCCATTCTTTAATAATTTAGATCATTAGGTAGAGCTGAGTCATAAGAACATTTGTTCCTAATCCAATTTTCTTATTTGAAACTGCAGCAATGTCTACGACGAGAAAGACCTCGGGTAGTAGGAGTGCGGATACACCAACAGGGTCATAACGTTGTCCTAGCACTTATCCTAATAACCCATAAGATCTTTAAATTAGTTACCTCTAAATAAATTATGTATTGTGTTTAACCGGTATATGGTTATATGTTGGGATTAATTGAAGGAATATATGGATCCTATATGTGGATTGATAAGATTGTTGTACAGTTTGATGTGGTAATGATATGTATCTATATGAACATGTTTATTAGGCTTATGAAGTGTGTGATTAGCATGTGGTTTTAGTTAAGTCATGAAATGGCTTTAAATATGTTGTGTATGCATAGCTAGGCAATAATAACCTTGTTTGAACTGAGTTAGGAGTGATTAATGTCTATTTAGGATGATTTTGACTTAATATGGAACTAACTTGAGGCTGGGGTAAACTATAATCTATTAGCTTAATGCAAGCTAGAGAGTATGTTGCCTTACTATTTTTGGTTTTTCCCATAAGGTATTCAATGATTTGAAGTAATATAGCCTGAGTTTGGTTTCCCAATGACATGTTTAGCTTCAAATTTGATCCTATGATATCATGTCCTTGCTATTAATACTATGTTACCTTCTATGAATGCATACTGTGGTGTAAATTGTTTAGTTATTTCCTGCACTAGTTCATTGTGCCCAAAATCCCCTAAGTTTGTTTAGGCTTGAATCCCGTAGGCTTGTATATTAATTTTACCATCTGGTAGTTTAGAATACATGACTGTTTGTTTTGAATTACAAGTGATAGCATGTTGAGTTTGTATCAGCCATTCATGTCTCTCATATGATTTCTACGGATAATTTAAGTTAAGCAGCCATTTGTTTGTTCTAAATGTTATTCTTATCTCACTCATATATGCAGTTCTTGGGTGCTGGTGTGTGTATATTTGCCTCAGTGCCATATGTGGTTATGATTTGTCTTTATTCTGTGATCTGGACATGATTAAAAGACATGTTCACATTTTAGTCTAAGTTAAGAATATTATCTTCAATGGCTCAAGGTAATGGCCATCTGAATCAAGGTACCAAGTTAAACATCATATCTGTCTATTGCTATGTGTTCAGTCTAAAAATATTAGTTTGAAATCTTATCACCTAGTTTAATACCTATTTGAATAAAATCTAAAACCTGGGAAGTTGTGTGTCATGTAATGTTTTGAGGATCATGTTTTGGATAACACAGGATTATGGTAGCTTTTATGCTTGTTAATTTGACCTGCTTACATGCTATAAATATGCTAAAGTACTGTGTTAAGTGCTTGGTTTGTAGCTGTCTAATTAGAAGTCTTAAGTTAAGCCAGGACTCTGTATCTGCCTTTAATCCTCTGATGATTAGGATGCCTTAAAATGCTACCATGCATGTCAATGTAGCTTGAGAAAGATATTTTAATTTGGTTCTAATAACATGCTTCCAGTCCTATGCCCTATCTAGGGTCTTGTTTCTGCTTCAGTATGACTAAAATTCATTAATAGGCTAGAGTTAGTTATTTGAAGTAAATCAAAGCTAGTCCATTGCTTAATGTTGTGTGTTGTTGGTTATAAGCCATTAACTAGGCAAACATAGTTATAATAGACTAAATGTTGTTATGATGCCTTGCATTGTGAATACAAAGACCTGTGATTAATCAACTTAGAACTAGTCTATTGAGAAATGTCTAGGTGTAATTGAGTTAATCTATCTGCCCTTCCCCTGTACTATGTGACATGTTTTGAGTTTAGTATCTAATTTTGTCCTAAAGAGACATGTCATTAAGCCTGCAATCTAAAATAGGGATCATGTTAGTCTAATTGGTTTCATCTTGATTTCATTAACAGGTTGGCCCATAAGTGGCATATTTCTCTTTTTTATGTTCATTTCCAGAATTGGTTTATCAGACATGTGTCTGATTATAGTAAACCTACTTAGATATATGAACAATATTATACCTAGATTTAAGGTTGGTTCAGGTTTAAAATGAGCTTGAAAGGGTCTGTTTACCCATGGTTTATGTGATAGTATGCATGTTTGGTTTAGTTTATGAATGTCATGTTTGCTTTAAGTTGTTCATGTCACAAATGTTATAGCCCTATGAGTATGTGTAGCCTGAACCCTACCACATGATTTTGCTGTGTTGTGACAAGCCTATTGTGTTCTAACTATATAAAATGTGTTTACAAGTTAAACTTGAGTTAGGCAAGCTAACACTACTAGTATTTTTATCTGAAAATGAAGTTTCCAATGAATGGTTTCATAAATGTTATTTTGTGGGCTCTTCTCTATGTATTTAGTTGCTGGAATTATTTGCCACATCATAGGGTGGTTGTTGTTCAGAGCTGGAAACATTTACTATCTTTAAGTTATTTTAACTATGGATACAAATCTGATTTCTTCTTTTAAAAAATAGAATCTGAATGTATTAAGACATGACTAACTGAATGGTTACTGGTCTTTGAGGCTAAGTTTTCTTGTTGTTGGAAACAATTAGCTACTTTTCTGTTAAAGGATCATACTTGCAACCTTGGTTAACTATGTATATGCTTGGTATGATCTGCAACTTGAATCTAATCCTTGTGTTTCAAAGATTAATTTGGACTATTTGAATCTGCCTCTTTGTTGTGACTTTGCCCTGTTTATGTATATCTTATCTCATGTTCTGTTCACATGTATTAGCCTTAGTGTTATATTTCTGGCCAAATGAATGGTGAACATTGAGACTTTACTTTGCTGCTATACTTTGAACTTCTGTCTCTCAAGGAAAGCCCCTATTTTGGATGAGAAAATAGCAACCTTAAAAAGATAGTTACTGCCACAGAATGAAAGCAATTTCTGGACATTCTAATGTTCACTTTGAGATTAGGATCTGAGGCAAAGTGTTGGGGTTGAAACTGTTTCCATTAGCTGCTGCATTTTTTTGTTGGCACTGTTACATTGAGCTGGTTGCTACACATATTTGTTATCTTCTGAGGCATTTAGCTACCATACTTGCTGTTATTATGGTTATTGTTCGATGTCACTTGTTACTACTATTTGGCTGCTATGTTTGATGTCACTTGCTACTACTATCCCTGCTGCACTTTGATAAGAATTGTTCCCATGTCCAATCACATGTTGTTGCCTTCATTTTGAGGCAGATGTTGTTATAAGTTCTTGGCAGGGGAAAATTTGAAAATGAGCAATTGTGTTTGCTACATTTTAGTTTAAACCAGTGCCATAATAGTTGCACAATATTTTACTCATTTGAAAAATGATTATCTGAAATGGTTCAAACACTAACTGTAAGACTGTGAAGTTAGAAACTTGATTTGAATTAGTCAAGGGATAATAAAACGGTTGAAGCATGACTAATTACACTGATTTGGTTATTGATTTTAATAGCTATGATGCATATAGAACTTTAAACTAGATGACAGGACCCTCCATCTTCTTTGCCTACTGTTTGAATATATGTAGCTGCTTTAGTTGCCTAGAACTGGTTCAAGTTAGTTAGGTTGTCCCTTTGTTGTCATGACTGGCTAAGCAATGAACATATAGTCTATTTGATATTCCCTCTCTTGCTTTTACTGAACTCAAGCATCTGTGTGTTCATTTTATTGTGACAAGAATTGGATGTGTCACTCCAACATTCGATGATGAATATTTCTAAGGGAGAGAGGATGTAACACCCCATACTTCCGAGTAATGGTTTGAGCGCGTAACGTAGGTAAGTAGACCCGGGCCCCGGAAAGTTTATGTTGTATTTACGTATGCTAATAAGGAAATTAGCATATAAAATGATGTGATCCCGAAATAATTTAGGATTTAACAAGGGTGATGACGGGGATTAATAATAATAATTGTATAGTGTCATATTACAAGAATTATGACATTGAGTATAAGAAGGTTTTATAAGTCATCAGGATTTAAGTGAATTGGGATCAAGAGAATAATTGTGTGTATAATTAATTAATTATGGGATTGATTAATTCTTAGAAGGGATAATATATAGTGGGACTCTACATGTAACATTATAACATATTAGCTCAGTAACTGGCCTAATAAACATATCAGTGGCAGCTTGAGAGCTTCACATGCCTCCAAACATTCACCCTTCTCTGTATTAAAAGGGCCTTCATCTCCTTAAACTTCTGAAGAAATCTTTCCATAGAGAAGTAATTGTTACACTTCAATCAGAGGGAGTAAGTCTCAATTGGTAATCTTTGAATTTTTTTGACCAAATTAGGGGTTTTTCCGAAAAACTTTGCTCACCCAGAAAAGGAGAAATTCATGGCGTTTTAGACCATAGTTCCAGCAAAATTGAATCCTTGAAACAAGCTTGAACACTCAGAGACCAAGCCGAGACCTTGAGTTCGAGAAGTTCTAGCTCAAGTCAGTTTTTAGGTCCTGTTTCTGCTAGTCGAAATCTGGTTTGGGTAAAAGATTGTCCGACGACGCTCGTCGCTGCTCCTAAAAGAGGTAATTCTTCTTGTTCCTAAATTTATACAAGTTATAGAACATAATTCATGCCACTAGGTTCTAAAGGGATTATCGGAAATGTTAAGTTTGGTTGGGTATTGTTGGGGCTGCCAATATGGAAGTAGACATTGCATGTGAAGTTGCTGGATTGTTATAGGTACAGTGGCAGTTAAAGAGGAAGGTTGATTGTTTTGCAACATGCATAGGTTTCTACATAGACGAAACATAGATTTTATGCGTACAAGGTGTTCGCTAGAATGTCTCAATGAATCTGTTATTAGTATATTGATCAGATTGTAATTTAAATCATTCATATGATGCAGGTAATCATTCATAGAGCATACAAGGGCCCGTGGGAACTTAGATAACTTCGATAACAAGGTATGCAAGGCTCTTTCTATCTTTTGGCATATTCTATGTACAAAACATAACCGGAATATTGTTCCATAACTTACTCTACTCTTAGTAGTTAAGAACAATCATGTTATTGACTCTTATGTTAAAAAGGCATGTCCAAATATGTTCCTAAGTCCTTATTAAGGCATACGGAAAAGATGTTGATATTCACAGTGTTAGGCTAAAGGGCAAGGATATTATGTTATCCGATAAATTCGAAAAATGTTTTATCGTCATTCATGCATCACATTCATGTACATACCTTGAACTCAAATGAGTTACATACTCTACTATATGTATGTATTATATATATGTATGGGGAATGGAAAAAGGCAAAGGCGTTATATACGCACACCACATGCAGCTGGTACATATTATCACAAAAGAGTACGAAGAGGCCAATACAATATATCTTGATGCCCACAGAGGCGGTTATAGGAAGGAAGATTCCCTTGTGTGGCCAATATTTATATGTATACCGCATTTGCATTGTGCATAATATTTAGGCATATGTATTAGGCCCCTTAGAGGCATTTACTACTGGTCGGTTGTTTCTGTTCCAAGCTATTGATATGTATCTTTGTCGTGTTATTTCTTATGCCTGATATACTCAGTACATCAGTCGTATTGACGTCCTTTTTGTCGGGGGACGCTGCATTATATGCCCGCAGGTTCAGTTAAATAGGGTGACGGTTCGCGCTAGTAGGTTGCTGGTTCAGCTGGTATTGGAGCACTCTACTTGTTTCAGAGTTGCAGTCGGGTCGTGGTATATTATTTTTCATAGGCACTTGGGTATGGCATGACCCTGTTCCGCCCATGTGATGTTATGTATTCTTTAGAGGCTTGTAGACAGGTGTCCTGTGGATAGTTGTCATGTATGGCCTTGTCGGCCTTGTTATGTATGTATAAATTGGGGCTTTCCGATTGAAACTTTATATATTCCTTTTCGGCTTCGTCCGTATTTAATTATGATTAGGTGTGGATTGTATGGTTGGTGGTGCCTGGCAGGTAGGGTCTGGGTGCCCGTCGCGGCCCTCCTATTTGGGCCGTGACACAAATCTTCTACACCGTTGCAATGTGAATGAGAAAAATTACAACATGATTATAGACGGGGGTAGTAGTGCCAACTTGATTTCCATCGAAATAACCGGTGAGTTGAGATTGCCAATCCGTATACATCCTAATTCTCACTATCTTCAATGGGTCAGTAAATAAAATAGGGTCACCATAGTAACTCAAACCCGTGTCAACTTTCGGATTGATGAATATGTCGATGAATTGTGGTGCGACGTCCTTCCAATGGATATGTGTCACATATTGTTGGGAATGCCATGGCAATTCGACCAAAGGACATTGCACGATGGTGAGTACAACACTTATTCCTTCCATAAGGATGGCAGGGACTTTCGGTTACGACCTATTTCACCAAGCCATGTAAGAATGATGAAACGTCATAACGTAAGAGAATATAAGGCCGAATCCAAGGCTCTCCTGATTGAGGGACAAATAGGAAAGGAAAAGCTAAATAAGGGATACCGTGGAACGTGTTGGTGCCACTATCGGCTATGTTGACCTGAGAAGGAAGTGACAATTGGTTTAGGAGTGTCTACGATCACAAGGTTCTCAATTTTGTTTCGAGACGCGAACCGAGAATGGATGGGTATTGGAATATTCGTTATAGGATAATATTGAGTGGTGATCAAGAAAAGGTTCCCGAGAGGCAACTTGATAAGTCTAAGTGGATTATGGAGTCATGTGGGGAGTATGTTGATCTAGGCTACCCGGGTGAGATAAAAGACAATAAAGATTTGTCCAGGAGTTCAAAAATTAGCCAAGACCATGGTGTGGGTATTTCTTACCCTCGGGTATTCCGAGTCCAAGGGAATGTTGATGCTCCTAACACAACCGTGGTAGAACGTCTTCAAAAGGAACACGGAATTGATGCTGACCTAGGCCAAGGGCCGCAAGCCGTGGGTGCCCATGGGGCGGAATTAAAGGATGAACATCACCATTCGTGGACCTACGATTCATTGATTCAGTGGGAAACGTATTTGCATAATGGTCCCTTCAAGTGGTTGGCCAAACTTCAAGGAAATTCTAGCGGGAAACCAAGTCTAGATGAAAGCATGGATACAACATGGCATGATCGAGAGTATTCCTCGTTTTGATCCCCAAGAATTTTAGGACAAATTCTTCCAAAGAATGGGAGAATGATGTAAATCAATCCCCATACTTAATTCCTCAAATCAAAACAAGGGGTAGGACTCCGAGATCGCTCAAGATTAATCATCAACACACAGATAATGGCTTGAAAGTGTATGGAGTATGGAATGTCTTGGGTGACAACACTTAATCATCTAAGAGAATTGAACTTAATCGGCCTTACTTATTGGTCTTGGCTGATGCCTTGTTCTAATTATTGTCTTTAATTCTTATCTTTAAAAACCTAACTTAGTGTTAGTTAGTTAGGACATACTAAAGAGATGCAATAACCCTTAGCTACGCCTTATGACACATTTAAGAGGGACGATGACTAGGCCGAGGGAATCCTCATCCAAGGATGACATGTACATGACAACAAGAAGTGAATGTGCAGTCTAGAAGTGTGGTCTTCAAACTAAGCAAACCGTGTATAGATTTCCTCAAATGGACAACAACAATACACGGTTTGGGGAACATCAATACACGGTTTGGGAAAACAAAGAGTTGCTCGACTTGCTCTCTCCTCCAATGACCAAGGGACATGCATATCACACTCTCTAAGGAGCTCATTCAAGTGCCATCAAGGGAAGTCTAGAATACATTGTACTTGGGCATAAAGTCTCACTCGGTCGAAGCCCTTTCCCTTTCCCCCGTTCCCACCTTAGTCGTATAGTCCTAGGTTTGTGTCTTTATGTTTGTCCTTCTAGAAGGTTCCTTATTCTACTATAAAAGGAGCGCTTAGGATATTGTATTAGGTAGTTGTTGTTGAATGAAAAACTTGAGTGTTAACTCAATTAGCTAAGCATTTCAATCATGGATTGTTATACTTAGTTGATCATCTGGAAGGGTCTCTTGGTTCTCCGGAAGACCCACCCTTGTGTCGAAGGTTTCAATCACCCTTGATAGGTTAGTATTGAGCATTGTGGGCAGAAAACCTCAATCTCGTCCTTGTGAAATTGATTACAACATCTTGGAGCCCACACGAGCAATAAACTTTTCGTGTTACCATCCAAGGACCCATATCGACCGAACTATGACTTGGTGTGTAATCGGATTGCATTCCGCATATCCGTGCCAATTCCTTGTTTCATTTACTTGTTTGTTTACATAACCACCCTCCACAACATCTCAAAAACACCTCCACCAAAGATCAATACCCGCAACCAACCACAAACACCCGCAGGTACAAACAATCACCCCAACGTCCCACCGAATCCTCTTCTCAGACCCTCATTGCCTCAGGTTGTTTCCGCAACCATAGCTCCACTAAAATACCAACCCACCACCACCACCACCCTCTCCCACAAGACTCTCGGTATCACCTCCCAAAATACTAACTTACTCTTTTAAGCCAAGCCGCTCGAAATAGCCTTCAACCACCATACCGCCTACCTTGCCGATAAACTGAGAACCCCATTTTCCTCACCTACTTTCGGGTCAACCCGAATCTCACCAACACCTGAATCACTTACCAACTCAAAACCCTTCGTACTTACATCTTAGTTGGTATGTTTCTTTCGTTGATGCTAGTGTTATATTATTTGTTGTACGATGTGTTGGGATTGATTTTATGGTACGAAGATGTTGGGCATATGGATGTATGTATAATTATGTGTTATACATTATGTTATGAGGATTGGACACGAGTTAGGCGAATCTAGATGCCATAAAATCATGTGTAGAGTGGAGTGTCATTTGACAGGTAATTGTTGTGTTTCTGTATGTTGATAGCAATATTGTTTTCTTAGTTATAGCTTGGCTTGTGGAGGAAGATGATCCAGTCATCTCTATTGGAAGGTCGACTTCTAGGTATGTAAAGACTATTTGTTATCCTTTTTCCTTGGCATGAATCCATAGCACGTTTTCCCTCTCCAAAATGATTCCAAAATAGAATACAAGAGATACTCCGTTCATGTAAATAATAGATTTATGAGCTTCCTATTTTTATTGCCTCAATGACCTGAGATTTATATGCTTTCCAATACCCCCTACCCCTTTCATAAAGTTTGTTAGAGCCATAGTAGCTCCCTCGCAAGAACTTCTATATCATAACGACTATTATCAAGAGTTGTTCTATTCATGTGCTTAACAGTTCCATATATGTTCTACTTGACAATATCCCAATGAGTTGATTTTCATATGTTTATTAATAGTTTCTTATTCTATTCAGAAAGTATATATGAGCCACAGTGGCTCCATTATGAGGACTTCAGTATCGTGTTAACTAATAGTTGAGTAGTATGAGAGTTTCACTTACTAATGATAGATAGTAATGATAAGAAGAGATCTTTACTTGTTTATTGTTTGATATAATAAATTCGTACAATGAGCAGGTTCATAGACTTGGTAGTATAAGAGTGCTAGCCATGAAGATATGGGCATGATAGTCTGGTAGACTACAGATACATTGCTCTAGAAGTACCAATTTATTAGTCGGGTATGAGAGAAAGAATACTGGTATGCTAGCCGGGAAAGCACAATCTCACGAGTTTGATAGCTAGGACATACGCATTAGTTGCCGTTATGACTTAGAAGTATAGTTTTTATATGTTTACATGACTTGCGTATTGTAGACTAGAGATTATACAAGCTAAATGACATGAGCTCCAGAGGGTTTAGAGAGACAAAGCTAGATAGAGTTATAATGAGATGTGTCATATCTTGGTTGGTATGTTTTGATAATTGACCTCATAGATTATCTTGATACTAGTATTCTGATATAAAATATGGCCATACATGTTGCCGAGATACTAGTTACATTCAACTATTTATTCAGTATTCTTTCATTTGATTACAGTACTTGCTTATAATTCTTCAGTTTCCTGAAAGACAATGTAGATTGTTGCGTACCGACGTCCCTTTTTTACGTGGACACTGCATTTCATGTTGTAGGTCTAGATAGACTATTTGACGGATCCCCAAAATAGATAGACAGTTTGACTGATTCTCGATACGTAAGAAGGAAATAGATAGTCGTTAAGTCGGTACAGTTATAGATGAGGGGACTAGTAGTATGCCGCTAGTAGACGAGACTCGGACTGAGTCACCCTCCCAGGTTCCCCCGACTCCCCATCCTTATAGAAGCTTTGAAGAGCTCTAACACCCCCATCAGGTTCATTTGAGCAACAATTGCATGAAGCAGTACAGTTATTGACCCATATAGTAGTCGCACAGACATAGAGGCAGGCGGGGGAATCTTCGGCTGTTGGACCTTCAAATAGATTGACTAGTTCAAGGGTACAAAAGTTCATTAGCCTAAATCCACAAGAGTTTGCATGATCAGATCCACAAGAGGTCCCACATAAGTTTTAGATGAGCTTCAGAAAACCTTAAGGGTCATGCATATTACATTGACCGAGGGGGTAGAGTTAGCAGCATATAGGCTGAGAGATGTAGTTGTGTTTTGGTACAATGTTTGGGAGCGATCTCGAGGTCGGAATACATCCTAAGCATTGTGGGAGGATTTTGCTAAGGCCTTTCTAGATCATTACTTACCAGTAGAGATCAGACTGTCTAGAGTTGAGCAATTTCTAGCCCTTAAGCAGAGGAATATGAGCATATAAGAGTATAGCCTCAAGCTTGATTCGTTAGCTAGGTAAGCCCCGCCTATAGTGATCGTAATGAGAGATAGAGTTCACAAATTTGTAGAGGGTTTAGAGCCATACTTAATGGGAGAGTGTATAATAGCATCCTTGAACGTGGAGATGAGTATCTCTAGAATCTAAGCCTTCACCCAGATATTAGAAGAGCATGAGAAACAACTCCAGCTTGACCACAATAGAGATAGCGTATAGAATAAGATAGAGAGATTAGATGGTGGTTATAGTGGATTCTAGAGTAATAGTTTCCCATGGACCTCTAGAAGGCTAGCCATTTTATCACAGGGGGAAATATATGACTGGAGTTTGTGGGCATGCATGTTCAGAGTATTAGAGCCACAGCCGCAGGGGCGACATGAGTATGATAGGGCTACCTTAGCCCTATTAGAGTCAATGTGGGAAGGATCATTCATGAGTGTGTCATTACAGTGCAAATTTCTATTATTGGTGTGGAGTTACCAATCATAGGATATGAGATTATCCTCATAGATTGAGGAGGAGGAGTGCAGGAGCATTATCATTATCCTCACTATTTCCACCTGGTCGCCGGGGTAGAGAGAGGACTAGAGTATTATGCAAGAGTAGAGGTCAAGGTCACATGTATGCCATGGAGGATGAGCAGGGTCTAGAGGCATCGTATAATGAGGATATAGGTATGTTATCATTTCTTTTATTAAGTTAATGTACGATAGTAGATTCAAGGTTATTGAATATATAGTTTAAAGTCAGTATGACGAGTGGGGAGTACAAGTACCACATGGGGTTAGAATAATTTGCGTAAAATGAATCATGAGTGGATAGCACGAGATTATACATAATCATCTAATATTAGCATAGATTAATGTTTTCATAGAATCACCTTGGTAGTTCCATTTTAGGACCATGTGGTAGATTCTTATCTTAAGGATATGAAGTCGATATAGTATTGTACACCTATATGTGGATACAAGTACTAGTTACGGACTAGTTAAGTAAGGTGAATGAACTAGAAGCTTATCGATATGAACATCTATATGAGTAGGCAGTAATAGCATACCATTAGTTTCATGTCATAGACAAGGAGTAAGTTGCAACTAAGAATATTAGTGTTCATATAGTTAGCTTCCTTAGAATCGCACACCACATTTGAGGATGAATGTTCCTAAGAGGGGAGGATGAAATGCCCCCAACTTTCGTGTTAGAATCCATCATGAGTAAGTTAAAGTGAACTTGCAAGGTTGATGACATTAGAAAATATAGTGATGGTTTAAAACCAATGTTAAGTAGGTGTCTTAATGGTTAGAGGTCAAACAAATCGAAGCAAGTGAATTTCCGCGCAATTTTCAACTATCGAACCATACATTGCAGATACAGGTTGATGTTATAACCCGTACTTTTGGCATAGAACTAGGGATTATTAATATTCTAAGGAGGTCATTTGTTAATGTTCGAGAATCGTATAATAGTCATATGTTAAGTTTTGAAGTCAAGCAAGTTGTAAATAAAAGTAGGCAAAAGTTATCCCAAGTTACAATTATAACTGTACTGAAATTTTGGTTAGATGTCACCAAGATTTTCTCCTAATGTACTTCGAGTTACAGGGTGATCCACCCACTATATCGAATCTCTACGAGTTTATTTTCCAACGCATTAAACTGTTCATCGATGCGACATCGGAATAGAGAGATATTCACGGTTTCACGAGATTGTGGAAAGTTCCACCTTTCTATTTTAAGCAGTGCAACCCTTTTATCAAGTCATATTTCTACAATCCCAAACACTTCCCAAAGCTCTCCTAAGGGTTCTCATACCATTCCACAAATGATTTCTTAGATTACAATATGAATCGTCCTTCCGATAGATCGTGGTGTTAGACTACTCCTCTCATTTCTTATTGTGGTTGGATTAGGGATTTTTTCAAGGTGAATAAAAGTACAAGGAACTTTAGTTCAGGACAGTTAAGGTAAGAATCATCTTCTTCAAGTAAATAGGTTCACTTGAACCCCTAGACGTGTTTAGTTGCTATGAATTAATGAATTGGTGTTTGTATGTTGAAGTTGAGTTATGGGGTATTGTTGTATGATATTGTGGAGCTGTCCTTGTTATGATTTATATGTTGGAGGTATTAGTATATTTTATACGAGTTGGTTTGATGTTTTGATAAGTACTTAGTTGCTACAAGTTGTGAGTTGATATTGGAGTGATCTAGTTGCATTATTGATTGTGTTGTATAGATTATTGGGACTATTCTTGTCTTGTTAAGATGCTGAAATGTTGATGTGTTTGAATTTATATGTTGTTGATGGTGTTACAAGGTTTAGAAGGGAGATAGGCTTGGATAATCGATGTAGATTTGCTTGTAGAACGAGATTATTGCTCATTAGTAAGTTGGTATGTTTCTTTCATTGATGCTATTGTTATATTATTTGTTGTATGACATGTTGGGACTGATTTTATGGTATGAAGATGTTGGATATATTGATGTATGTGTAATTATGTGTTATTGATGATTTTATGAGGATTAGATGGAAGTTAGGCAAAGTTAGATGCCATAGAATCATGTTTAGAGCGGGGTGTCGTTCGATTACTAGTTCTTGTGATTCTTTATGTTGATATCAGTATTTTTTTCTTGGTTGTAGCTTGACTTGTGGAGGAAGTTAATCCCGTCATCTCCGTTGGAAGCTCGACTTATAGTTATGTAAAGGCTTCAGTATTGTGTCGGCTAATAGTAAAGCGCAATGAGAGTTTCACTTGATAATGATAGATAACAATAATGAGATAAGATCTCTAATTGTTTGTTGTCTATTTTTTGATACGATAGATCCGCATAATGAACAGGTTCAAACACCTAGTAGTACAGAAGTGCTAGCTTGGCAAATACGAGAATTATTGTTTAGCCAATAACGGATACGTTAGTTTGAAAGTACCGACTCATTAGTTGGGTATTAGAGAGAGTACTGGTATGCTAGTCAAGAAAGCACAGACTCACGAGTCTGGTAGCTAGCACATACATAAGAGACGATGTTATGACTTGCTTATTGTAGACTAATGATTATACGAGTTGTATGACATTAGCTCCAGCAGGTTTAGAGAGACAGAGCTACCATGAGATGCGACATATCTTGGTTGGTAAGTTTTGATATATGATCTCACAGATTGTCCTGATACTAGTTGTGTGATATAATCTATGGTCCTACAGGTGGTCGAGATACCAATTACATTCAACTATTTCTTTAGTATTCTTTTATTTGATTACAGTACTTGCTTATAATTCTTTTGTTGCCTTACATACTCGGTACATTATTTTATGGACACTGCATTTCATATTGCATGTCCATCTACATAGTTTGATGAATCCCCAGAGTAGATAGTCACAGTTCCAGTAGTTAGTCGGTAAGACTCCATATCATCCAAAGTGTAGCTAAAGCCACAAGTCATCTGATTTTGTTATGTCTATAGAATTACGGTTAGGCTGTGGCCCTGTCCTGACCAAGTTATATGTGTTAGATACTCTTAGAGGCTTTTGTAGACATGTGTACACCTGTGGCCAGTCAGGTAATATCTGTGAAGTGTATGTACAGGTTGAGGCCTTATAGGTCCATATGTATGTGTATGTATATATATATGTATAGACACTTGTGGTAACTCAGGTAATATTCCCAAAGTGCAGGTTGAGGTTGTAGGCCAATATATATATGTATATGTATATATATATTTATATGTTTGGGATTTTCTCTTAGCAATTGTTTCTAAATACAGTAAGTTTCCGGTCTTACAAGATGGATAGATCACGTAAGGTACTAGGTTTTCGTCTACCTCACCTAGGTTGGGGTGTGACACTTAAAATCATTTATTAGAAGAGAAGTCAATAGACTTAGTGGTTCATACTTAGGCTTGCAATATGATCTAGACATTCTTTTAAGCATATGTCAATGTCTAAATTTCATATAGCACATATAACTCACTCACTCTCCCATAATTCTCATGCACAAGGGTTGTTTAATCAGGGAATACAAGGTATATTCCGAGAACCTTTACATTAAGTCGTAAACCAAAGATGGCTCAAGAATACAAGTGTCTTCCGAGAGTGTGGTTTGGCTTCTCCATATCCTCATATGTTCTGGAACTATAGTCCCTTTGCTGCTCCTATCACGATCATGAAGATGCAATTTGAAGTTGAACATGATTTTTGGAAAGTTGGTGCCGACCTAATCAAAGAACAAACACCCGTGACTCCCTATGGTAAGAAGTTGAGGGGTGTGCACCACAATCCTTCGACGTATGACTCCTTGATCAAATGGGAAGATTCCTTAAGGTATGGCCTTTTCAAGTTGTTGAATAAGCTCTGTGATATCTCATACAAAGAAAAACTTCCAGACAAGGATGAAGGTTTAACGTGTTATGAAGTGTCCTCATACTTAAACCGCAAGAATTTGAGGATAAATTCTTTTGAAGAAGGGGAGATTTATGCAAGAAAGACCCCGGACTTGGTTCCTCAACCCAAGTTGTTAAGTGAAGTCCCAAATGTGTCAATGGCTAACCATCAACCAACGACTAAGGGCCTAGAATAGTATGGGATTTGGAGCGGATTAGGAGACATCACTTGATTATTATTAAAAGGACAATTTTTTCGGCCTTTGTGTAGGTCTTGGCCGAGACCATGCTTTTCCTTTATCTTGTTGTTTTAATTACTAGATTTGTTACTAGTTCCTTAGGACACAATGAATTATGTAATAACTCCTAGTTTCCCTTAGGACACCATCAATACACCATGTGAAGATTTGGCCGTGCAACTCACATAACCATTCGGTCAAGATTACACACTCAAGGAAGAAGTTTCTCATCGGATTCCAAGAAGATGGGTCATGAATATCTTAAGTACATGCCAAGAGGGGATGATTCTCGACATTATCCAAGAAAGACCATTTATGGACTAACTAGTTCATATGTGAAGAATACTAAGGAATGATCTTGAAGGCATGGAATATTGGGATTCATTCCTTCTCCCCACTCGGTCAAGAACCCCTCCCCTTCCAGTTCCCACCATGGCCGAAATGGGTCCATTTTGTGTCCCTTTATTTACTCTTCCAGAATAGTCTATCTAGTATTATAAATAGGACCCTTATGTAATGTAAAGATGCAGTTTTGGATTAAATATAAACTTGAGTTTTACTTATACTCTAAAGTATTCAACTTGTGTGTTGTCTACCTTAGATTGGTCCTTGTGTGGGCCTTGGTTCTTGTGTGAGCCAACCCCTTAGTGTAAGTTGAAGCTAGAACTTGTGTGACCTAGTTAAACCCAAGATAAGGTCCCTTCGGTGTAAGTCTTAGTTAGGACTTGTGTGACATAATCAAACCTAAGCTTAAGGAACCCCTTGGTGCAAATGGACATCGGAACTTGTGTGATCTAACCAAACCCAAGCCTAGGGTCTATCTTAGGTTACCGGACACCCTCGCATGGCTTGTTCACAGGCTTATACTTAGCAACCCCGGTTTAGACCTTGTATAATTGGCCAAACTCATCTTGGTGTCAACTCGAGCATTAAAACTCCCGTGTCATTATCCTTGCTATATCGACCGTCCTACACGTGGTTTATACTCGGGTTTGCACTTAGCATCATGTATTCATTCCTTGTCCAAACCACTTCATCCTTTTCACCACCACATCCCACTGTACCTTATAAAAATCTGCAACAAAGGCCAACCCCCGAAACCACCCCCAAATCCATGCCCAAACCCGACAAAACCAAACTGTCCGCACAACCCACATCACTGGAACCTCATTGTTTCAGTTCTATCCCGTCACCTTGTCACCATCCAACCACCAGGTCTCGATCACCAACAACACCATCAACACACCCGCAATAGTTGCATAAAACACCTTGACCCAATTTCCTATATAACTACCTGAAATAACCACCAAACACCACATTGCCCCGCAGAAATACCCCACCTGAGAACCCCACTTTGTGTCCCAATTTCGGGTCGACCCGATTACAACTACGCCCCTACCCACTTACACCCCTCCTTACTTACATCACTAGTTAGAGGAACAATCAAACTAATTTAAAGACTTTATATTAGACTCAGCATGTACACACATTTTAATACAAGATTGTCATAACTAATCAAGTGCTGAAGTATGTAAGACTAAACAAAATATCTTAGCAAAGTCATGTTCAATCATTTCTACAAATTGATTCACCCTTAAAGTCTATCATACAAATACTTCTAATAATATTCCTTAAATTAAACTAGTAAGGGCATGGATATATTAAACAAACAGAGTACAAAATCAATATCACAAATACAGGGCTATGCTGAACCAGCCTCATAATTAAACCAAGATAGATAATCTGGTTAACCGTACAACAAATTCCTACAATGGTTTACTACCTACATTATATGAGTTAAGCTAATCAGTTGTAGATGAGTTGATGAACAAAACTCCAAGTAGAGCATTACAATATCATGATCAAATGAAAACTACATAACTAGGATAAATAAACCAACCAACACATTGAATCTTTACATTCCTTTACTCAGTAAAATAAAGAGTTTAAGCAAACAAGTCACTAAACAAACAACTACAACCCCATATTATACTAAGCAGGTTACAACATTATGCTAAATGAGATGATCACACTATATTACCTAAACCAAAGTAATCAGTTACATGGAGAAATTTTAAACAAACAGATCAACATCACAACTTCAACATTATGCTAACAAGTTATACAACTATGCTATATAGGTTATACAACTATACTAATCAATGTAGGCTAAGCACATTGTAACATGGTTTTACTAACTACATTATCCAAATCAAGACTTAACCAGTGTGGAAGAATAAAACACAAAACACTAAATCAAATATTGTGGCTATAGAATCATGCTAAACAACCCATGTATTTTATCCAACAACCAATGCAAAGTAGTACATAGAGAGTGCTACAATAAATAAAAGAGAGGATGGTAATTACCTCTTTTGGTGGCAGCTTGGTCGAGAAGGGGGTTGTGGATCTTCCTAAGCTCTAATAGTACCACAACTCAGCCACCAAAAGGGAGAAAATGATCTTAGAACTAAAAGGGCCGAATACATTTAATTAAAGGTCTCGGGATAACCAAAGCCCTAGGTAAATTGATATTCCTCAGTCCACAGTCTCAACGGAGGTTTTTATAGATTGTTCCGAGTGCCCAAAATAGGTGTGGGACAAATTTATTTGTAAAGGGGGATCCTTCCAATTCGTGAGAATATAATTAGAATCAAGTATTCAAAATCAAAACAAGACAAAACTCATTAAGAATTCGCAGAAAAAAAAGGCAACGAATAGGGTCAACCACACTTGTGGAGGTGGTGGTACTGTAGCGAAGGAAGAAAGAGGTAAAAGCAATTAATGCTTTGCTCTAATAGACACGCACAACCTGAGCGTAGTAGAAAGCGTGCGAGAATATTGTCATTTCGGCGATGAAGAAAAGCGAAGCAAGGGGTTGCTACTTGCAATTCACAAAAAAAATGAAATGAAAATAGGGGTTTTCCGCTTCTACTTTGCGACCTGGACTGGGTCTGGGTCCCTTTGGACCTGGGATCAGTAAAAAAAAAAGAAAAGCAACCTAATTTTATATCACAACCTATAAAAAGAGAAAATGGTTAATTTTGCGAAATGTGACTCTGACTTACTTTAAAATATAGCCAAATAATTTCGATTGTAACCAATTTGGTGCTTAAAATCTATTTTTAATATTTAAATTGTGACCTAGTTCTAATGTAATTACACTTTAAACTAAATTGTTGTAAAACATGAGATGTAATTGATGATTAATTTAATTAATTAATTATTTATTTAACTGAGTAATATTTATCAATTAATCAATTACTTAATTTAAATAATTGTTTACACTATTTTGATATTAAATTACAATAAATTTGTCTGAAAACACCGATAATTATGAAAAATATGCAACAACAACAACATACCCAGTGAAATCTCACACTGTGGGGTCTGGGGAGGGTATAGTGTACACAGACCTTACCTCTATCTTGGTAGGAGAGCGACTTCTTCCGAGAGACCCTCGACTCAGGACAAAGACAAAGCACAAGCAAAGTAAGACACATAAAGTGCGTAAGTCATACAACGCATTCTGAAAAAGGAAGAAGCAATAGCTAGTGCAAGTAAATAAGACCAATAAAATACACATATCATCATAAATCAAACAGAAAGGGACTATAAGGCAATATGATAGGCTAAGCAAGCCGACAATAATAATACTACAACTACCAGTTGGTAAGATACGATAGGAATACGCTGAACTACCTACTATCCTTCTACCCTAATACGTGTCCTCTATAACCCCCTATCTAAGGTCATGTCCTCAGTGAGTTGCACCTGCGTCATATCCCATCTAATCACTTCTCCCTAATACTTCCTCAGCCTACCTCTCCCCCCCATGTACCCGTCCATAGTCAATATTTAACACCTCCGCACTGGGCATTTATGTCTCTCCTCTACACGTGTCCAACCCATCTCAACCTAACTTCTCATATCTTATCCTCCACCGAGGCCACTCTCACTCTGTCCCTGATATCATCATTTCTAATTCTATCCCTCCTTGTATGCTCACATATCCATCTTAACATCCTTATATCCGCAACTTTTATCTTTTGGGTGTGTGAAGTCTTAACCGGCCAACACTCCGCCCTATACAACATGGTCGGTCTAACCACCACGCTATAGAACTTACCTTTAAGTTTTGGTGGCACCTTTTTATCGCACAATACTCCAGATGCGAGCCTCCATTTCATCCACCCTGACCCAATACGATGTGTGACATCATCATCAATCTCTCCATTCCCTTGGATAATAGACCCGAGGTACTTGAAGCTCCCTTTATTTGGAATGACCTGGGTACCAAGCCTCACCTCCACGCCTGTCTCAAGGTCGCTTCCCTCATTGAATTTGCACTCCAAGTATTCTGTCTTGGTCCTACTCAGCCTGAACTCTTTAGACTCTAGAGTTTGTCTCCAAACCTCCAGCTTAGCATTCACTCCGGTACAGGTCTCATCAATCTGGACTATGTCATATGCGAATGATATACAATAATATACATGATGATATTTATCAAATAAAAATGGCAAAATGTCACCGAAATAATTTTATAAAATTATTTTTACTTGGAAATGCATATCTTACTCCGTTGATGATTCAAGAAGTCCGACTAATTAACTAAAATTCATGGAGGGAAAAAATTAGGTGTAAAAAATATACACTTTTCCAATCGAATCTAAAAAAGTAAGCCAATCCCAGGTCCTGAAGGTCAAAACTGTAATTTTATTATACAATTGGGATCAATATAGTCAAAATAATATTGTACGATGTTAAATGAGTCCAAAATACACATATTGATATACTTTAATTCGGAACCCAAAAAGGTCACCACAAGGCCCCAAGTGCAAAACTAGAATTTTATTTCAAAATTAGTTTATCCATAGTTTAATTAGTCTAAATCCAGAAAACCCATTCAAAATGATGTTATCTTGATCTTCAAATTCATGATTTACCACTTTTAAACTTTTGGCTTCAAAACCTCAATTTTATCGAACCAAAGTTGTCACGGCCCAAAATCCTATTTGTGTCATGGGGGCACCTACCCCAAACCCCTAGGCGAACCCCATATCAAATACAAGACGAAACAGAAAGTAAATCCAGAAGTAAAAGCAAAACAACCCAGAGTACATAAATGTTCTTAATAACATAGATAGAAATAAGTCAAATCATAAGTGCAAGAGCTATTAATTCGAATACAAGTCTGAAAATACTACATAAGTATTGTCTGATATGATGAAAGATAAAAAGTAAAGATTGGAAGAATTCCATTATTATAGGATTATCATCATCTCACCCTCGACTCCAATGTGATGAATAGAAAGTCGTAAACTTAAGTTTCCAACATGAGTCGCCAGGTGATTTGCTAGGAGTGCCAAAGATTGCCAATCGTCCTATGGTGACATGCTTAATGTGGAGTGGAGTTGAAGACAAGACTTGAAGATTCAAGAAGGAAACATTTTTTCAGCTTTTATGTAGGTCTTGGCCGACATCACCTTTTATCTTGTTTTAATTCCTAGCTTAATTACTAGATCTCCTACTAGCTTAATTACTATGCCATGTAATAAGATAAAATGACCAAGCCGAGAACCATCTAGAAGGAAAAGCTTCCAACGTTTCCCAAGGAGGTAATTCATGAACTAGATAGTTCATGCACTTATCTATATGGATGACACAAAAGGGTGGCCTAGAGAACTTGAAGAGTTGGGTCTTTTCTCTTCTCCCAAATCGGTCGAACCTCTCCCGCTTTCCCATTCGGCCTAGATGCATTTTTATGTCTATCTTGTTACCTCTTCTAGAAGGTTTAGAACTAGTATAAATAGAGGATGTAGTTGATGAAAGGAGACATTGAAATTTTATGAAATATATTTGAGTTTTCTAAAACTTTGCTAAGTTATTCAACTTTTGTGTTGTTATCTTAGTTGGTCCTTTTGTGGTCCAACCCTTGGCCCTTTTGTGGTCCATACCCTAGGTGTAAGTCTAGTTAGAACTTTTGTGATCTAACTATATCCAAGCCAAGGTTCTATCTGGTTACTTTGTCACAAGCACATTAGAAGGTCATCTCGGCCTACATCACCTTACCCGCACCCGAAATTGTCTATCAATTTCGTGCCCAATCATTGTCCAAACTGCCTAATCCCTTTCACCCCAATTCACTACAACACTTCCCCAACCTACACCAAAAAGGTTGTTAACCAACTCCTCCCAAAATCACCCGAAAACCCAACCAACTATTCCACCGTCCTCACCGGATTCAACCTTCTTACCTTACTATCCCGACTAGTTTTCGCCACCTTACCACTATCTAAATGCCAACCCCCAACATAACCTACAACGTGTATAGTTCATTCTCTCCAAACGCCTTAGCCCCAAACCACATAAGGGCACCCGTACACCTCCCACAAACCTAAAATGTCTGGAAACCGTCCTATTCCTTCAACCTCCATTTGACTCTCATATTTGTGTCCGTCCATCCCCAAAACAACTACGACCAACCTAACCATACAATCCCATCCTTATATACATCAGTTTGGTATCAGAGAAAGGCTTTCCCATCCCACGCCTTGACGCTATTTCTAACATAAATGAAGAACTTCAGAGGATCATAAGTGACCTTTTTGTGGAACAAGCATAAATTTTGAGAAGAGAATTTGTGGGGCATGCCATGATTAATACTTCCGAGTCTGGGGAGGAGTTTTCACAAAACAACCCAAGTCATGAAAGGGAAGAGTATCAAGATTGTGGGGATTCCTTTGTTATTGAGGAACCCGAAGTCAAGGAGGACATAGAGGAAGAGGGTGAAAGTTTAGTACTCCAACGTGTGTTGAGTTTCAACTTGAAAAA
Organism: Anisodus tanguticus; assembly: GCA_034509755.1. Classification (NCBI taxonomy): domain Eukaryota; kingdom Viridiplantae; phylum Streptophyta; class Magnoliopsida; order Solanales; family Solanaceae; genus Anisodus; species Anisodus tanguticus. The sequence goes on from CM067561.1 coordinate 12,867,448, forward strand.
CAGGAGGAGACACAAAGAGAGAAACTATTTTACATTCAATGCAAGGTAAATGAAAAGGTATGTAATATGATCATTGATAGAGGAAGCTATATCAATGCGACCTCCATAGAAATGGTGGACAAATTGAAGTTGCCTACCCGCAGCCATCCTAAACCATATGCTCTCCAATGGTTGCAGAAAGACAAAGGTCTAAAGGTAATGAAATAAGCTCTTAATAGTTTTCGTATCGGTAAGTATGAAGATGAGATATAGTGTGACATCCTACCTATGGATGCTTGTCATATTTTATTGGGTCGGTCATGGCAATTTGATAGGAAAGCGCAACATGATGGAGAAAATAATGTCTATTCTTTTCAAAAGGATGACAAAAAGGTCCGGTTGATACCATTGCCACCTAATGAGGTAAAGAAAATGAAGATCCAAAATGACAAGAACCACAAGGAAAAGTCTGAGGCCCTCTTGCTTAATGTACCGGAGATAGAAGATGAGTTGAAGAAGGGGAGTCCTATATATGCATTGGTGTGCAAGGATAAGAAGAGTCTTGTGGGAGATACGGTTGAAGATGCCGACTCGAAGGATCTCTTGAACAAATTTAAAAATGTATTTCCGGATGATATTACACCCGGATTACCACCAATCAGAGGTATTGAACATGCTATTGATGTTATTCTAGGAAGTTCATTACCTAATCGTACAGCCTATAGATGCAATCCGAGAGAGGCTAAGGAGTTGCAAAGACAAGTGCAGGAATTACTAGACAAAGGCTTTGTCCGAGAGAGCCTTAATCCATGTGCAGTACCCGCCTTGTTGGTGCCAAAGAAATATGGGACATGGCGCATGTATATTGATAGTCGAACGATCAATAACATCACCGGGAAGTACAGGTTTCATATGCCGAGATTGGATGATCTTTTGGATGAATTGAGTAGGGCCAAGTTGTTCTCCAAGATATATTTGAGGAATGGCTACCATCAAATGAGGATACGAGAGGGAGATGAATGAAAGACGGCTTTCAAGACCAAGTATGGTTTGTATAAATGGCTTATGATGCCATTTGTATTGTGTAATACTCCAAGCTCTTTCATGAGGCTCATGCATGAGGTACTATGACCATTCATGGGTAAATTTGTTGTGGTTTACTTAGATGATATCTTAATTTATAGTCAAGATAGGGAATCTCACTTGTCACATTTAGAAGCTTTATTTGAGAAGTTAAGAGATGTAAAGTTGTATGGCAAGTTAGAGAAGTGTGCTTTTATGATTACTAGTATCCCATTCTTAGGATACATAGTAGCATCCGAGGGCATTCATGTGGATCCATCCAAGGTGGAAGCTATCCGGAATTGGCCCGAGCCTACGAATGTAAGTAAGGTAAGAAATTTCCATGGTTTGGCTTCTTTTTATCATCGTTACATTCGATATTTTAGTACCCTTGCTTCCCCTATCACTAAACTAATGAAAAATGGTGAGTTTAAATGGTCCCAAGGAGCACAAAGAGCTTTGGAAACCTTGAAGGAAAGGTTATGTGAAGCACCAGCTCTAGCTATTCCAAACCTTGAGAAACTATTTGAAATTGAATGTGATTCTAGTAGGGTTGGTGTTGGTGCCGTCGTATTGATTCAAGACGAACGACCTATTATTTTCTTTAGTGAAAATTTAGGTGGTGTACGACTCAATTATTCTACTTATGACAAAGAGTTTTATGCTATTGTGAGATCCTTGGTCTAATGGGAACATTATTTGAGGTCAAAACCTTTTGTCTTATATTCAGATCATGAATCCTTGAAATATTTACTTGGGCAAAGAAAGTTGAATCCAAGCCATGCTAAGTAGGTAGCATACTTGCAAACTTTCACATTCTTTACAAGGCATAAAGATGGGAAGTCTAACATAGTGGCAGATGCACTTTCTCGGAGGCACGTAATGTTGATCGTACTTGAACAAAAACTTGTGGGATTTGAAGTGCTAAAGGAATTCTATGAACGAGATCCCGAGTTCAACGATGTAATGATAGAATGTAATAGTGGAGTTCATAGTTCTTATTCAATAGTAGAAGGTTTCATTTTCGAAGGGAACAAATTGTGTGTGCCCAAATGTTCCATGACGAAATTACTTGTACATGAAGTGGATTCGGGTGGACTAGCTGGACATTTTGGGGTAGTGAAGACATTGGAGATTCTATAAGAACACATTTACTGTCCACGGATGGATAAATATGTAAATGGAGTGGTAAGTAGGTGTTCCACTTGTCAAATGGCTAAAAGTTTCTTCCACAAAAGATTGTATACTCTTTTATCAGTTCCGGAGTGACCATGGGAAGGTGTGAGCTTGGATTTCATCCTCGGCTTACCAAGAACACAACTGGGCAAGGACTCTATCATGGTAGTTATAGATAGATTCTCGAAGATGGATCACTTCATTTCTTGTCACAAGACCGATGATGCAACACATATTACGGACTTGTATTTGAAGGAAGTGGTGAGATTGCATGGCATTCCTAAGACTATTGTGTCTGATATGGATGTGAAGTTCCTAAGCTATTTTTGGAAAACACTATGGAGACTTCTTAGTACCAAGATATTTAGTACCTCTCATCATCCTCAAACGGATAGCCAAACGGAAGTGACTAATAGAACTCTTGGCACACTATTAAGAGGATTGATGAGCAAGACCACCAAGGATTAGGACATTAAGTTGGCACATGTGGAATTTGCTTATAATTGGAGTCAATCTCTTACAACGGGTAAAGCTCCATTTGAAATTATTTATGGCACTAAACCATCTTTACCTATTAATCTGGTTCTAATCCCAAAGAAAGAAATCCTAAGCTTCACGGCTAAAGATCGAATTGAGGCCTTCAAGGAGTTACATGATCAAATCCGAGCACAAATTCAGAAGGCCAATACCAAGTACAAAATGGATGCGAACAAGTCAAGGACTCAACCACAATTCCAGCCCAGAGATTTGGTTTGGCTACACCTAAGGAAGGAAAGATTTCCCAACATAAGAAAGAACAAGCTAATGCCGATGGTGGATGGTCCTTTCAAGATATGGGCCATGTTCGGGGAAAGCGCCTACAAGGTAGAACTTCCGGACAAATATGGAGGTACTAGTTCAACGTTTAATATTAGAGACTTATCACCATACATAGATGATGAGAATTTGAGGGCAAATTCTATTAAAAAGAATGAGGGTATGATGAAAAGAAGGTCGTAAACTTAAGTGTCCAACATGAGCTGTGAGGTGATTTGCTAGGAGTGCCAAAGATTGCCAATTGTCCTATGGTGACATGCTTAATGTGGAATAGAGTTGAAGACAAGACTTGAAGATCCAAGAAGGAAATATTTTTTCGGCTTTTATGTAGGTCTTGGCCAAGACCACCTTTTAGCTTATTTTAATTCCTAACTTAATTACTAGATCTCCTTATAACTTAATTACTATGCCATGTAATAAGATAAGATGACCAAGCCGAGAACTATCTAGAAGGAGAAGCTTCCAATATTCCCCAATGAGGTAATTCATGAACTAGCTAGTTCATGCACTTATATCTACATGGATGACACAAAAGGGTGGCCTAGAGAACATAAAGAGTTGGGTCTTTTCCCTTCCCCCAAATCAGCCGAACCTCTCCCCCTTTACCATTCGGCCTAGATGCATTTTTATGTCTATCTTGTTACCTCTTCTAGAAGGTTTAGAACAAGTATAAATAGGGGATGTAGTTGATGAAATGAGACATTGAAATTTTATGAAATATACTTGAGTTTTCTCAAACTTTGCTAAGTTATTCAACTTTTGTGTTGTTATCTTAGTTAGTCCTTTTGTGGTCCAAACCTTGGTCCTTTTGTGGTCCAACCCTCGGTCCTTTTGTGGTCCAACCCTTGATCCTTTTGTGCTCCAAACCCTAAGTGTAAGTCTAGTTAGAACTTTTGTGATCTAACTATACCCAAGCCAAGGTTCTATCTGGTTACTTTGTCACAAACACATTAGAAGGTCATCTCGGCCTACATCACCTTACCCACACCCGAACTTGTCTATCAATTTCATGCCCAATCATTGTCCAAATTGCCTAATCCCTTTCACCCCAATTCACTACAACACTTCCCCAACCTATACCAAAAAGGTCGTTAACCAACTGTTCCTAAAAACACCCGAAAACCCAACCAACTACTCCACCGTCCTCACCGGGTTCAACCTTCGTACCTTACTGTCCCGACCAGTTTCCGCCACCTTACCACCATCCAAATTCCAACCCCCAACATAACCTACAACGTGTCTAGTTCATCCTCTCCAAATGCCTTAGCCCCAAACCACGTAAGGGCACCCGTACACCTCCTACAAACCTAAAATGTTCGGAAACTGTCCTATTCCTCCAATCTCCATTTGACTCCCATATTTGTGTCCGTCCAGCCCCAAAACAACTCTGACCAACCTAACCATATAATCCACTTTTTATGTACATCACAATGTATGCCTCAGTGATCAATAGAATCTCGACCTCTACTCGTACTCGGATCCGAACCTGCACACAAAAGGTGTAGCAAGTGTAGAGTGATTACAGAAGGCACATGTACCCAACAACATTGTTCACCGACCTTAAACTATAGCGGTGACGAGGGTTGGTACAAACAAACAAAAATGTATGTGCCGCACTCACGAAGGACTGTCAGTGATGTACTGGAGGAAGGTGGGGATGCTCTCGATACTCACCTCATTGCTTTGTTAGTATTGAGTTTCACAGTTTATAACACTTAGGCAATCAATATCTGACCGCTACGAACTATTTCTCGTATCTCATCAATTATGATGTCAATAATATTATGAATAAATGTAATGGATATATGTACATCATGCAAATGCATAATATTAATTCAATGTCAAAGATAGTTCCCTTTTAATAATTCAAACGAGAAGTGGAGTGATGGATGCAAAATAAATTAATAATCACAATTATCAGTCAAACATGGCTATCATAACCCACATAAGCAACAACCATATCAAACCAGCCAATTTATAGCCATCTCCAAGGCCCAAAGGCTCAACATACATTCCCTGTCATAAAGTATAATCCTTTTCATGTTTTAACTACCCATACAGATACACCGGTACCCGCATAAGTGCTCGCCACCTCATGAGTACGGGATCCATAATTCCCCATGATGCCTCTTAATTACTTTAACCAACTAAAAACATTACATAGATGGTCTAGTAAGTCTCAAATTTCCTGAATCTGAAGCCGAAGAGTTACTCCACGTCCTTTCCCCTCCTTTGAGCTTCCAAACGAGCCCAATCTGTTCAAATATGGTATATACATAAAAATACAAACCTATCAATACCCATATTGCCATTTAAAGGTTCCGGGTCCAAAAGGCCAACCCAAAACCCCACCTCCATCCCCGAGGGTCAAAACTAAAATTCAACTTAAATTCACCTTACCTATAGTCTAAATAGTAACAATCCTAAAAATCATCGAATTCTAATCACAATCGGACCTTCAATTTCATAAATTTTACTAGACCAATTTCTATGGAAACTCCCATATTCTACAATCCAAAATAAATGGAGGAATTGAAAAAATAATGGATGGAATCATAAATAAATTCTTAGATTATGGTTAAGAACTTAACCAATGATGAATCTTGAAAATAGCACTTGAAATCACTCAAATTCGAGCCCTCCAACTGTCAAAATTTGAAATTAGAAGAATGGGGTTCGAAATGTGATTTTAATCTGTCCAAGCCAAAACTTCCCTTCGCGATCGTAAGACCCAGCTCGTGATCGATGTCTGCCCCCATGTAGCTCATTGTTATAGCGATGGGCCTATCACAAATGTGATGAACCAGTCCAACCCAGCCCAACCCCACATGCCTTGTGATCACGATCCTTCCTACGTGATTGAGTAGAAGGATATCCGCAACAGCTGAACTAGAAAAAATAGGTTTCTCCAATATCCTATTCAACACCCAAAACACATCTCAAACCCCCCGGACAGAAACCAAATAGGCACTTCACTTATAAAACACGTTACAAATATGCTCGTGCACTCAAAATTCCTAACATAGGTCATCCAGACTCGATGTAGACCAAGGTAAACTCTAATTCATGAAAATCCTATATTCTCACCTGACGAGCAAAATCACACCCTAACGCATATGGACCTGAACTGACGGCTCATTTACGTAATAAATGACAATTCAGACCTAATAGAATCGACTAAATATTTGAAATGATGGATTTACCTCTGATATTGACTTTGATCAAACATTATCCTTTCTTTAACTTAACAACTTCCCAAATCACCAAAATCACTACAAACACAAGCCCAATTGCCTCAATAACTGCGCCACCCATCCCTGCAAGTCATAAATATTGAAATAAAATAATAGGAAGGGTATTTTGGGGAAAACATTTCCAAAAGCATAAACTGAGCTATCGGATTGTTACATCATCCACTACTTAAACACACGATCATCCTCAAATGGTAAAGAAAAGTACCCAAACTATCAATTATCCAATGAATCTCTGTTATAAACCTCATGAAATCCTACAAAATCAAGAATAATGCTAATAGCACTGCTTGTTAACTTTATCAGTCAAAACTTTTTTTAACTTAGCTTGAAAACCCAGTGTACATGTTTCCATACTCGAAATATCTTCCACAACTGATTCTCATATATTTAAACTGACTACATTCGAATTCCCTGATTTTGAGTATGAACACACTTCGGAACATAATTGATTAATTCCATATATTCCATCATATGCAGCACAATCCAGTTGGCGACATTTAGTATCTTTTGGAGCTATATTTCAGATAGTAGTAAAGTATGTTAAGGTCGTTGAGTCGGTACGGGGGTAGGCTTAGTGGATGGATGGTGACAATAGGGCCCACAAGTTTTGTAGTTTTGATAGTCTTCTTCTAGAAGTTGGGGCACTATAACAGAGTTTCTAAACATCATACTAGCCACCTCATTCAATCGAAACTTTAGGTTTCAACGGGTGGTTCTTCAAGGAATAGTGGTTTCAATGTAGGGCAAATACCTTATGGATTCAACTCTCGGTACTCAGATGGTGGGGGTACTCGAGCTCTTCTATATCAGTATCATAGCTCAGGATGGGCAAGGCTTGCTTTGAGTATAGTGAGATAGGGTATTTTGAAAGGAAGTGTCCTAGACTTAGATAGGGTGGGGCCCAGTAGAGTTCCATAGTTTAGGCATCTAGGCCTCCTACATCGCCACCTAGGGGAGGCAGATCTTCTGGGAGTGGGGGTCCTGATAGAGATGGTCACCTGTCCAGTAGAGGTAGTGCTTAGTCTGGGAGAGGTGGAGCTCAGGCAAATCGAGGTGGTCGAGGGGACATAGTTTGAGGGTAGATGTGCCTATGTAAGCTTTTCTAGGTAGGCCTGAGGTCGAGGTGTCTGATGTGTTTATCACATGTATTAACTAAATCTGTCATCGGTCTGCCTTTATGTTATTTGATCTAGGTTATACTTTCTCTTATATGTCCACTTATTTCTCTACGGGTCTAGACATGCTATGTGATTAACGTGATGTACCTATTCATGCTTCTACTCATGTCAGTAATTTTGTGGTAGTGGATGAAGTATATCGGTCCTTTGTGGCTACATTTATGGGGTACGACACTTAGGTAGACTTGGTTATTTTGGATATGGTGGATTTTCATATTATTTTAGGTATAGATTGATTATCTCATTATCATGTGATCATGGACTATCATGCCAAGACATTCACGTTAGCTATGCTGGGTATTTTGAGGTTAGAGTAGAAGGGTACTCCTAGCCTTGCACCGAAGAAGATCATATCATTGTTGAGGGCAAGGAAGTTAGTTGATAAGGGGTGTTCGACGTATTTGGCGCATATTCAGGATACTAGTGTGGATACTCCTTCACTCGAGTCTGTACCTGTAGTGAGTGAGTTATCAAAGGTTTTCCTAATGGGTTTTCTGGGTATGCCACTGGACTAGGACGTTGATTTTCTTATTGATTTGGAGCCGAACACTTGTCCTATTTCCATTCCTCCATGTCGGATGGCTCCAGCAGAGTTGAGGGAGTTAAAAGAACAGTTGCAAGACTTGTTGATCAAAGGATTCATTAGACCTAGTGTATCTCTATGAGGTGCTCCCATTCTTTTTGTGAAGAATAAATATGATACAATGAGGATATGCATTGATTATTGTCAGTTGAATAAGGTCACAATAAAGAATAAGTATATGATACCCCGTATTTATGATTTATTTGACCAACTTCAGATGGCGTCTATTTTCTCCAAGATTAATTTGAGGTCAGATTACAATCAATTGAAGATCATGGCGGAGGATGTTCCGAAGAGGGCCTTCAAGAACAATTATAGACACTACGAGTTCTTGGTTATGTCATTTGGGCTTGCTAATGCCCCCACAACTTTAATGGATTTGATGAATGAGGTTTTCAAGCCCTATTTGGATTATTTCGTCATTGTTTTCATCAGTGATATCTTTGTGTATTCTCGGAGTAAAGAGGATTATAAGAAGTATTTGAGGATCGTGCTTGGTGTGTTGAAGGAAAGGAAGCTTTATGCATAATTTTCTAAGTGAGAGTTCTAAGGAGAGAATTATGGGGATGCAAAAAATATTGAGGCAGTTAGAGGGCTAGGCCCACTTCAATGATCGAGGTTTGGAGCTTTGTGGGTCTTGGAAGTTACTATCGTCGGTTCGTGAATGGTTTCTCTTCTATTGCTTCCCATTTAACTAGATTGACTCAGAAGAATGTGACCCTCGAGTGGTCTAATGAGTGTGAAGAGTGATTCCAAAAGCTCTAGTACTTGCTGACATCGGCCCCGATTTTTGCATTACTGGTGTTAGGAAAGGATTTTATCATGTATTGTGATGCTGCACAGATTGGATTGGATTGGGTTGTGTATTGATGCAAGAAGGCAAAGTTATAGCTTATGCTTCGAGGCAGTTGAAGGTGCATGAGAGAAACTACCCCACTCATGACTTGGAGTTGGCTACGGTAGTCTTTGCTTTAAATATTTGAAGGCATTATTTATATGGGGTCCATTAAGAGGTGTTCGCGGACCATCACAATCTTCATCATGTGTTCAACCAGAGGGATTTGAATTCGAGACATCATAGATGGATGGATTTTTTCAAGGATTATAATGTTACCATTCTTTATCATCTGGGAAAGGCTAATGTGGTAGCGGATGCATTGAGCAGGAAGTCGGTGAGTATGGTAGCTTGGTGCGGTTAATTGTAGAGTAGCGACATTTGGCTTTGGATGGTCATTCCTTGGCGAATGGCATGGTGAGACTCGATATTTCAAAATCGGACAAGATTTTGGCTTGTGTTGAGGCTAGATCATCTCTTTTGGAGAAAACTAAGGCTCTACAATTTGATGACGTGAAGTTATGTAAGACTAGATATAAGGTGTTGTGAGGAGAGGCCAATAAGGTGATTTTTGATCGTGATGGAGTCTTGGGAATTAAGGGGCGTGCTTGTGTTCCTTGTGTTAGAGGGTTGACTAGGTAGATTATGGAGGAAGCTCACAGCTCTAGATATTCCATCCATCTTGGTGCCACAAAAATGTATCGTGATTTGAAGCAGCATTACTAGTGGGGGCAGGATGAAGAGAGATATTGTGGAGTTTGTATCTTTGTGTTTGAATTGATAGTAGGTTAAGTGTAACGTCCCAAAATAACCTCTAGACGTGATTGGCACCCAGTACCACCCACCAGGCGAACCATATCTCATACATTTAACCATTTACGCGACCATTGAGAGAAGATAATTGTAGGTCCAACAACCTTATTAATAATTAAATACGAAATAGTATCAACCAAATCCGAATTTGATTTATAAAAAACCAACCATCGCTAAGATAAAGAATATCTAGCACAAACCTCACGCTAAGACTATGGAGCATTTAACAGAGTTACGTGAGTTTGATTGTCTGGCATGCAAACCCCATAAAGGAAATAACTAGAAATAAATTATATAAAGTTGAAATGATTGCCTCCACGAACAATGCAGTATCTCACATAAGTAACAGAATCCACTCACGAGATATTCAGCCATAAGCCTTATTCTTAGCAACAGTATCTACATGGACATGCAGGTAAGGAGTGAGTTATACGTTAATATAACCCAGTAAGATCTTCGACTCGCCACTATAAATACCTCTGGAACAAGTGTTAGAAAATACAAACACACAACAAACACAAAAATACTATACACATAAATATACCATTATATAATATCAACCAAGGTTCGAACCACTGCTTATCAAGTATATTATATATCTCAACACAATTTACACTAAAGACATATCATGAATGGCAGTTAAAGAATTAAATCAATACCATGAATCCAAGACAGCATACACAATGTGTTAAATATATCAAGGAGCATACACAATTCCCCAGTGAAATCAAGAAGCATACACAATGTTAAGGGAAGCATACACAATACCTCCAATCTCATGGTTCACAGTCGTATCACATCACGAAATAATTTATAAAGAGAGTTTAGAGTTTTTGAAAATAAAGTATATGCGGCTGGCCTCAAGGACCACCGATTCTGCCGAGCACACGCTCATCCCAACACATGGACCGAGCAGACCAAACATGTTTTTAAAATGAGTTTTAAAAGCAAACATCCAAAGCTTAAAGTTTCACTTACCTCGCTAACGACAACTTTCACAACCTTGCAACGTCTAGAACACCAATCAAACGGCCTCCGATGGCCTCAATCTATACAAACATATTGTTTCACAATGTCAATTATGCTAGTCCGGATCAAATCTCAATAGCCCTAACTTTCAAGCTTAGAGTTAGACCTTAATTAATATCTCACACCTTAGTCATGAATTAAAGGTTAAACTATCTCAACATCATCGATCAAACTCAATTAGTGAATAATCTATCCAATATATTAACACTCGTTTTCCAAAATAATAATCAAACTGTGTATAAATAATTTAAGACCGAATTTAAAATCATAACGAATTAATATGTTTTTATCTTCGCTAAGATGATTTCTCAACGATCTTTTCTCATCATGAAGTTGATCGTCTGTCCTCTACTTTCCCACCCCAATCAGCATTACTATCCCACTAAATCCTCCAACACTAACAGCTTTCTGAATTACGACTAACGCCTCAAACACATTCAACAATCTAGTCAACACATATGCATGCCTAGCAATAGACGGTACAACAGTTGATGTCAGTAAGGTATTCTAACCCACTAGTTCCTATACTCGCTCTGACACAGCTTGGGGCTGACCCCCATTAACATTAACAACTTCAGGTTAACGAGCGACCGGTGTCTTAGTTTGAGACATAGTCTGATGAGTCCCAACTTGACTATCACTGTGGGTAATACTATGTGTAGCACCACATGTAGCATATGAAGATGCACATTTCTTAGCCATCTGCTAAATAAATATTCCAATGTTAGACTTTATTCAACTCAACCCACGAATAAGAAAAGAAAGAATGGAAAACATCCTAGATGCTCAGTAGCCTCAAGGTCATAAGTATGGGCGTCTATATACCCTTGAACGAGACTCCACTAAACACTGCTCTGTGACGCAGGACTTAAAGCCTAAGCTTTGATACCAACTTTGTCACGTCCCTAAATAACCTCTAGATGTGATTAGCACCCAACACATACTACCCACCAGGCGAACCATATCTTATACATTTAACCATATACGCGACCAATGAGAGAAGATAAGTGTAGGTCCAACAACCTTATTAATAATTAAATATGAAATAGTATCAACCAAATTCAAATTCGATTTATAAAATCCAACCATCGCTAAGATAAAGAATATCTAGCACAAACCTCACGCTAAGACTATGGAGCATTTAACAGAGTTACATGAGTTTGATTGTTGGGAATGAAAACTCTAAGACAAAGGAAATAACCAGAAATAAACTAGATAATGTTGAAATGACTGCCTCCACGAACAATGCAGTGTCTCACCTCAGTAACAGAATCCACTCATGAGATCTTCAGCCATAAGCCTTGTTTTCAGCAACAATATCTGCATGGACATGCAGGTAAGGAGTGCGTTATACGTTAATATAACCCAGTAAGATCTTCGACCTACCACTTTAAATACCCCTAGAACAAGTGTTAGAAAATACAAACACACAACAAGCACAAAAATACTATGCATATGAATATACCATTATATAATATCAACCAAGGTCCAAACCACTGCTTATCAAGTATATTATATATTTCAACACAATTTACACTAAGGACATGTCATAACTGGCAGTTAAAGAATTAAATCAACACCATGAATCCATGGCAGCATACACAATGTGTCAAATATATCAAGAAGCATACACAATCCCCAGAAAGCATACACAATGCCCCAGTGAAATCAAGAAGCATACACAATGCCCTCAATCTCATGGTTCACAATCGTATGACATCACGAAATAATTTATAAAGAGAGTTTAGAGTATTTGAAAATAAAGTATATGCAACTGGTCTCAAGGACCACCAATTCTGCCGAGCACAAAGGTTTTTCGTGCTATACACCACATTGAGAAAGACCAACCTCCTATGTACCGTACTCTTTTTGTACCTCGAAAGGGGGGTCCTCCTTATCGCGTCCCAACACATGGACCGGGCAGACCAAACATGTTTTTAAAACAAGTTTGAAAAGCAAGAATCCAAAGCTTAAAGTCTCACTTACCTCGCTAACGACAACTTTTCCAACCTTGCAACGTCTAGAACATCAATCAAACGGCCTTCGATGGCTTCAATCTTTACAAACATATTGATTGACAATGTCAATTATGCTAGTCGGAGTCAAATCTCAATATCCCTAACTTTCAAGCTTAGATCTAGACCTTAATTAGTGTCTCACACCTTAGTCATGAATTAAAGGTTAAAATATCTCAACATCATCGTTCAAACTCAATAAGTGAATAATCTATCCAATATATTAACACTCGTTTCCAAAATAATAATCAAACTGTGTACAAACAATTTAAGACCGAATTCAAAATCACAACGAATTAATATGCCGAAGTTGTGGCTTCCAATAACCAATAGTGGCTGCTTAATGATGTTTTTACACTAATCAAAATAAACCACTACTATATTATCATATATTCCATCATTCAGTAATCATTATAGTACTCATGTAGCTCCTTCCTAATTATTATCCAATCATTAGTTGTAATTTATGTCTTCTAGTTCAAAGTAGTGAAATCCATACATCATAAAAAAGTCTTTCCATAACAGCTTTCCGAAGTACCAATTTCTATATCTAATTTCCACTAAATCCTCCAACACTAATATAACTATTCAAAGATAGAGATAGAACCACTGTATATAAAAATTGATGTAAATACCTGAAGTTTATCACCCAAATCAGTGGCTAATGGACTCTTTATTGTCGTTGCCCCCCCCCCCCCCCCAACTCTTTATTATTTTTGCTGCTTCTCTGCTTATGTTCCCAAACAATTATATTCTAATGCCCATACTGCTCTATAAAATGTGACCAACATCTAGAATAAAATAATGGGCTTGGCCTATTCCTTTAATTTCGTTTTTCTTTTCTTTTTATTTTTTTAGGCTAAATTACCAAATAACCCTTATTTAAAATTGAGTTATTACATTAAGTATGAGCACCAGAGGCCGGGTGGTATGACTTACCCGAGCGGAAATGGGAGAGGATAGTTATGAACTTCGTATTTGCACTACCGAAAACTTTGGGCAAGTTTAATGTTATTTGGGTCATTGTGGATAGGTTGACCAAGTCCGTGCACTTCATTCTAGTTCATACAACCTACAATTCAGAGAAGTTGGCAAAGATCTACATTAGAGAGATTGTTCGGTTACATGGAGTGCCCATTTCTATCATTCTAGATCGAGGCACTCAGTTCACTTCTCATTTCTCAAGAACTTTTCAAATGGAGATAGGGACACAGTCGGATCTCAGTACAACATTTCACCCGCAAATGGATGGTCAGTCTGAGAGGCCTATTCAAGTTCGGTAGGATATGTCGCGGGCATGTATGATTGACTTTCGAGGGCATTAGGACCAGTTTTTAACCTTGGCGGAGTTTGCTTAAAACAACAGTTACCACTCGAGTATTGAGATGGTGCCATTCAAGGCTTTTTGTGGTAGAAGTTGTCGCTCTCCGATTGGTTGGTTTGATGCATTCGAGGTGAGGCCATGGGGTACAGACAATGGCGAATTCAGGATTTTCACTAAGGGGGTTCGAAAAGCTTGGAATTTGAACTTGGAATCTCAAGGGTGAATTTTAAACACCCTAAACCACTAAACCAATATATTCTCTTATTTTCAGGGTATTCAAAATCTATATATGTACATACAAAAACAAAAACAAAAACAAACCTTATATATACAATGTAAATTTTGTCGAGAGTGTTCGGGTGAACACCCTCGGCAGGCCCTAGATCCGCCTTTGGGTACAGATTTGTTGAGGGATTCATTAGATAAGATAAAGTTGGTCCAGGAAAAGCTTCTTGCATCTTAGAGTAAACAAAAGGAATACGTGTACCGGAAGGTTCATGATATGGAGTTTATGCTTGGAGATCAGGTTCTGTTGAAGGTTTCACCCATGAAGGGATCAATGAGATTTGGGAAGAATGGTAAGCTAAATCTGAGGTTTATTGGTATATTTGAGATTCTTCGGCTTATTGGCAAGGTGGCTTATGAGTTGACATTGCCACCAGGCTTGGTAGATGTTCACCGTGTGTTTCATGTGTCCATGTTGAAGAAGTACCATTCAGATGGATCTTATAAAATTCAGTTGGACTCAATACTTGTTTATCAAAATCTGTTCTTTGAGAAGAAGCCGGAGGCAATCCTACACCGACATTTAGGAAGCTAAGGTCTAAGGAAATAACTTCAGTAAAAGTGAAATGATAGCACTGCCCTGTTGAAGAGGCTACATGGGAGACCGAGGCAGAAATGCAGAGTAGATATTCCCAGCTTTTCACTGATTCAAGTACATTTCCCTTCATTTATGTCTATTCAAGGATGAACATTTATTTAATTGGTATCTAATTTAATGACCCGTTCGGTCATTTTAGAATTCTTACCTTGTTATATCTAAAATACCCTTCATGTAATCCCTTTTCGGTGTTTATGACTCGCAGGAATGGGTGGCATTGTTCTTGAGGGAATTAGGTAGGTTTCGAATTTGTTTTGGTAGACTAAGTGGTTCTAAGTGAAAATGAAAGAATATATTTGACTAAAAGTTGAATTTTTGGTAAACGTGTCTGTATTCAAGTTTTGTCAATTTCGTTAGGTCTAAAACGTCATTTGTGACTTGGTCGAATCATTGATTCGGGTCCTGAGGCATTTGGTTGCGTTTTCGGTACCTAGTTGCCTAAGTTTGAAAATTTAGAAGATTAGGATGTTTTCTAAAAAAAAAACACGCCTTATAAAAGTCGAATCAGTATTTGGTGTGTGTGACCACGTTTGTAGCATCGTTTATAATTAAGTAGCATGTTTGGTTTGTGTTCATGAGGTCTCGGATAAGTTTCGGGTGTTGGATCAGAGTTTGGACAGATGGGGAAAATAGATGGTTCGGCTGATTGTTGGTGCTATCACACCTACGGGTGAACTTCTGCACCTTTGAGATTGGGGCTAGCACAAAATGATTGCATCTACGACTATACCTGCATGAGGATCTTCGCACCTGCGAGCATTTTTCTGCAGATGCGGCATCGCACCTGCGATGCCTTTTCTGCACCTGCGAGGATTGCTGAGATCAGAATCCTTTTATTCCCTAAAAACAAATGTAGGCTTCATAAGATCATATTTTTGGTTGAGATCTCTTTGGAGGAGAATTTAGGTGTTTAGGCTTCAACTCCTCTTCGGAGTAAGATTCTAAGCTTCCAATTTGTATTTCCCACTAGTCTAATCTCTTATTTCACCTTGTGATTATGGTGGGTTCGTCAAATTAGAGGTTTTAGCCCTAAATCTTAAGTGGGTTTTAATGAAATTGAAGATCATTTTGATGGATTTTTAAATGGGCCTTTTGGATTTAGACTAATAACTCTTTGGCTAAACTAATTTTCAAATAAAATTTTAGGTTTTGCCTTGTTGGTACGTCGTCAATTTTTAAGGTCATTTTTGGATTTTAGACTAAAGTATAATAATATGGGTGTTGTTAGACTCGTATTCACATATAGAGCACTATGTTGACAATATTGACCTCGATTTCTCAATAAAATCACCATTTTAACCTTGGGGATGAGGTTGTAGATTGACGTTTTTACCATAAATTCTTTACAAGACTTTATGGGTGTCTTTAGAATCGTATGCTAACGTAGAATTAGTAATTGTTAGACTTTGCTCATTCAGAGGCGATACGAAAAGGAAAGTCTCAAGTCATATATTTCATGGCACCCATTTGTCTTTCGAGGTAGGATATGGCTATCTTTTTAGACTCTGATTAGAGAATCGTATGTAGTTTGTATAAATTGATAGAAAAAGCATTATAGGCCTTCGTGCATGGTTATGGTGATAAATTCCACTTAGGTTGAGTTGACAACCATTATATGGCCTTGTCATCATATTTGCTTATATTTGTGATGAATTATGAATCTATCCTAGTTACATGGTAACTCACATATGTCATGAAAAGGAAAGGACAATATAATGACTTGAGTTGTGATCGGTATACATGGCATGTATCTGTTGATACTATGATTTGCGATGTTGTTTAAATTGTCTCCATGCATGACATTCCTTCCATATTTTTCATATGATTTGATCTAAAGGTAAGTGAGTGATATCCTCTGAGGTTTTTTCCGGAGAATGAGTGATAGCCTCCAAGGACTTTGCCGGAAAGGAAAAGTGGTACATGGACTTCACGGGTCCCCATGAGTCATGACTTTGAGGCATTGCCCTTAGCATGTGTGCGCAGGAGTGGAGAGAAACATGTCTATATCATTGAATTTCATTCATACATTCAAGTATAACTGTTTCATTTGTGACTTGTAACTGTCTATTTGGTGATTTACATGACTCTTGATCTTTTACCTAAAATATGATTTTGTGACTGTACTTGATTACCTTATCTGCTTACTTGTTAATTTTTATGGCTTCATACATTATTAAATCATTGTCGACCTATGATACTTACGAGGTACGTGTGGTTGTACCCATACTACACTTGTTGCATATTTATTTTAATTTAGATACATATTCATGTTCTAGCTCCGGGCCTCGTGAAAGGTTTCATTGTGGTCTTTCGGAGGTCTCAGGGTGAGTCATCCATTATATCAGCAACCCTGGATCTCCCTCTATCCTATTTCCTGTCTTTTACTTCCTTTCAAGACAGTTGTATTGTAAAAGTATTTCAAACTTTGTAATAATTACTTAGATGCTCTTGTACAAGTTCAGACCAAGTTTTGGGGTTGTAATTCTCTTAGTAATTTCCGCACTTATTACCTATATATGTAAGGCAAAATTGTTAGTATACTTATTTATTTCACATTGCTTATGTTACACCTTGAAATTTTTGCATCGGTTGTATCGTAAGTAAACTAATGTGAGCCCAGAGAAGCCATGAAACCCAATAAGGATAAGAGAGGTATTAAATAAGTGTTAAGCATGTACCAAAAGGTTTCGAGATTAAACGAATCAAAGATGTTATAATTCATACTTTCAGGGTAAAACTAGAAGTAAGTAGTATGTTAATTGTATAGTATATTCCTTTACTTGTTCTATTGCGTAAGTATATATGCATAGTAAAGAGTAGGTGAATCGGCTTGTTGATAGTTGCGTTCATTAAGTTGAATCTATTCCAAACTATTGGACCTCTATTAGATATCGTAGCATACGAGATAGCCCTAAGGTAATTGGGATTGTCAATTGTCCTTTCAGAGATAAGCACTCCAAGAGGGTAATTGTAAATAAGGATCAGATTACGTATTTGTTAACGGCGTTAGTAGCATGTTTTTACTATTTGTGCATTTATGTACTTAGTTCGATTTCAGAGGGCCAGCTAGTCTAGTTGTATCGCTTGTAGTTAATTGTACATATTATATGATGTTTCCTTAAAAGAGGGCTTGAGTAGAATAAGTTAACGCACGCAGAGTTAGTTGAGCTGTGGATTGCGATATGTTGGCCCTCACGGCCTGTTTGCTAGCTTAAGCTTACTTGTTAGCCTTCAGACTTATTTACTAGCCAATGAGGCTTATTTGACGGCCATCGGGGCCTAACTGTCGGTCTATGAGACATATTTGTTGCTATAAACGGAGTGTATTTGCGAGATTGAATTTGGTTCTGTAAGTAGATAATATCTAAGTTGGTTGTGATATTTTCGTGATATAGTTGATAAACAATTTTAATAAAATGCAACTTACAGGTAAGTGGCAGTTCTTCTATACTTGTTGTTACTCGTTTACTTGTTTTACTTTAAATACCAGCCCTTGTCATTAGATTTACTCGCCTTACATACTCGGAGTATTATTCTACTAACGTACCTTTTTCTGGGGACGTTGCATGTCATGTTGTAGGTCCAGGTTCGCAGGTGACTGATGTGTGAGTAGATGCTCATGTTGATCAGCACAGTTTTGGTGAGCACCACTTCCTTCTAGAGTAACTGAGTCGAGTCACTTGTGATATAGTTGTACAAGCTTGTTGGGTAGGTCAGGGCCTTATCCCAACCAAGTTATTTTGTTAAACAATCTTATAGTCTTTTGTAGACAGATGGACACCTATGGTCAGTAGTGCTATGTAATGTTGGATTGTACAGTTGAGGCCTTGTAGGCCCACGTATATATATACTTCTTTGGGCTTTTTTGTTTGCAGGTAATTGAACATAGTAAATTACTTGTATATCTTAGTATATTACTCGTATAGATATGACACTAAATGCTCATCCACCCCACCAAGGTTGGGGTATAACAAAGTGGTACCAGAGTAGGTCGTATCCTAGGGAGTCTATAAAGTCGTGTCTGGTAGAGTTTTGTTTATGAATATGTTGTGCACCACATTTATAAACAGGAGGCTACAGGGCATTTAGGATTGGGTACTCTTCTTTCTTATCCAGATCGTGCCATATAGAGCCAAGTCATAAGAAATTGAGTCTAATCTGTGTTGGTATATATTGTACAGATATTCCTGAGACAAGGAAAGCCACAACTATTCAGAGAGGTAAGGCTAAGGAGGGGGAATGTACTAGTCGTCGACCAATGTGGATCAGTCCGATCTACAAGTTGAGTCATCTTTTCGAGCTTCCCTACTCTACCGATACCAGAGGAGTTGAGGGGGGCTCCTGTACCTCCAATAGCACCAGTTCCACCTCCAACCTTAGGTGATCAGGATATAAGGAGCTTAGTACAGTTAATGATACAGTTGGTTGCGGCTCAAGCTCATTATTCTGTTAGCGTGCCGTCAAGTGCTAGACCCCGTAAAGGACATGAGAGTTCCTCCATTCGAAAGTTCATTGGGTTGGATCCCCCAGGGTTTATAGGTTCAAACCCACGAGAGGACCCTCATTAGTTTATTGATCAGCTTTATCGGATCTTCAGAGTTATGCACACTTCAGAAACAGAAGTTGTAGAGCTAGTCGATTTCAGGCTACAATATATAATTATCCTATGGTATGAGTCATGGCAACGGTCCAGAAGACCGGATGCACCTCCCACAGATTGGGAAAAGTTCTCAGACACCTTCTTACACTATTATCTTCCATTAGAGATTCGGAGGCAAGGGTGGATCTGTTTTTGCGCCTCAGGCTCTGATTTGATTCATTGGCTAGGTATGCCCCAACGATAGTACATACAATGCAAGCCAGGCTACATCAATTTATGGCAAATCTTCACCTAGATTTAGATGATGATTGTATGATGCCATTTGTAAGTGGGAAGATGGATATTTCCCATATTCAAGCATTTTCCCATAATTTGAAGATGCGTCGATAGCGGCGACAAATTGATCAAAATCGAGACAGAGAGCAAAGTAAAAGAGCCAGGACAAGTGGCAAATATAGAGAGACTAGTAGGCAATAATCTTATATGCAGGAGACGCCGCCACTGAGATCTATACATGACCATGGCTCTCAGGAACGGCCAACCTAGAGTTCGCGAGTGTCAGAATCCTATAATCAGAGTTGTACAGGTCAGATGGGGCCGCCTCAGCCACCTTACAGACATGTTTGGTCGCGTGCAAGCTATGCCATATCGTAGGCACTCAGAGGGTTGTTTTGGTGCGGAGACCATGGCCATAGGATTCGAGATTGTCCCAAGCTTAATCGGGAAGATCATGGTAATGGCAGGGAGGAAGCCTCAGGATCAGGACCTAATAGAGACTACATACCAGGTGTGTTAACTGTCTCTGCATTTAGATGTTTACATACCCGTGAGCCTAGTAATCACTTGTTTTACATTGCGTAGTTATCGAGGTTTTACTTGTAGAAACATTGTGAGGTTAGTCATTTCATTAGAGATGAATGATATGTATAGTTTCAAGGTTGGAATGTGTTTACTAGAGTAGTTGCCTAGTTAAAAGAGGTTGTGCTTAAGCTTTGGTGTAAGCACGAGTATGCGCGCAAGACCAACATTCGAGGACGAATGTTCCTAAGGAGGGAAGGATGTTACACCCTGTATTTCCGCACTAATATATGTTGTGGGTAAAGTAACGTAAACCCGGAGAGGTTAAGATTTCATATTTATAGATAATGATGGTTTAAAACAAGTTTTACGAAGTTCAGAATGTTGAACAAGTTATATGGATCACAGATCAAGAGTTTAGTGTATGATGAAGTCCCGCGATGATTTAGGGCTTAACGAGTGGGAAGACGGTGATTGGGAATAATATTTTATTTATGCCAAAATAGTCTTGGACTAGTATCATATCACATGTCCATAATAATGAGTATATGAAGTGCGTTAAATTAGGAGCACACAATTAATTACAAGAGACAAAATGATTTAGTTAAAAAAAATAAGTGGACTGCCACGTGTATGCATGGCAATGGGTTAATATATGATTAATATATGAGCTAGTGGACGACTCATTTGGATAAGATTTAGTGGTAGAGATAAATTAAGTAAATGGTGGACCCTACATGAAAATTTATATCTTGGAATCTATCTTTTGTATAAACTTCCTATAGTGTAATTACACATACATATATGCTACAACTACAAGATTTAGTTGGGAGCAGCAACGTGAATATATTGGGGCAGGAAACTTCTCAATATTATTAGGCAATTGCTAAAAGAGGAAAGTGGACAGCAACGTTACATTTCATAACAGATCAGTAACGTGAATTTATATTTTGCGTAACATCAATTTTCCTTTATTTAAGCAGGTCAGAGATTTTTTCGTAGTGAGGTTACGGGAAGTTTTAAAGAAAGCATGATTCTTGACATCTAAGCTAACGTGAGTTTGACGAGATGTTCGTGGTGGTTGTGAAAGAGTATATATCCAAGGTATGTAATGGATATTCCTTCTTTCAATTGGCATGACTCAATAGAAATCGTACTTGATTAGCGAGGTTAAGAAGTATAATTGTTATAGGTATTCCACTCTTGTAGTTGATAGTTGTTCTATTATTGATTGTGTTGTGAATAGTTGGGATGAGAGCTCAATGAGCACAAGTTTGTTCTTAAGTTTCATAGTCCTTCACTTGATCTCTTTTGCGTAAGTGTATATGTATAGTAAAGAGTAGGTGAATCGGCTTATTGATAGTTGTGTTCATTAAGTTGAATCTATTCCAAATTATTAGATCTATATTAGATGTCGTAGCATAAAAGATAGCCTTAGGTAATTGGGATTGTTAGTTGTCCTTTCTACGATAAGCACTCGAAGAGGGTAATTGTAAATAAGGATCAGAATATGTATTTGTTAACTACGTTAGTAGCATATTTTCACTAGTTGTGCATTTATGTACTTAGTTCGGTTTCAAAGGGTAAGCTAGTCTAGTTGTATTGCTTGTAGTTAATTGTACACTCAACTGGTTGTATCCCGACCTTAAGTCAATCTTCGAGAAATACTTAGCGTCTTGTAACTGATCAAATAAATCGTCGATCATTGGAAGTGGATATTTATTCTTGATGGTGAGTTTATTCAGCTGTCTATAGTCGATGCACATCCTTAGGGAACCATCTTTCTTGTGAACAAATAATATTGGCGCGCCCTATGGCGAAGTATTAGGCTGATGAAACCTTTTTCCAGTAAATACTTCAACTGGTCCTTAAACCCCCTCAGTTCGGCTGGAGCCATTCGATAAGGAGGGATAAATATCGATTGCGTATCTGGAAGTACATCAATAGTGAACTCTGGAGGGATGCCCGGAAGGTCATCCATAAATACATTAGGAAATTCATTGACTACTGGGACAAATTGAAGGGTTGGGGGTTCTGTATCTGCGTCCCTGACCCAAACCAGATGATATGTATAACCTTTTGAAATCATCATTCTTGCCTTCAAATAGGGAATAAACCTGCCTTTAGGCGTAGCTTCTTTGCCTTTCGATTCAAGGGTCGGATCACCTGTGAAATTGAATTTAACAATCTTTGTTCGACAATCGATGTTCGCGTAACAAGAGGCTAACCAGTCCATGCCTATAATAACGTCAAACACTACCATAGGTAACTCGGCTAAATCAACCAAAGTAGGGCGATTACAAACCATTACGGTACAATTCCTGTAAATTTGTCTTGCTACAATTGTCTTACCAACCAGTATAGCCACTTCGTATAGCTTGGACAACAACTCTGGTTCAAACCCAAATTTTCAAGCAATAAAGGGTGTAACGTAGGATAAATTGGAGCTCGGATCTAACAATGCATAAACATCATAGGTGAAGACATATAGTATACATATAACAACATTTAGAGATGACTCTAAATCCTGGAGACCGAATAAAGCATAGATGTGGTTCTGAACACCGTCTGAACTAGAGGCCCCTCATTTGCCTCTACCTCTACCTATTGAGGTCTGTGGCCCACCACTCTGTGGACGTACACTCGATGAAGATGTTGTTGATCCCATCGGTTGAGCTGTATTATCTCTACATTCACTCGAACAATGCGCATATAATGACCAGGTTCACCACACTTATAACACACATCGGTAACCTAGCGACACCATCCCGGATGCCTCCTACCACACTAACTACAAGGTGGCAATGATTGTCTCATCTGGCTTGAACTCCCTTGCTCCTGGAAACCTGAAGCTTTAGAACTCTGCCCCGGCCCAAACTGAGTACACATGTCATATCTAAGACATTGAAACTGAGATGGAGCACTATTATCAAACTGAGGTGGATGTATAGGAAATTGTTGTCTAGAGATACCCGATGCTTCTCCAAATGACCTAGCTAAGCTAGCCCTCTTGGTCAATTCTCTCTATGTACTCCTATCCTCTCGGAGCTGCCATTTGCAGTCCTCGACGCTTTGAGTATATGCATGTATTATAGGAATATCCATATCTCTGTTCAGCGAGGCTGTAGTACATTCTCCAATCAGGTGTGGATCCAAGCCTGCTACAAACCGATGAATTCTAACTCTCATGGTATCCACGATATTTGGAGCATATCTAGCTAGAGAATCAAATTGTAGACTATATTCCCTTATACTCTTGCCCTTATGTTTAAGGTTTAAAAATTGCTCCACCTTAGCATCACATACCTCTAATGGAAAGTAGTGATCCAGAAAGGCTTCTAAAAACTCCTCCCACATATCTAGAGCTGCATCTGGTCCTCGAGACCGCTCCCAAGCTTCATACCATAGAACATCCATAACACATAGCCTGAAAGAGGCCAACTCTACTGCCTCCATCTCTGAAACATGCATCACTCGCAATACCCGCAACATCTTATCAATAAAGTCTTAGGGTTCTGCATTTGGATCAGTCCCAGTAAATACTGGTGGACTCAACCCAAGAAATTCTCGAATCCTAGAACTTCCAACACCATCAAAAGACCCAATGCCTGTAGAAGCCCTTATCTAATGTTGCTGGTTAGCTATTATCTAAGTTAATAATTGTACGACACTTGCCACCCCTTGGTCAAAAGACTCCGGTGGAGGAGTTGGAGGAACCAAATTCTGTGAAACTGGAGGAATTGTGTCCTGAGGAGCTGGAGGTATTACACCTCATCTAATCTCCTCTTGAGGGGGTGGAACTAGTGATATGTGTGAGTGTGACTCTCTCTGAGCTTCAGTTCTATCAACTTGGCCAGGCGGGGCATTACTAGTACCTACACCCCTATCAGCTCAGGCTCGATTACTAGCAGTAGCTCTTGGTAACTAGCATAGTTACTGGAAAAAAAAGAATTAGAGCATAAATTAGACTTATAACCATGTAACTCAGCTCTATAGTACGATCTAGGAAGTGAAAGAACAACAACCATCCCTAAATGTCTGGCAGCCTCCTATTTATAAATGTGGTGCACAACACACCCATCAACAAGACTCTACTAGACATGGCTCACAGACTCTGTAGGACTGACCTGCTTTGATATTAAGTTTGTTACACCCCAAACTAGAGGGTGTGGCTGGCACCCGGTGCCCTACTGGACCGAACGTACCACTCCGATGACTAGTCTCTTGTATTAACATTCGGTCGACAAGGTCGTACTGGAATGTATAATAACAACACTGAACAAGGGGGATTAATCCAACATATGTACACAACAGGACTGACAAGGTCACAACATGGTTCAATAAAAGACAACTTAGCTGACAAGGCTATACACCAACACTATACATATCAAAATAAGTTTGTAAGCCTCTACGAGTAACTGAACTGACATATGGCTGGGACAAGTCTCCGACCTACCCATACTGTACATAACTTGATAAAATATACTTTATATATGACCAGGAAGCTCCGGGAAGATGAAGCTTACCTACTAACGGCTGAACTCGACATCTCCTACTGCGAGGCCTAACAGAGTCTCTATAAGAACTTGCGACATAAACATGTAGAGCCCCTGAATAAAAGGACATCAGTACGAAACAATGTACTGAGTATGTAAAGCATGAACGACAATATGAATCTATAAGTTGTAAAGAAAGACATAAAAATAATAAGAAGCGATAAGCTGTAAATGAAAGCATAAGCAACCTGGATGCCATATGAGGCGAATAATGAAACTCTGAAACTCAAATACAACCTGTCTTGATAGACCTTTACTGTATAAACTACCATCGTCTACAGTGCGAGGTATATAACATGTCGTTACTCTTAGGTATACTCTAAGGTGTATGTATGAATATGCAATGCAATGTGCACACTGACTTATGTATGTGTTGCGGAATGCATAACCCGATCCATTATATGTATATGTTGCGGTTCGTGCAACCCTATCCAATATATGTATGTTGTGAAACGTGCAACCCGATCCAATATATTTTTATGTAGGCCACATTTGGGGCTATCTCATCGTCATAAACTACCTAACTGCAGTGGTGTGCACATATAAGTGCCTTCCCGGCCGACTACAGCGCGACTCAGTATTATAAATATATATATATATATATATATAATGCATGAAAGTACTCAAAAGAACCACATGAACCGGATCAGAGTGACACAAGGTCGTTACTCTCCAACTATCATTATGTAACTATATACACATCAGCTGTCGTGAAACCAACAAGAATAATAAGACATCATACAATCAGAGATACTATAAAGTGCGGAAAATACTCCCGAAAAGGGACAAACAAGAGTCATGAAACACTCCAGTAGGAAGGAAAGACATTTGCACTTTCAAATCTTAAGAGTGGAGCCCTTCCTGGGATTGACGTTCATTCTCGTTACGGTTACATATGAGTCATGCCAAAAAGAAAGAAGAGTCATCCTTAACATACCTTATCAAGGAAGCTACAAGTCGTTCTATAAGCCCTCATATTCCTTACGGATGCTTCTCTATAACAAACAAAGGGTCAATATTATAATCGAATCCATATTCAATAGAGAAACTTCATTTAGGCATCCTATCGATAACCTTAACACAAAGGGTTCTTAGACTTGTTAACAAAGGGTGCTTATGTAATTTGATCTCACGATTCTCAGAAACGTTCTTTCTTGGTTTCACAATACCAAAAAGCAATTCACTAATTAATATCAACTCATAATTCAAGCAAAACAACCCACAACTTATATCACCATGATTTCATAGGTTTATGGGTTTCGGTTACGAAAATCTTTTAACAACTTACTCCAAACCATCAATTAGTCACAAACATAGATAGATGAGGATAAATTTTTCCTCATTCTGCCGACACCCTCTCAAAATAGCAACTTGCCCTAATATCAAGGGTTTCCAAAACCGATTTAATACAGAGAAGATAGTTTCTATCATAATCACGGAATGATTGGTGTTAATCTTGTGTAATTAACCTTTGATTTGATCTTGGGAAGTTATGAAATCATAGAGAGGATTTAGGAGGTGCTTTAGGTCTGATTTGAGTGGAAATGAACTTACTTTTCGACATAACCTGCTATATACCCGACTGAAATTTTCCACTGCCGCAACTTGACTGTGGGATTGACGGTTAGTCAAACATTCGACGGTCCGTTAGTCTGCCTCCTGAGATAAGAAAATCTGAGACATTTTGACAGTTCACCTTGGCATTTTGACAGCCCGTCAATCCCTTTGAAGGTCCGTCAACCTTGCCGTAAAAAATGCCCAATTTCCGATTTCGTCGAAACGTATTTCTTTTGATCCGTTTATCTCATATATGCTCCAAAATTTCTGTAAATAAGTTATAAGCCTTTATTATCCTTCCGTAGGGTCGTACCTCTTTTCGGGACATAGGTATCAATCGATGACACGACGGAACACGAAACTACAAGGTGTAACAATTAATTGCAGAACTGAAATGAAAATAAGAACATAAGAGGTAGAGACAAGAAAATGAATCAAAAGAAATCCAAAGTATATTATACAATGGACCTCAATTGACCTATAACAAGCACATAACCTATGAGATAGAACTTAAGGGAATGAATCCCAAACAACTACCTTTCCTAAGCAAGGTTCAATTAAAAGCTTACATAAGCTCACAAACTCTCAAAGAGTATTAATTTTCAATAGTCAAAGATAATCTACCCTAATGAAAAAATAAGTCTAGTATTTATACTAAAATAGAAAATGAAGACTAAGCTAGTTATTGCAATAATACCTTTAATGATATAAAGGTCTTCTGAAGTCTTCTTCAATGGAGATGATTCATTGCATTTATAGAATAGTCTCTTTGCATGCATAACCATCTTCTTCACTCATTCGACCATCTTGATGCTCATCCTTCTCTGCTTCGTCCTCCCATTCAATCATCAACACTTGGAATCCTGGGAAGGCTCTAGCGTGTACTTAAGTACGCCTCTCTTCATGAACAACCACTGTAAGACTCGAAGCTCACGTGCTTGACTCCTTGTGAAATGTCTTGATGCAACTTGGGTTGTATCAAGGAAATATCCATCCAATTTCACTATTGAGTAGGATTTACCAGCCGTTAGACACAACACATAAGCCAACAATAATATGAATGAGACAAAAATTATTCGACATCTTTCATGAAATTAAAGGGCCTTACAAATGGGGACGAAAATGATCCCGCCGTCATGAGCAAAGTAAGATACGAACATTAGTATAAAGAAAGGAGTCTCTTACAAAAGGGTTGAAAAAAGGATTTTACCTTATATTAGGTGGGTTAGAGCGTATTTGTCTGGGTGGAGGCAAATAATGAATAAACTGAAAGGAGTTAATGACGCCAATCAACTCAATAAAGAAATTCAGATATGAAAAAGATAATTAAGAAAGACGTGTTAAACTTGTATTTTTTCTATCGACTCGCACACCACCGTCTTATTTTCAATTGAAGAATCGGACTTCCTCCAAAAATAATATCTCGTAAGTTTTTGAAAAAGACGAAAAAAATAGGTATTGATAAATGAAAAAATCTCATTTTGTTATGGTTGGGAACTGGTCTTTTTCAGGCCAAGCTTGACTTCACTAAACAAGAATTGCAATTAAAAATTACAAAAAAAAATCCTGCTCTTTAATTAGCAACATGTTATACACTTTATACCCCATTATACATTTTTATCGAAGGTTGATATATTATTTTTAAATATTACATAATAGTAATATATAAGGATGTATAAATAATGTTATATATAAAAAATATTGGTTGTACAAGAGTAAAATGTAAATTAAAATGTAGCTATATGGATGCAAAGTGTTGCATTGAGCTGGATACTTTTAGTTAGACTTGTCCAAAGCTCGGGTCTGGCCGAGCCGGGTCGGCCCGGGCCGAGGAATGTTTTTTTTTAAAAAAAAAATTAAATTTCCAAAACTGAAATTGACATTCATACCTACACTATCATGAAATTTCGACGTTTAAATCTATTGTGTATTGTGAGATGTTTACTAAAGAAAAAGGAAAATTAGAAATCGATTTGGGGGAAAACACAAATTGATTGGGAAAACAGACGTTTTTCTAAAAATTGTTTGCGCCAAACCGCCTTGTGGCAATTTGGCCGGCTCCATCTCAAAAAAATATGCATTTTTTTTGTGGGTAAAACGGACATCCGAGCACAGAGTTATGACCATTTAAAGTTTCACCAATTTACAACTACTTTCTCTCTCCTTACATTATGCTTCAGTGATATTAACAGAATGACTAATAATATAAACATATAATTAATAATCAGCTACCATTTTTATCTTATTTTATGTCGAGCTCAATGTAGATTAGAGCAATACATATATTATAAAAACATGCATTATATCACTTAAATATTAATGACAAATATATATATAAGTACAAAATAAATATTAATGAAGGAAAAATAATATAAATTATATTAAAAAATACGCGAGTCGGGGTTGGACCGAACCGATCCCTGACCCGTTGGACATGTCTACTTTTAGTAGGCGTTTGACCTGCAATTTGGGACTCAAATCGTTTGTTTATGACATTTAAGCAAAATTTATGTTTCTGTCTTAAATCACGATTTCAAATCTCAAATTCTAAAAGTAAAATTTCACCTCCAAGTTTGTGATTTAGTTTTTTAATAATTTAAAACTTGACCCATAAATATATACTATTATACAAAAAAACACATAATTTTAAATTTTATAAAAAAATCCACGCTCGATGTGAAGAGATTAACCTTACCATGTAAGAAAATTATATTAAAGAATAACTAGTTACTACTATTGTTGATTTATTGGATAAGTGAATTTTTTGTAAAATTATGTGTACTTTAAAATTTATAATAATACGTAATTGCAATATGCGATTTATTAATGCAAAGCCTTTAATATATTCCAATACCTTATTTATGAACTATGATTTAATTATTTGGTAAGATTGTATAAGAGTCAGGAAATTTTGATAATTTTTACAAATTATAGAATTTTTATGTTTATGAAAATTTTTACAACTTTTAAAACCCAAATTATATGCAAGTAAAATTTCAACTTCGGATGAACTTTATAAATCAATGAAATCATGGCCAAACAAGTCCTTAAAAAGAACCCCTAATGTAGTAGTAAACCAGTACAGCACCTGAGTAGTTTTTAGGTGTCCAGCCCCCATACGGAACACACACACACTAAAAACCTAACCCTAAATCCAAACCCCCATCTTTGTCATCAATGGTGAATCCTATAAATTGAAAAGGAAAAAGTAACAACCCCATTGTTTTATTAATCTGTAAAAGACCATCAATGGAGATGGATTCATCTGAAGGTATCTCCAAAAATGCCGAGGATACGTTACGCAAAGTCACAAGTGGCCCGTTGCCATCTACCGTTGCTAAACTCTCTGGTTCTTCAAGAGGAATACCCAGTGATAGAGACTTCCATTTCTACAACAATTTCAGCGAATTCAGGACACCCATTTCAGAAATAGACAAGAAATCCAAGGAAATCTTGGAGAAAGTCGGGGCATTGTCTGGATTATGGGGAAATACCATATCGTTTCCGGAGGATCCAGATGAGGAGGAGAGTGGAGAATGGCTGGTGAACATAAATGACGACGTTTTGGAGAAACTGGCGTCGTCCTTGGATGAGTTTAGGTTGTTGAGAAAGAAAGAAGAGGAGAGTGGAGTGAAGATGGAGGAGGATTCTGAAAGCGGGGGGATTCAAGTGGTTTGTCGGAAGAAGAATAGGAAAGTAGAGAATGCAAATGCAAGTGTGGAGAAGAGTGAAGAGAAGGTCAAATTGGCTATGAATGGGAAGCCAAAGGTTCCGTTTCATATACCCACCATCCCGAGGCCGCAGGACGTGTATAAAATAATTGTTAACAATACAAACCAGCCATTTGAGCATGTTTGGTTGCAGAGGAGTGACGATGGTTCCAGATTTGTGCATCGTCTGGTTAGTTCTTGAATTTATCTTACTTCCTCATTAATACTTCTTGGCTGTCCTGGCCTTTTGCTTTTAAAATTCTTCCTCATCATGTAATCGTTATGAGGTATATTTTGTACATAGGAAATGTGGACATTGTATGTTTTTCTTAGTTTATCTTGGGCATATCTACTCCTCCATGTACTTCTTTTTCTCTGTGTTTTCTACAAGGTTTTTGGTTAAGCTTAAGACGTCTCTAGTTTAGAACTTCATGGACCTTGTTCTAGGTTGAGAACATCCCATCTTCAAAGGTATATAAATCCTCACAGAATAACTATTAGACTGAACTTATTATTTCTTGAAGTAGATTAGCTATTCACTATTGTATGAAGCTAAACTAATAAAGATTATCACATCTTTGGTATTTAATTTTCCTACAGCATTTAGATAAGTACAATAATATTAAGAGCAAAATTGGAACAAAATTTAACTTTTGGATGATAGCATTGTTCTTTATAACAATAAGGAAGGTTTGTGTAGCATTGTCCTTTATAACAATAAGGAAGGTTTGTGTAAGGAAATGTTAAGCTAGAATGGAGTTCTTATATAGATTCCAAATTAAAGGAGGTTTTTGTTTAGTTTTGATAACTAGAGTGGACGTCTAAATATCACCCCATGCTTTTGATGGTAAGTGTAAGCTATTCCATGACATGATTTCATGTTATGTGCTTCAAGATCGGTGTCCTAGTACATGTCCATTTTTACCAATGGGTTCTACAAAGTCTACAAAGTTTGTCTCCAACTTCAGTTGCTGATATAAATAAACAAATATTTGCTTTCTAATTTCAATAGCTATGCAATGCAGGAGAAGTTCGCTCCCTCAGACTTTGTTGAGAGTGCTGGCATCATTGAACCTGTCAAACCTCCTCCATTAGAGATTACTCCATTCAAGCTTGTGGAAGAGGTCAAAGATTTGAAGCAGTTAGAAACCAAGTTGCGTGCTGTGGATGAGTTTGCGGTAGGCTTCTAGCTATAGTTTCATAATTGTGTTTGTTTTTGAGGATGGGATATGAAGATTTGATCTCCTTAAGAAATTCGTGTTGTTTGGCTAACTTAGCAATTTATACTAGCAAATATAAGACATGCTATTCTTGTAATAGTAGATTGTAGTAATAAGCTAAATAATTTTCAAGACATGACAAAAAGTTGTATTCCAAATGCATAATCTGCATTTTGAAGATCGAAGTCTCTGAAAAGCTACTTCTGGATGAGATGTTATTTCTAATTAAGGCTGTGTACAATAAACCCTTGTGGTCCGGCCCTTTCCCCGACTCCGCACATAGCGGGAACTTAGTGCATCGGGCTGCCCTTTTTTTTTCAAAGCTCACATTACCTTGCAAATTTCTTTTAAAATTTTGTACAAACGCACTGATGCGTCTACCTATATTTTGTACAAAGGCACTGAACATTAATTGGGTTATTTGCTGAAGGTGGAAGAAAAGACGAAAGGCATGGAATATAGCTCCATTAACTCTTATGTTGGTTGTTTGGAAAGAAAGAAATGGGAGATCTTTTGAAAATGTTGAGATGAACTTTCTACATTTGAGGAATAGTCTCTTATTCCTTACTGCTTTTTGGTGCAGCCATAGGGTTCCTGTATGTATAGAATATTGGGTGTCATAGAAGATCGTAGAGAACCATATCTTTATGTAGGTTTTCTACCTTTTGGTATTCTCCTTGTATATGAGTGTTTTTATTATGTGCCCACTTTTGTGTTAAAACAAAGTTATTACTTTATCAATAAAAGACAATATTAAAAGTCTAAATATGGTTCAATAGTTCATGAAATGGGATCCCATTGTATTGTAACCTATATGAGAATGTCCCAAAATCATTGTAGGTGTGTTGTGTGCATCTTATAATTTGATTCTAGAAAAGAAACAATCCCTGCCATCTTTGAGAATTTTCTGCAAAGTGCAGGATTTGTACAACAATATACTTCATTTAATCCCACAAGTGGGGTCTAGGGAGGGTAGAGTGTATGCAGACCTTATCCCTCTACCTCGTGGAGGTAGATAGGCTATTTTTGAAGGCCCTTGGCACAAGTGCAACAAATCAAAGTAGTTATGGAAAAGGAATCATGGCAGTGAAGAAAACATGACAATTCATAAGAAAGCACTACAGATCATTCAGAAAAAAAAAAGAACAGTAACAACAATGAAATAGTGCGATAATCAAAACATAACAATTCATAATACAGATCATTCGGAAAAAAAGAACGGTAACAACAATGAAATAGTGCGATAATCAAAACACAATAAACAAATGGTAACATATATCAAAGCAAGAAACTATATGAATAAGGCTAATACTACAACAAACACGGTGCTCTAGATTACCACCAAACCTAATCCTGTCGAAAAGCAAGACAAATGCTAAACTACCTACTAACTTTCTACCTTATTCCACGACCTCCATACCTCTCCTATCAAAGGTCTTGTTCTCAGTAAGCTGAAGTTGTGCCATGTCCTATCTACTCACATCTCCCAAATACTTCTTCACCCTACCTCTACATCTCCTCATACCCACTATATCCAACCTCTCATCCTCATGAGGCATCTACGCATCTCCTCTTCACATGTCCAAACCATCATTGCTCGCTTCCCTCATCTTGTCCATACAGAGGCCACTCCCACCTTGTCCCGGATATCCTCATTCCTAATCTTATCTCTCCTAGTATGCCCACACATCCACCTTAACATCCTCATTTCCGCTACTTGTACAAATATTTCAAAATTGTCCTAAAGCTGGAATATATAGAACATGCTATAAGTATGAGAAATGGAGAAATAAAGACATGTGAAAGTTTATTGAGTATTGGGTGTTTGTTCTATATATGTTGTAAAAGGATCGCACCTCCATGTTGCCCCTTCCATACAATTTTTCTTGCTATAAGGCAATGAATAAAACATGAAACACAATCTTTTTTTTTTTACTGATTGGGGTCACAGACAATCTTTTTCGCAACTCTAACTACTCATTTCAGCAGCAAATACTATGAAAAATAGCCTGCTGAAACTATCTCAATGATTTCTGTTGTCTTCTCATGCATTGCATCAAGTCTTTGTATTTATGGTTTCTTGGAAGAGCTGGTATCTGGGCTTAAGTACTTCATTCTTGGAAGAGCTGTTATGTGTTTGCTGTATGCACTTCTTAGCTTCCACTTCTATGCACACAGATAGAGAAGAAGGAATTCTTTAACTTGAAGTAAGAATGATTAGTTCATCCTTTGTTACATTTGTCTGAACCAATATTACATGTTCTCAAGGCTTGATGTTAATTCTATATTCATTGTTTAGGTTGATTTGGAGCATAATCAATATAGATCTTTTCAAGGATTGACATGCTTGATGCAAATATCCACTAAACTGAAGATTTTGTTGTTGACACTCTGAAGCTTCGCGTTCACATTGGCATCTGAGAGATATTTTTAAGGACCACAGGAAGAAAAAGGTAATTTTCTGAATCATATGCCTTTTTCTGTATTTATCAAAGAATTATCCTGAAAGCACATTACTTACTAGGTGATGCTTGGTGCTGATCGAGATATTGTGTGGCTTCAATGTGACTTTGGCATATATGTCTGCAATTTGTTCGACTGGCCGGGTTTTTACCTTAACCTTTTCTGGGCCTTGATCTAGAGACAGATTTGATTTATATATATAAATATCGAAATCCCACAACTGGCCTAGGGAGGTTCTCTACCTTGATAGGTAACCTTTTCTGCATAAGCACAAGCATTATATATATATATATATATACACACACACACACACACACACACACTATGAATATGTATGTGTGTGTCACTATTATTTTGCCTATCCTTCTCTTTTCTGGGTTTCGTGTGATTATGGAATTACGGAAAAGTTTGTTTTTTGGGGGTAGGGGTTTCACTGCTATGCAGGGATAAAACACACATGAGAGCCAGCTATGAATGTTGGATGCTAGCAGCCTTTATTCTTTTTATAGTGCACAACATCCACTTTGTTCCTTGTTGGCATAATCAGCTCAATGCAAATCGAATCAATGACATCAAAAAAAGATGCTGGAGGTTGCATTTTACAATGTGTTGCTTCTTTAAATAGAGAAACAGAGAGGTGTTTTAAGTAATGTCGATGTCGATTTTTAATGCATAAGAGTCATACTTGTGCGGATTGAAGATTCCCCCTACATACGTTCTTACAGATGAAATGGTAGCAGATTTAATGTTTGATTACATACGTTCTTACAGATGAAATGGTAGCAGATTTAATGTTTGATCTGTGTTATGTAAAAATATTTTGGCCAACATTTTCAGGTGTTTTTTGGGGCGTGGTCCAAGGGGGATGAGGTGGTGGGGTCTGCACATCTGCTGTGAAGCATGCAGGCATCAATTTTGTTGTGTTTGCTGTTTTATAGAACTCTTCATTCATTGATGGGGACTGAATAAATATATGTTGGCATATCCATGAGGGTATTTTTTCATTGGGTCCATGAGGGTATTAAAGTTGTACATTGTTACATATTACTATATATATGTGTTGGGATAGGCTTTATTGATTAATTTAGTGT
Organism: Anisodus tanguticus; assembly: GCA_034509755.1. NCBI lineage: Eukaryota > Viridiplantae > Streptophyta > Magnoliopsida > Solanales > Solanaceae > Anisodus > Anisodus tanguticus. The sequence goes on from CM067561.1 coordinate 12,902,390, forward strand.
TAAGTACTTGTCTTTAGAAATAGAGAATGATAACATGTATGCAGAAATACTAAAGAATCAATTTTCTACTCATAAGGAGCAAAAAACCAAGATATGAAAAAAACAAAAGCACTGATAATGTGCAGCAAAATGATGGGGTATTATTACATGATTGGTCACTCAATAGAGATAGGAAAAGGTTCTGATATTCAGTGTATTTGTTAAGATTTAGGGTCTATGTTGTACCTCCCTGTCATTTTTTCTCCTTGGTTCATTTAGTACTAGTAATTAGCATAAGCATGTTCAAAGGTCTGCTTTATGCTCTTGTCCTGCTTCTGTTTTAACAATGAGATGGAGTTATTATGGATCTTTATTTGTTCATTTTTGGGTATAGTAAGATTAATATTTTGTAAATCCTTAGGCCTCAAGGGTTTTGAAACTGGAAAGAAACAGTCTGGAGTACCTGCTACAACATTTTTGTGGAGTTACATCAAATAAAGAGTATGGTCTACCTGTAATTACAACTTGTTCCTACTTTTCAAATCGTATGGATATCATCCTCCAATTATCACTTATCAGATGAACAAAGAAAAAGAATCTCTCACCCCTGCCTTCTATAACAAATAAGTGGATTTCTTTCTGAGATATCAAATAATGGATAATGGGATGCCAAAAGGAATAATGCTTCTGGTTACCTTATATTTTTCTTCCAGATATCAGAATGCAGATTGGAGATTACGCCCACTTCCTGTAGAGATGATGAGGTATGGTGTGTCTAATTCTCTAGTTTCTTTAAGAATGCTTCATATTATCGTTCTATATATATATATATATATATATATATATATATATGTAGTTGAATGTTAACAAATTTTTGGATATCTGCTGGACCTTTTTTCTGCAGTATGTGCAGACTATATAGGATAATGCTATTTCTTCTTATATTTGAAGTAGATAACTTTGAATTAATATCACCATTGAGATACTTGTTACTGGTGTGATATCTCTTATTTTAAATCTAGTGTACTTGTAGGTACAAATCATGACAAAAAGTACATTTATATTTACTCTACTTTTCCTTATTAAAAAGAAATTTAGTATAGGTTCATAATGTACCGCAAAACTCTCTTGGAGTTTGGACACTTCAACATTGGCCTTACTAATGATCGAGGTGGCGTTAGATAATTCCTTGAATTGCTTGAGTATGTAGCTTCTTGTCACTTTGTTGGGGTAAAAGGAATGAATTAAACTTCCATGGATATGTTTCCAGTTAGGTGCCACTCCTTTAAGGATCTGTATGTTCTTAGGGATTTGATGACGGAGATTCAGATGATCGTCCAGATACTGATTCATTGACTGTTTGTTTCTGTACATGATTGCTTCTTCCTCTAATACTATATTTTGGACTCCGGAAGTATGACATATTTCAGTGGATTATTCTTTTCTTCCCTTGTGTTGCATAAGCCTCTGAAGCTCTCTATCATCTTCTTCCATTTGGAATTGCTTAGAGGCTTTCTGTGGTCTTTTATTGTAGAGATTCAAGAGAAAGGCAAACAACCATTAGTGGTCTGCACATAATAAGAATAGTGTCACCTGTTCATCTAAGCCGATTAGTGAGACTCATTTTCAAATGCTTACTGTTTGCTTTGCTTCAAGAAGCTTTAGCGACTGCAGTTTGGATTTTCTTTCTGTACACTACATTACTTTGGATTGTGAGGAAGCTTCTTGTTAATTAAAGCGAGATTCTTGAAGTTCTTTGAAGATATTATGTTTGGTAAGTGCTAGGTTCTTCTAGGAATACCTAGACTCTATATTGTTCAGACTCTTCAAAAATGTTGCTACGCACCCGTGTCGGATCCTCCAAAAATACACTAATTTTGGAGGATACGACATGCAACCAGACCCAATGCCATATTTGAAGAGTCCGAGCAACATAGCCTAGACCAATAGTTGTCTTCATTTTGGAGGAGGATGAGGGGTGTGGTGTTGTTGGATTCTCTTTTTTAGTTTTTATGTTTTAGAATGGGTAAGGTTGTATAAATGGAGCACACAGATTGTGCCAAAAAAGGGCATCATTGGATTCTCACTGATGTAGTGCTATAGATCCTTTTGATGAGATTGTCAACTGTCTAAATCCTTTAGTGTTTATCTCTTTCATTCTTTCATACAGCTTTTTCTCTTTGTTAATCGCTGCAGGTTTTCATCCAAACATTCTTTTATTGAAATAGCTTTTTCAATCTAAACATTAGATTAAAAATTCTCAAACACAAGTTGAACATAACTAGAAATGAGTATTGAGTTCTTATCTGTAATAGTGAGATGAGACTGTTCTCAACATGAATGCAAATTGTTTCATAGTATAGATGTAAGGGAAATATCTGATTTTTGCCGAGTCTATCATGTTTTCTTGGTGTGGTGGTGGTGGCTCTGATGGATGACTCAATGCCATTTCGACTGTAATTTAAATGTTCCAACTATGTTGATGATACTGATACAGGTAGAAGACTTCAATCATTCTGAATCTGTGTTTTTCTGGTGTTTTTAAACCATTTTTGGTGACTTTTATCATTTTCTACTCAATCAATCAGGACTGAATGATTATGTATTGGTGTTACTAGAATGGAACTTCTCCTACAATTTTGTAGTGATTTTACTTCTATACTTATTGTTCTTTATTATTACCCATAAGTATACTAGTTTTTAAGTTTTCATATGGATTCTTTCTTTAATTTACTCAAGTGCACGCATATAATGTAGATATGCTAGAGAAGATACACACTATCTCTTGTATATTTATGATGTTATGAGGATGAAATTGCTCTCTTCATCTGCTGACCATGGATCTCCTGATGCTCTTCTAATAGAGGTAAGTGCCTGTGCTTTTGTTATCGAAGTTGTTCCAGGCATCATATTTTTGTTGTTATGATAAGCATCCTCTAGATGTTTTCATTATATGTCGTGCTGGACTTACCTTTTCCCCCTTTTAATACTCCCCGTGTTCCATTTTATATAACTCTATTACTACTTGAGGTGTCTAACTACATTTTCCTTGACTCTAACTTTTCATATATTTTAAAAATATTTTAATTATAAAAATTGTAATTGATCGGACTTTCTATGAAGTTGCTAATTAAGTACATTTTATCTTAAAAAAAATTAAGAAACTGATGTTCAAATTGAGACCGAAAATTTGGAAGTTTGACTATCGTACTCCGAACATTTACATTTTTTAAAAATGTAGGGAATAATAATTATTGGGTAATATGTTGCACCAAGGGTGTGTGCCTAGTAGTCAATGAAGTGGGTTGAAAATCATGAGGCCTCAGGTTCGAATCTCAGTGGAGGCAAAAATACTAGGTGATTTCCATTTGGTCAAAGCCTTGGTGGACAGAGTACCCGGTACCCGTGTTGGTGAGAGGTAGCAGGTACCCGTGAAATTAGTTGAGGTGTGCAAGCTGGCCCGGATACCACGACTATATAATTTTTTTTGTAAGGCAACATATTGGCTAGACTTGCAGAAACTCATGAGCTACTTTCTCCTGTTGTTTCAACTTCTGATCAAATTGATGGAAGTGATATATCTTAATTCTTACGTGTCTTACAAGTTATCTATGTTGGTTTTCTTCTGTTTGTCTAAGTTTTGCTATTGCTTGCAGGTGTACAAGCGCAGTTATGATATATGCATGCAGTTGTATGAAAAAGAACTTTTGACTGATAGCTCATATCAGCACATATATGGGTATGGGTTTTACCAGTTATTTTACAATATTTAACGGAGAAGTCCGAAGTTATGTTCTATTTTCCATCTATTGAAGAGCTTTTACATTTAATTATTGATTTGGGTATCTCTCCGCCGTTCTATATCTCTTTCATTGTACTGTTTTGACATTTAAGGCAAACTCTTTCAAAATGCAATTGCAGATTACAGGGAGCTGGCTTCAATGCACAGCAGCTTGCAGTTGTTGCTGTGAGTTCTTGCCTACCCACTGGTCATATTATTGATTATGGGGCTGGTCATATTAGTCACTTCTTGGCATTTCCTTTGATCCAACATTTGAATCTTTCAGGGGCTGCATGGGTGGAGGGATGTCATTGCCCGAGCAGAAGATGAAAGTACTGGCTATGTTTTGCCAAACAAAACACTTATTGAAATTGGTACGTTTAAAAAGACCAGCTTATAGGCCGCAGATGTTCTAAACATAATACTTTGTTGCAAAAGCTAAGCAGATGCCTCTTACCACAAACAAATTAAAGCGATCGATGAAATCAAAGCATCCGTATGTTGAGCGTAATCTTGCTGCTGTTGTCAGCATCATTAGGTACTCTGTTCAAAATTCCGCTGCATATGAAGCAGCTGTGGAAGATCTGAAGGAAAGGCGCTTAGAATTAGTAAGTAATGAGTTGACACATTTTGTTTGTCTAATTCATCTCGGTGTTCAAATTCTTTCCTTCTCTTTTAGTTAGACATTGGGAATGACAACAGAATTTGTTTCTCTAAAGTAGTTAACACAACTTTTCTTCGTGTGATTTTGTGGATTTATCAAAGCACTAATACCAAATTCATTTTGTTTAATCTTACTTTGCATGTTATAAGGTGGATTCTGTCCCAATGACCTGCAGATGATTCACTGTGTTTCTCTGCATGTCAGATTGTGAGGGTGTTTGGATTGACTTAGAAGTTGGTCAAACCAGCTTTTCAAGCCAAAAGCCACAAGTTCGGCATCCCCAACTTATGGGTTTGACCAAGTAGTTTACATACTTGTCCCCTACATCTTTTGATAATTGTCAATATATCCTTCCCTCACCAAAAGTCCTAACCCCATCCTTTTTCCTTTCCATCTGTACCATGCTCCCCCAAGCATTATGTTTTGATATTGTACTGTTTATATTAGTGTGGATTCCTTTTGACATATTCACTTGTTAAACAAACGTTTGTCATATTACATTGAAATAAGTGTATTTTTCCTCTATTGTCTATTGCTCATTGTATTACAAATGCAAAAACAAACGTACTTCTCTCCGAATGTTTGGTTTATATTTGAGAGAACTTTTTCCTAGTATTTTCAGAACACCAATTATTATTCATCCTAAGTATGTCGTCTGCATTTTGTACAGCCCGCTACTGAAGGTGCTGAAATGTTAGTTGAAATTTCTGAGCCACTGGAAGCAACAACACGGACAGAAACTTCAAATGTTTGTAGTTCACCTGATACTAGTGTCTTTAAACACGTTCTAGCTTCAATACAGCAACAAAATGAATCTCTGAAACCAGAAAGTGCTGTCACCAAAGTTGGTTTTAGTGGACCTGGTGACACCTCTGATCGTCGTAATGAATATGGTGATTTAAAAGCTACTTCTTCGGGACAGGTTGATGAACATTTGTTTAGTCTTGGTTTCCATCTTTCTAGAGTTCATGGTTTACTTATATAGATGTTTCTCATCTCAGGTGGAAGTAACTATTCAGGCAATTAAGAAGCCCAGCCGTAGTCTTGGGATGTTACTAGGCAGTACAGCAAAGAGGAAGCTGCATCCTGATAAAAAAGTATCCTCTGCAACCTTGAATTTGTCTCTTATTAAGTAGCTTACACTGTTGCATTGTCAAATACTAAGCCCTGGAAGTTCAAATTGCTCTAATTAGTTGGACACACTTCGTGTACTTATTTCCTCTATAGCTATGATCAATTTTGTTGATGCCTTGAACATGCAGGAGCCGGAAGAGATCCAAGTGCAGCAGATCAAGTCTTCGGTGAGCCTTCCATTCCATGCATTTTCAGGTAGGATTGAGCAGATACAGCAAGCTGCAACAGACCCTGCTAAACCATTGGAAATTAACCATAGAGAGGAACCTGTTGTTACTAATTCCAAGTTAGACGCAACTGTGGAGACTGATTCAGATGATGGGGAATCAGTAAAAGGTGAGCTGTCAACCGGAGAACAGGAAAACTCCTTTGCCATGCCGGTAGCTACTTCAAAGTTAGAAGATGTTATCTTACTGGACACTGATTCAGATCTTGAGGAACCAGTCAAAGATGACTCAGAAGCTACTAACTGTCAGCCTGAGTGTGGGGAAAACAAAAAAACAGTTTCTGTTGAGATGGATGAAAGGGATGAGAATATGTCCTTGTCTAATCAATCCTCTAGCTTCAACAAGTGTTTCCATTCGATAAATAAAAAAAAAGGCGAAGCTTGCTGAGAAACCACAAACACATGGTCAGTTGAAGGTTCAGCCTTTTGACTATGAAGCGGCAAGGAAGCAAGTGGTATTTGGAGAAGATCCAGGTAAACAACAGCCTCAAAGAGAAGGTGATGAGTCTCGTAGGAGTAGGACTGATAAGAAGGATTTAGTCTTGGGTCAGCCACCAAAGATTGAAGGGACAGCAGAGTTCCAGCAAGGTAGAAGGCGTCAAGCTTTTCCAGCTTCGGGGAATCGAAGCTATACTTCCGTTAGAAGTTGAAAAGATATATGAACACATAGGTGCGGAGTGAGTTTGTCTACAAGAAAGTAACCTCATCTTGCTCTTGGCTCAAGCACGAGGGGAAAATCATAGTTTTATGTTTATTTATGAAAGTAAAAATTTGAATCAGCTGCGGTGTTGCTGTTAATTTGCATCTGCTGTGTGGAGCAGTATTTTATACAGGTGCAATACATTGTATGAATATGCATTCCATTCCATGCTAAACTCCTAGGTACGGGAAACACCACCCTTAAATACAAGGATTTGATGGCTTGATATGTTGGCAATGATGAAACATACCAGTTATTACTTCAAGGCAAAACAAAACTATCCAAATAACTTTTCTAAATTTGGGGCGTGGCCTGAGAACTTTTCCAAATTTCAACCAAAATTGTGTGGCCAATTCTGAGCATTCATTTGGGGCGTGACCCGAGAACTTTTCCAAATTTGAGCCAAAATTGTGTAATAATTTTTTTAAAAAAAAGTTAAATATCCAAAGGCCAACTCATATAGTAAATTCTCAAACTAAAATATTTTAGGAAGTCAATTTATATTTTCTAATTGCTTATCCTAATTTCATAATTTTTTCTTTTTGTTATTTTCGAAGTAACAGATGCATTTTAGATCTTTGTATGTAGAGTGCAAACTAACAAAGCAAAGCGATTTGTCTTCCAATTCTTACCATGCTTTCCTGCTTGCATTTTCCTTCTTTACACTATTTTTTCAAGATTTTTTAGCATTCTTTAATTTATCTTTTTCAAAATTATTTTTAGATTTAGAATTTCTTTTGGTATCGCTTTAGTTTACATAATGTTTTGAAGACTTTACCCTGACTATTTATATTATAATAAATATTAAATTTTTATCTAGTTTTAGGTTTTAACGCAATAACTTTTATGCTATTTTATGTTGTTGTCATTTTTATCTTTGAATTATTAGGATATAGTATCATTTTTACAACTCTAATTATGTTTCATCAAGTCATACTATTTGTGTAATGCATCTTTACATTATTCACTTATTTAAGATTTTTTTAGTGGTTTGTCCACATGTTATCATGTTAATAATAGATATATACATTTTTCTATTTTTTAAAATAATTTTAATGTATTTTTTATTTATATGTTTATTTATTAATTTATGAAATACTAAAAATTAGATGATATTCATGGGACTTACGCCTCGCCAGGCATATGTAAAATACCTTGTCTTATGCCTACACCTTTTAAAACACTGATTGGGAATTAGGAAAGGGGTGGAAGGGATGACAAAATGTTTTTAATTTGAATGCTTGGATCATTTTTTTTAATGTAATCTTATTTTCTTTCTCCTTTCTCAAAGTGTGTTTCCTTTCAAACAAATTTTACACAACTTTCAGATGTTTACTTGTCGAATTTGTATATGCTTTGGCATTCTCGGCTCATAGCACATATCTACTGTACATCACAACCCCAATAGATACACCGGTACCCGTACCAATGCCTGTCACATCATGGTTACGGAACCCTCATTACGCTCTTATCCCATTTTAAAACCATTTTTATCCTTTAATTAATGAAAGCGTCCCTCAATTGAAATCAAATCTTCACATACCTCGAAAGTCTAGCAACGTGCCATGAACCCTCAAGAAACTATCTTTCCCTTTCGCAGAGCCTCGATTCAATCCAAATCTATCAATTACGTAATCTACATGAATATACGAGTCCGTACTCCGTAGGCACCCATATTGCTATAATTTTATCCGAAATTATAAAACGAACCCAAAATTGTCAAACTTGAGCCCCAAGGTCATTTCAGAAATAGTTTACACATACCCTAAGTAAGCTAAATTCAAAAAATCATTAAAATTAACAATGGATTGACCTCCAATATCAATAAAAGTAAAATTTCAACTTTCGGCTTAAACCCCCTAATTTTCCAACCCCAAAGAATAATATGTACTACTTAATGATAGGAATCAAGAGTAATCAATAAATTTAGAATTAGAATCTTACATCTGAGCTTAAACGAGCCAAATGCCTTTGAAATCCCGTCCAACCGAGTTTTAGAATTTCAATTATGGATTTTTGAAATCTAAGATCGGACTTGGAGAAGAAATACATTGCATAGTGATCTATTCTTCCCCATAATAGATAGACCATCATGATCGCAATGAGTCATCCACGACCTAGCCTATATCCACCTTACACTATCGCGAGGCCAAGCCCGGGATCGTGATGCACTGCAACTCGGACCAGCCCACTTGATTCCCCATGCGACCATGAAGGACCTCACGCAATCGTGATCGAGATAGCCGACCCCACAAAGGCTTATGAGATCGCGACACCCTTCTCACAATCACAAATAAGGGTGATTGGCACAGGAAAACCCAAACGCATAAAATGACCTAGAGGACCGTTACATCATTTACCACTTTAACAAACGTTCGTTCTCGAACTGTAAAGGCAAAGAAAATACCTGAAGTCTAGAAAAGATGGGGATATCTTATCCATATGTCTGACTCAGTCTCCCAAGCACATTTTCAAGCGGACGATGTTTCTATTGTACCTTTGTTGAAGCAATTTTCTTTTATCTCAACTTCAAAATTTGGCTATCCAATATGCTACCAGCTCCTCCTCATAAGCTAGATTTTGATCCAGTAACACCAAATCCCATTAAATCACGTGAAAATTATCCTGATGATACTTCTTTAGCTTTCAAATATGATATATTGGGTGATGTCCCGACAACCTAAGTGGCAACGCCAACTCATAAGCTACCTCACCAATACACTAAATGATCTCAAATGGCCTGATATACTTGAGGCTCAACTTTCCATTCTTTCCAAACCTCATCACACCTTTCATGGGTGAAACCTTAATAATATTCACTCCCCAACCATGAATTCCAAGTCACGAACTTTTCAATTGGTGTGACTCTTTTTCCTACTCTGACTCGTGAGAAACCTATCCTGAATCAACTTGACCTTGTCCAAGGACTCCCTGAACAAATCAGTACAACACGGCCTAACCTCAATGGCATCGAACCAACTAACCGAACATTGACACCTCCTACATTATAATTCCTCAAACGGCTCCTTCTCAATGCTTGAATGATAACTGTTGTTGTAAGCAAAACTCCTCCAAGGCAAGAACTTGTCCCAATGAACACAAAAGTCGATAACATAAGCTCGTAACATACCCTTAAGGACTTGGATATTAAGCTCAGACTAGTCATCAGACTGGAGGTGGAAAGATGTACGAAGCTCTACTGGGGTACCCAAATCCTTTTGCATACACTGCTAGAAATGAGACGTGAAGTGTGTTCCCCAATCCGCAATGATAGAAATGGAAACCCCATGCAAATGAACTATCTCTCATATGTAGATTTTCCCATTTTTTTAAACTATGGGAGTCTAAACCGAATTAAAAAGCACAAATTTGGTCAACCGATCCAAAATGACCCATATAGCATCATATTTCCCCAAAGTCTGTGATAACCCTACTATGAAATCCATAGTAATGCACTCCTACTTACACTCGGGTATAGGCATCCATTGAATCAAACCACTAGGCTTTTGGTGTTCATACTTCACATGTTGACAATTCAAATACCGAGATATAAAATCCACTATGTTTCACTTCATTTGACACCACCAATAATATTTGTTCAAGTAACGATACATCTTAGTGGCCCCTAGGTGAATAGAATACCTCAAACTATGAGCCTCTTCCATGATAAACCTAGTTAAGTCACCCATCTGAGGTAGATAAATATAACCCTTAATACTAAAATCACCTAATCATCTAGAACCTCCTCCTTAGCCTCTTCTCGTGACACCTTATCTCAAATTTTGCACAACTTATCATCATTAAGCTGTTTAGCCCAAATCTCCTCAAATAAGGACGACCCCATCTCCACACAAGCTAGAACTGTACCCGACTCCCAAATATCAAGCCTGCAAAACCTTTTGGCTAATGAATAAACAACCATAGCAAAAAAAATCTTTCTCACCTATGACAAGGCTAGACTACTCATACTCAGCGCCTATCAACTCAAGGTGTCCACCACCACATTAGCCTTGCGCAGGCGATAAACATAGTCATATTATAGTCATTGAGTAACTCCAACCACCTTCTCCACCTCAAATTCAGATTCCTATGATTGAATATATATTGAATGCTGCGATACGTGAACACCTCACAATGCACTCCCTAGGGATAATGCCTCCAAATCATCAAAGTAAAAACTCATGCTGCTAACTCCAAATCATGAGTGGGCTAATTCTTCTCATGAAACTTCAACTTCTTTGAAACATAAGCTATTACCTTAAATTTCTACATCAATACACAACTAAGACCAATATGTGAAGCATCACAATATACCATAAATCCTTTTCCATCCACGGGTGAAGTCAAGATAGCAGCGGTAGTAAACAAAATTTTAAGCTTTTTGAAAGATTGCTTCACACTTATCGGATCACTGAAAAGCCACTTCATTCTTAGTCAATTTACTCGATGGAGACCAAATAAATAAGAAAACCTCTATGAAATGCCGCTAGTAAATCACCCAAACCAATGACCTCTGAATCTCAGTGACCGAAGCAAGTCTATCCCAATCCTGACTACCTTAATCTTCACAGGATCTACCATAATACACCACCGAACTAAGCCAACACTCACACTTTGAAAACATTGCTTAAAGCTTCTTCTCATTCAAAATCCCAAGCACGTTACCTAAGTTTTGCTCATGCCGCTATTTACTACCAGAGTATATCAGGATGTCATCGATGAAACAATAACCAAATAATCCAAATATGGTCAAAATACTGCATTCATCAAGTCCATAAAGGTCGTTAGGGCATTATTCAACCCAAACGACATTACCAAGAACTCGTAATGGCCATAGCACATCTAGAAAGTCGTCTTAGGGATATCCTCCGCCCTAATCTTTAAATGATGATAATCGGACCTCAAGTCCATCTTAGAAAAAAACAAAGCACCTTTGAAGATGATCAAATAAATCATCAATATGAGGTATTAGATATTTTTTCCTGATGGTTACCTTGTTCACTTGTTGATAATTGATACATATATGCATAGACCTGTTACACCTTATGTTTTCGTGTGGTGTTGTTCTCATAACATAGCCAACATAGGCTTGGAGATGGTAGTACCCCACACCAAGAGAATTGCAAAGGTTTGCGGATGCATTGAGTAAGTTTTAGAAAGGTTTAAGACTTAGCGAATCAATGGAAGTAAGTTTCATCAGGTTACACACCCCATACTTTTGAGGTAGATTACGTCACGAGTTAACAAACATGAGTTAGAAGAGGTTAATATCCCCATTCAAGGTTAAGGAGCCCCTTAAACAAGTTTTAAGTAAGTCTCATAAGAGTTCAAGAATTCTGGGCCGTATTTTGGCACAACTTGGTGAGAGTATATCTTCTAGTATATAGAGTAAGTTCAGAGAGTTTACATTCCAACGCAACAAATTATTCATCAATTGAAGTTCTGTACAAAATGTTATAAATATTTTAAGAATCTGTCACAGTCTGCGACACATTCTACAAACCGCTAACATTGTCTGGGAACCGCAGACTGTGTCACGGATTGAGTCGGTGGAGATTTTTTATTTGCTTATAAATAGGACCCTCTTCGACCTAAGCTCATTTTCATTACATTTTCTAACCCTAAGATGGTTCGAAACACTCTCTAATGATTCTTGAATGATCCAAGGTGAAAACAAAGGGCAAACTATATAAATCCGACGTTGGGAATCCCGTGCTTATCGTGGAATCATCTTCCTTGATCTTTTGTCGAATTTGGAGAATACTTGGTCATGAAGTAAGCTCTGTTTTGGACTGATTTTGGAGACTTAAGGTAAGCTTCATCTCCATTTTCTTATCTCTAGGATTATACAACTGTTTAAGGATTAATTGTTGAAGAAAATCCCATAGAACATGAATTTGTGAACTTGAAGTTAGGATAAGTTGTGTGGGCTATTTTGTATGAATTAAGGTCGCTATATGAAGTTGTGGAGTTATGGATGGAATCATGGTGATGAGTAGAAGTTTTAGTAAAGATTGTTGTGATGATTTGTGTAGAATTCAATATATAATTGATCTTACAAGTTACACACAGAAGTTGTTCGACAAAATGTCAAAATGAACTTTCTTATAAGATAATAATATGATATTGATACCAATCATTCGTGTAATGTAGATAATCGTCCGTAGAGCATACGAGGGCTTGTGAAACTTAAATAGTATTGATGATAAGGTATGTAAGGTAAAAAAGGGAAATAAAAGACGAGAGAATCCTGTCGGCTAAGTATTCCTTCTTTTGGCATGATCCATATGTAAACGAATGTAAACGAGTGTCAGCCAAGAAATACTCTACTCTTAAAAAGCTAGAAATGTCTATATGTTTCATTCTAATGAAGAAACTTGTTCACTCTTATATATATTGATTTATTGAATCATAATGAAAGATGTGTTGATGAACGTAGTGACAATAACGATAGTCGAAGGATAACGACCATAGATCACTTCGGCTTTGTTTAGAGTGTCTCTTGCAGTTTGTTTTGCGTTGCACTTACATATGTGTCTCTATTTTATCACACCGCATCGCGCTATAGTCGGTCGGGCAAGCACTTATATGTGCACACCACTGATCAGTTGGGCAGATACCACCGTGTCCTATATGGTCGAGCAGTTTATTATGAGCTCACCCCACAGAGGGATTTGATATGATACTATATGGCCCCGTAGAGTGGCCCAATTTTTTATACATGCATATATTCATGGTTGTCTCTGTTGTATGCCCTCATTGACTCTTTCGGAGTTCCAGGTTGACTTCTCTACCTTTATCTTTGTATTTCATTTCACGTTTACTTATGTTATCTGCCTTACATATTTAACACATCTTTCGTACTAACTTTTCCTTCTCACAGGTACAGATAGGCAGGTGGATGTACATCTACAGTAGGATATCTGTTTTCCGCTACTGGTTATCGCACTCCAATTCTCCACAGTTGTTTTTACAGAGTCGGTAGTTACTACTGCATATGCATACAATTATTTTGGGTATGTCAGGGCCCTGTCCCAACTTGATAACACATGACAATACCCGTAGAGGCTTGCAGACTAGAGATTCTTGTATATATGTCTTGTGTGGCCTTGTCGGCCCTTGTCAGTTGTGCATATACTCATGACGGCCATGTCAGCCATAGTTTATGCATATATTAAATTGAGCCTTTTCAACGTGCAGGTTATTTGTTGCGTTCCATCTTATTGTTGCTATTATGAGGCCTTGTCATCCAAGTTTCATATCGTTTCACTATGGTATTATAGTTAGTTAGCTCAATCTTTAGGGTTTGGGGTGTCGGCCACACCTCCCAAGGTTAGGGTGTGGGAAACATGGTATCACGGCAGGTCTATCTTAGGGAGTCTGCAAGTCGTGTCTAGTAGTGTCTTGTTTATGGGTATGTTGTGTACCACACTTATAAACAATAGGCTATAGGGAATTTAGGGATGATTTCTATTCTTTCATCTCATAGATCGTGTATAAGAGCTGAGTTTAAGAATTCGAGTCTAATTCGTGCTTTATACTGTTTCAGTAAGACCGACTAATAGAAAGACTTCGGTTAATTCACGTTTGTAGCCAGTAACTGAGAGACCTCTACCATACTATTGGTACGCCGGAAGTGCAATTATTATGTTAAAGTTTCAAAGTGTGAGCATTTATCTCACTCATATGCAGAAGAGGTAATGGAAGCCTAGAAAGTTAAAGTGCCAGTTTTGGGATACAAAAGGAGTAAAGTAAAGGAAGTATAAAGTGTATGAAGGCAGATGATTGTAAGGAGATTGATATTCAGTTAGAATGATGTAAGTATTGCTATCTTGATGTCAGTAGAGGTGGAACTAGATTTAGAAATGTCTACTCCAGCTTGTGATTTACTAACGTCGGTAAACGTAGCTTTATAAAGAAGTGAGATATTAGGAGTTAGTAAAGGTTAAAATGATCTTAGAATGGGCAGTATTAGAGAATGGAACAGTTACGTTGAAGACATCTTCCTATAGAAGATATAATATATATATATGATGTGCTCGGGAATTGTTAGTTAGATATGACCTTTTAAGATCTTGAATATTTAGGGGTCAGGTATTGGAATCTTGGTACGCAGGGTAAATGTTTTCCCTCAGAAAGGCTTGTGCTTAAAAGCGGAGAGGAAATTGTAAGTGCCTTAAAGGTAAGGCCGATTAAAGAAAGATGAGTTAAAAGCGGGATGGAATTTTGTTACAAATACCTAGATTAAGGTAAGAAGTGAGATTGATAGCAAATGGATTATACAAGCATAAGTGGGATATGTGAGCAATATGAAGGATAAAAGAGAGTCATACGATAGTAATACGATAGGTTGGTCGTCAAGTAACTCAGAATACAAGTAGGAATAAATGTTGAGTTAAGAAGATGAATATGTTATGAGACTAAGTATCTACTATGAGGATGGGCCATCCAAATGTCAACAGAACTTACCGATTAGATTATTTAACTCCCTAATTTAGAAAGTATTGATATTGGGAAATTTCCTTGACTGAACGGAATAAGGGTTAGAACCTCGAAAGATTGTCATAATGAAAGACATTGAGAAATTGCAAGGTAAGCAATCAAACAGTAAGAGAATAAATTGTAAAGGGAAGGAGTGATCCTTAAAGGTTATCAAAAAAAGCCCTAAAGATTAAATGTTCTAACTAGAAGGTAAATAGTCTATTGAGACTTAGAATGCCAGTTCTGAACACATGACGTTCTATCTGTGTAAATGGCTTAGTAATCCCTAGTAAGAGAAAATTGTGTTAAAGCAAATGGTAAATTATTAAAAGATCACAGAAGTATGGAAAGAGTTGATGGAAAGAGTTGAGACAACAATATGACTTTTCAGGATGGAAATCTCTGAACGCAGAGAGTGGACCTCCTCCTATAAGGAAGATAGTATGGTGAATGGATTGATACATAACTCTCATGATATGTTTAATAAGAAGATGAGAAGTTTATGAAGAAGTTTTAGGATGAACCAGCTAGTGTCATTCAAATTTGACGAATGTGTCATGACTATAAAATGATATGTAAGTATCAACACTATGAAAGGAATGGTAGAAACTTCCTGGTTAATAAGCAATGCTAAGAGCTACTAGATAAATAAGGCTTAGAAAAGAAGAGCATTGTCAGTAAGCGTAGAAAAAGGTATATAAGCCCAAAGGGGTATTCAAAAATAGTAACTGAAAGGAGTTAATTGAGTTAAGATAGAAAATAATACATATAGAACTTGGAAGAAGGCTAGCCATGAGGTTGGAAGAGATGTCCGTCGATACAAGATTTTACTATATGGAATGGTCTAAGAGCCTAAAGTTTTAACCTCACCAGCAAATGATCATAACTCTCGAGAAATAATTCATATCGAAGATAACGCCGCAAAAGGGGATAGCATAAAGTGAATAAATTTAAGGGGCTGGGAAACCTGGAAGGGAAAACAAATAGTTAAAAAGTACTTAGAATTATTACTATTAGAGAGAAAGTGGATTTGAAGGTAAAAAGGGTAATGGCGGGCAATTAAAAGTTACCAAGATCCCATAAGGACATATGACGACGGAATTTCTAAAAGTATATTGTTACGAGTTGTTTGCTAAGATGTGAAATAGGAGAAACTACTCCAAATATGATGGTTTAAGTATAACTATATATATATATCTAATGAGTAATATGTTAATATCCACCGTTTGATGTGTTCGTTGAATAAGGAACCAAGGGTATAACCCAGGTTGGAACTTAAGGCCAAGGTATATTAGAGAAACTTCTAATGATAGAGGATAAAATAAATTAATGTATTGTGATGCGCAGACCCAGAATGGATGGGGAAATGAAGTCGATTACTCTTAAGGATAGTTGGGAAAGCCAAAGAAAGTTTGGCGACCCATAACCTAGGGCCATCAACAACGAGCATGAGTTAGAGGTGATATCTTTAGGTGACAATAGTAAAAATGATTCGAGATGAGTTTCTCCTATAATGTTAAAGATGTCTCTCAGGGCAAGTCGTAATGATACAGAGATCTATGAGTCTTCTTAAAAGAGAGTAATACTTGTTGTGAATAAAGAGGGTAAATAAAGGCAAGCCCATATGATATAGAAGTATAAGGCCCTCCTTTAGAGGAAAAACTGTTTAGAAGGCAAAGTTACTAAATAGAACTTTACCCTTGGTGGTCATAGTGAAAGTAACAAAATAGGGATTATATCCATTATAGTTCAAAAGAGAGAGTTTAATATAATAAAGCATCAGACTTTATGGCAAAATAAGAGAGGATATATGGGAAGCTTAGCTTACTTAGAGGTCGAGAAAAAAGAAGGTTAGCTAAAGAACTTCAGCAGTTAGCAAGTTTAAGGATTCATTTTCAGGGCTCTAATAATAATAATGTTGTTATGCAGATGGTAGCAGAGCTGCCCCTATGGCAAGGGTAGAAGAGTAACAATATGAGAATGCAGAGTTAGTACTATCGAAAATAATTGTCCCATGGCAAAAGAAGCCAATATTCGAGTTAAAGGGAGACAGAGTTCTTCGATACTCATGTCAATTGTGTCCAAGATTTAATGGGTTTCCGGAGCAAGGCTTGAGTGGAGGTGCATTATTCCCACTATCATATTTCACTTAGTTCGACAAAGATGTACCAAGGTACTACAGGTATGCATTGAAGTAATCACTTGAAAAGGAGTATTTTTGAGCTTTAGTATTATAACCAAATGGTCAGCAGTTAAAGATATTGTATCTAAGCCCAGAGGGAAAATACAGAGAACAGATTCCCTGACGAGGGAATAGAAAGGTAGTTCAAAGGTAAACTTCAGTATGAGTTTACCCTACTCTTATCATAAATGCTACCCAGATGATTGATGGTCGGCAGATTTACAAGATTGACCCTTTTTGTCGCAAGGATGGGCTATTCGTACAACCTAGGATCATACAAGTAATATATATGGAAGAAGCTCTTACGACTTCAGGACATTCCAATGTCTTATCTCAGCTAGAAGATCCAGTTACAATGAAATTCTGGAGAGTTGTTGAGAAAAATTGGGAGCATATGCAAACTCTGTTATAATTTTATCATGGTTAAGTGATTAGGCCAAAATCACGAAATAAATGCTCGATGAAATGTTACAGGCAGGTGCATTAGATCTCAAATGAGTGGGAAGGTCACTTACCCCTCAAAAAGTGATGTATCATAGCAATTATCATCTTAACATCTAGATGGATTCTTATGAGACCTTGTATGGTCAGAAGTATAGATCTTCCATTGATTGATTTGGCATGTCCGGGAGTTAAAGGAAGTTTAATCAAAATTTTCCCTATACCGATGTTACAGAAGTGTATAGGAGATTCATTTTGTATATTCCTATTCAAGGGTGTTCGGGGTACAGAGAATTTGTCATATGAGGATATCTTAATTTCTATTCTACATCGTTAAGTACATAAGTTACAGACTAAAGGGATGGCCTCCAATTGGGGTGTTATGAAGGAAGTAATGGGGTAAAAGAGATGAATTGAGAAGCTAAGACAGACATAAAGTCTAGTCACCCTTATTTATTCCACCAAAAAGGTTACAGCGACACTCGTGCGATACAATTTCCCTATTTCTATCCTATATATCAAACATATCTTATGTATATTGTTAAGGCGATGGTACTGAGTCAAATATATCAAATACAGTCCAAAGTTTCAGCAGTCGACAATCGAGGTGAGTTATGATTAACCCTTTTTGGTTTCTAGATAGGGGTTGGTCGTATGGGGACGATATAATTATGTTATGTTGTTTTGTGGCCCTGTGTGTCATTAGATAAGTATTTTGGATACTTGACCACTATTTTATTGCAATAACAAGGAAGAGAAAGATGATCGTGTAGCTTCTACGAATTCTCCTGACTTGAAATCATGTGATGATCATGTGGATTGGATCTATGTTGATGTATAAACATAGAGAGAGAAAGGGTAAATGTATAGAGAATGAGGAGCAACTTTGGGAGATGTTTTGAATGAATTTCGGGCCTTGCATTATATTTATACTAATTCCACTGACTTATGGTGTCGTACGGGTTGTAAATGGCACCGTACTTCTCCGGTTTGTGAACTGTCTGTTGCATTTGAAAGAAGACTCTATGAACTTAAATGTTGATAGGTAATTCACCCCATAATTCCTTATACACTAGGAGTTATGCCTCCCAAGAGGAGGGCCAAAATCCTGTCCAGAATTCTGCCCAATTTTCACCGGGTTTTGATGAACTCCATTTCTTTGATTCACTTGATCCCGAAACCTTCCCATACCTACTAATCATGCATATAAACCTTTATGACCTTGAGACTAATGTAGTGCATCACTTGAACCCTCACGATACTTCCTTTCTTATGCTCGTGCGGCCTTAGCTTATGGCGCAACCCAACATACGGAGGGACGGGATGTAACACTTACATTAGGTACTTACGACACAATCAATGTAAAAGTATGGGGTGCAACATCCTTCCACCCTTAGAAACATCCATCCTCGAATGTAGAGGCGTACTCATGGATACAAACAATCCTTAAGGTTTTCCGGAGTTTTGACATAGTCTCTCCTATAAACGGGACTATCTAGATCTCTGTAAATAAGTGGAAGATCTTCAAACTTGCCTCATAAGGCCATACAATACAACATATATCACATCGGACCTCACACGACCATTAAACATCAAGTATAGCAATCCGGGATAGGAACTCACCTAATAAATCAATATATTTATCCTCGATCATGTTTTGCTCCTCTCAGAGTGTTAGCTTCATATTGAAATAAATAAGGTTACTTATACTTCATCTCCTCTTACACCTCCCACGTCATTTATTCAATATTATTATTCCCTCGTATGATCTTTATGAAGGCAACCTCTCTATTTTTTAGCTTACAGACTTGTCAATCTAGAATAGTAATTGGAACCTCTTCATTTGATAAGTCCTCTATAAATTGCATATCATCAACTGGTACAATTAGAGAAGGATCCCCATCACACTTTCTCAACATAGAAACATGAAGGATCAGATGGACGAACTCTAACTCTGGAGGCATGTCTAATTCATAACCCTCTTAGCCTATTCATCGAATTATGTGAAACAGTCCAATGTACTTCGGACTGAGCTTCCCCTTTTCCTAAATCTTATCATGTCTTTCATAGGTGAAATCTTTAAGAATACCAATTATCAACCTAGAACTCTAAGTCCTATCGTCACACATTTGAATACGTCTTCTGACGACTCTGAGCGGTCAACAGTCACTCATTAATAAGATTTACTTTCCTCACACTTGGTGAACCAAGTCTAATCCAATTAAGTATGATTCGCCTACCTCAGACCATTCGATAGGAGATTTACATCTCTGCCAATATAGAGCCTCCTAGGGAACTATTCTATTGCTTAGTATTGTTGATACCTAATTTTTACCCTCCAGTACTTTTATTTAATTATCCAAAGATCCTGAGTCAGGAACGGAGTGAAATACACATTTTACAAATATTTAAATCTTTAAATCAAATACAACTGTCGCCAACTCTAAGTCGTGAAAAGGGTAATTCTTCTCACGCACCTTCAACTGCCTCGATGCATAAGCTATCAATTTACTCTCCTACATCAACACACAACCCAACACAATCTTCGAAGCATCACAATATACGATACAGTCTTTCCCTTCAATCGGAAGGGCTAAAATCGGGGATGTGGTCAAAAGAGACTTGAGCTTTTTAAAGCTCTCTTCACACTCATCAGACGACTAGAATTGTACCTCCTTTTGAGTCAACCACATCAGATGAGAAGAAATAGAAGAATATCCCTTGATGAACCAATGATAATAGCTCATGAGACCCACAAAGCTCCGAATCGTTGTCACTGAAGTAGGTCTAGGCTAGTCACTAACTGCCTCTATCTTCTTTGGATTAACCATAATCCCCTCTTTGGACACCACGTGTGCCAAAAATACTATGGAACTGAGCTAGAACTCACACTTCAAGAATTTGGCATACAATTTCTTCTCTTTCAACAATCCAATAACTACTCTCAAATGCTTCTTGTGGGCATCCTGACTCTTTGAGTAGATCGAAATGTCAGAAACTAAGACAATCACAAATGAATCCAAATAAGGCTTGAATATCCCATTCATCAAATCCATGGATACCGCGGGGAAATAGGTAAGCCCAAATGACATCACCAAGAACTCGTAGTGACCATACTAAGTCCTAAAAGTTGTCTTCTGAACATCCTCAACCCGAATCTTCAACTGATGATACCCGAACCTCAAATCTATCTTCAAAAAAATAGAAGCAATGTGAAGCTGGTCAAACAGATCATCAATACGAGAAACTGGGTACTTGTTTCTCAAGGGGACCTTGTTAAACTGCCCGTAGTCGATACACATACGCATGGTGTCGTCTTTCTTCTTCACGAATAACACATGAGAACCCCAAGGATTACACACTAAGTCAAATGAAGCCCTTACTCAATAAATCCTAAAGCTGCTTAATTAACTCTTTCAGCTTCGCTGGAGCCATACAGTATAGACGAATAGAAACGAAACGAGTACCCAGTTCTAGATCAATAAAAAAATCAGTATCTTTATCCAGCGACATACCTGACAAATCCATCGGAAAGAACTTAGTGAACTCACTCAATACTGGAACTAACTTAAGGGAAGACGTCTCTACACTTGTATCTCAAATATGAGCTAGGTACGCCAGACAACACTTATCTACTAACTTCCTGGCCTGGATGAAAGAAATAATCTTCTTATGAGCAGGACTGGGAGTGCCACTCCACTCTAACCTTGGAAGACCAGACATTGCCAGAGTGACTGTCTTGGCATGAAATTCCAGAATTGCATGGTATGGTGATATTCAGTCCATGCCAAAAAATATCAAAATGAACCATATCTAATATGACCAAGTCTATGCAGGTATCATAGCCCATAAAAGTAACCACACAAAGCCGATTGACACGATCTACAGGTCAAACCCCAAACTAGGGGACGTGGCCAAAATCTGGTATCGTACTGGCCTGAGCATACCACTCTGATAACCAGGCTCTAGTTAGAATAGAATTTCCAACCTACAAGGTCGTACTGGGATATAATCCAAACAACAATGCTATGGGAGAGCTGATAAGATGACCCTCTATAAGACAAGCTGTAATACAACCAACGAGGGTGAACAGAGAGGGATAAACCAAACATATGAATATAAACAATAGCGACAAGGTCGCAATGAAAGTTAACCAAAGACAACCTGGCCGAGAGGGCCTTACATTAACAATTGTACAAACTAGACAAGTTTGTGAGACGCTACAAGTACATATACTGTCATATGGTCAGGACAGGGCCCCAACCTACCTACTATGTACATATCTATGCAAACCAAAATCGACATCTAACCAAGAAGATCTGAAAACACATAGCTTACTCATTGATGGTTGAACTTAGAAACTCTTATTGAGGTGGTCTATTAGAGCCCCTATCAGAACCTGCAGCATGAATACACAGCGCCTCCGTCAAAAAGGACGTCAGTACGAAAGAAATGTACAAGTATGTAAAGTATTAATAGAAATATAAAAATACAAGTTGTAAAGAAAGGAATAAAAGCAATATGATACTTTGACGACATGCGTGCCACGTAGGGCGAACAATGAAACTATACCGAACTCCTGATATAGCAATTTTGTTATATAATCTACCCCTGTCTTATAACCTGAGAGGTAATATGTCACTTCCCTCAGGTGATGCACTAAGGTGTATGTATGGATGCACATTTAAGTGTCTACTCGGCCGACTATAATGTAGCGCGGTATGTATATTGTACATGTACAACCTCTCATCGGTTGATTACAACAGTGGTGTGAATATTGTATATATATATATATATTATGTGTGTGTGTGTGTATATATATAACTGCCCACCGACAGAGGTTTGGTGGTGTGGATAATGTACTGTGATAACAATGAAATTGATGGCCTCTTTGGAACTCAGAACCCTTTTACTTTACTTTGGAACGACTCTTGGTCGACTTTGATGATTTACTCTTTGGAACACTCCTTTTCGGAGGATTATGATATTGTGGACAAGCAACCAACCCATAATGACAATGAGTACAATAATAACAAGGAACAACTCCAACAAGGAATAACGATATACAAATAGAATCATTATATGGACGTTTCTCTTTTGAAACGATAAATACATTAGATTTCATGCTTTTGAAAGAAGGGGATAGCCTTACATACATGCGTCTCTTAGTTTACAACGTATCACGAACCCACGAATGCTTGATGAGTGATCATCTACACAATATAGAGGTTTTGGATTAATAAACGATCGATAAACTAAGAATCAATTTGCTAAAATAATTCAACGAACACTTAGAGTGCATACTTCTCTAGTTATGGTGTTTCATGGCTACCAACCATGCTATATATTCTCCTTTAACTCAACACCAACAACATCAACAAAAACAACCACAACAACCACAAAAATAACAACAACAAGATATACTCCATGATTTCTAGCACCATGTCTTTCAATTTCAAACCATGATCATATCTAAGATTCATAGAAACTATTTCCTGGATTTCTAGATTATCTGCCACAAGTTTCTCTTATCCATAATCTCAAAAAGGATATGAGATGTTTAAAGATCATAAGTGCATAAATATCTTACCTTAACTCAGCCAAGAAAACTTGTAGCATCAACTCTTCTCCAAGCTTCAAGAAGACCGTTCACTCTATCATTCTACCAAGGAGATTTCCAAGCTCTTGATAATTATCTATGGAGGATTTACCTTCCAATTGATATAGAATAGATCTTAGATGGTATAAGAACCCTAGGGAAATGTCTGAGAGTGTTTGGAAGTGTTGGTGGTGAAAATGAAGCCTTAGTTGGGTTATTAAGTCATAGAAACACCCTACTTCTTCGAGTTTGCGGTGGCACTTGCGGCCGCAAGTCACCACATGTTATGCCGCAAGTACTTCACATATTTGGGTAGTGAGAAGCCCAAAAACGTCCAAAATGCGACCTAAATGTGGTGTCGCAAACTCAGCTTACGGTCGCATTCTACTTTCGCCGAAACGTATTTTCTTAAACCATACATAACCATTTGTACAGAGCTCTGATTGACGAATGGTTTGTTGCATTGGAAAGTAGACTCTCTGAAATTGAATTTAGATTCTGTAGTCTCCATAATTCCTTATATGCTAACAAATATACCCCAAAATCAATGGGCCAAAATTTTATCCAGAATTTTGCCTAGTTCTCCCCGAATTTTGACGAACTTACTTTCTTGGATTCGTTTAGCTCTGAGCTCTTACAAAACATACTTAACACTCATATAAACCTTTTAAAATCTTCTGATGGAATCTTAACATTACTAAGCTTACGTTAGTTAACCCATAATGAAAACAATATTCAATGTATGGGGTGTAGCATCCTTCCCCCCTTAGAAACATTCATCCTCGAATATTGAGTTCATCAACTTAGAATCTCTAACTCTCAGGATTCTTAAAAAATTTGGTGGAGTTTCCTCTGTAAGTAGAACAATCCCAAAACCTGCCAAACAACCAGAACCAACACAAATGGCATATAGGGCCATACAATATCATCGACCTCGCATGACTATCACTTACATTAATAAATATAAGAGTTAGCCATAACTCACCTTATCCATCTTCATCTCAAGTCTGGACTACTCCGGTTTCGCTCTGTTTGTTGTGATCACCTGTACAAGGTATATAAAATACTAAGTAAGGCTACTATGTTGCAAGAGTAGGGAAAATCGTATCATACGATGTCAATATGAACTTGTGGTTTGGCAGAGGAATAGGTATTTAGTTTTCATATCTTCTTTGGCCTCCTAAGTCATTTTTTCTGTATTTTTATTTCTCCACAGCACCTTGACGGAGGAAACTTTATTAATTCTCAACTTTCGGACATGGCGATCTAGAATGGCTATAAGAGTCTCTTCATAAGACAAATCCTCGGTGATCTACACATCCTGCACGGGGGTAATGCGGGAGGGATCTCATATGCACTTGCACAACATCGATACATGGAATACCTCGTGGACTACTTCTAATGTTGAGGGTTGTTCAAGCTCATAAGATACTCGGCCTATCATGCGAATGATTTTATATGGCCGGACGTATCTGGGACTAAGCTTTTCTTTCCTTCCCAATCTAATAACACCTTTCATTGGTGAAACTTTTAATAATACTCAATCGCCAACTGTGAATACCAAGTCGTAATGCCGAACATTCGAATAAGATTTATGTCGACTCAGGGAAATCAATAAACACTCTTGGATTAGCTTTACCTTTTCAATTTCATGATGGACCAAATTAGGACCTAGTAATCCGGCTTCACCTACATCAAACCAGCTAATCATGAATCTATATTTCCATCCATACAAGGCCTCATACGAGGAGATCTTGATGCCAGAATGATAGCTGTTATTGTAAGCGAATTTTATTAGGGGAAAATGATCATCACATCTACCTTTGAAATGTAATACAAAAGCTCACAGCATGTCCTCGAACGTCTAGATTATGCGCTCGGCTTGACTATCAGTCTGTGGATGAAGGGTTGTGCTAAGGTTCACTTAGGTGCCTAAACCTTTGTGAAATGACCTCGAACACTATGCAATCAAACTATTTCCTTAATATATAGTTTGGCATAATTCTCAGCCAAATAACTAGTACGAATGGGTAGAAAATTAGCTAATTTCGTAAGCCAGTCAATGATAACCCAGATGGAATCAACCTTCTGATAATAATGAGGTAAATTTGTGATGAAATCCATATTAATCACTTCCCACTTCCAAGTTGGGATTTCAATATTCTGAATCAATCCCCCAGGCTTTTGATGCTCGATCTTAACTTGCTGACAATTCGGGCACTAAGCTACAAATGCTGCGGTATCCTTCTTCATGTAATTCCACCAGTAAACTTGTTTGAGATCATGATACATCTTTGTCAAGCTAGGATGAATGGAATAGATCTCGGCCATAATTTTCTCCCGGAGCCCTCCTAATCTCATTGGACCCACATAATTTTCATACCACTCATATTTCAATATCATCAGAACCATGAGTGTATGAATGCAAATGACAATACAAGGCAAGTAATCAGGATGTATGAGATGCAATAAAGTATAAGCTATGAATATCACAATATTTTAGAAGCTTAATAACAAGTAATTTCACATGCATCAATTTATCATATCGAAAGCAATGTGATGAGTAAACACAACAATATTAACAATGGCAACTAGTCCACATAATGGCGACAAGATCAACAACAGCAGTCGGAATCAGCTTAAGACTGATTTCCCAAATACCCATCATCACAATTCAACACCGGTACCCACTAGAGCGTTCATCAGAATCGCTTAGGTAGGACCCCTAAACACGCCCAATACCTCTTAACATTTATAACTAATACACACTTCTATCAATGTTTACAAAAGAGAAATCGTAGCCTACCTCAAAGATGAGTAGGAGCCACAAATCGTCAACCGTCAATGTAGACCATGCCCTTTCAGAGCGCCTCGTAGTACTCATAGTCTAACATATATAGATTCTACATTAAATATTAAGCTAATACACATACAAGGATTTAGTCCTTTAACAATCCAATATACATCCAAAACTGACCCCCGACCCACGATATCAAATTTGAACTTTATTACCCAAAAAGAATAATAACATACTAAATAGTCATATCCTAAGTTAATTTGAAAACTACACCCAATTGGACCATCAATTGCAAGATTTTGTAAAAGCCCCAATTTCAAAACCCTAGGTTTTCCCCCCAATTTAGAAAGGGTTTCTAATACCAAATTAATCATCAAAATATCATTATCTTTCATTAATCAACACTAGATTACAATATTATAATCACTTGGTTAATAATCAATCCTCAAATCAAGAATCTTACTCATTTTTCCCAAGTAGAATTTAAACTTGGATAGAGGATTTAAATGATAAACAATAATTAAAAAGGATGAAATTATACCTCCAATGAAGAATCAAAGTGCAATCCTCAAGAAATCCTCTCTTAACCGAGCTCGAATCCCAAGAGAATGTATTTTGGGGAATGAAATCGTTTTAGGGCATTTCATGATCTGAACAAAAATAGTGATTTTGCTTCAGCGGAATCAACTTCGCTAAGGCGGTCACTCTTCAGGAGAAAAAGAGTCGTTGAGGCGTAGTCACTTAAAACCCCAAAGGATCAATAGGGCAGTAATGACTCCACAGATGCACCATGGCCTCTGCGAGAAAAGCATTCGCAGAAGTGAAAAACTCAACAATGCACAGAACCCTCATCTACGAGCCGACCTCCGCATAGGTGGACAAGCAGAACCGGCGGCCAGACAACACCAAACTCAGCAACATGAAAACTAATCAATTCTCCAATAAATATCTGAAATGCTCCTGGGAACACCCGGATACAAACCAAACATGCTACTCCCAGGTTAATAGTGCTAAAAACTCGCTCGCACACACAGATTTCTTATACGACCAAGCTAAGACATACTTTTCTATAAAATTACTCAAAACATCCAAATATCACAATTATACAAATACAGTCATAACATACATCACAATGCCTCGGGAAGAAAACCAATGACTCGACTAAGCCATAAATGACCTTTCGAAACTACCGGAAGTGACAGAACCTGTAAATGAACCCATATACTAGAAAGTCAACTTTGGGTCAAACTTACCCATTTCTAAAATCTCTATTTTAGTTTTTTCTTCTAAAAATCACATAAAGATGATTTGAGATCCGTGTCACCCATTCCTGTACATTATAAACCCCACATAGAGTCTATAAAAAGGGTAATTGATTCAAATAAGAGTCTTATGCTAAAAATGACCATATGGGTTGTTACACGTTTAAAGGGCAATAAGCCCCTTCTCTACTTCCTTTCGCACAAGTATCAGCTAGGGTATAAAAACCCTAGCCTCCCTTACTCGCTCCTCTCTCTCATTATGTAATTCTTTCCGAATTTGGAAAAATCTCAGGCAGTGTTGCCTTATGCCATTCTTTGCTTGCTCATTTTAGGCAAGGCTCTAATTGAGCCTTGTGCCTTCTCCACCGAGGTACCACCGCACAAAGGCTATACCCCCTCCCCATCTGCTTTACTTTTTCTACGTTCTGGAAAAATTCTTAATGGATTTTGTCCATATCACCTGAACAACGACGATTCAAAAGTCTTTGACTTATGTATTTCAATTTTAAAATAGATTTGAAATCCTATTCAAAATCCCACATCATTTGGGATCTGATTTCTAGGATTTATAGGGTTCTATATAAGGAACCCTATCCCTCATCATAAACCAGTGTTCAACGAGCTCTCTAGCAAGTCTGAACTTGAGCACAAGAAACCCTAGATTCAAATTTGCAACCTGGCATTGCCTTTGCCAAATCCTAACATTTTTTTTCTTATTTTTCTAAGGTTTCATATAGTCTAATTATTTATTTCCCTTTTTTGTGTGGTTGAGTTCGTGAGATTTGGGAAATGAGCTCTTCAATACCGGATCTCGACAAGGTTGCACAAAAGAAAGGTAAATAAACCTCCTCTCAGATTTTTTTTTGTATTTTGTGTGTTTTTTGTTAATTATGTTGTAGCTAATCATCTATGTTGTTGTGTTTCTAAATATCTAAGTAGATTAGGTTTGTTAACCTATTTGGTTAACTATTAATACTAAGATATGTTGTGCTAAGTTCATAATATTTTGTTATGTGTATGCTTCTTTAATACTTGCTTAGTAGAGATTATGATGTAGATTAGTTATGTGTTTAGCATGACAGGATGCCTTTTTTAAATCATGATCTTTTGGTAGGTGAAACTTGAATGTGTGACTGTGGTTGCTTCCCTTTACATGTTTGAGATCATGCTAAGTAGTAATAGATTTTTAGTTTCTTTGTGGAGTTAGATAAGTGTTAATCAACCTGTTTACACACATTCTGTGACAAAATGAGTGGTATAAAATAGGTTTGACTTTAAATCTTTGCTAGCCTGTTTGTGAACCTGTAAATATGAGTTTGAGATAATCAATGTGATGGATGAGAGGAAACATTGTGTGCTTTGTGTGGTTTGGATATCTGTGGATTAGTTGTAGACTAAAAATGTTGAATTATGCTTGTTTTGTTGAGTCCCTATAACTAGTTCAGTAGGTATTAGTTGTTTATTATGTATTGTATGTTGGTTATTTGACTTGTAGTGTACTTGACAACCATTCCAATTACATTGTTCACTATTTTATGTACCATCAGACTTAATAAACAATGGCGACAAGCCCATATAATGCTGATAAGCCCAAATAACAACATTCAAAATTAGCTTAAGGCTGATTTCACAGGGAAACATATATAATTCATGGAATTGAGTAATATGGGTTTATGACTTGTGCTTAAACATGGCTTGTAAACATGATTCGTGAATATAAAATATCATGAATATTAGTATAGAGTATAACTTGTATGAAATTATGGAAAGCAAGTAGATTTTCATGAAAATAAGCATAATAGCTCATAACTTGCATTTAAGAACCCATAGAGTGAAAATAATGAGTGTTCATGGATTACGGATGGATTCCCAATAACCAAAATACAATATCAAGAGTACAATAATGAATTATTAATATGAACATGGTATGTCATGGTACATGTAACTTTAGGTCATCATATATTAGAGTAGAAACCCTAGGTTTATAGAAATTCATGTTTCATGGATTAAATGCTACGTGGGGAAGAATAATGATATACCCACATATGGATAGAAGCTCTATATACCTTAATTGTTCCTAATCTTGTATTAAAATCTGAACTTGATGAAGAAATCCCAAAGCCTAAACTTTAATCCCTTAAGTTGGGTTTTCTTGCAAACCCTGGTTAACAATCAATGATTCACTTGAAATTGCATGAAATAGGATTACCTTGATGTAGGAGAATGTTTGGAGGAGAGGAACTTTGTGCTAGGACTTGGAAGAATGAAGAATGACATAGAAAGACAGAAATTTTTGATATTGTTCAGCCGTCGGGGGTTTTACGGTCGTATTGTACGGTCCGTACATTTTTATGTGGGAAGTACGGTCCGTATAAACTGATCGTCATTGAAGTGGAACTTTTCGATTATTATCAAAACGTGAGGGATTACCTACGGTGATTTATATGGCCCAATTCTACAAAGTCACCGTATTTCATCAATTTTGACGGTGATTTATATGGCCCAATTCTACGGTCCGTACTCTATTCTATGGTCCGTATAATCCTGGGGGTAAAACATGGATTACCGAACTGAAATGGAGTTTTAACTTTACACTTCTCGTCTTTGTTTTCTAAACTTCTGAATCATGAACAAGGCTTAGTTTGAAGGTATGAGGTGTTACAACTAACATATAAAAGGCCTATTATAAAATATATTTGGAAATGAACTTGGTTGTCGTCCACCTCACCAAGGTAGGGGTGTGACAAACTTCATGCCCTCATAGAGAGAAATCAGAATATATTGAGAGAAAACTTTCTACTCTACCGTAAAGTTCTGATTTAAGAAGTGTCGCCCGAATACATTGAAGCAAGATTGAAGAAGCTGTGTTACAGAGTTTATAGTTACAGTTCTTGAGTTTAGATATTGTATTGGGTTTTTTATTGATTTATATATGTATTCGCTTTATTAGAAGTGTACAGATAGATACAAGTCATTGAAAATTCAACTTCAAGTTAGAGTTTAATGTTAAGAGTCTCACATTAGATATGGAATGGGAACATGGACTCCTTATATGGACTTGGACAATCCTCACCCTACAAGCTAGATTTTGGGGTTGAGTTAGGCCCAAGATCCATTCTTTACATGGTATCAGAGCCAGACTCATTCAAATTCTTTGTTCAATGATGTTGGGCCCCCAAATTATATTATCCATGCTACAGTTAACAAGGTCTAGGCGTGCGGGAGAGTGTTAAGAGTCCCACATCGGATATGGAATGGGAACATGGACTCCTTATATGGACTTGGACAATACTCACCCTACAAGCTAGCTTTTGGGGTTGAGTTAGGCCCAAGATCCATTCTTTACATTTAACTTGAAGGTTGCTCCATCGTCAGAGGTTGATTAGTAAGATAGGAATTAAAGTGTAGTTCCTAGAGAGTTTGTAACTTGAATTTGCAGATGCTTATTGTTGTAGTGGAGTTTTGGGATAAATCCTTCAGAAGTCTAGGTCGTGGTTTTTACTGCCTTTGTGATTCGGGTGGTTTCCACGTGAAAATCACTGGGTCCTTACTTTATTGTTATGTATTTTATTCCGTAAAGGGTTAGCTTATAATAAGTAGACTAATGTGTTCTATCCTTAGGCAAAAATTGGGTACTGCTTACGATAGATAGTAGGTCGTGCAAAACTTACAAATCCTAACATAACCTAAACTCCATAGAAGGAGAAACTACACTCATAAGAGTTTCATCAATCTCAAAAACTAAGGAATGAAAATAGGCTAAGGTAAGTTTTTATAGTTTTTCCTTTACATGCATAGCCACAATTATGTAACAACTAGCCATGTTTGGCATTTAACTACCAAATTATTGGGGCATAGAACGTCTTATCAAGATAAATCACGTTGACATAGACAGACATAGTTCTTCCCAAGGGTAAGATGATTCAAGGGGGCTAAAGTATAAGTTTAAGGAAGTATCAAATAAGGATTGTAAAATAGAAAGTGCATATGTGATGCAAGTAAGGAGGGGTGTAAGTGGGTAAGCAGGTTGGAGTTTGGTTGAACCCAGGTCGACACAAAATTGGATGCCAAAGTTGGGGTTCTCAGGTTCTCAGTTTCTGCCGAACAGTAGGGTATTGTAGGACTTGGACGGGTAGTTTAGGGAGGAGTTGGGTTAAGGCATTTTGTGGGGGTGTTCGAGACATGTTGAGGATTGTATTTATGGTCGGGGTTTGGTAGTTAGGTGGTGGAAAAGTGACGGAAACTGGATGGAATGGTGAGGTTATCGGTAAGGGGTGTTTTGTGGACTGTTTGGTGTTGTCGGGATTGGACGGGTATTTGTGGACTGTTTCGGTTGGTCACCCTTTATGTGGAGGTTAGGGACGTATTGTGGGATGTGGTGGTGGAAAGAATGAAGTCATTTGGTCAAGGAATGAATACGGGATGCTAGGTGCAAACCCGAGTACAAACCAAGCGATGGACAGTCGATATAACAAGGATAGAGACACAAGGGTTTTAATGCTCGAGTCGACACTAAGACGAGTTTGGCCAATTGGAAAAGGACTAGATCGAGGTTGCTAAGTACAAGATCGAGTACTAATCAAGTGAGGGTGGACGATAACCTTATGATAGACCCTTGGCTTGGGTTTTGTTGGATCACACAAGTTCCAACTTCCACTTGCACCAAGAGGGTTCCTTAAGCTTGGGCTTAGCTAGATCACACAAGTCCTAACCAAACTTACACCGAAGGGACCTTATCTTGGGTTTAACTAAGTCACACTAGTCCTAGCTTTAACTTACACTAAGGGTTTGGCTCACACAAGAACCGAAGGCCCATACAAAGACCAACTAAGATAAACAACACACAAGTTGAATAACTTAACAAATGAGTAAAACTCACTAATTTTCATAAATCAACTCTGAAATTTACAATGTCCTAATGGTCCTATTTATAGTGATTCATGGACCTTTCTAGAAGACACACTAAAGGACACAAACTACATTGAACTTCTCGGCCTAGTGAGAACAAATGGGAATGGGCTTGGGTTTTCTTGGTGGCCAAGGGTGTTCTCGGCCATTGTGGGAACAATGGTAAAGGTCTTGGATTTTCTTGGAGACAAGGATGAACTCAACCTCTTTCACACCCTTTTGTGAATCCCATGATGAAGAATGCATGAACTTGACTCTTCATGAATCTCATCTTCTTGGAATAAGTGGAAGCTTCCATTCTTTGTATTTACTTTGATGAATCATTCGGCCAACTCTTGATATTCCCATGGCCGATATTGATGCCTCCCATATGGCTAGATGCATGATTGTATTATCTTCTTGGAAGCCTCATCCTCTAGATCATTCTTGCCCTTGCCAACTTGTCACTCTCGGCCAAGTCATCCACTTGTCTTTGCCATCTTGTCCTCTCGGCCTAGTCATCCTTATTACATAGCTCATTAAATGTGTCTTAATGGAAGCTAGGAGTTATTTACACGTTACATCATGTCCTAAGAAGAAATGCAAGTTAAGCTAGGAATAAAAGATAAGCTAAAGAAACAAAATGCTCTTCGGCCAAGACTTACATACAAAGCCGAAAGTAAAGTTGTCTTCTTAGCCTTCACGTGATCTCTTTAATCCCACTCCATATTCCATGCATTTTTAGGCATCTAGTTGTAGGTTGACGGGCAATCATTGACACCCTTGATAAATCTCCTCTCGGCTCATGATGAAAGTTTAAGCCCACAGGCTTTCTTTCATCAATATGTCTAGATCGTATCCATCTTCTCCGACATGAAGTACTATCATATGTCCCTTCTTTTATATGAGTTCCAAAGAATGAAGCATCGCAGGTCTTCTACTTGTACGATGTTGTTCCCTCCATATGATGTTATTTGTATCGCATAAGTCCTCATAAGTGATTCAACTCTCATTCTTATAGAGCTCATATGTTCCAAGGGTCTTAGGTAAAGGATCATAGGAGCAAAAAGTCTGTATAGGCTTTCCTTGTCTCCTTTCAGCATGAGTTTGTCATGTATGTTCCCCTTCAGAGAAACTCTAAATAAACAATTTATCGTAAATACTCCACTCGTGGTATCAAATAGTTTCACATGTTAATTTCTTGTTATTTTTCTGTTGGTTGAGATTGGTATCATGTCTTAGTTTTTATTCTATTCTGAGAAGTGTTTTTTGACAAGAATAACATCCATAAACTTATTAAGATATTAATGACCTTACATTACTCTAAGAAAACTCTTAATGTCATCAAATGGTAAATCCAAGTATCATGTATATGTAAACAGTATCACCATTTACCACCGAGCTATAATCGATTGAGTACATCACCTATTATGCGATATATTTATAGTGTCACTATTTACCACAGAGCTATAATTGATTGGGTACGACACCTATTGTGCGCTATATGTACAATATCACTATCTACAACCGAGCTATAATCGGTTGGGTACTTCACCTATTATGTGTTATATGTATATTATTATACCTCTGATCAGATGAGTACATTATCATGCAGACGAGACCCCACAGTGGCTCAATATGTTATTATATATACGAGACCCTATGTGGCTCGGTATGTTATGTATTATGCGACCTATGTGGCCTACTCGATTTATGATAAGTAAATGAATGGATTTAATATAAAGTATTTCCAAAACGTAATGAAAATATATGATCCAAAGTCTTGTAGTAAACGATCCTAGAATACCGCTCCACATAGTGACCCAAAACTATCATCATGAAGACTTAGAAGAATGTTTAGAAATATTTAATATGAGTTCACATAGGACGGTTCAGAGCCTTCTGATGTATTTGGTTGGTTTCATTTCATTTGTCTCTTATATGAGCTTCAGTGTTTGTATATGGTTTTATGTCTGCCTTACGCACTCAGTACAATCTTTTTACACTGACGTCCCTTTTGTCGGGGGCACTGTATTTGTTATATTTTACATTGCAGGTCCATTTATACAGGTTGGTAGACATTTCTTGTTAGATAGCTCAAATAATCAGTGGAAGGGTTGTAAGTTCCAATTCTACCTGGAGCTGAGTCATGTCTAGTGATTTCATTGATCTCAGAAGTTATGGAAAGCCCGGGGCCCTGTCCCGACACTTGTGTCAGTTGTTCTGTAATAAGTATTCATAGAGGCTTCATAGATGGTATTGGTGGGTTCATTTGTAATCAGTTGTTAGTCAGTTACATATCCATAGGCCAGCGACCACGTTTGTATACAGAGTTTTCTTGCCTTTCCATTTATCGTTTGAGTTACGTCATGTAATCTGTTACAGGTTCATAGTAATTGCATATAGAGCATGGTCCGTCCCATACAGATTGGGGAGTGACAAGACCTTACAGTCTAATACCGATATCAACTCAAATAACTTGCATGTACAACATGCGGTACAAGAAATAACATTATTAAATAGATATCATACAAAACCATTCAATTCAATGCATTGAACGATGCCAAATACCCCTAGCATGATTCACTCGATGCAACTCTAGGATGTCATCCTTAGTTTGTAGAAACATAATTTTAAATCATCTCAAGTCTCAACAGTGGCATGTCATATTCACAAGAGAGTATAACATACCATAAGTAGCTCAAATAGCATAAATGACCTAACACACGCTCAAAACATACTTTGTAGTTTGAAAACAGTTATGCAAGTTTCAAGTCATGCTTTTGAAAAAGCAAGCAATCTTGATGTTAAAGCCTCACTCACCTTGAAGCCGGTGAGATCCCTCAACCTAGCACTTTCCAATTCTCTTACCCAACGGCTTCTAATGGCCTTAATGTATGCAAAATATCACACATTACATCAAATTAGGCTATGTGGTCCATTTCTATGATTTTAGAAAAAATTAAAATCAATCCTATTAAACCCTAAAATGGATTACCCACAAGTTTGTGAATCTAAATCTACGATTAGTTCCTCGTTTCGAGTCTAATTTCATGGTTGAATTCCCAAATTACCATTTTAAGAAACTAGGCCAAAATTACCCAAAGTTAATATTTAAATCTCATGAATCTATGGTAAAAATTCCTTCAAAATCGAGCATAGTCATCATAGGGCGTTAAAGAATTGACGCCTTAATGATTCAAGTTGAAATCAACACTTCTGATCAACCCCCATGAGCTCGTTGTTGCTACAATAGGTAAAATCCTCTATTTGATTTTATCATTGTTCAATATTATATTAGACATATCACTTCATTGCGATCACAGTAAGTCCCTTGTGATCGAGGAGGTCAAATCTGTTAGACCTTCGCGGTCACAACTAATCTACTGCAATCCCATGGAGTATTTTACATGTTGGTCAACTCTCTGCTTACTTCTTCACTTCGCAATTGTGTTCAAGGAGTCGTGAGCGTCACGTCTGGTTTTGCAATCACCATACACCAGGCACCAGTAGAGCATTTGCAACATTATTTTGGTTCTAAATGTGCCGAAACACCCCCAAACCCTCAGTTTCAACCCAACCATACCCACAAGTCTTGAATGGATAAAAACTTATCCAAAGCTTCAAAACGCAATTCAAATCATAAATGATCAAAATATAGACTCGGACTGTTACAGTTTAAGACCATTGCCTTGGAAAGTCATTTGAGGGATAAACCCTTAGGAGTCATTTGGTATATGGGATAAGGATAATAATCATGAGATGGAACTTGGAATCAACTTTATCCCGTGTTTGGTTTGAAGACTAAAAATAATTGGATTAGCATATCCCATATAAAAGGTCGTATAGCTAATCCGATGGGATATCCCATCATTGTACCAAATGACCCCTTAGTGTTCAGAAACAAAGTTGGTACTGGTGAAATTGATGCCATTAGACATGGTTGATTGTTTGAAATCAAACTCTTGTACCCATACCATACACGGAGGAGGAGCAATCCTAGTATCTTTCTCTTATCAATACTACTTCTCTAGTTAAATGCATACAAGTGTGTGTTTAAATTCCCTAGTTAAGTTTTAACTTATCTTTAGCTTAAATCCTTCGAAGTAACTGCAAAACCAACTTCTGTCTCGAAGATTACTTAAAGAATAATGAATACTCACACAATTGACTCTCACACGCACTTCACTCGTCGAGGGATCTACCCCAACCTTTGTTGGTTTATTAGTGCGTATGACTGTACTATTCAGTTCGAGGTGTAGGATTGGATATCATCACGCTACGCATTAAGTCACAATTTTGAGCCATGCCATTGAGAAAAGAGTATTATTTAAGTGAATAAAGATATACAGACAGCCTCATTATTCATGTGAATAAAGATCGAGCGCCGATCCCATTATCCATTAAATTTCGGACCGTACGCCACTATCCCATGGGAATCATGTGTGATGTAGAATTGGAAAAAACTAGAATGATCTGAAACAGTATGGCAAGGGAATAAAGCAAGTGAATCCTCCATTGCAATTTCACGAAGGTCAAGTGACTACGTGCATACGTTCTACTTCTATTAGCATCAAACCTTGCGATAGATAATGCACAAACCCCCATCGACAATCACATTATACCAATAGATTCCTATAGCTATATCTAACACGTGAACACACTCATCTACAAACTCTCCTATCAGAAAATACTGATGAACTTTTGCATTTCTAATAGCAAAAGTAACATCTCCAGTTGTTACTGCACATTTGTGATAAGAATTACAGCATGTATTTAGCAACAAAAAAAACAGTAATCACTTCATAGAATGCATTTCACCCATGGGGGAAAAAAGAGAACAAAACTTCAGTCGCACTCACGATTTCATTTTTGTTGAATATACTCTTTCTGTTGATTCTTTTTCTTTGGCTGTCCCTTCTCCTGTTCTCCGCTGACATGTGCCTTTTCTTGAATATATTCTTGCTGTTGTTATATGTACAAGGGATACAACACTTGCTGATATCACTGTGCTTATCTGGTCCGGAACTCATTTCTGAATCTAGTTAGGTTGTTGGAGAACTTATCTCTGTTCTTCTGATCCAAGCTTCGAGTTATATCAGCCATAAGTTTGTCAAAGCACAGTGAAAGACGCTGTTGTTGGCCTGCTGGCTGCAAATAAAATGGATGAAGAGGAGCTGTCAGCACAAGTAAATAGCTCATTAGTCCAGGAAGGATTGCTCATATGATTTGCATTTATACTACCAATCCACCTCTTTCGCCTTGTAGCAGGAAAAAGATTGTTTGATAATAAACAATGATGCCAAATCTCATACCTGTGAAGACAAAATCTGAGCTCTTAAGTTTGAGAACATCTGCAAGATGCAAGTCATAATCGTATCAGGTATAGTATTAACTAATAACCAACCATTCCTCTCCACTATAAGCACATTTAAGAATCTAAATTATTCTTGCTTTTTTCATAATGTTAATGCATTCATTAAATCGTTTATTCCTACATACAGAATTAAAAATAAAGAAATCTGTGGTGCGGGTTTCGAAATGGTTAGCTCCCTCTAAATACTTTTTAGATCAAAAGTTGAATAATTCAGAGGTACTGGGATGATTTTTTTTAACAAAAAATGTGAGAAATTATGGGACAAAATGAGTACTCCCTCAGTCCCGATTTATGTGGCACCATTTGACCGGGCACGGAGTTTAAGAAATAAAAGAAGACTTTGTTATGTTTACAAAATTTCCCTTATTTTAGTGACTACTTTTGTTGATTTTTCTTCACAATAAGTACAACTTTAAAATTAAGTAGACCCAACAAGGGTAAAATAGAGATGGTGGCATTAAAGAGTTGCCAATGAAGGAAAAGTGACATTTATTTTGAGACGAACTAAAATGTAAATGGTACCATATAAATTGGGACGGAGGGAGTATTGAATTATTGTGTATCTACATTATTACATCGAGTCTTATTTATAAACGCTACATCTCAATCCCAATCCTTTTTCAAGTAGAACACTATATACAAATCCTATTCCTATTAACACTCCTTCAAACTGGTGCATACAAGTTATATGTACCGAGCTTGTTAAAAATGTAACTAAGACGAGGACCAGTGAGAGACTTAATGAAAATATCTGCAAGTTGATCACTCGACTTCATAAATGTTAAAACAATATCTCCAGAGAGTATCTTTTCTCTGCCAAAGTGACAGTCAATCTCAATGTGCTTTGTCCTCTCATGAAATACCGGATTTGATGCGATATGAAGGGCCGCTTTGTTATCACACAAGTTTCATCTGACGGATTTCTCCAAATATTAGCTTTGTGAGCAACCGCTTAATCCAAACTAGCTCACAAGTTGCTACATTCATTACTCGATATTCTGATTCTGCATTATTCTTACTCTTCCAAGACACCAAATTACCTCCTATTAAAACACAATATCTGAATGTAGAACGTCTATCAGAAGGTGATCCTGCCCAATCAATGTCTGTATATCCAACGATCTGCTCATGGTTGCGATCCTCGAAGAGTAGTCCTTTGCCTAGAGCTGACTTTATATATCGCAGAATAGGATATGGGACAACTGCATCCCAATGATTATCAAGGAGAATCCAAAAACTGACTTACAACATTCATAGGAAAAGAAATGTCAGGTCTAATCACTGTGAGATAATTCAACTTACCAACCAACTGTCTATATCTTCCAGGATCACTAAGTGACTCCCCCTGTCCTGGCAAGAGTTTAGCATTCGGATCCATAGGAGTGTCAATGAGTCTACATCCCATCAATCCTATCTCCTAAAGAATGTCTAAGACATACTTGCGTTGCGATATAACAATACCTGATCTAGATTGAGCAACTTCAATACCTAAGAAACACTTCAGTATGCCGATATCTTTAGTCTGGAAATGTTGGAAGAGATGTTGCTTTAAATTAATGATACCATCTTGATCATTGTCGGTAATAACGATATTGTCGACATATATCACCATATAAATACACAGATTTAGAGTAGAATGACGATAACACACAGTGTCCGGCTTCACTAGGAGTCATGTCGAACTCATGAATTACTGTATTGAATTACCCAAACCAGGCTTAAGGAGATTGTTTCAGACCAAAAAGTGACAGACGCAATTGACACACCAGGTTAGACTCCCTTGAGAAACAAAATCAGGTGGTTGCTCCCGATAAACTCTCTTCAAGGTCACCATAGAGAAAAACATTCTTAATGTCTAACTGATAAAGAGGCCAATGGCAACCGCAGCTATAGATAGCAAAAGACGGACAAATGCTATTTTAACCACGGGAGAGAAAGTATTACTGTAATCAAGCCTAAATATCTGAGTATGCCACTTTGCAATAAGATGAGCCTTAAGCCGATCAACTTGGAGCAACTTTGACTGTATAAACCCAACGATAATCAACAGTAGATTTACCTAAAAGAAGTAGAACAAGCTCGCAAATACCACTCACATGTAAATCAGACATCTCGTCAATCATAGTTTGTCGCTATCTTGGATGAGAAAGTGATTCACCTGTAGACTTAGGGACGTAGACAGAGGACAAAGATGATACAAAGGCACAACAGGGGTGATGACAGTTGATGATAACTTAAAAGGGTATAATGGGGGTCAGCATTATGAGTGGACCGTATACCTTTGCAAAGTGCAATCAGTTGATTAGGAGACAAGTCCGCAATAAGGGCAAGGTCTGGTGTGGGACATGAATCATCTGGGTCTAATTCTGGACGTGGACGACAATATTAAGTCATGAGTGATGGCATTGTGGGTAAAGACCTAAAATTAGGGTAGAGACCTAGAATTAACTATAAATTCTTCAAAAATTGATATGGGTAAGACTGGTGGTGTTGCGCATGAAGATGTAGAAGTAACAGTAGTTTTCTCCAAAGTCGGTATAGGTAAGACCTCAAATACGTCCAAATGAACAGAAGATGTAAAGTAAGACCGAGACTCAGAATGTGACATCAACTGACATAAGGTACCTACGAAGATCAGATGAGTAGCAACGATACCCCTTTTGAACCCAAGAATAACTAAGAAAGACACATTTGAGAGCACGAGCGGCTAATTTATCTTTCCCAGGGATTATGTTTGAACAAAACTTGTGCTCCCAAAGACACGAGGGGAAGAGAGTTTAGAAGTGACTAAGGCAGCACTTCTGAATAAGAAATTCGATCCTGAATGGAAGATGAGGGCATCCGATTAATTAAACAGCAAGATGTGAGAACTGCATCACCCCAAAAGCGCAGTAGAATATGAGACTAAATGAGAAGAGTGGAGCAGTCTCAATCA
Source organism: Anisodus tanguticus (assembly GCA_034509755.1). Taxonomy (NCBI): domain Eukaryota; kingdom Viridiplantae; phylum Streptophyta; class Magnoliopsida; order Solanales; family Solanaceae; genus Anisodus; species Anisodus tanguticus. The sequence goes on from CM067561.1 coordinate 12,942,835, forward strand.
AGTGCCTATTCCTCCTCTCTCTGCTACCCCTTTCTATTGAGTGTACGGACAAGATATCTGATGAATAATTCCTTGGTGAGTCATAAACTGTTGAAACTGGGAGGACATATATTCCAAGGAATTATCACTACGAAAGTATGAATACAGACGCCAAATTAATTTTATATTTCAGCACAAAAACTCTTAAATATAGAAAACAACTCAGAGCGATCTTTTATTAAGAAAATCCAAGTGCATCTTCAATAATCATCAATGAAACCAACAATATATCGAAGTCCCAAGGTTGAACTGACTCTACTAAGACACCAAAAATTAGAATGGACTAAGGAAAAAATATATTATGCAAGACTCTCAGTACTACGTGGAAAGGTAGTGAGAGTGTGTTTTTCAAGTTGACACGGCTCACAATCTAACGTAGACAGGCTAGACAAATTAGGCACCATATTTTGTATCTTCAACAAACTCGGATGTCCCAACCGTTTGTGAATTACGTCTGGAGGATCTGTAATTAGACATGTTATGGAGGAGTTAGGAGAGCTAAGATAGTAGAGACCTTGTGATTCATATCATACACCAATCATGTGTCCTGTACTGCGGTCTTGCATAACAAAAGCATCATCAAGAAATATTATGGCAAAATTTAGGGCATGAGTAAAATGACGGATTGATGCAAGATTAAAAGGACAACCACAGATATAAAGATTAGAATTTAGAGTGACAACGGATAAGTGATTGGCTTATCCAACTCATTTTGCACTTACTTGGATCCCATTGACTAAAGTAACCGCCGGATGAGACTGTGAATAAATAATATTTGACAAAAGTGATTTATCACCACAGATATGATCAGAAGCGACGGAGTCCACAACCTATGATCCAGGTGTATTAGACTGTGCGACTGAGGCTACTTGTGGAGATGTCAGCTTACTTGATTGATACTGATGGTACTCCTTATATTCCTCTTCAGATAAATAAAGTCGCTGATTACCTATAATGTCAGTCTGAGCAATATGAGCATTTTTTAGTGGCCAACCATACAAAGAATCACATACTTTATAGTGTATCCAAGCCTATTACAATAACCACACTTAGGTCGAGATCTTCTAAAACGACCTCATTCTCATCGATTCTTCATAGATAGCGATGTTTGAATTTTCTGATCTCCTCATTAAGGGTTCTGAATTAATCATAGGACTTGAATTTTCAACTCTTGTATTGTTGACAAAAATATCAACCCTAGTAAACATGTTGGCAAAGGTGAACTTGAAAATGTCAAGCACAATTTAAGAAAAACCACTTTGAAGCACGGGCAACACCTTCAGATAGGTGAGAAACAGAAGGAAGTCCACTCCTAATTTGGCTCAAGCAAACCAATGTCTATTTCGCTGGAAAAAGTGACTGAAAGTCGCCGGATATTGGTGATGTTCGAAACCTTGTGGAGTTTGAAGATCTGGGTGCGAACTGTCTGGAAAACACTGTCACGCCACAAAACAACATTGTTCACATCGGAAAATACTGTTCAGGTTAATGAAAAAATACAAAAAGTATATGGGTAAAGTCGGCAGAAGCAGGCGACCACCGTAGAATAATAAACAAACTTGAAATACACCAGGAAAAGGTCTCACGCACCGGCGCATGACTGGATCTCGTCGGAAAAATCTGGAACCTCTGACACGTGTTGGTGCGTGAGACGAGATCTGCCGGAGGGGATGACCGGGGTTTGGTCGCAATACTATAGTGGACCTCGTGGTGGTGTCGGATTTTGCACAATACTGTTAGATCTGAAGATTGACGCAAACAAGCCACTTAGATCACCGGAAAGTTGCACGTTGACTGAATTCTTTCTTCCCGAATGTCGCTGGAATGACTATACCACGAATGCTCTGATACTATGTGAGAAATAATGGGCGAAAAATATTATTGAATTATTATGTATCTACATTATTACATTGAACCCTATTTGTGTCTACTACAACCCAATCCTTTTCCAAGTAGGATACAAATCATATTCCTATTCCTATTCAAACAAAGAATATTAGTCATAAGGGAACTCCATGACAACCTTTTAGAAAGAAGCAATGGACTATGCAAAGGGACAACATCAAGCACTATGGATACATCTATTTCTCATATTTAATTGGTGCAGTAGCTTTTGAAACTAAGAACACATCTCAACCGTGAACACGGGATTAAATCTGTTGATTCAATTAACATTCATTAAGCTCTGCTTTCTTTTGTTACTACTATAATTTAATGATATTCAGAATGTGGAACTGGTGTGACAACTTGCCCACAGAACCAAATACTGCATTTTTCTTGAAAACTCAGTGTGTGTCATAGTTGTGTTTTTGCATCTTGTAGTTTTTGAAATAATTAGTAGAAAGGAATCTAAAATGCTACAAAAATCAGTATCACCTCTTCGCTGATGAGTATCATACTCAGCATCGGTCGACTTAGGCTCCACTGGTTGCCACAATCTTCAAATAGAACAATCTCAAAGAGAGTCTTCAATATCTATCAGGGAAAATGATCACGTTGGCATAACAAATGAATCAGTCCAATATCACAATACATTGTTTTTCTTTTGAAAAGGTAAAGTAAATCTCATTAAAATCGGTACCAAGAAGGTACTATGAAGGGTACAAGGGAATTACAAATTTTCACAATGCCCATGCTATCTAAACAATCTACAAAATGTAACATGCTATCTAACATATAGATGACCCTTACACCAAAAGTTTAGATTTTGTAAATTAAACATCTATACTTTACAAAAGAAATGTGATCTCTTTCCCTCAAAACGTCTCTTGGTTCTCTCAAGCCAATTAGTCCAAGAAGTTTGCACTTTCATATATGTTTAGAAGTTTTTGATTTTCATATGTTTAAAATACATTGGTTAATGCAGTTCTCTCTCTAGTGCACATTAGCTATTTTGTGAAAATACTTTGGGCTTTTATCACCTTGCTTGATCCATAAACAACTTGATTCTCGCCTCCGAGATGTTTCTTCAGCTCTTAGAATCTCTTCCAGCTCTTTAGAAAGGCTGGACTTCAAAGAACATCCCATTCTTAGCTCCTCCTACTGAATTTGACTTTATCCAGCATTGCAAGTTATTCCCAAGACAGCTTTCTGTAATTTCTGCAGCATATCAAAGATTTCCTGTTCCATTTTCTGATGTCCAGCTTCAACAACTTCAACTTTTTGGCTAGACACTTGAGATTGGGAGGAAGAACTTGCACGTTCAGAAGATAAAAGTAGCGGAAATGAGAATGCTGACATATATGTGTGGACAAACGAGGAAAGATAGGATTAGATACGATGATACTCGGGACAAGGTAGGAGTGGCATCTACGGTAGACAAGATGACAAAAGTGAGGCTGAGATGGGTCGGGCAGGTGAAGAGGAGATGCACGGATGCCTAGTAAGGAGGTTTGAGAGGTTGACTATAGTGGGTATGAGGAAAGGTAGAGGTAGGCCGAAGAAATATTGGAGAGAGGTGATTAGACATGACATGGTGTACCTTCAGCTTACCGAGGACATGGCATAGATAGGAGGATTTAGATGTCGAGGATTAGGGTATAGTAGGCAGTCGAGCGTTGTCTAATTTTCTTACCAGTATTATTAATTTTACACCCCTACTAAATTATTCTTTGATTTTAATATTACCTATTGTTTCTTTTGGTTTAGTTAGCATATTATTTGTTGTTGATACTGTTCATTCTGCATTTTTTTTATTTCATTTTCTTTCAAAATAGCTTCTTTACTACTGTATTTCCCTTTCGAAGCATACTTTGATATGCTTTACTTGAGTCGAGGCTCTTTCGAAAACAACCTGTCTACCTTCACAATGTAGGAGTATGTTGTCGTACGTATCTATAAGATGAAAGTTGCAGAAATGAGGATGCTGCGATGGATGTGTGGGGATACTTAGAGTGATAGGATTTGAAATGAAGATATCCGGGACAAGGTGGGAGTGGCTCCGATTTGCGGTAAGTGAGACTGAGATAGTTCTGACATGTGCAATGCATGGATGCCCCAGTGCAGAGGTGAGAGGTTTTCTATGAATGGTTTCAGAAGAGACAGAGGTAGGCCAAAAAAGTATTGGACTAGGTGATTAGACAGGACATAGCGCAGTCCAGCTTACCAAGGACATGACTTTAGATATGAGGTTATGCAGGACACGAATTAGAATAGAAGATCAGTAAATAGTTGAGTGTTGTCATACTTATCCTTTCATTTCTGTTACCATTTATTATTTCTTGTACTTCGATTATTGTATTATTTTGTGGTAGTTACGACTCCTTTTCATAGTTAGCTTTATCCTGCTTCCTATAGTATTTTGCAATGGCTTTTCTATTGTATTATTTTGTGTTTTGAATTGCTTGTTCTTGAATCGAGGGTCTACCCGAAACCTCTCTCCCTCCCAAGGTAGGGGTAAGGTCTACGTACACTTTACCCTCCCCAAACCCCACTTTGTGGGATTTCACTTGGTATGGTGTTGTTGTACTTATCATTGGGAGGAAGAGTGATTTTGACCAACTTTGTCCTAGATTCTTTACCTACTTATATGATGACCTTATTTCTTTTACCAACAAAAGTTGAAAAGAGATTTAGACTCCTTGAGAAGACATTTTATTTGGCAAGATAATGGGGAGAAGAAATGCTTTTGTTTGGTGAAATGGAGTTCTCTTAATCTTAGTAAGAGAGATGGGGTTGTAGGTATATAAAATTTAAGATGGCCTAACAAAAGTCTACTGATGAAATGGCTGTGGAGATTTAGTTTGGACGAGCAAGTTCCACGAGGAAGAGTTATCTGTGTAATATATGGGCAAAAGGAACAGTGATGTTCCAGAAATGTAACCACTCGTTATGGATAGTGTATGGAGAACAATCAGATCATGTTGGCCTTCTTTTTCTGCCAACACCAGAATCAACGTTGGAAATGGAGTGAGAATGTTTTGGAAAGACAATTGAATAAGGCATGGTCCATTAAAAAACACTTTGCTTGAATTGGTTTGTTTAAGCCAACAACCTACTACTAAATTCATGAAGTTCGAGATATTCAGGGATAGAATTTGAATTTTACGAGACTTTTTCATGATTGGGAGGTCACCTAGAGTTGCTGAATTTTCAGTTATCTGAAACAGTTTGTTAGAATAGGAATAGGATGTGGAAAAAGAGTGGGATGTACTATCTATAAATGGCTCAAACAATTCGATAATAATATTTTCTCCCATAATTTCTCACATGGTATCAGAGCAATTGTGAGAAAAAAATCGATGTGCATCATTCCAGCGACATTGTGGAGGAAATCAGTTGTCACCGTGCAATTTCTGGTGACCTAAGCGGATGTCCAAGCAAATAATCCTTTCTGCCAGTGTTTTTCAAAAATCAACACCACCACTAGGTCCGGAATTTCCTAACGAGCAAACCCCAATGAGCTTTATCAGAAACTGGTCAACCACGTGCCGTAGAAACCGTTGTTCCAACGAGCGCATCACAACCACGCGTCAGCACTTGAGGTACCTTCCGACGACTTTCGGTAAATTTCTTTTTCCCGTGAGATCACCCTGAATTCCGATCCTACCCATATAATCTTGTTCTAATTTTGACCACCTTCCGGTGGCCAGATCTAATTTTTCCAGCGACAGAAGCTGTCTTTTTCAGATTCCAGCTATGATTGTTTTTTTCCAGATTCAGGCGACATATTTTCCACATTTAGCTACAAATTTTTGATTTCACGAGATGTCTTTTGGATCTGATATTTTTGGCTCTAAAAATACTAGAATTAGAACCTCAATCCCTATGCTTCTGAACGACTAATAGGAAGTTCAAACTATTTATCTTGGACTTTCTCGGTTGAATTGTGGTGCAAGGGTCAAGGTGTTCAAATCACTTAACGCAAAAGACTATTGTGGTTAATGAAAAAGCAGAGGCTAGTGAGATAGAAAAGGCTAAAGCACGGTGGGAGAAGGTTGACGCACAATTATGTAGTCTCATATGGCGATCTATTGATCCCAAGTTGATGCCCTTGTTTCATTGCTTCCAGACATGTTCTTTAGTTTGGAAAAAGGCCCGCGCTTTATATACTAGTGACATATCTTGATTTTATGATGTGATATCTCGGATGACCATCTTAATGAAACAGGAATAACATGTCAACTTACTTGGGACAGGTACAAGTAGTCATTGAGGAATTTGAGCAGTTGATACCAGTCACTACGAACGTTGAAAAATAAGAGCAAAGACAGATGTTGTCTCTAGTTCATACACTTACTGGACTTCCTACTGACCTTGATTCAGTGCGTGATCGAATTTTGGCTAGTCCTACGGTTCCTACAATTGATGAACTATTTTCTCGCTTGCTTCGTCTTGCTACGCCTCCTAATAACACTGTAGTTATTGTCGACGAGGAGGAGATCGTTTTGGAAAATCTTGAACTAAGTGTAGTTATTGTCATAAGTTTGGACACATTCGCGACATATGTCATGCTCTCATGGTCCACTACCCAATGATGTTCAGTGTAGTTATTGTCATATGTTTGGACACACTCGTGACGTATGTCGTGCTCTGCATGGTCAACCACCCGATAATGCTCATGTTGCATAGACTGACACTATAGGAAATCTGAGGCTTTTATCTGATGAGGAATATAATGAGTACCTTCAATATCGAAAAAGTAAGAAGACATCTCCAGAAGTAGCCACAGATTCTCAGCCTAATACTTCTGTTGCTGGTAATTCCTTCGCTTGTATTTCACAGTCTATTATCCCTCTATCGTGGGTCGTTGACTCAGGCGCTTCTGATCATATTTCTAGTAACAAATCACTTTTGTCAAATATTATTTATTTGCAGTCTCTTCCTCCGGTTACTTTAGCCAATGGGATCCAAACATAACCAAAAGGACTTAGACAATCTAATCCCATATCTTCTGTCACTCTAAATTTTGTTCTTTATGTCCCTGGTTGTCCTTTTAATCTCACATCTGTCAGTCGTTTGACACGTGTCCTAAATTGTGCCATAATATTTCTTGATGATTCTTTTGTTATTCAGGATCGTAGTACAGGACAAGTGATTGGCGCAAAATATGAATCACAAGACCTCTACTATCTTACCTCTCCTATTTCCTCCAAAACATGCTCCATTACAGATCCTCCAGAATTAATCCATAAACGATTGGGACATTCGAGTTTGTTTAAGCTACAAAAGATGGTGCCTAGTTTGTCTAGTCTGTCCAAATTAGATTTTGAGTCGTGTCAACTTGGGAAACACACTCGCACTACCTTTCCATGTAGTGCTGAGAATAGTGTAAAGTCTATTTTTTCATTAGTTCATTCTGATATTAGGAGTCCTAGTAGAGTCAGTTCACTCTTAGGATTTTGTTATTTTGTTAGTTTCATTGACGATTTTTCCAGATGTACTTGGCTACTCTTAATGAAAAATCGTTCTGAGTTATTATCTATATTCAAGAGTTTTTGTGCTGAAATAAGAAATCTATTTGGTGTTTCGATTCGTACTTTTCGTAGTGATAATGCCTTAGAATACAAATCCTCCCAGTTTCAGCAGTTTAGGACTAACTAAGAAATTGTTCATCAAACATCTTGTCCCTACACCCCTCGGCAGAATCTGATAGCAGAAAGGAAGAATAGGCATCTCATTGAGACTGCTCGCACTCTTCTCATTGAATCCCATGTTCCACTATGTTTTTGGGGAGATTCAGTCCTCACATCTTGCCATTTAATTAATTGAATGCCATCATCTTCTATTCAGAATCAGATTCCATATTCCATAGTATATCCTCAGTCATCTCTATACTCCCTTCCACCTCGTGTTTTTAGGAGCACATGTTTTGTGCATAACGTAGCTTCAGGGATAGATAAATTAGCTCCTCGCTCTCTTAAATGTGTTTTTCTTGGTTATTATCGGGTTCAAAAGGGGTATCATTGCTTCTCACCTGATCTCCGTCGATATCTTATATCTGCCGATGCCACATTTTTTGAGTCTCAATCTTACTTTAGGTCTCCTTCTGATCATCCTGATATCTTTGAGGTCTTACCTATACCTTAGGTTTTACCTACACCAACCTTTGACGAATCTATAGTTACTTCTACATCTCCAATCACAGTGCCACCACTTCTAACTTATCATCATCGACCGCGTCCACCATCAGACCTAACATCAAGTACGATGATTCATGTCATGCGTCAGACACTGCACCTAATGTGGACTTGACTTCCCCTGATCAGCCAATTGCACTTCGAAAAGGTAAACGGTCCACTCATAATACTAACCCACATTATACCCTTTTAAGTTATCATCGTCTATTCATCATCCCATTAAGGCTCGCCTCGTTGCGAAGGGGTATACACATATATTTGGGCTTGATTATAGTGATACTTTCTCCCTCGTGGCTAAAATAGCATTTGTCCGTCTTTTTCTATCCATGGTTGTTGTCCGCCATTGGCCTATTTATCAGTTGGATATTAAGAATGATTTTCTCCATGTTGATCTTGAGGAAGAAATTTATATGGAGCAACCACCTAGTTTTGTTGCTCAAGGGGAGTCTAACATGGTGTGTCGATTATGTCGGTCACTTTATGGTCTGAAACAGTCCCGTAGAGCCTGGTTTGGTAAATTCAGCACAGTAATTCAGGAGTTTGGCATGACTCATAGTGGATTAGACCATTATGTGTTTTATCGACAATCTGATCCAGATTTGAGTAATTATTTGGTGGTTTATGTTGACGATATTATTATAACTGGCAATGATCAAGATGGTATCACTAATTTAAAGCAACATCTCTTTCAGCATTTCCAGACTAAAGATCTCGGCATACTAAAGTATTTTCTTGGTATTGAGGTTGCACAATCCATGTTAGGTATTGTTATTTCACAACGCAAGTATGCCTATATTTTTTAGGAGACATGAATGATGGGATGTAAACCCATTGACACTCTTATGGATTTGAATGCTAAAGTCCTACCAGGACAAAGGGAGCCACTTAGTGATCCTGGCAAATATAGGCGGCTGGTTGGTAAGTTGAATTATCTCACTATGACTAGACCTAACATTTCGCTTCACGTGAGTGTTGCAAGTCAGTTTATGGAATCTCCCTGTGATAGTCATTGGGATATAGTTGTCCGCATTCTGCGATATATTACGTCATCTGGACTGCTTTTCGAAGATCGAGGTCGTGAGCAGATCGTTGGATATACAGAAACTGATTATGCAGGATTAACCTCTGATAGACGTTCTACATCTGGATAGTGTGTTAATAAGAGGTAATTTGGTGTCCTGAAAAAGTAAGAAACAGAATGCCGTTGCTCGATCTAGTGCTGAATCAGAATATCGAGCAATGGTTGTAGCAACTTATAAGCTACTTTGAATTAAGCAGTTGCTCAGAGAACTAGAATTTGGAAAATCAGTCAAATGGAACTTGTGTGTGATAACAAAGCGGCCCTTCATATCGCATCAAATTCGGTATTTCAGGGAGGAATAAGCACATTGAGATTGACTATCACTTTGTCATGGAAAAGATACTCTCCGGAGATATTGTTACTAAATTTGTTGAAGTCGAGTGATCAACTTGCGGATATTTTTACCAAGTCACTCAGTGGTCCTCGTATTAGATACATCTGTAACAAGCTCGGTACATATGACTTGTATGCACCAGCTTGAGGGGGAGTGTTAGAATAGGAATAGGAATAGGAATAGGAATAGGATTTATATATAGTATTCTACATGAAAAAGGAGTGGGATGTAGAGTCTATAAAAAGGGTTCAATGTAATATGTAGATACACAATTCAATGATAATCCTTTCTCCCATAATTTCTCACACAGTTTAAAGGCATTAGAACAGATGATGATAGACTTGTATGGCAGAAACAAGGCAAGGGAGAACATTCTGTCAAAATTTCCCTATGATGCACTAATTCACAATGGACAACATGTAAAATTGTGGCCCGGGAAACACATCTACAAGGATAAAATACCATTCAAGGTAGCCTGCTTTTGATGGTTAGCTGCTACAGAAGCATGTCTGACTCAACATAATATGATGAAAAGGGGAAAAAAGTTGTGCTCAAGATGCTATTTTGTGCTAGTAGTCAGAGAGCAATAATCACTTTTATTTGCATTGTGGAGCCACTGTTCATCTATAGAATTTGTTCTTAAACACGAAAGACATCAAATGGGCCATGCCAAGGTCTGTTGTGGAGCTTTTAGCTTGTTGGAACAGTACGCGGGTGTGCGTGTGTGTTTCTGTCAAGCAAAAAGAAAATGGTGGAAAGTAATCCTAGCTTCCATATGGTTGACTATTTAGAAGGAAAGAAATGCAAATTGTTTTGAAGAAAATCAATATCTACTGTTTATTTTTATTTCATTTTTGATATAGAAAAGAACTAGTAGAAGAGGTGGACAAACTGATAGATCTTATAGAACCCTTGTACGAAGAACAAGGATATTTTTTTTTTTGCTTTCCTCTGTACGTTTGGGTTTCAGCACAAGCTTTGTGTTGTTTTATATATAATATACTTGTTTCCATTCTCAAAAAAAAAGAACAACATTTTTGGCTAGGACACACAATCCATGTACATCATATGACTTCAACCATTTATCCACCAACTCAACAAAATCTTCATCTTTTAACATATTTTCGAATTTAGAGTAACCACTGCCCTATTCTAATCCTCACATTCCAAGGAGTAGGATAGTCATTTGAACAATCATTACATATCCATATTTTCTTGTCACAGAATAGTGAAGTACCTCCACTGTTGCCCTGGGCTTCCACTGTCAGCCACTCTACCCATGTGCTGCCCCCTATCTGTGTGATAAGAGAAAATCTTTTTCATTTTTGTTTCCAAAAAATGGGATCATATTTTCTTTCCAATCCAACCATCAGCCTGATCAATCTTGCTTCATCTTTATCATTTAAACCCTAACGTCCAACAGATTAACTTTAAATCCACTTTTTTCGAGATCGATAACTTCTTGCCTCTGCCCATATTCTACCCGTCACGCCATAATTGACACTTAACTCAAACAATTTAAAATCCCCTCTAGCTCAAGGTGAAGGACTTTTAGAGCTTTGACTCCAATATATAGGCCCTTTGTTCGATCCGTAACAGCAGATCAAGGAGCTCATTTTCGAGGTTCCATCATCTAAACCCTTCGTTGTTTTCTCATTTTCAGCATATTCCCATGTTGACTCCTCTTCTCTATTTAATCGTTCACTGAAATTGCGAGCTTCACCCTCAACAGGAGAATCAACTCCATATGTTCGTGTGAGTTCTTCATTGCAACTGTAAAACCCAATCCCCGCTACCCATATGCAGTTTCTAAAAAGTTCTTGAAATTGTTATAGCTTCAAATAAAATGAGCATTTGAACTTACTTCAAGAAATATGTTTGGACAGTCTGCTAAATGCTGCGCCAGGTTAAGAGCCACGGGAGTAGTAGGTGACTCTCCAGCTGTTATGTGTTCAAAATAAAAAGTAGCCAAGTTGTCCACAGCAGATGCACACTAGAACAAAATAATTAGAGTTAGTTTGTTAAGAATAAAGTATATGTTCATCCTAGCAGCCTTGCTGTTGAAATATGACCACCCCATCTAAAAGTTTAAGCTGCCAGAAGGAGCACACTTTTTAGTACTTAATTATATTATGTCTCACTCACGTGTGGACATAATTATTTATCATTAGCCAAACACGTGAAAACGTTTATTTTGTTTTTTGGGCGGTGGCGAGATTTGAACTCAACGACCTTTGCCGGCTCTGATACAATTTTGAAATGTGTGACCACCTCGTGTAAAAGCTTAAGTTGGTATCACATTACTTAATTGTATTATGTCTCAACACTTGCATAGATCAAACAGATACAAAGAAATGGTACTCGACATTTTAGGGACGATGGTCTGACACAAAGCACAAACCTGTGATTTGATATTTGCATCCAGTACTTTAAGTCCAGACTCAAGAGATCCAGCAATAAATGTAAAGCTACTTGAGTCCAAATTTAGTATCAACTGGATCTGGTTTTTCATCATGATCTCCAGGAATGTGAAGTAAGCTCCTGAAAGCTGCAGGACAAGACAATTGGAAGTCATTATATTTTTTAAATGGAATTGATAGCATCAATAGAAGCATAACTCCATTAAAAGACTTGGATGAAGCTTCGAAAGCTCTTAGAAGGCCTATGGCAAGATTTCAAATAAAGAAACTTCAGAACAAGCTCATTGGGCTAAAGAAAGAAGTGTCTAATTTTGGAGGAAGAGCTCAAGCCAAGGAGGATATTTTGGCCAAGTGTTATAATTATTTTATGGGCCAAATTGAGGTCCAAGAAGAGGTAGATTGGAATCAACAACCGGCCCTTGAAGGAGGCCCAAATCAATTTGCACACTAAGAAGCTCCACTTGGGCCACATTTCAGCCGTTAAAAATGGGCTTCCTTGCTGCCCAATAAGGCCTAAATAGGCCTGGAAATCATTAGGAGAGCTGCTACCCAAGATCTTTGCAAGCGTTGTCAAGATTCCAAAGTTTTCCTTAATTTTAGGGATTAGTCAAAGTTTCCTTATGTACTTCCTAGGTACTTATGGAATGTAATGGGCACACTTTTAAATACTTCCCTTATTTCTAGTCCTAGGTAGTTAGTAATATTTTTCTTTTCCTAATGATGTTGGATTTCCTTCTCGTAAGAATATTGAATTTGCTTATCCAAAGTAGATTAGGATTCTATTCCTTGTTTGTTTATGCTATGGTGGACACCACTTAGACCCTATATATAGGGGTGGTTTCTTTGTAATTTTTAAACCAACTTCAGATTAACATTAATAATATTGAGAGGACTTTTCCTTCAACTCCTGAATGTGGATACTCATGGATTTATTCTTCAACCTTTAAGAATCAACTCTAAGATGAATTGCTTTGAAAACTTAGGTTACTTTTAGGTATTCAAGAAAGGCGATAAGTTTAGGCTTATTGTTCTTCTTTGTTACTCTAAAAGGGGTCTGGTTTCATAATCTATTTCTTGGATTATATCTCTACCAAAGGCGATTAGTTTTTTGCTAACTAATTGTTCTTGTTAGGAACTGATTCCGAGGATAGACTTGTCTCGAAATTCTTGAAATCTTTTTCTAGAATTTCTTGATCCATCTTGAATTCAAGAAACACTTTCTTGAATTTGTTCTATCTTTTATTTTCATGACTCGAAAATGCCTCAAATCTCCTCCAAGCAAAAACTCATAGGCATACAAATGGGGCTCCAAACACATATAAAACTATCAAGGGCTCCTATCAGATCCATATTTAAAGATGTATATCTTGATAAAATTATTATGATCAAGCTACTTCAGCATTTTTCATATGCTAGCATTAATGTCAGAACAAAATTGTCTAAAACGTCAGATAAAACATAATGCCAAAAAAAAAAACAGGACTATTTCTTCCCACCACAATGTTGACCTCTCAAACGTGTCAGTTGTCTGTATATTTTCCCGTGTTGTAACAGTGTTACTTCTAAGTATGTTTAATTAGCTGAGTGGATGTAGATAACTCGCCCACAACAGACCATACTTTACACCTGCAACAAGCCCATAGAAACTTGGGGCTCAAACTTGGTGCATATGTGATACTCCCGTTCTTTGTTGGGAGTAAACTCCCAAATAAGTTATATGTTCCAAATCACATAAAACCTCTTTGCTCAAAGGCAAAAGTTTAAAAAATTTCAAATAACACCAGTTTAAATGTACTATTTTGTTAACATCATACATCAGGAGGAGTTAATCCTCATCTAATAAGCATCTAGGAAATAAAGTAACCAGAGATCTTTTTGAATTAACCAGCTCTTAATAAAATACCTTTCTGTACGCGAGTATATCTGCCAAAGGAATAGATAATGTCATCCTCATAGCAATGTCAAAAGCATCTGCAAGCGCTCTGTCGCCATAAATCTCAAACACCCCAAAGTTGACGTAGTTACCAGCAAGTGCTACAGCAAAGAGTGAAGCATAAGCAATTACATAATGAAAGGACCATCAGTTCTGTTCTTTACATTCTCATTTGATAAACATTTTATGTTTTCAGGGTTACTATACTGTTCATCAGCTAAATACACAGAGGGAGAGAACACAAACAACGAAAGAGCAACATATATTCGGTACAAGGGAACAGAATGACAAAAGAAAGTGAACAAAAAAAAAAGAAAAACAAAGGTAAGCAGTTCTTGCTTAAATAGCTTTTCACCTGACTCTTCAGAACAATAAAATCATTAAATTCTAGTTTGATAGAAAAATAAACTTTATAAAATATACTACTCCCTCCGTCCCAATTTATGTAGCACCATTTGACTTGGCACAAACTATAAGAAAGAGAAGACTTTTGAAATGTGTGGCCCAAAACAAATCTTATAAATGTGTGGCTGTAAATCATCTCATAAAGTTAATTATTTCTAAATATAGAAAGGTGACATTCTTTTTGGGACAAACCAAAAAGGAAATGGTGCCACATAAATTGGGACAGAGGGAGTAATTTTTTATTCAGAGGAAAGAAACTTAGTCAAAACAAAAATAATAAACTACTCTAGTTAAATTCATCACAACTAGAAGACAAAAGAGGGGAAAAACAAGACAACCTAAAGCACAAGCAGTGAGCTCAGATACTCTTCTCCTTGGCATGAAATCAGCAGTCAGGAGAAGGTTGGTCTTGCAAGCAAACAACATACAGGAAGCCTTCCATTTAAAGGGTCAACAATTATACAGGGAATTCTAAGTCATTACCGAAACTGGTTAGAAGCTAAAAGAATCCTACCTCTTGAGAGAATAGTCAAGGAAATCCAAATACCCTTGTACTTCAACTGATACATATCCACGTGATTAGGCTGAGAGAGAATTTTGGATCCATACGCAACAATCAGTTTGCTGAGTTCTCGAAAAAGAAGAATGCCATTGGGAGATGAGGTTTCAAAATTCAGTCGTTGGGACTTGTTCAGCACAAACTCAGCTACGAATTTAAGTAGCGGCGTTGTCACCTTTTCCATGCATTAACAGAAATGAAGACAGTTATGTCAGCTCTAACGACAGAAGAAGCTAAAAGTCCAGTGTGCACCAAAGAACAAACAGTTTCTAGGGAACAATTTCTGTGTTTTTTTAAAGATAACTTTCTTAAACTTTAAGGGAACATCGCCCCCTATTAGCAGGGGCGAACTTATAGGCTGAATTATGGGGCACGTGAAACCATGGTCTGTCCGTAAAACTAGATATTTTATGTATATATTTTCTAAAATTGGTATAATATTAACTATTGGCATCCATGCTACAAGAAGGTTAAATGGTGCACTTGGTTAAACGTCGAGTTATTTACCTAGAGAACTAGGGATCAATTCCACTTAATACATTTTTCATTCCTTTTTAGTGGTGCACCCGTGTTATAGAATTCCTAGATTTGCCTCTATCTATTAGTTGTTACCCCAAAAAGTAAGTTACTGTTTTGGTTCCAATAATTGTTAGATCTTTTCAAGGCAAACAAACTTCAACAATCTAGTACTCTTCATTTCACAGCATGTTAACCCATATACTCTGAGAGAAATTATGGGAGAAAATATAATTATTGAATTGTGTATCTACATTATTACACTGAGTCTTATTTAGAGACACTACATCCCAATCCTTTACCATGTAGGATACTATATACAAATCCTATTCATGTTCCTATTCTAACACTATGCCTCGAGCTGGTGCATACAAGTCATATGTACCGACCTTGTTACAGATGTATCTAATACGAGGACCACTGAGTGACTTCGTCAAACTATCCGCATGTTGATCACTCGACTTCACAAATTTAGTAACAATGTCTCCGGAGAGTATCTTTTCTTTGACGAAGTGACAGTCAATCTCAATGAGCTTAGTCCTCCATGAAATACCGGATTTGATGCGATATGAAGGGCCGCTTTGTTATCACACACAAGTTCCATTTGACTGATTTCTCCAAATTTTAGTTCTTTGAGCAACTGCTTAATTCAAACTAGCTCATAAGTTGCTACAACAATTGCTCGATATTTTGATTCAGCACTAGATCGAGCAACGACATTTTGTTTCTTACTCTTCCAGGATACCAAATTACCTCCTATTAACACACAATATCCTGATGTATAACGTCTATCAGAGGGTGATCCTACATAAACGTCTATATATCCAACGATCTACTCATGGCCTCGATCTTCGAAAAGCAATGCTTCACCTAGAGCAGACATAATATATCGCGGAATGCGGACAACTACATTCCAATGACTATCACAGGGAGAATCCATAAACTGACTTACAACACTCATAGGAAATGAAATGTCATGTCTAATCACTGTGAGATAATTCAACTTACCATAGAGTGTCAATGGGTCTACATCCCATCATTCCTGTCTCCTCAAGAATGTCTAAGGCATACTTGCGTTGCGAAATAACAATACCAGAAGTGGATTGGGCAACCTCAATACCTAGAAAATACTTCCGTCTTCTTTACTCTGAAAATGGTGAAGGAGATTTTGTTTTAAATTAGTGATACCATCTTGATCATCACCAGTTATAACGATATCATCAACATATATCACCAAATAAATACTCAAATCTGGAGCAGAATGTCAATAAAACACAGAATGATCTGCTTCACTGTGAGTCATGCCAAACTCCTGAATTACAGTGCTGAATTTACCTAACCAAGCTCGAGGAGACTGTTTCAAACCATAAAGTGACTGACGCAATCAACATACCAGATTAGACTCCCCTTAAGCAACAAAACCAAGTGTTTGCTCCATATAAACTTTCTCCTTAAGATCACCATGGAGAAAAACATTCTTAATGTCCAACTAATAAAGAGGCCAATGGCGGACAACAGCCATGGATGGAAAAAGACGGACAGATGTTATTTTAGTCACGAGAGAGAATGTATCACTGTAATCAAGCCCAAATATGTGTATACCCCTTCACAACAAGGCGAGTCTTAAGCCGATCAACTTGGCCGTCCGGACCACCTTTGACTGCATAAACCAGACGACAACCAACAATAGATTTACCTGAAGGAAGAGGAACAAGCTCCCAAGTATCACTCGTGTATAAAACAGACATCTCCTCAATCATAGCATTTGCCATCCGGATGAGAAAGGACTTCACCTGTAGACTTAGTAATGGGGGCAGAGGACAATGATGATACAAAGGCATAATGGGATGATGATAGACGATAAACTTAAAAGGGTATAATGTGGGTTAGTATTATGAGTGGACCATTTACCTTTCTGAAGTGCAATCAACTGATCAGGAGGAGACAAGTCCGCAGTAGGTGCAGGGTCCAACGCATGACATAAATCATTTGTATCTAATGTTGGGTCTGATGCTGGACGCGATCGACGATGATAAGTAAGAGTGGTGGCACTGTGATCGGAGATGTAAAAGTAACTGTAAAATCCTCAAAGGTCGGTGTAGGTAAAACATAAGGTATAGGTAAGACCTCAAAGATATCAAGATGATCAGAAGAAGACCTAAAGTAAGGTTGAGAGTCAAAAAAATGTGACATTGGCAGACTAAGATATCGACGGAGATCAAGTAAAAAGCAATGATACCCATTTTGAACCTGAGAATAATCAAGAAAGACACATTTAAGAGAGTGAGACACTAATTTATCTGTCCCCGAAGATAGGTTATACACAAAATATATGCTCCCAAAAACACGAGGAAGAGATTATAGAGATGACTGAGGATATACTATTGAATATGGAATCTGATTCTGAATAGAAGATGAGGGAATTTGATTAATTAAATGGTAAGACGTAAGGACTGCATCGCCTAAAAAACGCAGCGGAACATGGGATTCAATGAGAAAAGTGCGAGCAGTCCCAATGAGATGCATATTCTTCCTTTCTGCTACCCCGTTCTGTTGAGGGGTATAGGGACAAGATGTTTGATGAATAATTCCTTGGTGAGCCATAAACAGCTGAAACTGGGAGGATTTGTACTCTTAAGGCATTATCACTACGAAAAGTACGAATAGAAACACCAAATAGATTTCTTATTTTAGCACAAAAACTTTTGAATATAGAGAATAACTCAGAACGATCTTTCATTAAGAGTAGCCAAGTACATCTAGAAAAATCGTCAATGAAACTAACAAAATAACGAAATCCAAAGAGTGAACCGACTCTACTAGGACCCCTAATATCAAAATGAACTAATGAAAAAATACTCTGCACTACTCTCAGCACTACGTGGAAAGGTAGTGCGAGTGTGTTTCCCAAGTTGACACGACTCAAAGTCCAATTTGGAGAGACTAGACAAACTAGGAACCATCTTTTGTAGCTTAAACAAACTCGGATATCCCTATCGTTTATGGATTATGTCTGGAGGATCTGTAACAAAACCTGCTATAAAGGTAAGGTAGTAGAGGCATTGTGATTCATATTCTACGTCAATCGTTTGTCCCATACTGCGGTCCTGTTTAATAAAAGAATCGTCAAGAAATAGTATGGCACAATTTAAGGCATGAATCAAACAACTGACCGATGCAAGATTAAAAGGACAACCAGTGACATAGAGAACAAAATTTAAAGTGACAGAGGATATGGATTTAGAATGTCGAACTCCTTTTGCTTTTGTTTGGATCCTATTGGCTAAAGTAATAGCGGGAAGAGACGGTGAATAATCAATATCCGACAAAAGTGATTTATCACCAGAAATATGATCAGAAATGCCAGAGTGCAACCCACGATCCAGTGATATTAGATTATGTGATTGACGCTACTTGTGGAGATGTCTTCTTACGTACTCAATACTAAAGGTACACATTATATTCTTCTTCGGATAAATAAACCCGTTGATTACCTGCAATGACAGTCTGAGCAACATGAGTATTCTTGGATGGTCGACCATGTAGAAAATAGCATACTTCACGAGTGTGTCCAAACCTATTACACTAACTACACGTAGGTCGAGATCTGCATACTTCACGAATGTGTCCAAGCCTATGACAATAACTACACTTAGGTCTAGATCTTCCAAAATGACCTCTTCTTCATCGATTTTAAGACTGTGATGTTCGATCTTGTGATCTCCGCATTAAGAGATCTAAGGTAACCATAGGACTTGGATTTTTGTCTCATATTTTTGAAATTAAGAACATCAAATCTGAGAGATATGACTCAAAAATTTAAGAAAATCTGACCAAAAAGGAAAAGATGAAAACAAATGCCACAAAATTCAAATTCAATTGGAAAATTGGATCTGAATGCGTCGGAACCCTAATCCGAGATTTGTATATGTAAAATACTATCAAGAACTGTTCGATTTTGCTGGGAGACGTCAACTCCGAAGGAAAGAACTGAAAAAGTTACCGGAAAAGCCAATAACTTCATCGGGAGGTTCCTGTCGGCGGAGGTCCTTGGGGTGTTGTCGTGGGAGCCTTCTGGATCTGATGGTGGTGTTGGTTTTCACACAACACACACCGAAGGTGAAGTGATGAAAATCAGACCTGTGGAGTCGCCAGAAAGACGCACGGCAACTCAATTTTCTTTCCCGGATGTTTCTCGCTGAAGCTCGGATACCATGTGAGAAATTATGGGAGAAAATATTATTATTGAATTGGGTATCTACATTATTACATTGAGCCCTATTTATAGACACTACATCCCAATCATTTTCCATGTAGGACACTATATACAAATCCTATTCCTATTCCTATTCTAACATACACAAACGTGCTTTATCCCGGACCCATACTGCAACTAGAGTAGCTCATTATTGTATTAGCAAGTAAATGTCAAGAGAGAAGCATATACATAGTATATTAGATGTGCTTCCATGGAGTACGACTTCTATGGAATAATGAGTGGAAAACAGAACAGTTGCAAAGATTTAAAAACAGGAACTCTAACGCTCTCTGAAGAACAATTAAACCCTTAAAGGATTTAATGCAGTACTACACTTTCACTACATGCTACAAGGTACTATGTGTCGTGGAAAGGAAAAACTACTACCCTGCATTCCCTTCTTTCCAGAAAAAAAAAGTAAATTAGGTTGGGCTGGCATAGGATAAAAGATTTGATTGAATGAATGCCACCTTGTTAGTTTTCAAACAAATCCAATGTTGGGCTAAGCCTTGCCAGCCGGTAGCGAAGGCCAAAAGGGGGAGATAGCGAAGAGGAGATTAAGGATAGTCATTCTACTCCATAGATAGTGCACACAGACTCTTCTTTCATTTTCCATTCCTTTCGGGTTGGAAGTACAGTGCAACTCCAAAAACTACTTTCACCAGTTATATTACAAATATTTGACACCTACTAAGCATTTGTTTTTCAAAAACACAAAAAACTTCAAAAATAAGGGTTCGGTTACCAAGCAAGAATGTATAGATAAAACAATAGTTGTAGGCACACAACTCTGAGGATGATACTACCATGGTGAGGGAGTGGTTAGAGATAGAGGGGGTGCAAATATAAACGATTATGGAGTCTTCACGAGCTTATGTGAACCAGTGCAGTATGACAAGTTATGGATTAGGTCTCACCTCTGGAGTGTCTGCCCATACTGTTATTGCCTTAAGAAGAAGAGGAATATGTGATGGATATAACCAATCAAATAGGAAACCGTATGTCCTTCGGCTGTTGAACAGTAGGAATAGGAGGACAAAGTAAAAATTAGAGTGTTCAAAAAAATCAAGTGTTATGCCTCAACAGAGAATATTCATATTGGGCATGCTACTAACCTACTTGTAGCCATTGCAATTCCTCTGAGATCCCTCATCAACCCAATTAATGCTTGTTTAACATCATCAGTGCGAAACAAGGCATCCGGTATCAATTCCAAACTCAGCAAGACCTTTTATTGCAACATTAAACTCAAATCATCAGTGTGAGGAGCAAAAACATAAGTAAAGCTTCTAAACTTCAATACTAAGACGAATTACTAGGAGCAATTAATTCATGGAAAAGAGGATTAAGCAATTTGTGGTGCAATTAAACAAAAAGAAAGCGGAGGGGTAAATATCTTTCGCAAACTATTCAAGGCAAGACAAAGGAGAAAGTTACTTTAATGACCGTTCCAATTACATGAATACCTGCAAAAGTGGATCCATTGACGCTTTAAATTTCAAAAAGCTATCTTCCATAAAGATCAACAAGCCAATAATGTAGTAGAAGGTAGTTCTACTACGAGAGCACCTGTAGTCCCCCAAAAATGGGAATTCTTCCCTCTAAATATGCAAAATTTAAAGTTACGGTCCAACCAAAGCCACAAATGATAGGAATCAACAGAAAAGAGAGCAATATACCCCAGTTACAAATGATACTTACGCTCTGATGGGAGATTATTAATTGAGTAGTATCCAACTTTACAAGAAGTTTTGCAGTCATATATCTGCCAATCCAAGAAGGTTAAAGTAATTAGAATAGAGCCAGGAGATGTCCTCACTTCTAAAGATAGCAAAAAAATTGAGAAAAAAGGTAAGATGATACTTGCCCAGATGCCATTTCCAACATGAGATTTAATGTTTGACTGATCACTTCCTCACTCTAATGAAAAAGAAGAGAAATAATGATTCACATTCATGGAAATATCACAAGAAATCAACTATTACAATTACCTCTCCATAAAACTTAAGATTGGTTGCTATCTTCCCAACAATGACATTCAATATAAGTATATGATCATGGAGCCCAAGAAGTTCAGCCAATCTAGCATATAGTTGCTGCAGAGGAATAAATGGATTAAACACCCAGTAAGAAATGAGAATAGAAAATTTAGCACTTGGATACGATAGCAAACAAATTTCAATTATGCACCTTAGATGAATGTATTGCCTGATCTCCAACATACGACTTTCTGAAGTTCTGGAAGAACACAAGAATAGCTAGATCAAGGCGCTCTTTGCTTATTTCTGCATGTCTCTGCATTATATGATGAATGACATAAATGATGAAGTGAGAACCAAAATGTCACCATATATATAAAAATTTGATCAATTTCCTAAGGAAAGAAAAGAGAATACAATGCTCGAATGTATAAAAGAGACAATGCAATTGACAGAATAGAGTTGCACCTTCATTTTAATTCAGGAGACACGACAAAATAACTATTCTATATTTAAGTGCTATATTTCCAAAGTATATCAGGAGAAACTTTGAGTAAACCTGACTACGTAAACCACTATCAGTAACATTTATCAGCCGCAGTACACGCGCTGAAAGTTCTGCATCATGGATTTCTTGAGATTCCCCGCTGAAAGTGCAAACAAACATGAGAAAAAAATTAGGAGAATGGCGAACCTAGAAGTTTCACAACACAGTTAAACTAAGTATATAAGCTGGCAATACCTGTATCCACTAAGTTGCTTAGTCTTAACAATAGCTGCAATTATGTGAACTATCCAAGCAAATTTTGTTTCCACTGCTGTAAGAACCTGGGAATCAGCAGATTCCTGTTTCAAACAGAAACAAATGTATCACTGCAAATGCATAAGCTCCATTGGGCCTTCAATTCTTACAAATTATAAGAAGAAAATCTAAGTGTACCATATACATCTGCAGCAGAGGATCAGTAATCTGCATAATGTATGAACTACAACTCTCATACTGTATCGAATAAAACCGTATTCAGCAATTTCAGCAAGTCAAAACCCAACAGTGAAAACACATACTGAACAGTCTGAACTTAAAATGAAATAGAGAAGAGTCAAGCAGCTTTTAGATCATTTTGATAATCTTCAAAGTGTCTGAACCTGAAATCTGCAAAGATAAGGAAGGCAATCGAGCTGATCTTGAAGAAGTTCAACATTGTCAAGGGGGTTCTCTGAGACATCAGAGACTTCGCCGCCCTACAACACAAAACATAACAGAAAGTAAATCAAAAGCAACAACTTAATATGAGAACTCTTGATGCAACCTCACATGCAAAATTGATTCCGTGCAACCTGAAAGGAACCAAATCTAGATGTGATAAAACTTTTGACGATCTCCGGCACAAATTCACTAAGCAGGCTTGGTGTGTCTCCCTTCAAATATGGCACCGATGAAACCAATCTAGACCACAGTCCAAGAAGGTAGTAAACACTGCTGCTAGCCCACTGATCACAAGAAAAACTTAAATCAGATTTCACAAAAACAGAGTCAAAATATATTGACCAAAGGCTATTCTCAAGTCCAGTTATCAAAGAGATGACCTGCCAAGACTGCAAAGATCTCAAAGTAAATTCGGCAACCAGACATATCCAGTCCCCATAACTTTCCACATTGACAAGCTCCGATAACTGAGTTATAAATACCAAAACCACAGGAAAAAGGCATATCAAACACGTCGTAGGGATCAATAATAGGAAGATGAAACAAAATATCCCAACCCAGTCAGATTTGAGACAAATGGTAAATTCTACTTTGAGCATGCCAAAAGGAGTAAACTTAAAAGCAAACAAATTATCCATGAGTATATCCTAATGAAGGCTTTGACGTGGTCAATTATTATCGAAGAATTTGCAATACCAACTTGGTTCAAGTTATGGACCTAAATATGGTTTACTAAACACAAGATTCTTCATCTTCACACTACATAACCACTAGCAGATACTTACAAATGTGGGAATTGCTAGTATTTACTTTTTGGTCACTGGTGGTCATACTAATACATTGTGAACTCATGTCCACAAGTAGACTATGAGTTGTGTCATTTGGGGAACCACACCCGAGGTACTTTCCCACAGTCTTAATAACTATGTAGACTCTATTTCATTAAGTTCATTCTGATATTTGGGTCCTAGTAGAGTTAGTTCCACATTGGGTTTTAAGTATTTTCTTAGTTTTATTGCTGATTACGGTAAGTGTACTTGAATTTTCTTACTGATAGATACTTTTGAATTATTTTCTATATTTCAAAAAAATTATGCAGAAATACAAAATTAATTTGATGCTTCTATTTGTACTTTTTGTAGGGATACAACAGCATACCCAATGTATTCCCACAAGTGGGATCTAGGGAGGGCAGGATGTATGCAAATCTTGCCTCTAACTTTGTGGGATAGAGAAGTTGTTTCCGATAGACACTCGGCTCAAAAGAAACATAGAACTTTTTGTAGTGAATATTTATCATCTCAACTTCAAAATTTATCTTTTCATGGAATTCTTCATCAGACATCTTGTCCTTACACTACACAAAAAATGAGGTCGCAGAGAAAAGAAATAGGCATTTTGTTAAGAGTGCTCGTATGCTACTGATACAAGAACAGATTCCATTGCGCTTGGGGGAATGCAGTACTCACTCTTGCTATTTGATTAACTATATGCCTTCCTCTGCCATACGAGTGAAGCTCTTTCTCGTTCAGGCGGGCAATAAACTATGATTGAGAAGATGTCTGTCTTACACTCCTGTGGTACTTTAAAGCTTGTTACTCTACCTCCAAGTACGTATACAGTGGTTGTTGTGGTACTTTAAAGCTTGTTACTCTACCTCCAAGTACGTATACAGTGGTTGTCATTGGATATATGTAGTGAAGGTTGGCCCGATGGATAGACTGATCCCCTAGAGGCACGATAAGTCGCCAAGGATTATACACAATTCATTGGTTTTGACCATCATGATACCTTATGGCTAAGACTGTTTCAGTCCATCTCTTTTTATCTATAGTTGTTGTTTGTCGTTGCCTCTCAACCAGTTGGATATTAAAAATGTTTTTCTTTATGGGGATCTCGAAGATGAGGTATTTATGGAGCAATCAAGGTTTTGTTGCTAAGTGGAAGTCTAGCAACTTGGTGTGAGGACTACGAAAAACACTTTATGCCTTGAAACAGTCTCCTCATGCATGGTTCAGGAAATCTAGCATGGTTATTCAGGAATTTGCATGATTTGAGTGAAATTGTTCATTCTGTGTTTTAGTCTCTATGCTCTAGGTTTGTGCAAGTACTTGGTGATTTACGCAGCTGACAGTCATCACAAGCAATGATGACAAAGGAATTACCATGTTAAAACATCACCTTTTTCAGGATTTTCAAACTAAGGATCTTGATCAATTGAGGTACTTCTTGGGATTGAGGTTGCTCAACCCAGATCAAGAAATGCCATTTCACAGAGAAAGTATGCACTTTATATTCTTGAGCAGACAAGAATGACAGATGTAAGCCTATTGATACTATAATGGATCCTAATGTTAATCTTAGCCTCTTAGTGATCCTAGAAGATAGGAGGCTAGTACGAATATTGAATTATCTCATTGCTTTCCAGGTAAGTGTTATAAGACTGTTCTTGTATTCTCTTTGTAACAGTCATTAGAATGTAGTTATTCGCATGCTTCGATATATAAAATATGCTCAAGCAAAGAGACTACTTTACAAACACCGAGAACATGAGGAAATTGTTGGATATACAGACAGGGCAGGGTCACCTCTGAGAGACGATCCACTACTGGATATTGTATTCTACTTGGGGGAATTTAGGTGTTTGGAAAAGAAACAATGTGGTTGCTAGATTGAATGCTGAATAGGAATATCGGGATATGGGAGTGCCGAATAAGAACTAATATGGATCAAGCAACTACTAGAGAAGTTGAAATATGGAGAGAAAGGAAATGGAACTTGTGTCCGATAATGAAGATGCACTTCACATTAGGAATGTTCATCAGTCAGTTTGGATCAGATCGGGTTTAGCACATTTCAGATTATAATTTCGATTTTGGATTTCGCAACATTTAATCCGAATCCGATCCCAATACGTACGGATTGGATCAGATATTTTAAGTTCGGTTTCGGATAAATCGGTTTGGATAATTCGGAGGCTGAATCCATTGCGGGCTCCTTGTGGTCGGCAAGATTTTTCAATTAAACACCTCAACTAAGGGGTGTTCCAATTGAACACTTACAATATCCGAAATTTATTCCAGTTAGACATTAAGTGTATCACACTCACCGATGACGTGGCAAAGTGACAAATTAAATAAAGACATGTGGCATATATGTTCAAAATAATATTAGAAAATAAAATATGAGTAGAAAAATATTTTAAAACTATTTAGTTAATTAAAAACCAAAAAATCCTATTTTCAAAGCGCCGGCCCTACCCACCTCCCATTTCTTCAATCTCCCTTCACCATAAACGTTGCTTCCACAACTTCCAATCTACTCCATTTTATGAAATCTAAGCAAGAGAAATCTTTTCATTTATTATATTTTTTCATCTTTAAATGGCAGTGTTGGAGAACATTGAACAAACAAGGTTGCAAAGAATGTTTGGAAAAGGCAAGTGAAGTTATCAAGGGATATTTGCCTAACAGGGATGCTAGAGCTTTGATTGTTGGTTGTTATTTGAGGTATTCCACCCATAAATTCCTTAATCATCCATCTCGGTGAAAAAGAATTGAAGCTGGAGATTGTAAAGTTGGACTCAATTGTTTTAATACCTAACCCAATTGGGTTTTAATCAGAAGGTGGAGATTTGGTGGTTCTTGTGGGATACCCAGAGGATGAAGAAATTGGGTTAAAATTGCAAGAATCTTGAGAATCCTTGTGATTATTATGGTCGTGACAGAGAATCCACTTGGTAGCTTTGAGAAACGTGGTGGATATGGTGAAGAAAGTGATAGGAGTGAGGAAGAAGGTGAACGAGAAAGAGAAAAAAATAATATAATTAAGCTCTTTCACGCTCCACAAAAATGTGCAGTGCACGCACATTGCACATCAGCAAAAGGTGTCTAATAACATATTTTAACTCAAGTTTAGGTGTTTAAATGGTACACTTCTTAGTTGAGTTGTTTAAGTGAATTTTTGTCAACCATAAGGGGCCTGCGATGGGTTCAGCCTAATTTGGATTTTCGGTTCGGCTTATAAGTGGTATTGCTTCTTCTTCTCCTTCTTACAAAATGAACAATCAAATAAAATATTTATACCTTAATATATAGTTCCTCGTTGCTATCACAATCATATAAATAAAGTACTCATACAAGCAATAAAATCATTGCCAAAGATACAACAGAAGCACTGGTCCTATGAATTAACAAGTCCAATTTAGTAAAATCATCTCATACGTAGAATATATACTGACATTGAAAACAAAAAGAAAATATAAAAAGTAATCTTTAAAGTTAACAAATTCAAGCATTTTGAACTTCGTAATTTTTTCTATATAGGGGTTGATATGTAATGAATAAGGTATATTTGACTTACAAGATTGGACATATAGGTAATGCATTAATATATTAATGGATAATGAAATAGCCTAAACATAAGGTTTAAGAAATTCGGTTTTCGGATATTCAAAAATCCGAAGTTCCAAATTCGAATCCGATCAAAAATCCAATTTTTTTACAAATTAAATCCAAAACCCAATCAAAAATCTGAAAATTTGAAAATTTAAGTCCAAAATGTTCGAATTTCGGTTCGGATTTCGGGTTTATCCAAACTATGCACACCCCTACTTCACATTGCATCGAATCTAGTGTTTCACTAGAGGACCAAACACATAGAGATTGATTGTCATTTTTGTCAGAGAGAAGGTACTCTCGGGAGTCATGTGATCAAATGATCAACTTGCAGATATATTAAGTCTCTAGCCGGTCAAGTTTGGTATATATAATTTGTATGCACCAGCTTGAGGGGGAGTTTTTGTATCCATATGAATATTCTAGAATATATGTAAATATAGTAGGTAGCTTAATTTACTCCTACTGTAATTAGGTATTAATTGCCTTTCCTCTTCGGGACATGTAAACATAGTTATTTAAAGCCCAATAGGTTGAGGTTCTAATCAAGCCGAGTGCTCTAATTTTCTCTTCCACTTCACAGGGCAGCCCGGTGCATTAAGCTCCCGCTATGCGCAGGGTCCGGGGAAGGGCCGGACCACAAGGGTCTATTGTACGCAGTCTTACCTTGCATTTAACAAATAATTTCAACTGAATCCCCCTGAAGATTCACAGACAAAGTCATACATTAAAGTCAACTATTTAGAACAAAAACACCTCAATTTCAAGCGAGTTAGGTCAGCTATACGAATCCTCACAAAAAGAACTTAAATCTGCATTGATGCCTAGCACAACCTTTTCATATTATCAAGAAAACGAAGGTACTGGATCAAAGGCTTCATACCTGATAATTGACTTTAAAACGTCCAAGAAGCCGACAAAACACATGATAATTATCATGATGAGCCAGACCTGTTCCAAGAAAGGGGAATGGGGAGTCATTTCATCAAAGCCTATAACAGAATATAGCAAATGTAACACTCCAAACAATCATCCGCTTGCGCAATCTACTTGATGCTTAATCAGTAGGAATCATCTTAGGTTCATCCGGTCATGTTCCTTTCTCCCTCCCACATCCCTCCATATCAAAAGCTAGGAGAAAAAGAAAGTAGGGAAAATATATTATCAAACTCGAAAGACCTGTCGGATTTAGTAAGTGTACTGCATCATTGATAATTACAAGCAAATAGAAAATACAGCAGCATGATTGCATAAAGTGAGACCTGCTGCTTTATCAATGTTGATATCTAACCTGTAATGGATATTGTTAGTTATAAGCTTTCCTTTTAAGAGCTTTACCAATAGAGATTAGCAGTTTGGTCTATGAATCGGTTAGGTAGGTACAGGTTTGCGTATAATTCACAGATGACATAACATCTTTTTTTGTTGAAGAATTGCTGGAACAGAAAATCTATCGCTACGCAAAATACCAGCGACTCAGGAAAAAAGAAATCAGTCACTGCAACTTTTGCGGTGACCACAGGGTTGTCTGCGTCAGCGCCCTCATGCGCCGCCAACAGTAAGCTCTCCGGCGAGGTTTCCAACACATGCGCGAGATGGCATGGAGCACTTTTCAGAAAGTCTACTTTCCAGAAATTCTTTTTCACTTTCAAGCTGAGTCTACCCATCCAGATTCAACCACTTCGCGATGATTTATTTTTTTCATTTTCCGACGAGGGTTTCTAAATTCTGAAGATTGTCCTTTCTACTTTTTTTGTCTCAAGCCAGAACTTACTATATTTTTTAACATTGATAGCACTTTGGTAACGTCTACATTATCATATATATTTGATATGTGGAGGAATTTTTCTTTGATCCATCATCACGTCTATCGGATTAGATATTATTGGTATTGAACATATGATTTTCAGCAACCTGAATCATTCCATCAACACAGAACCATTGATAGGTAGTTGCGAACTACTTATCTTTGCCTACCTCTATTCAATTATGGTGCAAGGGACAAGGTGTTCAAGATCACTTAATTAGACAGGTTAAGGACACTAATGAGAAGGATAGGGGAGAATGGCAAAATATTGATGCTCAACTGTGTAGTCTTGTGGAAATCGATTGATTCAAAGTTGATGCCTCTGTTGCGTTCATTCCAGACTTGCTTTTTAGTTTTGGGAAAGGCTCGTTGTTTATACACAAATGACATCTCTCGCTTTTATAATGTTTCTTGAACTGTGTCCTATTAAGCTTTCACCATTTGGAGTGAAGGGCTCATATTAAGACACTCAAAAGTCTTGAACGGGGCTTTACTTGGGATATAGTTGGGAGGGGGGGGGGGGTAGTTGGGAGCAAAGAATACGCATTAAGGAGGATAGTGGTAGCAAACAAGTATAATACTAAAGGGGAGGGGGGAATAGGGAGTGTGGAGGAGTATTATGAAGGAATCGGACTTGAATGGAAATGTGACTTTCAAAGTTGGCAATGGAAATACCCAAATCAGACAGATTTTGGAGGCAGAGATGGTAGGGTGAAGATACACCAAGTGTCACCCATCCTTTTGACTTTCGCATATCAAATTAGAAGGAAGCAACAATTTATCAGGTATACTGATAGCAAAACAAGGAGGAACATGAGACCTAACGCTTAGGAGAAACTTGTTGGACTGTTGGGGAACTCCATAGCCTGATGGAAATGCAGTAAAAACAAAGCATTACCGAATCAAGTAAGGACAGATAGCAGAAAGGAAGGGGAAGCAGCCGTTTCTCGGTCGGGTTTTTGTATCACAGATCATTGAAAAGGGAGGAGTAGGGGGCTTCCATATATGGCCATTTGGATCACGAAGCATCGAAGTATGCCTGTTCACAAGAATGATGGGAAGGGGTGCAATCTTAATGGCAAAAACTTGACAATTACATATGAGAGACGATATTACATGTATAAACAACCGGGAGAAGATGTGAATCACCTTCCGGGGCACTGCTGGTTCGCTGCCATTTGTGGTGGACATTCCTCAACTTATTTAAAAAGGGGAAAACAAGTTAAGGAATACCCACCACAACTGGCTAGCAAACCAGCAGTGCGCTCAGTATAATAGTAAATGCTAGGTACAGTGAAGAACATGATGCATAGTTGGGCTTTCACAAGGGAAAACAGAGAAGCAGAACCAAGATTGTAGCTGTAACAACCAGACCTTTAATATTTAGTTCTAACGCTTAATTTTGGGATTTGAAATTTTGAACAAGTCAATTTAACCATTTGAAACTTATTTGAGGGGTTTGGGTTGGGACCCGAGGGTTCAGGTATTATTTGAAACCAACAACCCCAAAATGAATAGTGCAGATCTTTGTTTCTGGTACAGTTGCAAGCCTACGCGATCGCGTGCCTGGGGTCGTGATTGCTATGAGGTAGAAATTTGACCTTCGCGGTCGCAGGAAGGGGTTCAATTTCGCGTTAGAGGTCCCGCTAGACTTATTTACGCGGTCGCGGGGAGCCTTATCGTGTTCGCATAGGGTAAGTACCTGGCAGTATAAAAGGTGAAAAATTCAAGATTTCAGATTATTTCATAACTTTTGGGTATTGAGGTCTCGGATTTGGGCGATTCAAAAGAGGAATTTCATCACCAAACTTTTAGGTAATTGAATCTAAGTTGGTTTTGATTAATTATCTCGATTACCCAATGATTTTTACACTTGATGGAATTTTGAGTTATAAATTGGGAGATTTTTGCCCTAGGTTAAACAGGGTGAAAATTGGATATTTGGGGATCGAATTGGTCTTGGAATTGAAATCTAATTATAGATTTGCTTGTGGGCTTATGGGTAACTTGGAAATATAATCAATTTCAGATTTTGAACCCGATGCTTGGGTATGACTTTTTGGGTTGACTTAGACCCCACCTAACTTAATATTAGGTATCAATGGACTTGTTTAACCCGGTAGAATATTCTTTTGAATAGATCGAGCATATTTGAAGCCTATATGGAAGGGAAAGGCTATTCGAGGAGGCTAGGGTGCTTAGGACCGAGGTACGTTAAGGGTTTATATCTACTTCATCAAAAAATAAGTTAAGGGTTTATCTCTCGATGAGGAAATCTTTCCCAAGTTGACTTAATTGTGAGATACTATGTATATGGAGTAATGTATAGGCGAGGTGACGAGCGCTTATGTGGTTACCGGGGTTATATGTTGGAGTCATGATTTACCATGCCTACTTTTTTGTGCCTTTACTTGTTCCATGATTAATTGAGCATACTTCCATGCTAGATGTAGTGTTATTGGCACCATTTACATGCCAGTATAACATTACGAGATCTCATGTATGTCAGATGACATGGTTTAAACTGTTTACTCATGCACTATACATATGACTAATTGCTTGCATATAATTCACATTTTATACATGTGTTAAGCTGATGAGTCAGTGTGGCCTTCGACTTAGGTGTCAATGATTGAGCTGATAAGTCTGTGTGGTCCACGACTTGGGTGTCATCGGTTATATTCTCACCTCATATGAGATTGGGTTGGTAAGTCTGGTGTGATCCATAACTTGGGTTTCAATCGGTCACGACATGTGGATATGGATCTGTCGCTATAATTTCCTAGGCATCATAGGAAGTGTGCGTCTGAAGGAGAGCCTTGGAGTAACTGGTAAAGTTGTTGTCATGTGACCTGGAGGTCACGGGTTCAAGCTGTGGAAACAGCCTCTTGCAGAAATGAAGGTAAGGTTGCGTAAAATAAACCCTTGTGGTCCAACCCTTCCCCGGACCCCGCCCATAACGGGAGCCTAGTGCACTGGGCTGCCTTTTTTCATAGGGAGTGTATGTGTAGTAATGGCTGGAGAACTAGTTATAAGAAGGTGGGGGAGTCATTTTCATGTACATTTGCTTTATTGGCTAATGTTATTTGCATATCATATTATATGTTGTCTCTGTGCATACATAGCTATGTTCTTCAGGTTGACTCATCTTTGTACTATTTATTTCCGTTATCTGTTTAGATTATTATCTATACAGGTTGATAAAGTAGGTATTTTGAAGTCAACCCTTGCCACAACTTGGGGTCGATCAATGATACCTACTAGGTACACGTTTTATGTGTTCATGCTACACTTGTTGCACTTTTTATGCAAATACTGATCTTGTACCAGTGCAGCTTGTGAGCAGGCCTAGGAGCTGTGTTGTAGACTTCAAGGTGAGTTGTTTGGCCAATTCGCAGCATCGTAAAATCCTTCCCTATTTTATTTATTAACATTCTATTTCAGAGTATACATTTTGAGACTATTGTACTGGTTCTATTGTAGCTAATGACTCGTATCATCATTCCTTGGGGTTGTTATGTGATTGCATATGTTGACTATATAACTTCGCTTTTGATTTAATATCCTTTATTAAAAAGCTTGCTACTACATCTTCATAAATGAAATGAAATTTGATATGTTATTGGTTCGCCTATGGGGTTAAGTGACAGTGGCTTAGCAGCTCCACTGGCACTTATCTGGGTAATGTGGCAAAAGGAATTGGAGAATTTTTATGGGGTACTTTGGCCTTGTACATAAGGGGCATGCCGTTTATTTTAATTAATTTTGGAGCACCTATGAAATTATTGTTAGTATAGATGACAAGGGTCATTTTCACGGAACTATATCTTGTAGGTTCTTGTATAAAGGATTTTCCCCCACGTCAATAAAATTCACTCATTTTATGTGACAGTTTCGCTTCTCGAGATTCAAACTATGTGAACTTTTACCAACATTTTAAAATGTATTCTTTCATCACATTGACATGAGAAGAATTGCAACTTATAGTTACTTTCATATAGTTCTTGAATATCAAAAATTTAATTTTAAAATATTATGTTGATCTAATCCAATTTTAGCTCCGAAGATTAGTCAAATTGACTCTCAATAAGCAAAAAATATCACAAAAATTGGGCTAGAGGAAGTATTACCTTATCACAAAAAGATCTAGGATGGATTTTCCCATGTTAGGGATCTACAGATAGGAATTCTAACATCTAAAGAGACATTGTCTCACAATGGACTTCAAGAGGGATAAGCACTGGATTTTTATTTGAGTCTTTTGGAGGCCAAAATGTGACTATCCTCTGGCAAGACCAGAACAAATGTCTGCAAATTCAATGGCCTAGCAGTGTTGGATATGATATTATCACACAAGATTGATAGCAAAAACATAGCAATACAAAATGTAAAATTTGATAAAATGCCACTCTTACAGAGAAATAATTAAGATAACCAAAGAACTGAAACAGAAAATAAAATAAAACCACGGGGAAAAAAATGACACAAAATCCAGAGGCCAATCTTGATCTAAAAAGGTTATCTCCTATGATTATGATGGCTATAAAGAGGCCAAGATATTATTAGCAAGATATTTAAGATACAAAGATCCTGTTCACCTTTCCCAGTTTGCATAATGTCCTTGGTTCCTGTCATCAGGTGTGCCAAGTATTTCACTCTAGAAGTGTCATTTGTAAACAGCGATCTCCTCACTGAAGCCAGCCGGACTAAACACTCTAAAGCCTGAGCCAAAATTCAGCTTGTTATACTAGTCAATTTACTGCGACAAGTTTGGAAACTTGAATTGTGGACTGAAAAGAAAATTCTTGACAACAGTTTTTAGCAACTCCACTTTATTGTTCAAACCACCTTTCACATGAGTTTAGTAGTAAACCATTACGATAAAAAATATGAGACATACATATAGTTAATTTCAAGCATGTGAACAAGTGAGATTCTTAGCAAACCCATTCTCTTTGTGTATTGACAAAGGAGTGATTTCCGAAACAGTTCAGCAATCATGCCAAGGATTAAAACAATAATTTTCTTAAACAGCTTAACACAACAATCGTGGCAACTGGCAACATCAATACATCATTTACATGTTTCCAGCAGAATGCAAAAGAATTAGCTGTTGCCACAAAGGGACTTGCACAGTCAAAATTTACTTCTTTTCTTTTACAGCAGAGTGACAAAATTAGCTCCTGAAAATAGTGAAAGCCCCAAACCAAGATCATCCCCATAAGTTTATTGAAATAGAAGCTAATCACATGTTAATTGTCAAATATGCTATAATTAGATAGTGTAGATATGGAATATCCCCAAATCCTTGTAGTGATAGTGTAGATATGGGATTATCCCCAAATTTTTGTAATGATAGTGTGGATATGGGAATATCCCCAAATCCCTATAATTAGGCAATTAGGAGATTGTGTAATATTCGTTCCTTATTTATATTCTCTAACAACTATTTAATCCCTTTAGCTTGAGGGAATAATCAAGCAACTAATTCTCTTCTCTCCTCCTAATTTCTCATGGTATCATAGCCCTCCTTTCTATAATTCTGTTTTTCCCTCTGCAAAACAGATTCTTTGCTGATCAAGAAAATAGATTCTCCAAAGAAAAATCGAAGAAACAAAAGAAAGGGGCAAATATAAGCTCACAAATCTGGTCTGCTAATTTTCAGTCAGTCCCATAATATTTTTCCAGCGAGGGCTTAATTTTCGGCCAATTTTTGGTACTGTTTCAACGTACTTTGATTCCTCTGATCTGTAATTTCTGTTTCTCTACTTCTGCTTCTCTATTTCTGCTCAGATCT
This sequence comes from Anisodus tanguticus, assembly GCA_034509755.1. Classification (NCBI taxonomy): domain Eukaryota; kingdom Viridiplantae; phylum Streptophyta; class Magnoliopsida; order Solanales; family Solanaceae; genus Anisodus; species Anisodus tanguticus. The sequence continues at coordinate 12,977,645 of CM067561.1, forward strand.
TTCAATCCCTTTATTTCTCTATTTGCTTCTAATTTCTCTATTCTTTGCTCATCAAAAAAAAGGGTGATAAAACAGAAACTGAAAATCAGATTGTTGCAACGGCAACCTTTTCTACAAATACTACAATAAATTTGGATGGTAGTGGGATTTATAATTTTTGGACAGCTTCTGTAGAATTGTGGTTTATAGGTCAAGGATATGAAGATCACTTGACCAAAACAGCACCGACATCGAATCATCTAATAGACCAACTTGGGTCAAAATAGATGCGCAATTGTGTAGCCTTTTATGGAATTCACTTGATCCTAAACTACTAGGTCTATTTCAATCATGTAAGACGTATTGTAGAGTTTGGAACAAGTCCAAAACTTTGTACAAATGACATACAACTCATTCACAAAGTTGTGTCAGATATTATTCATCTGCAGCAGAATCAACAAGACATGACAACTTATTTGGGTCAGATAAAATCCTTGAAGTATAAATTTGATTCTCTTATGCCTTTTACTAACAAATTGGATGATCAGGAGAAACAAAGAGACAGGTTCTTTATCATTTTGGCTTTGATTGGATTGCGAGCAGATCTCACCTCAGTTCGTGACCAAATCCTTTCAAGCCCATATGTTCCTACCTAGGAAGAAGTATTATCCAGATTACTGCGCATCACATCTAGACCAGCAGAGGTAAATTCCTATGATGCACCTGTGATGGCTGCTCAAACTAACAATTTTTAAGGTGGATACTGAAAAGGAAAATGGTGGAACAATAAACATTGCACTCATTGTAATAAGGGAGGACATGTAAAGGAGGAATGTCAGTTCTTCTCTTATATTAGACTCATTGTAATAAGGAAAGACATGTAAGAGAGGAATGTGGCTTCTTCATGGTAAGCCTCCACGTAATAATGATCGCCCTCCACATGCATCAAATGTGGCTCATAATGGAGATGGTATTCTGCCCACACTGATGTCAGGGATGGATCATCTCAATCTATCACTTTACCTAGAGCAGGTTATACCAAGAATCAAGGCAACAATCATCAACTTCATCAGCTGCTTGCACAGTGCAACCTAGTAACTCCTTTGCTTATGTCGCGGAATTTCATCTCAGGAACAATCGATTCTTGATTCTGGTGCTTCTGGCCATATTTCTGGTAACAAAAATACTCTCTCTACTCTTACTATCCGTTCTATCCTCTCTACTATTACTTTGGCTAATGGATCAAAGACTATTGTAAAAGGGATAGGTATAGCTCACCCTCTGCCTTCTATACCTTTAAAATCATAGGTATAGCTCACCCTCTACCTTCTATACCTTTAAAATCATAGGTATAGCTCACCTTTTATACCTTTAAAATTAGTCCATTTTGCACCTGTCCATATAATCTTATTTCCATTAGCAAATTAACCAAAAACCTGAATTGTGTTGTAACCTTGATGATTCTGAACTTCTGCAGGACAGGAGTACGAGACAGATATTCGAAAAGGACATGAGTCGCAGGGATTGTCCCTACTACCCATCCCAACACCACATATTGCTTTCACTTCCACTGCTTCCTCTGAATTGCTTGCTTCATAGTCAACTCAGCGAAAGAACAGACAGACGTTACTCATTCACAATCATGTCCCTTTACGTTTTTGGGGTGATGTTATTACTGCTTTTTTATTTAATCAATCGTATGCCTTCATCTGTTTTGCAGTACAAAAGTCTAGACTCAGCTCTCTATCCAGACCAGAATTTGTTCCCCCTTCCCCATTTGTTTTTTGTTGCACCTGTTTTGTTCTTAACCTTACTCCTGGAAAAGACAAATTTAGCACAAGGCTTTTAAATGTGTCTTTCTCGAGTATTCTCTTTTACAAAAAGGTTACAAATTATTTGATCCCTCTACCAATATGTACTTGATCTCTATAGATGTCACCTTTTTCGAGACTTCTCTGTATTTTTCTCCTAATATGGAAATCAGAAGGCATATCAGCAGTCCTTCCAATTCTAATAGTTCGTCCCAACTTCACCTTCATCTCTTAAGGTCTATTCCCGATGACCTCAACCCCCTTCAAAGCCTGCTAATCCAGTTAGTATTTTTAACTCTGATACAGGTAGACAAAGCACTCTGGTGACTCATTACTTGCTCCAACAATGTCTCCTGCTTTGGTCGAGCACTAATTAGATGATCATCCCATTGCTCTTCGCAATGGTACTAGAAATACGGCCAATTAAACTCCCATTTATACTTATTTAAGTTATCATCGTCTATCGCCTTCATATCATGCCTTCATTACTAGTGTATCCACTAGCATATCATGCCTAAAATACTTTCTAGGCATTGAAGTGGCCCAATCTGGTAGGTATTGCTATTACACAAAGGAAATATGTCTTAGACATTTTGGAAGACGCTGGGATGTTGGATTGCAATGGATCCAAATACTAAGCTTATACCAAGAATAAATCAACAAATAAAACAGTTCACGTATTAAAAAAAAAATCCATTGGTGTTCATGCATTTAAAATACTCTTAAGAATCAACTAGAACTTAACATAATCATGTAAACCATGATAATTCAGCAACTAGAGATTTGATAACAAACTAATTTATCAGGGTTTCAAAGCAAAGCTAAATAATCTATGACAACAACGGAGCAAAATCCACTTGAAGGCACCGGAAACAGCAAGATACTGACCTCCTTCGATATGTTAGGCTTATTGATTTCATAATAGTCAAAAAAGATTTGCACCGTCGATTGATCTTCCAGGACTTGCTTCCATGAAGATGGGATCTGCAACAATGTTAAATGAGCAAAATGATAATTGCAGATAGGTTAGACAACTTGATAAATGCATGTTATAGAAGATAAAACCACCTGAATAGTGCTAAAATCGTCCGAACTTTCATCAACCGTCGTTCCCATAAAGTCGAATGACAAACATTTTAGGGATAGAGCAAGAGCCAGTTCTTGTAGTTTGCTGCTAGACGCATTTTCTGAAACGGTTACTGTATATTAAGAACAAGCAACAACAGTGAGATAAGTAAATTGCAGATAACGTCAAATATCACAATTATGATTGTGTCTGGTGGAGCATTACCATCATTTTTCAGTTGGGCCATTGATGTCAGGGATATTTGGAATACTTGAAGAAGCGATTGATCTCGGAAGGAGCAAGCCACCCTACGATGCTGAGCTGATGGCAATCCAGGACTGGGCTGGATATTTGCAATCAAGAAAATGTGTAACCACATGAGTTTATTACCTGGCTAATTCAAAAAATCTAAATCAAGTAAGGTGGTAAAATCTATCCATTATTAGGTCCATATCAGAACACTTGAAATCAGAAGAAGAAGTACCTAGCTGCAATTGCAACAACTAGCAACACAAGATACAGCTAATCATTTTCTCTCAACTCATTATACTAAATTAAATTTCAAAATAATGATAACGGACATTTTTTACCTACGTACATACACAACCCATTAATAGATATAGGATATGTCATTCAGCACTAACATACTTCTATAAGCTACAACTCTAGCAGTGGAAAAACCACACGGCATCTCCTTTTCTAGTTACCCTTTTTTGGATGTCATCTACAAGGTTTTGGCAGGATATGACAGCAGCCAGTTATATTAGGAACTATAAGCCTTACAAAAGACTAACCTGATTCATCTCTGACACAAGTTGATTCAATATCTTCAAACCAATTGCATAACGAGATGCTGTCTGAGGCATAGATATCACGAGAGAAAAAAACAATTAGAAATTTATTTACCAAATTGGCAAATACACTAGTGCAAGTCATAGCAAACATACGGAAAAGAAGGAAAAATAAAAAGTCCAAAACTAAAATTAAGGAGAAAGAGCAGGTGGCATATAAATATCTAGCAATCTTCACGGAGGGTATGCTCACATTCTGTTCTCGCCAAAATTTGGATATTCATAAAGAAAATATGAACATTCTTAATCCCTTCTAAAAGTTGAGAATCATAAGTGCAAACGTGCCAAGAATGTTGAATAAAGTCCAAGAAACCAAAATATATCTGTTTCTACATTTGACATCATATTACACACATTCTGCACGAGACCTCTTGAAAAGATTCTGCTACTCATTAAAGACCAGTCTTGTTAATTTGTCGCTCGCATCAATATCATCACCTTCTTGTACCTGCTACTCAATTGCAGTTTTGTTGTGAACAAATGGGATCTATCAGGGATTGCTTTGCAAACAACTAACTGTGTACCTAAAACTAATCTCATAGCCCAATCAAATCCACAAGGTCAATATGTAGTAATTGAAAAAAAGAAAAGTCCAACATGAAATGTGGGATAAATCAGCAGATGCAAGTCATATTACTCATTCAATTTGCTGTTTTACACACAAAAAAACAAAAAAAAAAACTGACCTAGAATGACAAAAGCAAGCAAAACACCTCACAAATATAGCTGCAGTCGGATGAAGGATTCACAATGACACTACTCCCTCTGTTTCATTTTAAGTGTCTTGACACGAAGTTTACGAATGTAAAGAAAACCTTTAAATCTTGTGATTTTAGACTAAAGGCGTGTATAACATACTAAAACTACCCTTTGATCTTGTGGTCTTAAGCATGTCATGGCATACCTATAAGGAGGTGTTATTAAGGATAAAATGAGTGTTGAAATTAAAAACTTGCTTAATTAGAGAAAGGTGGCATTCTTTTTTAAAGAGACTGAAAAAGGAAACAAAGACGCATAAATTGAAATGGAGAGAGAAAATTTCTCACGTGAAAACAGAAAGTTTTGCTCATTAGAAGGATGTGAGCACAGAAGACACTGAGATCAATTTTAAGTGCAATTGTACTATTTTACAGAATTTAACTTGGTGACATTTTTCAAGAAACTGTCCTATATCGCAACCTTCAATTATCAAGCATAAGTTGAAGCCTTATCAAGAAAAAACATAAGTTGAACACTAATATGACAACAGATCAAACTATGGCATTTGGGTCTCCTAGCTAGTAATGGTGTCAACTCAAGTAAATTGGGTTGGAGTACTACTCTAATCCTTAGTGTTGAAACTATTGTAGATTCATTTAGGATATTAGTAGGTGATTTGACTAGGGATGATTACTTTGATTTGACAGGATTGGATTTGATTGAAGTCATTATGCCCAGAATTAGGGATTTAAAGAAGTCGTAATAAGTGAAGTTCTAGAAATTCTCAACTAAACTTAAGGGAATAAATTTCTGCATATTTCTCTTTTATTTTCCTATTTTACATGTTTAATGTCATTTTTAAGATGGCAAAGATGTCTGAAGAGTGGATGTGGAGTACAATGGTTCCTTTCTACACGAACAAGGGTGACATTCAAAGTTGCAACAACTATAGGGTATCAAGTTGCTAAGCCACACTATGAAAGTTTGGGAGAGGGTGGTGGAAATGAGAGTGAGAAGAGACGTGTCTATTTTCGGGAACCAGTTCGGGTTCATGCCGAAACGCTCGACTACAGAAGCCATTCATCTTGTAAGGAGACTGGTGGAGCAGTATAGGAAAAGGAAGAGGAACCTACATATGGTATTTATGGATCTAGAAAAGGCATACGACAAAGTCCCAAGGAAGGTTCTATGGAGATGCTTAGAGGTTAGATGTGTAGTTGTGGCGTACACTAGGACGATCAAGGATATGTATGATGGAGCCAAGATCAGGGTAAGGATAGTGGGAGGAGACTCAGAGCATTTTCCAGTGATGGGGTTGCACCGGGGATCAGCTCCTATTTTTATTCGCCTTGGTGATAGATAGGACTGACGCGACAAATCCAAGGTAGGTGTCACAGTGTATGTTATTCGCGGATGACAGTTTTGATTGACGAGACTCACAATGGAGTTAACACTAGGCTGGAAGTTTGGAGACAAACCCTGAAATCTAAAGGGTTCAAGTTGAGTAGGACTAAGATAGAGTACTTGAAGTGCAAGTTTAGTGATTTAACACACAAGGCTGGCGTGGAAGTGAGGCTTGATACTCAGTTTATTCAAAAGAAAGGAAGTTTCAAGTATCTTGGTTCTATTATCCAAGAAAATGGAGAGATTGAAGAGGATGTCACACATCGTATTGGTACAGGGTGGATGAAATGGAGGCTCGCATCCGGAGTCCTATGTGATAAGAAGCTGCCACCAAAACTTAAAGGCATGTTCTATAGAGTGGTGGTTAGACCGACTATGTTGTATGGGGCAAAGTGTTAGCCAGTCAAGAATTACCATGTTCAGAAGATGAAAACTGCGAAAATGAGAATGTTGTTGTGGATGTGTGGCATACCAGGAGGGATAGGAGTAGAAATGAAGATATTCGCGACAAGGTGGGAGTGGCCACAGGGGAGGATAAGATGCGGGAAGCAAGGCAGAGATCGTTCGGACCTGTGCAGAGGAGATGCCTAGTGCAGAGGTGTGAGGTTGGCTATGGATGGTTTCAAGAGAGATAGATGTAGGCCGAAGAAGTATTGGGGATAGGTGATCAGACAGGACATGGCGGGGGTCCAGCTTACCGAGGACATGACCTCAGATAGGAAGTTATTGAGGACACGAATTAGGGTAAAAAAGGCTAGTGGATAGTTGAGTGTTGTCCTACTTATCCTTTTATACAAGTAGTCGTAGTATTACTCTTGTAGTTTCTTGTCCTGTTATTTCTACTTGATATCTGTTGTTTCTTGTAATTTGATCATCGTATTCATTTTTTGTTGTTTTCAAGACTGCTTTGTCCTTTTTGTAGTATTTTTTTATCATGATTTTTTATACTGCTTTGGATTGTGTGTCAAGGGTGAACCGAAAATAGCATCTCTACCTTTGTGGGATTTCTATGGGTATGTTGTATTAAAGTCGCGTACACTATACCCTCCCCAGACCCCACTTTGTGGGATTTCTATGGGTATGTTGTATTTTCCTATTTTACATGGTAGCAAATTGAACCCTACTCAACACAATTGATCAAAAAAGCTCTCGCTGGAGTGACTATTTGCGGAGAAGATAGATTCACAAACACCTTAGGTCTCTAACAGAAGGGCAGAGTCATGACAACCCTACACTTCGAAGCCCATCACCGAAAACCTCATCATAAGCCTTCACATGCCGACCATAAACATCAGGGCTCTTCATAAACCTAACAAGATTGTGTCAATTCACATTTGGGGTTCCAAAATTATTATATTATCGACGATTATTCCCATTGGAGATGAGTGTTCTCTATGAATTAGGTAAAGAAATGGATATTGAGTTTAACTCAACCCCAGAAGCTAGCTCATGAGGGGAGAACTGCCCAAGATCAAATAAGAAAACCAATTACCCATCCCACATCCGACGTGGAACTCTTAACACTCCTCCGCAATCTAAACCTCGCTAACTGGAGCATGGATAATATAATATAGGGGTCCAACAACAGTGAACAAAGAATTTGGATGGGTCTCCTCTGAAACCATGATAAAGAAATGGATCTTGGGCCTAACTTAACCCCAAAAGCTAGCTCATGAGGAGTGAACTGCTCAAGTCCATATAAGAAGATCATCCATCCCTTTTTCATCCTACGTGGGACTCTTCGACACCCTACCTCATGCCCAGGGTTGGACACCTGGAGCATGGACAATATAAGACGCGGGGCAACATCCAATTTTTTGGAACATTTTCGGTCGTTTTGGTAAATGGCGAAAGAATTGTTAGAGCCGGTGATCCTTTTAGAAGGGTAGAATAGAAGTGTGTTGAACAAGTAGGTGTAAATGTTGAGTTCTACGGCGATGAACTCAACAACGTCGGTTATAGTGATCCTGCAATTGTGGAAAAATATGATAGACGTGCTCAATTGGGTCAAATTTTTGAATTAGATCGTGCTACACTTTGAAACCCATCAACACTGAATCAGGATGGACCTGCTCTAATATCATCTAAAGAATGAATCTTAGGTTTAATTCAACCCCAAAAGTTAGCTCATGAGGGGAAGATTGTCCAAGACCATATAAAGAGACCAATGACCCATCCCATATCCGATGCGGGACTTTAACACTCACGCCCAAACCTTGTTAATTAGAGCGTGGACAATATAATATAAGGGGCCAACATCAATGGACAAATAATTTAAATGGATGTGGCTCTGACACCATGTAAAAAATGGATCTTGGGCTAGCTTTTGGGGTTGGAGTCCAACATCATTTGTGGATAGGTTCTATGTCTCCTTATATGATCTTAGCAATCCTTCCACATGAACTAGCTTTTGAAGTCGAGTTAGGCCCAAAGTTCATTTCTTTACATGGTATAAGAGTCAGCCCACCCAATTCTTGTTTCATTCGATGTTAGACCCCCATCTTATATTCAGTCCTGGGCGTGCGGGAAGTGTTGAATCCACATCGGTGGGGATAAGGTCATTTTGTCCCCTTGTATGGTCTTGCGCGATCCTTCCCTCTTGAACTAATTTTTGGGATTGAGTTAGGCTCAAGATTCATTTCTTTACAAATTGTTTTGAAATGCACCCTATCTTTTGAAATTATTTGTTGAGATGCGCAATCACCTTGGTGGTTCAATTAAGGTATTTTAATATTGTCGAAGAGTACACATCTTCCCTTTACTAATTTCAGGTTTCACAAGGATATATACCTTTTGTTCGGTTACTCCTTACCAACAAGGAATTCTTCATTACATCTTATGGATGCTTTTGTTATTAATACATCTACTTCATCAAAAAAAAACAACGAATTAATCAACATAAAAATCACAGCTCATTGAAATTGCTCATTATGTTATACACCACTCATATTCCTCTTTATTTTGAGAATATGTTGTCCTTGCCACTAATTATCTAATTAACTGAATTGCTAGAATATCTAAATTCACCTTATATTAGCAATGGGAAGATCTGAAATTTTCCCCACAAACCTCCCCACAAAGAATTTGTTCAATAGATCTTTGTTCGCAACTCAAACGATCCTGAATTTCTAATGCACTCTCTCTCATTATGTTCAATACCACAATTCTGAGAGCACGTCGGCCACTTGCTTTTGCAAATTGTTTAAGCGAAGGAAGATTGGAGTTCTAGGACTTTGGCCTCTTGAATGGATATGACCAGTAGAGAAATATGGCCTCTTTTTGATGAATCTCTCTAATTTAGTTATTGTCTCGTCCCAACCTTCATTAAAATTGTTCTCAGGTAGAAAAACCACTGACCTCATTTGCCCCTGTACTGCAAAAATGATGTAGAATCTACCGTATTCATTAATTTTCTAAGAACATAAAATTTGGGACCGGTGGTCACTCATCTGCCACTTCTTAAAAGTATTACCCCTTTTGATGCCAAACATAATAAATGATAGATCCATAGTAAAGCTTTTTTTTACTTAAGTAGTTAAGTTCACTCTATGATTCAAGTTCTTCCTTTGCTCAACCCACTCATACCATGTATCCACCGAAGATATGGTTTTTGCTATATCAAAAAATTTCGATCCCGCCCCCGAGGTAAATCTTTCAATCCATTAGTTTTTAACCACTCACTAAGAAATGATTATCAAAAACTAATATCACATAGCTACACGTCATTTGTGAAGGAAGCAAAGACAACTATTTCTCCTCTCTTCAGTCCAATTGAACTTGTCCCAACGACGAACACCTTCCTACTGCAAGGTGAGTCTTTGTCCTTCCCCTTCCCCCTCCCCTATCCTCTTTGAAAGTTTCTCCATAAATTAAGTACATTTAAGTAAAACATATGAGCCTGATATATTACTCTTAAGGTATACTTCGTAATGCCTCAAATCAAATATGCTAGAAGAGTTGAATCCGGATACATAATCACAATCATCATAAGCTGAATTGACCAATCTATAGATGTTTTTACTAGATTCTCCAAGAGGTCCTTGAATTAAATACATTTGTAACAATTATCGAGTTTATAACATGTTACCTCCATCTTGAAAGGGAGTATTGAGATTATAGTAGATTCGATTAGGACATGATTAGGTGACTTAACGGGAGATAATTTTGGTTGATTGATTTTATTTTTTATTGAAGTAACTATAACTACGATAATGCCTCACTTCCTAGCATGTTGGAATCAGCTATGTGAATCCTTATGTGTCACTTCATTTAACCCAATTCAGTATTAAAAAAATTAGATTATCGGCACTAGCAGTTCTCTGTATCTTTTAGAGGCATGTAAATCTCTAACATGACTAAAGACTTCAAGCATTCATTGGACCAAAAGTAAACATACCAACATAACTAAAACTTAATCCCAACTTATTGGTATTGCCTATAGGATCTTTTCTTCCATTGTGTCTTACATTTTGCAAGTGATTTTCTTACCCTACCTGCCAAAAAAATCCTAACAAGTGAATTTAGGTTGACCTCGTCCAACATTTTCAATCACCATGGTGTAATAGCCACAAACTTTTAGATCTGGCGACATAAGGCATGACAAACCATCTCAAGCGAACTTCTTGCATTTACTCTTTATATGTGCTACTTGCACCTTCTGTTGAATGTGATAATTTTTTATCTTGTATAATTTTGAATGACACATTTATCTTCATATTTGCATTTCTACAACACTCATCTTGTGAATATGATAGATATTAGAGGCCCAACATTCACTCCTATTATAGCATTACCGGTCCTAAAAATCGCTTTACAAAACTTTCCTCTATCCTCCCAATATCTTATTTCGATTCCATGAGTAACTCATAACATCTTCATATATCATGCCATTCTCCTGCAATAGCAAGCTTAAATATCTTAATTGCTTGTATATAGGCACCACTATGTTGTCAAATTTTATCTCAAGTTCATTCTTCTTATGTTTGCTCAACTCGTAGGGCATATATTCAGTCTTACCCCTACTTATCCTAAATTCTCACACTCCAAAATGCTTCTCCAAGGTTCAAGCTTTAGGTTGACACCCTCTAGTTTCGTCAATTAGCATAGTATTGTCGACAAATAGCATGCATGGTGTAGATCCTTCCCTGTTAATGGCATACCTGGACATGTCTTAGTTGAGAAGCTGGAAAATGTTAAAAACAAAGTTGAAGGAGTAGAGAAAAACAATAGAGGAAATTGGAAATAGAGAAAGGAGGACATTCTTAATTAGATTTCCAATTGGGAAGCTATTCAAGATCAGAGAGCCCTCAATGATGATGAACTTCTTCAAAAGGCTCATCTGGCCATGCAGTTTCAAGAGGTGGCTAAAAATGAAGAAATAGCATGGAAACAGAGATCCAGGATTCAATGGCTAAAATATGGTAAGAAGAACACCAATTTTTTTCATAGAATTGCTACAGCTCATAAGAGGTTCAACTCCATTGATCTTTTGGAAGTTGATGGGATCACTGTCACCGACCCTAGTGAGATCAAGGAGGCTGCTCAGAACTTCTATCAAGACTTGTATAAGGAGACTAAAAATTGGAGACTTGAGTTGCAGTTACATGAAACTTCAGTAATTCCTAGTGAAGAACAAGTATGGCTGCAAAGACAAATTGAGGAGGAGATTCTGGATTGTATCAATTTGTGTGCTAAGGAGAAAGCTCCTGGACCAGATAGATTTCCAATGATATACTTCCAATCCTTTTGGAGACTTTTGAAGGAAGATATCATAAGCACATTCCATTTTTTCCATTCCAATCAGACCTTTGAAAAAAGCTTTAATTCCACTTTCAAAGCTTTGATTCCAAAGAAATTAGGTGCTTCTGATCTGAAAGATTAGAACCAGTTCAAATACCACAGTAGAAGTGGGACCAGATAGCCATGGACTTTGTCTCTGGATTGCCGAAGACAGCGAGGCAACATGAAGCCATTTGGGTGATAATTGATACCAAGTCAGCTCACTTCCTACCGATCAGTCCCTTAGCCTAGTCTATATCCACAGCTGACGCAACTCCCTTAGCTTAGTCCCTTAGTTCAGAAAGGAAAATGGAATTGTATTTTATCTTTGTTTTTTTGGTGAAAACAACTTTGTATAGAAGATACAGATCAGATTGTAGAGTTACTAGGTTCTGTGTGAGCTTTTTTCTTTTCGATAGGTTACTTTTTGGAGGTTGCCAGCATATCCTTAATGCTGAGGAATACAGCTTTACCAGTTTCAAAAAAAAAGTATGGAACCTCATCCTTTTTTTATTTCATTAATAAAAGGGAAAAACTCATGTATACTAGTATACCAAAAAAGAGAACTGAAACCTCATCCTATATTCCTATATATTGTTAACTCATCCATGACTGGATAAAAAAGTGTGTTCAACGTCAATACCTTGTGTAAACTAACGGTTGTGGAAAATTATTATGTATCATTTACAACTTATCTTTTACGGCATTTAAACATTTTTAATATGAGTTCGTTTCCTCTCCAACATCCACCAAAGAACTTTTCTTGGCAGTCTCTGATACGTTTTCTCTAAGTCAACGAACACCATTTGTACATTTTTCTTCCTCTACCTAAAAATTTCCGTCAATCTTCTTATAAATTTAATTATGCATAAAAATAGTCAAATTTCTAACATCTGTAAGTACTACGCTTGAGAGAATAGTCAAAGCTATTCCATCATTTCTCACCCTTTCTGTTCTTTGTAAATAATTATTAAGGCCTCATGTGAATTACCATTCTTCCTTGATATTTTCAGTATGTATGGATTGGATTCTAATGTTGTCAAGTTCTGGGGCTGCTACTTTCATTCTCTCAAATATTTCCACACCCGTGTTGGATCCTCCAACAATGTTCTATTTTGGGAGAACCCAACACGGGTGCGGTGAAAATTTCGGAGGATCTGAGCAACATAGATTCCAGCCAGGATCTGATAATATATTAGACACAGAACCCAAGCAATTTACAATTTTTCAACCTAGTTGCAGAACCTGAACTAACCAAGAATCTAACAAAATGGAATGACTCTGCAGGTAAAATCAGCTATGAATATAGCTAGAAAACAAACCAAGAACGAGGGAAAGACTCAACCAACCATCAGCACCAGTCTCAACCAACACCATGCCAATTATGCAAATGGAATCTCAAACATTTCCAGCAAAAGGGACGCATGTCCAATATGTTATGTAGTATAGACATAGTTACTTGCAATTTCAAAGAGAAGGAAACGGGAAGAGCATAGTAAAGAGTGTCTACATGAAGAGAACATACTACAATCCAATGATAGAACTGTAAAAGCATGAATATTCACAAAACAAATACAAGCAATAAAGCTTCAAAGGGTCCTCAACCCATCATCTTGTGCAATTCCCCTATCCCTATCATGTACACTATAGGTTACAAGAAAATCTTAAACATCATTACCTGGTTCAGAATGCTTGTGGATTCTTTGACCACCTCTCTAAATATGTCATCCTCAAACCACCCATACTTCGTAACTCGGCAAAACAGTTGAATTAAAGATGCAGTTACAAAAGGCTCCAAGTCAATTCCTCTTGTTGCCAGGTAATTTATGAGATAGTTGCCTTCATAAAAGGAGAAGATTAGCTACACTAACAGCAGACTAGACATAGTAGTAATGTATGTGAGAGATATGTAATCAGTATATTACAACCATAGAAACATCAAAAGCATTAAATAAGCACGACCAACAAAATGCCAAAATCTGAAAGAGAACACTCCCAAGATCTTCCACTACAATGGTTCGACTTATTAATACCTTTTCCAACATCTCTAGTTTTTGTTAGGCAGATCTTTTACACTTTTACAGGCAGCAGAATATCCAAGCAGTAAAATACAGATTTCCGACCATAAAATTAAAGAATAAGTGACTGCCTGAATCTTTCACCTTCTCCCTTATTAGAATAGAAAATATGATGCAAAATACCTCTACTTTTACCTTCACATGTTCAAGCTTAATGTGAAATAAAGATGGTATACCAGAGCAGCATAAAAGTAAGTAGCAAATCAAATAGAGAAAATGGAAAGATGAGAAGAAAAAGGGAAAAAAAAAGGGGGGGGGGGGGGGGGCAAAAAGAAACAATTAGAGAAACACAGGCAAAAGTCTCTGCAGTCAAACTAGAACATTACGAATATCAAGCCGGATCTGCAAAGATAGGCGCTGTTCTGTCACTTGCTTCAACAAGCTTGAACTAGCCAGCATCAATGCATAAGGAGTTGATGCATTTTCCAGAATGTACTGACATTGTGAAATATAGCTGCTATTTACTGAGAAGCATTTCAGTGTATTCTCTGCATGAGCTCGCTCAGCAGAATCCTGTGAATTGTAAAGCCTCTCACATAATGCTTCAAGGTGCGCTAAGCTCTCCATTGATGAAGTAGTAAGAGAATTTCTCAAAGCTCAAGCAATCAAACAACACAAGTTAAGGACACGACAAATCTTTCTAAAATTAGTTACCAATGAACATTTACAAATTTCTAAATTCAAGAGGGAAAGAAGAGATATGGAAGGCGTTAATCCATTTCAGGTCATCATACTTCTTCAAAATTGCACAGATCAAATAAATATAGCAAATTACAGGAACTTCGTATTTTGACTGTTTTATGTTACAACTATCCCTAGATATAAGGATGATTCAGAAATTCAGAATGGTGCCCATTGAACTGCTCAGCAAACCCAAACAAGGTCAGCTGTGCTCCTGTAGATCACCAATAGTGTTGTTCCTGAATTAAAAAAATAGAGAAAGAAAGAACTATTAGTCCTTGAAAAAGAAGACTTTGAGTTGGAGAGAAAAACCTGCATTAACTTTGAATATCTACTTTGAACCCAAAAAGAATGAAGTAAAAACATAATTCCCTGAGCATGTAAAGATAAATACAGTTTTATCATTACACAAGTGTATGCATTTGTTGGATTCCCCGGTGGTAAGGGGAGCAAAAGATTTTGTTATAAAAAGTTTATTTACTAGCCACCTCTATCTAGTTTGGGGTTTCACAATTAAGATTCACAAAAAAATTATGCACTACACAATTGAATGAATAAGGGGACTAATTCTTTCCTGTATGGCAAAAGCTTTGACGTATGTTTTAGTGGTTGTAGATCTGAATTTGGCTTCACATATCATAATTTATAAGCAGCAGCAAAAATTTGTGTCATATCATCATGCTTTTAACTGAAGGGCCCAAGGTTATTCAGCTATTCTCTGTTTCAGAACTAGCAAATGAGTTTTTTCTCTTCCCATCCATTTTCTTGGATAGGTCAAACCTAGTAATGAGGTAAGTTCTTCAAAATTTCTATATGTCCAGCTTGTTGGTCTCAAGGTCAAGAACTAACTAGAATCCTGTGTTGAACTATACTCCCAGAGGGAAAGTATGAAGACTAAATATTGTACTACACAGTGAACTCGTACTAAAATAAAATGCTCGCTAACACAATGATGTACTTCCTGTACATCCTTTTTAAATGTAGACACTGTAGCACCCTTGAATTTTGATAGTGGTTCCCCGTTTCGACTTCTCTTTCTTCAACTACACTATATGGGGGTATGTAATCGAAGAATCACATTTAAGTGGGGTCCTTTCACAATAAACTACTATGATTTACATTTCATATTATACACCTTATCCTTTTCTTTTCTTCCTATTTCCAGAGTGTAAAATATCCAGTATCCTGATTATATTAAGACTAAGTAGCAATTCCTAATTAGTTTGGGTATTAAAAGATTCATATAGCAGATCACATCTTCATTTGGCGTTAAGACAGTTCATTAATTGATTGATTTGATTGGCAAATTCAGTACATTATTGCAATTTTGAATTCATAGCATAGGATTGAGAATTAGCTGTAAAAATCAGTGAAGGCACTCACTACAAATGGTTAATATCTGAAATTCTATATTATTTTCTTTCTCCTATTTTATACATGGTTTACAACGATTAATATTTCGCATCATGTAGCCTTATCTGTATCTTTTCCCTATATTTAGGGAGATATATCCACAAAACTGACTCGGGATTACGCAATGGCAGATCATTAACCACAAGATGGATAAATAATGCACAATAGAAGGCACTGTACAAACATCAGAACTTTTTATTCACATATTAACGATGTAAACTAGCTAATAATAATAACAAAAAAATGACAACTCCGTGTTCTGGATTCATTAATGTTAATAACTAAGTTCGACAATTACAAACAGCTGTCATAATCAGACATGAAATCTTCTTAATCTAATCGGAGCAGACACAGCATTGCAAAACTTCACATTCGATTGAGAGAAAGAGAGAGAACATACAAAGCCGATATCGCTGGAGGAAGGGATCGTGGGGAGTTCGCCGGAGAAACAAATAAGGTGAAGATGAGGGGAGGAGGTATAGAGAGTTCAATCGACTTGCCTAATTTAGAGCGGGCCTTTTATTTAATAAATAAAGCAAAAATGTTCAACAAAACCAGGCCCAAACAGACCTGGCCCAAACAAATAGCCAATACAAAACGTATTTGGCCCAAAACAAAAAAAAACAATGGAAAAAATCAAAATGTAATTAGGAAAGTGCATCTGCTCATTTCCTCTTCGTTGCCCTGCTGCTACATATTACGCCCTCAGGATGCGTCTCTACTGGCCTCTCAATCTTCTTGTGAAGTAAAAACTCTTTGTTGCTGTTGATTTGAGCTTTTTTCCATAAATTAGTTGTTGATAAACTTGTTATTTCCTTGCATGCGTCATTTGAGTTGATGGTGTGTCTGCATCTGCACACCTCCGATGGATGCCTCGATGTTGAAATTTCACGCTTTTGAGGTATGTTTTTGACCAAAACTATGTGTTTTTGCTTCTAATTGTGTCCATGCATGATGATGTATATGTATCTCTGTTAAAAATTACTTGAATCTTCAACTCTGTTGCTATGTACTTCTGGTAATGTTGTGCCAAATGGTGTATTTGCTACGATAGAATGTAATCTTGTGCATAATACCATAATAAATCACCATTCAGTGTTGAACTCTGATTCTCATATATGGTATTTGGCTTTGATCACTATTTAGGGTTCTTCTCAAGTCAATTTCCATGTCTTGGAAACTATTCCATTGAAAAGAGCCCCTCCAGTGCTTGATTAGCCAAACCATCTGCTAATTTATTTCCTTCTCTTAAAATATGTGTGAAAATCACCTCCATGTTACCTACAACATCTTTTGCTTTCTCAACCCAATTAATAATATGTCATGGTGATTTCTATCCTTTAGCCATAAT
The DNA here is from genome assembly GCA_034509755.1 of Anisodus tanguticus. Classification (NCBI taxonomy): domain Eukaryota; kingdom Viridiplantae; phylum Streptophyta; class Magnoliopsida; order Solanales; family Solanaceae; genus Anisodus; species Anisodus tanguticus. The sequence continues at coordinate 12,994,756 of CM067561.1, forward strand.
CTTCTGTACCATCTGAGTCTGTTTGTATTATCACCTTAGTTAGTCTCTTCTCTTTGCATTATCTTAGAGCTTCATTAATTGCCATCATTTCTGATTTTGTATATGTTGCATTTCCAATTCCCTCAACCTTAGCATAAATCAGATCTCCTTCTTCATTTCTCACACGTAAACCATATACACTACTCCATAGATTCCCTCTTGAGGCTCCATCTGTATTGCAAAGCAACCAACCTGTTGGAGGAGGCTTCCAAACCACTTTACTAACCTTTAGTTTAGCCCTTCCACCCTCCATCATCTATATCAATTCACACCATTTATTTGGTATGTTGTTGATAGAAGGATTTCTCAGTTGTACAAGTCTTTGTATGGTTGAGAAAACCTTAAAGATGACAAGTCTTTGTATGGTTGAGAAAACATGAAAGATGACTCTATTCCATGATCTGTTCTCTCCATGTTTAATGTAATTTCTTCTTTTCCATAATTCACATAGTTTAATAGATGGCACTGCCATGTATATCTGTTTTAAACTTCCAGTCACAGGTTCCAGCCACTATTTCACAATTAACGGCTACACTTGTAATTCTTCCATGTTGATACATGCACAAGAACAAAAATAAGACCAAGTCCTATTAGCTATAAAAGAATTGATGAACAAATGTTGGATTGTCTCCTCCTGAGGATTTGAACAACACTAGTATTTGGACACCATGTTATAGCTCATTCTTCTTAGAACATCATCCAAAGGCAACTTATATTTCCAACACCTCCACTAGAAAAAAGATATCTTGAAAGATAATCCTTTCACCCACATAAATTTGTATTTGTCCATTTCCTGACCCCTCAATATAACATATTCCCATGCTGATTTCACTGTAAATTCTCCATTATTACTCAACATCCACCATGGTTTATCCACTTCTCTTTCTATATTAGGGGGTACAATGGTACTTGTAATGTGGTGAACAATCTCCTCTGGCAACATCGCATTCAGCTTGTTGTTATTCCATCTTCCATATTCCAGCACCTTATAAACATATTTAATATTTGCATCTCATCTGTATTATGCACATATAAAATATAGAGCTCCCATTCCAGTCCAATTTTCATACCAAAATTAGGAATTTTCCATTTTGATTTGCCACTTAATCTGATGTTCTATTAAATCCCTTGCATGTAGCATTTTCTTCCAAGTTTGTGATATATATTTCCATGACACAGTCACTGCATTCTCCTTCTTACAGTACTTGTCGCTTAAGAAAGCACTCCACAAGTATGGTTTTGTTATGAAATTCCACCATAGTTTGCAATACAAAGCAAAAAAAACATCATGTAGTGATCTGAATATTAATCCTCATTCACTTATTGGCACACACATCTTGTGCCATGCTACCCAGTGTCTGCTCTTCCCCCCAATAGTGTTGCTCCAAAAGAATTTGGCAAACATCTTATGCATCTGTTTAATGATCCCTTCTGGTGGATTAACTGCAGAAAGCAAGTGCATATGCATGCTTTGCAAACACATGCTTAATAAGGATTGCTCTTCCTCCAAATGATAACATATTTCCTTTCCATGCCTGTAATATGTTCATAATCTTCATCAATATAACATTGAAAATTTCCTTCTTCCTCTTACTGTGATAGATAGGACAACCCAGATATACAAATAGAAAATCCTTTCTAATTATACCAATCACTATTTCCACTGTAATGCTTATATCCCCTGGTACATTCTTGTGCATATATACTACACTCTTTTCTCTATTGGTCTTTTGCCCGGAAGTTTTCTCATACTTCCCCAAGATCTCTATAACCAGTAATAATGATTGCACATCTGCTAAGGTAAAAATAATCATATCATCAACATAAGCTAGATGATTCACCTTAGAACTCCATTTAGGAATTCAAAATCTCTTAAATTGAGGCACTTCATATAGATGGTTTAGATTTCTAGACAACACATCTGCAGCAAGTATGAAAAGAGCAAGTGAAAGTGGATCACCTTATTTCACACCTCTTGATGACTGAAAGAACCACTGCTGCTGACTATTCACGGAACTGAATACTAATTGTTGCTTATGATTCTGAATACCAGGTCTATTAACCTTTCTGAAAATCCCAGTTTCCTCAATACTTTTGTTAAGAACAACCAAGATACCCTATTATATGCCTTTGCCATATCCAATTTCATGACCACATTAGCCTCTTTATTACTCAACCTAATGTATGTAATGATTTCCAATGTTAACAGGAATTTTCCACTATACTTCCATCTTTCACAAAATCAGCTTTGTTTAATGAAATTATTTTCTCTAATATGTCTACCAATCTTTCATGTAAAAGCCTTGAAAAGATTTTATTAACAAATTACTCAGGCTAATAGGTCTCATATCAGAAAATGTGTTAACTACATCCTTCTTTGGTAGTAAGACCAAATTTGTATGAGTAATGAACTTGGGAAGCTCAGCACCACAGAAATATTCTCTCACCATATTATATACATCATCCTCCAATGATTTCCCAACAAGATTGATAGATCATTCCTGTAAAACCATCTGGCCCAATAGCACTCTCCCCATTAAGTTTAAATACCACTTTCCTAATCTCATCCTTTGTAGGCATCTGTTCAATTTCCAAATTTTGTTCTACTGTGACCAGTTTTAGGATATGGTCAAGCATTTCAAAATCTATTGGGTCTTCTTCCTTTGTAAACTGCTCCCTGAAAATTTTGATAGCTTCTTCTAAAATTTCTTCTCACTCTTCTAGCCAATTCCCCTCCTCAACCTGAATTCTTTTTAGTTGTAATTTCTTCCTCCTTCCTTGTGCTTATACATGAAAGAACCTAGTGTTCTATCACCATCATGGAACCATTGCATTCTAGCTTTCTGCTTCCAAATGAAGATAAATGTTCAAATCAGCTTGAACTCTTTGTAATCTTTCATTGTTTGCTGGAGTAGGCATGATCTCAAAACCTGTATTTCATGAAATATAGTGCCAAATTTCTGTCTGCTCCATTGTACCAATGCTACCTTCACTTTTTTCATTTTATGGTAAAAAAGTATAAAAGAGTTTGCCATGAAATCTGCTGACTATGGGTTCCTTACTGTATCTAGGAATAATTCATGTTTTGCCCAAAATTTTAGAAATTTAAAGGGCTTTTTCACTGGTATAGTATCTCCAGCATGTGATATCAATAAATGAGCATGATTAGATCTAGTTCTGATCAAGTGAGAAATTTCTATGCCAGGGTACTTCCATTGTAAAGTATGATTTCCCAGACCCCTATCAAGCCTTTTGAAAATACAGTCATAACCACTTTGACCATCCACCATGTATACTTGCTTATCTTGAATCCCAGATCTGTAATTCCACAACATGAATACAACCCCTTAAGTCCAAAACTTCATTAATTGTAACTAGAAGTCCACCATATTTCTCATCTTCTAAAATTATAACATTAAAGTCTCCCCCCATTAACCATGGTATCCAAACAGTTATTGCCATATCTTCTAATGAAGCCCATAATTCCATTCTTTCTTCATGTCTATATTTAGCATATACCAGAGAGACAATCATCTCATCTTGTGCACCTAACACACCTAAATTTAGGGTTAAGTGCTGAGGATGATCAACTAGGATCTGACAATTAAAGGTATCGTCCACAAAAGCCCATATTTTGCCAGAAGTTTTAGCCACAACATGTTCCAATCCAATCCTCCTCCTGTATTCCTCAATTCTGTCAGCGTGTTGAAAAGGTTCCATGAGTCCAATGAAACCAAAGCGATATTGTTGCTGCATATTAATTAACCTTGTAAAAGCTTCCATTGTGTTAACAGACCTAATATTCTATATGACTGCATTCATCATAGATTATTATATTTCTTAAAAGTGCCCTAGTATGAACTCCACCAGGTGGAGCATTGCGATCTCTCACTGTCTTCTTCTTGACTTTTCCCCCCTCATTTTTCAAACAATTTAGAAGATATATCCCCTACCTTGGTAATATGTTTCATATTTTTCACTATGGAATGAATATCCAAATCATTGCCTCCATGATTGTTCACCATTTTCTCCTTTGACTTCTCATTCCATGTAGCAATATTTTTTTGGCCTATATCCTTTACCTCTGTTGTGTTGAATGTATTCTGTGTTGAATCAATTGATTGTAACTCAAATATATGTTTCTCCTTACTAGTATCTATCTTGTTTCCCTGGCTTATCTGATCATCTACCCCCTTCTCCCCCTCAACTGGTTTATTAGGAGTTTTCATCCTATTATCTTTTGACATTGGTATTGGGCTATCCACCCCTTGATCCTTGTGTTAGACTATCCTCCACTCTTATTACTGATTCTAGGATATTACATGTTCTCATTGTTGAACTACTCACTTGCTGAATATTACATTTGACTGTGCTGATCATCTGTCTGTTTATACTCTCCTTATCATTGTTGTGGCTAAGTGTTGTGTTGCATGCTTGTTGTGTTGCATGCTTGTTGTGATATGTCATGACCTTGTGATTTTGATGTATCTCCTTCTATTTTGTGTGCTCTGTCACTTCTGTTGTATTTTTTATGATGTTGATTGATTATGTGGCATTCCCTTCAGCATCTTCTCCATCACCTAGCCTTTAAAAGCATTTTGAGTCTTTACTCCATTTTGTGGCTCCTGTTTTTCATCTATTTCACCCATTATGACCCTACTTTTATCCTTGATATATTTGTTTCTTTTTCTCAGCATTCATTCCTATTTTGCTTTTCCATATCCCATCCTCTTTCATGTTCCCCGTTTCTCCTTGGCTATATTTAGAGCCTGTTTAGATAGACGTATTTTAGGTATTTTAAAGCCAAAATAGCTTTCAAGTACTTTTGAAGTGTTTGAGTAAAATTAAAAAAAATACTTTTAAGCATTTGTTTTTAATCCAAAACAATAAAAATAAACCAAAAGTCATAAATTAGAATTCCTAACTTATAGTTTTTGGCTTATAAGTCAAAAGTCATAAGCCCATCCAAATGGGCTCTTAGTAAAAGTGGATGACTTGTCAAAAAGGAAATCTTTGTGGGCCAGATTGAACAATATTTGGGCTCAATTGTTCGAATCAATTGGGTTATTTGCATAAATGTCCCTAATTTGAGTGGTCTTTAATTTTTGACCCTCAAATCTATGGTCTTCAAGTTTTGACCTTCAACACATTAAGTCAAAAGTAAGAGGACGTAAATCCCTGACACCGAAACATATAAAAACACATGCATAACTTTTGCCCCTCAACGACATAAGACACCCCAAGAAATTCTAGACTTTAAGTGAGGATCAAAATCCTCTCTTCTCTCCATGCAAAACCCGACCTTTTAAGCGTAAATCCTAATTATGGCCATGCTAGCCACTGGTCGGCCTACTCCGGCAGCTGGCCAGACCCTAGCGCTAACATCATCTTCCCAATTCCACCCCTCAACAACACGCAATAGCTTATTACAATCCCTAACACACAAAACTCTAGTTCTACCTATAATTATGCAAACATGTTTAATCCTCTCATGTAAAGCAACGTGAAGGCAACCCAGTTCTTATCAAATAAGTGAAATATGTTAATGGAGAACTAGTTGTGAAGTGGATGGTAGAAGTCACACGAATGAATATCATAGAGAACTTATAGTAGGCTATTATTGGAAAATTTAGAGTTAAATGTGAATGTAGTATTGTTTACTTCAGGCATCGTCATGTATTAATGAGGTCTTATTTATTGAAAGTTAATATGATGTCCGGATGTGCGTATTATATCAAATCTAAGGATGGATTATCATACCGGATGAGACCCTTATTTATAATTCCAAAATTAAGATTAATAAATAAACGACTAAGGCAATGGCATGGAGATTATTTCTCCATATACCGATTCGATCTAAGCTCTCTTATTGAGAATGCTCATTCTCAATATTATGCATTAAAGAGGACTCAAACCTCCACGCTCTTTAGCACGAGATTTTGAGTCTCGCGTGTCTACCATTTCACCACCAAGGCATCTTGAAATTTGCTCATTACTTTCTTTGTAAAAGAATCACAATTTATACTTTCTTCTGTTGTTGGGACACCATTGCATCTAGATATGTCTACTATAAATAAGACTAGACCTAGTTGTGTGAAAGTCAAAGTGCAAATCAATATTTTGGTTGATCTACCAAAATCTGTGAAGATGGAGAATGAGGATGAAGGTACTGGAGGTGTAAGGACAGAACATGTTAAAATTCAACATGATTTTTTACATCAGTATTGTTCTGAATGCAAACTACAAGGATATGCAGAAGATGACTTTTGGAGTTTGCCTCTAGAACTCATACCTAGTTATGATGATGACAAAAAGAATGAAGACATAATAGAGCAACCAAAGCCTCAAAGAAAAATGGGTAACCTATACAAGGGACGTCAAAGGCCTTGGGCAAAATTTCCAGTAAGGATTTTGTCAAGTGAAAATGTAGTAGGTGATCAACTGGAATGTAACAAAGGATAAAGGAGATTTCAGTAGTGGAAGTCAAATTCAGACATCAGATAATGGTAGATAAGTTCATACTCAGAACAGGTTTGATGCTCTTACAGAGGTTGAAGAAACTCAAGTTATCAATAAAGCAAGCAAGGAGAAAGGAGGGGAGGCAAAAAAAAAAGTGGCAGTGATACTAACAACGATATAGTTGACATAATTAATGTTGAAAACAATAGTAAAAGTAATACGGACAAAGATGCAGCCGGGGAAACTATTAATGAAAAGAACAATGAGGCTCAGAATATTACAAAGACATCAATAGGGGCAACAACAAAAGATTAGGTGCAAGGATCATTTGGTAAATGAGATCAATACCCAATTACTGCAAAAAAAATGGGAGACTGAGTAGAGGAGGAAGATTTTCATGATAAGGAGTGATCACGCCAAAAACTCATGCTAAAAAGGATAAGTGGTAGCTACAAATATAATCCGGTCTAAAAGTCTGGAGTCGAATCTCAGAGAGAACTAATGTTAGCTATAACTGTTCAATATTACTAAGAATACAAGTTCGAACAATATTCTGAATTTAAGATTTCTATTTTAAACTACTTAACTAAAATAATAAAGTAATAAAAATTATCAATTACTTAGAGAATGGGTTGAATTCAAGATTAAGGAGGCCTAGGGTTATGATTTCCTCAATTATCAAAAATTCTTCTCGCTACGTTATCTATAATCTCGTTGATTTATTCTCTGTAGATCGTCATCACTCAAATTGCCATAATTATCTCTCAATCAATTACAATAATTTACTAGATGTATTCTCTAGAACTACTTTAACTAGAAATTTCTCAACAACTCAAAAAGATCACATCAAAGCTTTGTTATCTCTAAACCTGCTTTTAAACCTACAATATTAATCTCTCAAATGCTTAGGAGTGACGTTGTCCAATAACAACCTAATCATGTAATATGTCTCAATCAATACAAGCTATAATGGCACAGTTAATCAATGGCAATTCAATTAACAACAGGCAAAACATAGTTGAACAAATATAGGGAGTAAAACGACTCATTTATATAATAGCATAACAAGAATTCATTCAACAATTGGTTCCATCAAAACCCTAGATAAAAAATTAGCTACTCATAAAAGTATGTGAATACACAATACTGAAATTCATAACTAACAATCAAGATAGGAAGAAGAAAGGAAAAATTCGTTGCCGAATCTTTCCCCTTACTCCACGACTGTAACAACCCGTCCGATCATTTTTATCCTAAGATCTCTATTTGACTATTTTACCCTTTCTATAGACTCTACGTGGGTTTGTTATGCGCGGGAATATGTGGCGTAGATCTCGACATCCATTTATATGAGTTTCAGATGAAAAACCCAAAACTAGAACCTTAGAGTTGGATAGTTTAACTCAAGGTTGACTTTTGAGTAGATGTGTTCATTTTCGGGTTTTGTCACTTCCAGTAGTTCCAAAGGGACATTTATGACTTAGTCGAGTCATCAGTTTTCTTTCCGAGGCAATCAGATGTATCTGTGATACTATTTTTGAAATTTGGTTATTTGGCTATTTTGGGTGATTCGTAAGAAAAGTATATTTTATGTAACTCCCCGAACCATGGCCTAGGTGAAACACGACACTTAGTGCCTGACTGCAGGTGACCGAGCGAATCACTTGGCTTGCTAGTTATCATGGACATCAAAATCATGCAATAGTAATGATTTAAAACGTGTAAAACATATCCTGAAATTATAGTCTGAAATATAATAGCGGAATCATCTGAGTAAAACATGATAAGTGTGCAATTAATGCTGACATGACATGCTAACTAGTCTAGTGTATGAACCCTTTAAAACAATAGTCTACAAACTATTTACCAGGACAAGGCCTTGTCATACCTCTACTATAAACCATAATCATAAAAGTAAATAGACTGACACCCCGAATGGAATGAGGCTCACTAAGTAACTGATACTGAAGCAATCCTAATGACCCAATCCGTCGACCTAAAACTCAGTACATGCACCGTGAAGTGCAGGCCTCGGGCAAAGGGATATTAGTACATTTGAATTGTACTGTATGTAAAGCAACTAAAAGGAATAAGCAGGCACATGATATAATAAAAATATGAAACTGAACATGAACATGAATATAATAACATGTGTAAAATTTGTAAACTATATATCTGTATATCTGTGGGGAGAGTAGTAGTATAACCGACAACATAAAATCACCACGTAGGTACGTGGAGTCTGGTACGTGGACCGACCAGCAGAGTGCTCTCATACCTTGCTGGGGTATGACACATGAACATGATATGAAAGGATCCAATTAATAATATGAATGTATCGTTCTCTGGGCGGAGCGACCCTTATGCTACGCTGACGTACATAGTTTCATGCTACTAGAGCCTTCTCGGTAATTTATGCAACTCCAAAAACATGTACTTGAAAATAGATGGCTTGTAAGCCCATGAATTTCATAAATATAAGTAGTAAACATAATCTATGATAATTTAACATGAACATAAATGCATAATATATCTTGTGAGAAAATATGTATATTTTTATAGGTTAAAAATAATGATTCATGACTTGATTTTTAAAACTGATGGAATCCAAAGCATACTTTCATGGATTACAGACATGTTAATGACAATCATAATGGCCACTCATGAATTCAATTGAAGAATTGTAATAGAGACATGGCGTAATATCACGTGTAATTAGGGTTATCATGATAATAGAATAAAAACTCTAAATTATGGAATTTCATGGTTTCATGGAATATCGCGGCATGGGGAAGAACAAGGATATTTCCACAAGTTGATAGAAACTCTACATACCTTAATCGCTCCAATACTTGCAATAAAAATCTGAACTTTGATGAAGAAGTCCAAAGATTGAACCTTGAGCCTTGGAATAGGTTTATCTTGAAAACCCAAGGTTAAGAATAATGAATTCTACTTAGAATTCATAAGGATTACGTTAGAATCACTTAGAATTGCATGAAAAAGGCTTACCTCAATGTAGGAGCAGGCTGGGAAGAGAGAACCTTCGTTCTAGGGCTTGAGAGAATGAAAAATTGATTTTGGAACTAAGTCTGCGTATTTATATTGTTCAGTCCGTCGGGACTTTTACGGTCATATTCGATGGACCATCAAATTTTCTACTGTCTGGGCTTGGACCGTAAAATACGGTATGGTTCGTATATTCAGATCGTCACCTAGATGCAACTTTCCAGTGACTTTTAAAACTTGAGGGACTGAGACGGTCAAAAATGACATATCGAAACTTTTTATATGGTCTGTATAATCTATGGTTTTTTGTCAATTTCAAAAACAACTTTTCAGGTTCATTTCGACGGCCCGTAACAAATTCTACGGTCTATATAATCTGTGCGTAAAATTTGATATGTAGAATTGAAATTTGTTTTTAACTTTAAACTCCGTGCCTTGATTTTCTAAACTCCACAATTATAAACAAGGCTTAGTTTGAAGGTACGAGATGTTACAATATCTCCCCCTTGGAATCATTCATCCTCAAATAATGGGTTATGGTTAACAATTAGACTGGGCATGACATGAGTACATGAACGTGAAGAAACATGACATAGAACATGGAAACTGAATAACATGATTACATGAAAATATGAACATGGGTACAGAATACATGAACGTGAAACATGAGACGTGAATACGCAGGGGACATGACATAAATACTGAAGGTGTTTACCTTATTCATTTTCTGCTTGCTCCTCAAATAAGTGTGGATATCTGGACTTCATGTCTTCTTCGGCTTCCCATGTAGCCTCTTCAACATTCTGACTTCTCCACAACACTTTCACTAAGGTAACTTCCTTAGTTCTAACTTTCAAATCTGATATAGCCACGAGAATCTCTTCATAGGTTAAACCATCCTTAACTGTAATGGATTCGGTAGGAACAACCAATGACGAGTCTCCCGCACACTTTCTCAACATGGATACATGAAACACTGGATGCACAACAATTAGATCTTGTGGCAATTCAAGCTCATAAGCCACTTGGCCAACTCTCCTTAAAATCTTGCATGGTCTGATATATCTAGGATTGAGCTTCCCTTTCTTACCAAAACTTATGACACATTTCATAGGTGAAACTTTCAGAAATACCCAATCCTCAACTTAAAACTCCAAGTCTCCACGCCTTACATCAAAATAGGACTTTTGGCTAATCTGAGCTATTTTCAAATGCTATTGAATTAGCTTTACTTTTTCCATAGCCTGATAGAGCACATCTAGTCCTAACAACTCTCCTTTACCAATTTTGAACCAACCAATTAGCAATCTACACCTTCATCCATACAGAGCTTCTAACGGTGCCATTTGGATGCTAGCATGATAACTGTTATTTTAATTAAACTCAATTAAAGGTCAATGATCATCCCAGTTACCTTTAAAATCAAGGACACATGCCCTCAACATATCCTCAAGAGTTTGAATAGTACACTCTACCTGGCTATCTGACTAAGGATGAAAAGTTGTGCTGAGATTTATCTTGATACCCAATCCTTTCTAGAAAGACTTCCAAAAGTGCGCTATGAACTGAGCACCACAATCCGAAATAATGGAAACTGGGGTCCCATGAAGCCTAACAATTTCTCGGATATACAACTTAGCATAACCCTCCACTAAATCCGTGGTTTTGACTGGCAAGAAGTGGGATGATTTAGTGAGTTGGTCCATAATCACCCAAATTGAATCATGTCTTCTGGCTGAGAGATGTAGACCTGTTATAAAGTCCATGTTTATCATCTCCCATTTCCAAACAGGAATATCAATATTCTAAGCCAACCCACCAGGCCTCTGGTGCTCGGCTTTCACCTGCTGATAATTTGGACACTTGGTTACAAAGTTTGCCACATTCCTCTTCATATCATTCCACCAATAAATCTCCTTAAGATCATGATACATCTTTGTAGAACTTGGGTGAATAAAATACTTGGAAATATGCGTTTCTGCCATGATTCGCTCTTTGAGTCCATCCACATCTGGAACAGATACCCTACCTCGATACCTCAAAGTACCATTATCTCCCCCTTATTCAAAGTTGTTGTCTTATGCTTGTGAATACCATCTTTACACTACAACATGTAGGGATCATTAAACTGTTTCTCATTCACCTTGGCTACTAAGGAGGATTTATACTTATTCTGGACAATAACACCACCATCTTCGGAGTCCATGAGTCGAACTCCTAGAATGGCTAGTCGGTGAATCTCCTTTGTCATGGTTCTCTTATCTTTTTTAACATGAGCTAAAACCCCATGGATAACCGACTAAGAGAATTGGCTACCACATTGCTTTCCCAGGTTGGTAGAGAACATCTACATCATAATCCTTTAGCATTTCAAGCCATCTCTTTTGCCTAAGATTTATATCCCGCTACTTGAAAATTTACTAAAGGCTCTTATGATATGTGAAAATATCTACGTGAACTCAATACAAATAATGACGCCATATCTTGAGTTCAAAAATCACGACTGCCAATTCTAAGTCATGAGTCGGATAATTATTTTTATGAGGCTTAAACTGTTTGGATGCATAAGCTATAACCTTACCATGCTGCATTAAGACACACCCAAGACCAATACATGATTCATCACAATATACTACGAACCCCTCGGTTCCCTATGGATACGTTAACACTGGAGCAGAAGTCAGTCTCATTTTCTATTCCTCGAAACTACGCTCACAGGCATCTGGCTACTGAAATTTGACTTTCTTCTGAGTCGATGTAGTCAACGGAGCTGAGATGGAAGAAAAACCTTCTACTAAGCATCTATAATAGCCTGCCAGACCCAAGAAACTCCGTATATTTGTAGCAGAAATGGGTGTGGCCCAATTATTTACAGTGTGTATTTTCTGAAAATCAACCTGGACGCCTTCGCCTGAAATCACGTGGCCTAAGAATGCTAATGACTTTAGTCAAAATTCACACGGAAAACTTCGGGTAGTGCTTGCGGTCCTAAAGTCCGCAATACTATTTTGAGATGTTCTGCATGATTAGCCTCACTACGGGAATAGACTATAATATAATCAATGAAGACGATGACGAAAAGGTCAAGTAAGGCTTGAAGACCCTGTTAATAAGATCCATGAAAGCAGTTGGTGGATTCGTCAATCCGAACAATATGACACAGAATTCAAAATGACCATAACGGGTTCAAAATGAGGTTTTCAGAATATCAACTTCCTTAACCTTAAGATGATGATACCCAGATCTGAGGTCAATCTTGGAATAACACTAAGCACCCTGAAGTTGATCGAATAAATCATCAATTCAGGGAAGGGGATATTTGTTCTTACTGGTGACCACGGTAAGACGATTGATCTAATGAATCCCTTATCAAGGAGATCTTTCAACTGGGGTTTTAATTCTTTTAACTCTGCAGGAGCCATTCTGTACGGTGGAATAGATATCGGCTTAGTGCTGGAAAGTAGATCAATTCCAAAGTCAATCTCCTTATCAGGAGTAACTCCGGGAAGATCTTCTAGAAAGACTTCTGGAGACTCGTTGACAACTGGTACGAACTGAAGAGTCGGGGTTTGGGTTTCTGTATCCCTTACCCAAACTAGATAGTAAATGTAACCCTTGGATATCATATTTCTGGATTTGAGATAGGAAATAAACCCACCACTGGGTGTTACTGCATCACCCTTCTATTCTATGACTGGCTCACATGGAAATTCAAAATTGACAATTTTGGTTCTACGACCTACTGTGGCATAACATGAAGACAACCAATCCATACTCATGATTACATTGAAGTTTACCATCTCTAACTCTACTAAATCAGCTATAGTAATGCAATTATAGACTTTAACTGGACAACTCCTAAATACCCGCCTGACTATAACTGACTCACCAACAGGAGTGAATACCTCAAAGGGTTCATGTAACTTTTCTGGTTCTATCCCAAATTTCTTAGCAATGAAGAGGGTTACATATGATAGATTGGACCCAGGATCCATAAGAGCATAAATATGAAAACTGAAAACGGTTAGTATACCTTTGACCATATTGGTGTGGGCCTCTATGTCTTGATAACCTGATAGTGCATACAAGTAGTTTGGACCTCCGTCTATGTTACCAGACTTAGATAGACCATGCCCTGATTGGGCTTGAGAATTATGAGGAACTGCTGAATGTGTGGACTGAGCCATATTACCTATTGTACTTTTCCTTGCTGATGGATAATCCCTCTGAAAGTGACCCTACTAACCACAACCATAACAGATAATCATGCCAAAGCGACACTCCCCTGGGCGCCTCTTTCCATATTTAGCTTAAACTGGATTACTGAAGGTACTCTGACCCACACTAGCCTGTGACTGAGAGCCTGATGCTCTGAAGTTCTGCCTCTTCTGATCATTCCTAGACTTTGGTGCTGGGGCACTAGCTGAAGGTGGAGCGGGTCCTACCGACCTATTTTTAAAAGATCTATCTGCCTCCACCTCCCCATAATTGTAGTGACATAAAGACTTAGCCCTCTTATTGAACTCATTGTCTTTCTCCTTCTGTAATGTTTTTTCCTCATTTATTCTGCTCTCATTACCTTGAACAAAAGCAACCATCTTGGTAATAGTCATTTTCCTATTTTGAGCAGAAATATTAGCAGCATCGAATAACTAGGGATCCAAACCAAACACAAAACGCCTAACTCTAGTCCTTATGTCTGGAACCATGTGTGGAGCATACTTTGACAAAGAAACAAAGTGTAGACAGTACTCCTGCACACTCCTGCCATTCTGCTTGAGATTCTCAAATTTTATGGCCTTTGCCTCCTTTACCTCTATCGGTATGAAATGATCAAGGAAAGCATAAACAAACTCATCCCAAGTTGCCAGAGATGCATCTTACCCTTGGGATTGTTCCCATAATTCATACCAGATATTAGCGATATCCTATACCTGATAAGATCCCAACTTTGTTGCCTCTAACTCAGTAGCATGCATAACACGAAAAATCTTCTAAAGAATGTCAATAAAATTCTACGAATCCTTCTTTTTACAAGACCCTGTGAACACTGGAGGCTTCATGCATAAAAACTCTCGTGTCCTAAAATTGGATGACTCCTCACTAGCTGTTGTACTTGGAGACGTTCCCTGATGTTGGGCTTGAGCGGCCACAAGCAGGGTGAGCAAATAGCTCCTCTAATATCTGAGTCAGTGGAACTGGGTGGGGGAACTGAGGTGCGAAACTCCACAGGTCCTGTGTTATCGAGTGGGAGTGTTATACCTGAATTGGCTCCCTGAGCCTGAATATATTCCTCACGAGTAGCATTAGCAGCAACCCTCTTTCTTGTAGCTGATTTTCATTTAACAGGCATTTTCTGAAATACGTAATACGCATGAGTTAGAAGGATATCATGTAGGTATAACTCTAAATTCACGATCTAGAGTATAAAAGAAATGAGATAGTCTTAGATGTCTTGGTGGTCAACTATTTACATGTGTGGGCACCTCACACACATAAAAGAGACCCCAATGGACACTGTTTCATAGACTCCCTAAGATACTTGAACCTAGGCTTTGATACCAAGTTTTATAACGCCCCGAACCATGGCTTTGGCGAAACCCAGCACTTGGTGCATGACAACATATGATCGAGTTAACTACATGGCTTGCTAGTCATCATGGACATCAAAAGCATGCAATAGTAATAATTTAAAATATGTAAAACATATGTTGAAATTATAGTCTGAAATATAATAGATAAATCATTTTAGTAAAACATGATAAGTCCGAAAATAAGTTGAAATGACTGACATGACATGCTAACTAGTCTAGTATACGAAGCCTCTGAAACAAGAGTCTACAAAATTGTTTTACCAGGACAAGGCCCTGACATACCTCTACTATAAACTATAATCATGAAAGTAAATAGACTGACACCCCGAATGGAATGGGGAGCACTAAGTAGCTAATACCGAAACAATCCTAATGACCAGACCCGTCATCCTAAAACTCAGTACCTGCACCGTAAAGTGCAGGCCTCGGGCAAAAGGGTATTAGTACATTTGAATTGTACTATATGTAAAGCAATTCAAAGGAATAAGCAGGCACATGATATAATAGAAACATAAGACTGAACATGAACATGAACATGAACATGCATATAATAACATGTGTAAAATATGTAAACTATATATCTGTAAACTAACTGACAACATAAAATCACCACGTTGGTACGTGGAGTCTGGTACCTGGCCCGACCAGCAGAGTGCTCCCATACCTTGCTGGGGTATGACACATGATATGAAATGATCCAATCAATAATATGAATGTATCGTTCTCTGGGCGGAGCGACCCTTATTCTACGCTGACGTACGTAGTTTCAGGCTACTAGAGCCTTCTCAGTAATTTATGCAACTCCAAAAACATGTACTTAAAAATAAATGGCTTGTAAGCTCATGAATTTCATAAATATAAGTAGTAAACATAATCTGTGAAATTTAACATGAACATAAATACATAAGATATCTTGTGACAAAACATGTATAAGTTCATAGGTTAAATAATAATGATTCATGACTTGATAATTAAGAACTCATGGAATCCAAAGTATGTGTTCATGGATTACAGACAGGTTCATGACAATCATAATGACCAATCATGAATTCAATTGACGAATTGTAATGGAGAAATGCATAATATCATATTTAATTAGCGTTATCATGATAATATAATAAAAATCCTAAATTATGGAATTTCATGGTTTCATGGAATAACGTGGCGTGGTGAATAACATAGATACTCCAACACGTGGATAGAAACTCTACATACGTTAATCACTCTAATACTTGCAATAAAATTTTGAACTTTGAAGAAGTCCAAATATTGAACCTTGAGCCTTAGAATGGGTTTATATTGAAACCCCTAGGTTAAGAACAAGGGATTCTAGTTATAATTCATAAAGATTACGTTAGAATCACTTAGAATCGCATGAAAAAGGCTTACCTCGATGTAGGAGAAGGTTGGGGAGAGAGAACCGTTGTTTTTGGGCTTGAGAGTATGAATAATTGATTTTGGAACTAAGTCTACGTATTTATACTATTTAGTCTGTCGGGACTTTTATGGTCAAATTCGACGGACTGTCGAATTTTCTACGGTCTGGGTCTGAATCATAAAATATTGTACGGTCCGTATAATCGGACCGTCACCCTGATGCAACTTTCCAGTGACTTTTAAAACGTAAGGGACTGAGACGATAAAAAAGGATTAACCGTAACTTTTTATCCGGTCTATACAATCTATGGTTTTCTGTCAATTTCAAAATCAACTTTTGCGGTTCATTACAGTGGACCGTAGCAAGTTCTATGGCCCATATAATATAGGCGTCAAATCTGATCTCCAGAATTGAAAATGGGTTTTAAATTTAAACTCCCCTCGTTGATTTCCTAAACTCCATAATCATAAACAAGGCTTAGTTTGAAGGTACGAGGTATTACATTTGGCTCAGTCAAATGGGAAATTCGAGAGCATGAGCAAGTTCGTTGCACTATTTACCTTAGTGGAGCATGTCTGGTTTGTGTTCGAGGGGTCTCGGGAGTATTTCAGGTGTTTGGTGGAAGTTTGGCATGAAATCCATTTTATTGGTATCTGGTGTCTGCCATGGAGGCATTGTTCTCTGCTCTTGCATGTTCCCCTCTGCAGAGGTTGGCTCGTAGAAGCGGGGGTGTGTGGGATTGGTGACTTCGCCTTGGCGGAGGGTTGTCACACAGGGGTGAATGTTCCTCAGTGGGGTTGGGTTTGCTATAGCGCTGGAGCGAGCTATCAAGTGACTGCACCCCAGCGAGGTCATTTTTTGTGGGAGCGAGACTGTGCCAGTGGATTTGATTCCGCTGGGGTAGAATCGCTGGATGAGGTGCTCTCATAAATTCCCTAGTTCAAAATCACTTTCCCAAAATAACTTTCCTTGAACCTAGGGTCCCATAAGGGAAATTCTAAAGATTGAGAGTGAATTCTCCATTTGAGGTAAAGTTTCCACTCTTTGTGATTAGATTCTTTGATTTAAAGTCTTTAATGGTGATATAGTGTGCATGTGAATTGGGGAAGATGAGTTGTAGCTTGCATATGAGATTAAGAGAGTTGAACCTTTGAGTTAAAAATGTTTTATGGATTAGTTTGCTTTAATATTGTGAATTAGCGATGGAGTATGTTAGATAATCATGTTGTAGTCTTTAATTTGATTATACAAACTCTTTCCAAATTGGGGGAAATTCTAGGGTTAGGAATTGGAGCTTTTCTTATCTTGTCCACTTGAAGGTCCAATGAGCTTAGGTTTCTAATTTACTTAAGGATATGATTACCTTGTATGTGTTTATGGCTTTTCAATAATAAAGTTAGGATCTTGATGATATGGGCCCGGAGGTGATTTTGAAAGTCTTGATGTATTTAAGAATTATGTCTTTGTATTATATGTAAACCTTATATTAATGATTAATATATATGTGTTAGACTTCGATTACCACGAGGTACTCTGGAAGGGCAATGACATGGCACATATTTGATTGTTGGAGGCTTCTGTTCGGCCCAGAGGTAGGCTATAATTTACTTTCACTATACTCCGATAGAACTACGTAAATTGATATAAATATTATGGGGTATTGAGTGTGTTTGGGGGTCCCACTCAAACGGTTGTGATGAACATTTGAGTGGGTATCAGTGTTGAACTGTGATGATGTGTGATTTATGGAATCAACCTTATGCTGGTTCCGACTGCTGATTGTTTGGGCTTGTCGCCATTACGTGGACTTGTTGGCATACTTGCTATTGTATGTTTACTCATCACACATGATTTCGATATGATATCCTGATTTGCACTTGGATTATATATTATTGAATTCTTGAAAGCATGTGATATTCATCTCTATTCTTGGTTGCATCTCATTACATCATGATTTATTGCCTTATATTGTCATTTGCATTCATATGCTTATGGTTCTATGTATATTGATATGAGAGTGGTATGAAAATGTTGTGGGTCCAAGAGGCCGGAAAGGTAAGAACAGTTATGAGATTATGGAAACACTGAGATGATGATGATACGCGGGAACCAGGGTCGAATTCCTGCAACACTTGTTCAACATAGAGCTGGGCTCTATTGAGAAATTCCAGAGTATATGGACTTCTCGGGTCCCCTATGGGTGTGCAGTTCATAAAATTTGAATGTATGTATACTAGAGATGAAAGATACCTGGCATATGCATTGCATCCATATCATACATATCTTATCTGTTGATGAATTGAGCGCATGATTTGTGATTGATGACTTGGTTGAATTCTGGATAAAAGAGATTTGGAACTGATCATTAAGTACTAGAACATTGTTATTTAACCTCATGTAATTGGATAACTCCTATGTATATGAAATAATATGTGAATAAGTGGCTTGTTGACTTCATTGAACTTGCATGAGCTGTATGACTTACTTGGAATATTGAACTATCTAGTATAGGATTATGTGGTGTCAACTTGGTATTTATCTCTTTTTATCTTCCGTCGTTGTCGACATATGCTGCCTACGAGGGTATGTTGTGTACTCATACTACACTTGCTGCATTTTATTTGGGTACAGATTTAGTGTCATCTACCAGTTCAGGACTGCATGGCTGAGTTTGAGCAGGCTGGTTTCAACATTCAGGGTGAGGATGCCTACTACCGGCACGCCCCGGGATGCTCTATCTCTTTTCTTGTCTTTTATTATGATTAGAGAGAGATGTATCAAATTTTCAGACTTTTTCCATTTCATTTAACTGATGTATTATGACAATATCGCTCTTGTATTCGTGACTAGATCTTTTGGGGGTTTCACTTTTTTCAGACTATGTTCTGCGTATTTATATTATGATAGACAATCTTTTAAGTATTTTGTTCTATTTTCTCATTTCTTTCTTATATCTTTTTATATGAGATTGGAAGTGGTTCGCCTACCGGTGGAAAGTATATGTGACATCACAATTCTTAGTCCAATGGTTATCTAAATGTTCCTTATACTTGTTTTTTGAAAGAATATTTTAAAATCAAAGGAGTATAATTCCTTTAAAATTACATGTCTAAATTTGTGAAAAATAGATGCAAGTTTTTCCATTTCTTCATGCTATTCCCCAAAGGTCAACTCAGATTCTATACTTTCAAACCCATACTTCAATCCAAATCTGAAAGGTTTGGGTCATTCTGATCGCCTCTTTCATGATCCTTTCTATAGGTAGAACTACTGTGAGCGGTCTAAACTTCGACCCTTATTTCTTTCTTCATATTGTAAAGGTTAACTTGGTTAGACTTGCCCCAAAAAATAGTCCAAAAGAGTTTTATGATGCTGGCCCATCTTTGTCAACTTTATGAATAAAAGCAAGTATTATTCGAAAATTCAACTGTCTTCTTTTTAAAACAGTCCGGTTTGCTTATACAAAAATACAGATTTCAAAAACAAATGCACTGTTCACTTTTACTATAATCAGTCCAGTTTTAGTCAAATTCTGTCCCAATTCAGATCTTGAAAATCATTTCTAACTCCGAAATAATGTCCAAACTCTTTTAGATCTTTTTGAAATCGATTTTTTGATGATTCTAAACTAAATGATATACGTATCGTTTGCCTATCCAAAGTTATAATCATAAGGAGTCCCAATATGTATGTCAAGCATTTATTATACAAGTAGTACATATACAATACATATATATATGAAATGGAAATGAAGGAGTTTAGGCTGGTGGGCCTACCGAAGCCCACCAGTTGGCTATTTTCGCTCATAGCTGGGCCTTCATGCGCAGCTACGGTGTCGGACTCGATGAACAAGAATTAGTTGGGCCTTTGGCCCAACTGACTTGAGAAGCGTGGAGGCCCATTAGGGCCTATTCCAGTACACGTGGAAAGATGAGAGGGGAAAGGGAGAGAAGTCAGAGTGTACCCGAAATTATCATACAAATTAAATAACACAGACAGTTAAACAATAAACACGACCCAAACATCTGAATAGCAAAGACATGCCCAACGACTAGATACAACAATATAAAGAAGGATTCAAATGGGCTAAACCCAATCTGGGCAAGTAATAGAAGCATGTATACTAAACACAAGGTGGGTGGGCCTGGCCCCAAAGAGTATAGCACAAGGAAAACAATACAAAAGAAGAGAGGAATGGGCCTGGCCCAGCAACATCTAAAATAGTCTAGTTTCAGTGATATACTTAATGTGTATATCATGTATACTTGGTATACATTCCATATATCCTAGTGCATATCCCACATACACTTTAAACAAAAACATGGAAGAACATAGGTGAAAGTAAACAGGAGAGGTATACACACACCAACCATATACAGATCTTTAAACCCTACTCATTCCTGTGTTTTTATGGTTTCAACATTGTTTTCAAACAAACAGGACACATGCTTGTATTTTATGATTTCAACTTGACATGCATTACTGATATACAAGTTTTACCTATGGTGAACACCTATGGTTTCCTAAAATTCAGGTTCAGATTAAGCATATTTCAGATATGGTGTCTCAAACATAACCACAATAAAAGATTGCTTACATTCTCAATTGTATATATATTCATGCAGTTCTTTAGCAAACTAATCCTAAGGGTGTTCTTGAGCTAGTTTTCAGCCAAAATTATGCTCGAAATATCATTAGCATCCCAAGATTAAGAGAAGGAACAACACAAAATCCAAAAGACACTTGTTTTGCGCTCAATATAATAAGCCTTGATAGGGTTTTCAAAACTAAACTAAGGATCTAATTAGATGCAAGTGACTGATTCATCCATTCTGCCTAATATCTTTGAAGTCAAATTAGTCTCCTAACTAGGCAAATACATATTAAGGCATTTGGTCACAATATCAACAAGTTATCATTTTAAATTGGCATAGGGGACAGTCCAGACATGGATTAACCAGAACTTGGTTATCAAAATCAATATACGACATACAACTCCTGATTTTAGACCTCATTCTAAATAAGTTTTCAACTAGGCGAGTCAGGCCTAAAACCAACCGTTTTACAAGGATATGCAAGAATATGCAGATAAGATATCTAACGTAGCATTTTTTAACACAATTTCCATATCATTTTAAGTTCTTATAGTCCGGTACTCATACTAAGTCTAGACTAAGGTGCAGGCAAACATTTCAACAGACTTAAATCCATTAGGAAAAGGTATGATATGATTGTAAATGATACGCCTAGCATACAAGACAAGATACATGTGGACAAAGCAGAGTCATAAACAAAGGTGTATCAATAGTCATTTAGCATCAAGTCACCAACTAAGGTCCTAGATAAACAGGTATGGTTATGTCATGATTCAATTCAACATACAAGAGCTCTAGGCTAGTCAGAAGCTACCAAACAAGTAACATACCAGCCAGATTCCCCCATTAAAATTAAGCAAGGCATTTTAGTACTTCAACAGACCAAAACTTAGGTACAAGTTTGACATGCTAGCACTTCATGATTTAGAATGACATAAAGATGAAGCTCTGAGATTAACAAGAACATCAAAAAAATGCATATGAATCACAAAATTCATATAACACAAACTAGAATGACCTCAATAACCATATCAAACCTAAACAAAATTAGGATTGGTATGAAATGGGCACATGACATAGGTAGGCAAGCTAGATAGAACAGTCAAACAAAGATGCAACTCTCATATTAGGTTTTAACTTTCTTAACAGATGCATTTTTAATTGAACATGAACCAAGCGTTTTTCAACTATGTGACAAAATACCTTTGGCTTCAATTGAACTCACTAAGGCCTCAGAACAATAGTGACTTGTGAAAAATGAACTAAAGTAATTCCATATTAGCTTAATTTAAACTTTAGCCTAGATGTGATGTGGTTCAAGCTTATACATGCCATCTATCCTCAAAATCCTTAGTCAACAACTACTTGTGATCATTTTCAACTAAATATATTCTCAAAGATCCTAGGATGAATTCAAGATAAGTTTAAAATGAAATTTCATGGATGTCTCAACCATTTCAATTATTTGGTCCCATTCTTAGTGTTATCTCCCCACCATTTCTTGCAAATATATTAACATGTCACATATGAATTTAGACTAAACAAAAATTGGACATAAAAAAACCATCACAAAAGAGCAGATTCATACTTTAGACTACACAAGTTCTCTTTTACACATCTTGAACACATATAGGTCATTTTCAACTTAGTATCAACATTACAATGTTATCTAAGATGGTCAAGGATTATTGTACCCCTTTCAGTAACTATACATGCTTTTAAATGTACTAGACATACTCATAACCACATATCATGTTCAAATCTTATCAATATTACCAAACACACATAGGTAACATATTACAATGACCATAGTTAATTTAATAGGATAATTGGAACACCTGAAACTACTTAGAAATAACTTATATGCTAGATTAACAAATGTTTTAGGCATGCTTGCAAACTGCATATCATATTCAAGTCTTCTACACATCATCTTAAATTGGTTTAAGCTAAATCATGATACTAGTTTAGCTTAGTTAAACTGATTACAAGCAATTCTTGCACACATACAGGTAGCAGACTAATCAAGCTAGCAAATAATCATCAAATATGCATAAAACAGATCATAACAACAACATTTAAACAAAAGAGATTAAAATGAGGATGGTTTACCTTATGTAGTGGCAACCTTGGTCGAGTTAGGGGCTTGATCTCCACCCTACAACTCGATCACACTTGCACACAAAAGAAAAAAAGGGTTTTTAAAACCGAGAGACCAATTTTGAGGGGTTAGGGTTCTACCAAAAGGCTTGGATCCCAAAATACTCAAAATCAGTCAAGTTAACCGGAAAAATAGCTTTTGAAAATATAAAAGCTTGAGATTTTCAAAGTCTGGACCCCTGTAAATAAGGGAATATGGTTTTATTTACTGAACCCACAAACCCTAGAGGTCTCAAATCAGATCTGATGTGATATAGTGAGATTTGAAGGGAAATTTCTCTCCCAAATAGGTAGAAACCAGTCACAATCAAGGCTTTGAAATCGCAAATTGGACAAGGTTCGTTAATGATCGACAGAAAAGCTAGTCAATCTCGTATTTCACGCTTACCACTCATGGGAAAAAAACATGATCATACATATATTATGTGCTGTGTTGATGGTGATATAAATGACAAACATGAACTAAATACAAATTTATATCATCTGAAGTATAGAAGCACTAAGACTTATCATGAAACTAGGGCATAACTCTAATTTTGATACAAATTCATGGGAATCGTGAGAGATTGGGCATGAGGAAGAACAATGATGTTCCCCACAAAGAGATTTAGCCTTACTTACCTTATTAGCTTCAAAACCAAAAGAAAAATCTAAACCTTTTGACGAACAACTCCAATTCCTTTACTTGAAAACCCTAGGCTTGTAGCATAGGATTTTGCTTAGAATTCATGTATAATCATTAGAATTACTTAGAAAGACATGGAATAACCTTAACTAATAGAACTAAAATAAGGAAAAACTCAATGAAAAAGGTTGTAAGGGTCGCACGACATGAAGGACGTGTCGCATGCCAGCAGCGTGCGCTACCTACACACACTTACGCTCACTATTCACTTTATTTTTCTATCCGGACATGCGCAACATATCCCTGAGATGCCAGTCGTCTCGCATTGTGAGCCCATGGACGAGCTCCACAGACATATCTTTTATTAAAACATGCATAACCTTTCATACAGATCTTTGATCACTTTATCCTTATGTGGACGAAATGGTTCTTTAAAGGGCTATAACCCTCATCAAAGAGGTTTTCCTTAATTCCTAACTAATAAGGGTTTTATACTTGTTTAAAGTGACATCTTGTGTTAATTTGCCCAAGGACACTTCTTATACCCTTAATAGGTTTTAAAACACTTCCTATCCTGGTTCCCTTATATCCTCATCTTACGGGTCGAACCTTAGCCAGACGGTATGAGTTGTTACAATATCTCCCCCTTCGGATCATTCGTCCTCGAATGACAGATTAAGGTTCTCATTTTCAAACTTAACACGTTTGGAATTATAATTTGTATGTATGCCTCCTTCATCTCTCTTCGTGAACATAATCACGGGACTGACATTGATACGTGAATAGTGAACTATTAATACATGAATACCAAGATGACCTGAATACAAAAATACTGAGCTAGCATAAATACTAAAATAGCATGAATGCATGAATACTGAGAGGTGGAATGAAACTGAAACATAAGGATAACTAAAGTGAACATGTGAATGATCATAATCATAAGCACCTCTTACCGATCATGGGGAAATCATCTATTTATATGAGTTCATAAAATGTGGCCTCTGTCCTAATTATAATTATATAACATGTAGCCTCCGGCCTAAATAATAGTGTATACCATGTGGTCTCGAGCCCAAGTATAAGTGTTTATTATTATTTAATTCATGACAGAACATGTGAATTTATATGGTTCATGATACCGGACTTGTCGCACCTTCACATGCGCTATCTATTAGTTCTCAACTTGTAGCTCACCCATCAGGATTAGTCGTGGGGACTCCTTCATAGATCAAACCCCTCTTAACTTCCACACATCCATAGCCAAAATATGTCAACAAGTCTACTAATACAGTTCCTCCTTGTAGATATAAAGAGTGAGCCTATCCCAAATCCCTCATCAATATGCAGAGTAACATAAAAATATGACGATGAAAACTTTTGGAATTCAGTAAGGGAATACACAATCTACCTTGGTTGTTTATCGTACCATCTACCCCTTAGTTCAAAAGTCTGTGGATCCTTTTTCCATTACTCTTAAAGGCTATTCTTCTATAGTTTGCACTCTTATTTCTTATTTTCTCCACTATCACTATACTCAATTTTAACTTAAATCCTTTGGGTTCTAACATGCACTCGGGTGTGTTCAAGTTGTCACTCCCTCACTAGTACTCATCTGACTAAGTAAACTAAGTTGTACCTACGATAGTTTTTGCCTTCGTCAATTCACCTTTCAAAGTGAAGACATAATCTTAGGACTTATACATTCTAAAAAAATCCTCGTACTCATCTTCATTCCCATTCGCTTCTTCTTAACCTGGAACTTCATCGCACCATCATACTTTGCTTACGACCTTTAATCATCATTTATATCTACTCAAGACTTACTTACTGTTATTTTACTAACCACATGCTAGCATACATATTCCATTTTTTTACTCTAGCATCATATTCTCTTATTCTTCTCAGGACAACTAAAGTGAAGAATAAGGTTATTTCTAACTTCCCCTCATCATTCGACCCAAAACTATGATTGTGTATTATCTCTTCTTCCCTATAGACATGGATCACAGTTAGGAAAATTATATCCTTGTCAATATCTAAGGACATAGACATCTTATTATTCACTTAACAAATATACGAAACTAACTATGTACTTCAATCAATCACTATCTCCACTTTTGGCTACTACATTCTTGACTATAACATTCATTCTATCACTTCTGGATTTTAACACCTCAAATCATATTATCCCTCCGGTAGTGACATTACCAAAGCCTTGACACACGTACTCGCCCCCTTGAGGGTAGTATTCACATTGAAAATTCAATAAGGATTAGAAAGTACATATTACTTAAGGCTCAAATGCATGATTTAGAACTAATTCTTAAGGTACAACTCTATCGCACGATCTAGAGTAAGAAAGAAGTGAAACAATCCTAAAGGTCTTGATAGTCAACCATTTACATGTGTGGCGCGCACACACACATAAAGAAAAATCCACTAGACCAGTCTTCATAGAATCCCTAAGACACTTGAACCTAGTGCTCTGATATCAAGCTCTCTCACGCCCTAAACCTGGGCTTGGACGTAATAAGACATCCAGTGCCTTGTGCATGTGACCACATGGCATACTCAATCAACATGGGACATTTACTAATGCAGAACATAAGTTTCAACATGAAAATTCTGAAAACTCCATATTACATTGTAAAAATATTGTTTGAAAACATAAGTGCGAAAATAGTCTAAAAACATGATAGCATCCCATAAGGCTAAACATAACTTTATGCCCAACCTGACATGACTGACTAGTCTATGAAACATCTGACATGAGTATGTAATACTTAACTATTGCTAGGACAAGGCCCCCAATGTACATGACTATCTAACATGACATGACTTCTGAAAATAAGGACAACACCTTGAAGGAATCAAGGCACAACTATTAGCTGTTATGATGAAGTTGTAACGAGTAGATCCGCCGTCCTGTAAATTAGTACATGCATCGTGCAATGCAGGCTCGGAGTATACTGGAATTGTACTTGTATGTAAATCCCACAGATTGAATAAATAGACGTGCGGTGCCCAGAGGAACAAGCAGCCGGAATCATAAACGTAAGTCATAACTAAATACTTAATAATGAAACTGAATAGAAATAAAACATGATATTAAATGAATATGGATTTTATTAAACATAGTAAATTCTTTAACATACGGGAGTCACCCCTATTCTATAATTAACCATACTGGGGTTCACAATTCATTTCAACTCAGAGAATAGATATCTCAAATAATGCACCATGGGTCATGACATGGTGAGTAGCATCATCCACTACCATGCTATATATCACGCACCATATTTCATAATATGGCGGGTAGCATCACTACTAGGCTATGTATCATAATGTAACATAGTTCATAATATGGTTGGTAGCATCATCCACCACCAGGTTATATATCATACACTATGTTTCATAACATGACGAGTATCATCGTCCACTACCATGCCCTATATTTACTCTCTTTTACAACTACTTTCATATACATACACAAAGGTTAGATTTAACCGACACCCATGGCCCTAGAAATCCGTTTATCATAAAAGCACATTTAGAAATCACGTTTTATATTATAGTAGGCATTCTTGAATTTAGACATGCTTGTCAATTGACACCAGTACATCCCAGCATTTCTATATAATTTAGTAAATCATATCGTGAATTCATAAGTCATATAATCAACATATTTATAGTCCTAACATTTATACTTAGTATGGTTATCATGAGAGATGAAATCACAAAGTAATCATGGAAATTAGAGTGATAATTGTTCATATATATATATATCATATTTCATGTTTGAGACTCATGAAAATAATAACATGAGCATACATATATTACATGATGAGTTCATGGTGTTCAAAATGACATATATGAATGACGTATGAAGCTATATTGTCTAAAATATAGAAGCATTGAGACTTTTCATGAAGGCATAACTCTACTTTTGATGCAAATTCATGAAAATAGCGAGAGAATGTATCGTAGTGAAGAAAAATGATACTCTCGTATGTAGAGAGACTTACATACCTTATTAGCTTCAAAACCCGTAGAAAAATCCAAACTTTTATGAACAACTCCAATTCGTTCACTTGAACCCTTGAGAATGGTTTTCTTGACAACCCTAGGTTTATAGCATAGGATTTCGCTTAGGATTCATGTATAATTGTTATAATTACTTAGAAATAAATGGAAAAACCTTAGATTTATGTGAAAGGATGATGAGAGGAGAGAAAATTCATACTAGGGTTTGAAGAAGTGAAGAATAAAATAAAATATCAGGAAAAACACATTTAAAAATGTTGCAGAAGTCGCATGCCATGGAGGTCGCGTTGTGCACCCAACATCATGCGCTACCTACATGCGCTTTCACTTGCACTCAGTATCATCCTCTCTTCGGTGCCTGGATGCGTGCCACATGGCCCTGGGCTATCAGTCTACTCTCGTCGTGAGCCCGTGGACGAGCACCATAAATAGCTCTTTAGTAAAACATGCATAACTTTTCATATAGAGCTCTGATTAACCTGATACTTATATGGATGGAAATATATTTCAAAGGGTTACAACTTCAACGGAGGAGGGTCTCCTAAATTCTGAACTAATTAAGGGTTTATACAACTTGAAGTGATTCCTTGTGCAAACTCACTTGAAAATACGGTGCGTAGTGTAGTGTCCAACTATAGTTTGCCCAAGGACACTTATTATACCTTTAATAGGTTTCAAAACACTTCCTACACTCTTCATCCTAGTTCTATTATATCATCATCTTATGGGTCGAACTTTAGACTGAAGGTACGAGTTATTACAGCTTCACCAGAAGTTCATCTTCATATGCTTGGACTTAATTCTCTCCATGATATCAGACTGACTTCAGTAATTCCCACAAACTCTCTATTATTATCTTCATCAAGCTAGATCCCAAGACTTTTAAGTCTTCAGATTTCGTTGCCCATTGGCATCTCATGAGATCCAGATATGCTAGAGTACCAATAGACTTATTGTTACACCACATATTTTCGAGCTAGTATGCGTTATAGGTAAAGCAACGAAATCCATATGAGGCTAAGATCCCATATTCGGAAGGTAATGAATTTACACAAGTGTTAAGTAAGTGTCGTAAGAGTTCAAAGGTATACGAATAAAAAAATATTTTTCGATGAAGTGTGCAAAAGGAAAGTGGATTGTAATAGCTCGTACTTTTGGGGTAAGAATAAGAGTGCTTAAAATGATAATAAGGTCTTGTTATGAGGTATTTTAATTGTGCAATAGTGGTATTGTAAGCTTTCAAGTCAAGAAAGTTGTAAAACAAAAGTTGGCAAGGGTCGTCGCAAGTTACGTTCATAAGTTTGCTAAAATTTGGTTCAGATGTAGCAGAGCTTTTCTCTTGATCTAGTAAGAGTTACGGGGTCATCCACCTATGAAATTGAATATCTATGAGTCTAATTTCCATCACATTAAACTTTTTCTCGATATGTCAGAGTAGAGAGATATTACTGTTTTAGCGAGAATATGCAGGCAGCCCCTTTGTGACCCACTTGAGATGGTGACCATTTGTGTAAGGCTATTTAAGCCTTCCAGCCCTATCACTTCGTCATTTATCTCCCAAATCAGTTCACAAACACCCCCAAATGATCTCTAAGAGATCCCCAAATCCAAGAGTTAAATCCAAAGAAAGCAACACAAACCAAACGTCGGGAACCTCGTGGTGCTAGTGAGTTTCTTATTCTTCTTGTGGTTGCTGATTTTGGTGTGGTTCCAGATCATGTATAGGGTTGTTATAAGTTTTATAAGGTAATATAATACTCCCCTTCATATATTTGATCTTATAGAGGTCGTAGCTAACTTGTATGGTTGAAAACCTGTTAAATAAAGGTTAGAAATCGTAGTTGTTATGTTGTTGGTTATTGAACTATTTTGAGGTTGTTCTTGTGGTAGTTTTTGGCTGGAAATTTATGAGAATAATATCAGTATGTTGTTGTTGTTGACATGTATTTGAAAAGAGAAATGATTTAAAAGTATAGCTTTATTAGTCGTAAACCGATCTTGCCGCTCATTGTACCATTGTTTTGGTTGAAAAGCTTATCGTATAGTTGCTGGTTGTTATTTGAGTTGAAGTTATCTTTGGAGACTTGAGGAAATTAAGAAAAATAGGGGATATTCTGCCCAATTTTTTATAGGATAAATGTACCATTTGAAATACGATAGGTTTATCACTTGTACCGTGACGATAGCGTCGTTTTCATTGTTTTAGATTAAGGTGCAGCGAGTTGAGCTTATCGTGATTGTTGGACAGATTATCTCAAGGTATGTAATGGCTATCTTTTCTTTCTATAACATGACTTTGTACCTAAAATGGTATTCGTATAAGTTGTATAAAATAAATATTCATAACAAGCTTGTGTCTCGTATTAAGATATCACTCAGATTCTATAGGTTTTCCCTTGCAGGGAGTACT
Source organism: Anisodus tanguticus (assembly GCA_034509755.1). NCBI lineage: Eukaryota > Viridiplantae > Streptophyta > Magnoliopsida > Solanales > Solanaceae > Anisodus > Anisodus tanguticus. The sequence goes on from CM067561.1 coordinate 13,025,069, forward strand.
TTATGCCTTAAAGCGTATTTTCTCACTTGTTGAGTATGTATAGATCATGTGGACATAGTCCATGGTTGATGAAATCTAATATCTTAGCTACTCCTTATTGAAAGCTCACATTTAGTTCATACGGTCTTTACATCAGTAGAAAGAAGAGAGAGTTCAGATGCACGGTTATACAGTACTACAATTATATAAAGAGGTACTATATCCTGGACTATTGGCTGGTGAGATGCCCGACCTATTGAGTGGTGAGATGCCAGACCTATTGGTTAGTGAGATCTCGACCTTATTATAGCCTTGATTTTGGATATATTCAGTGTTATGCTTATCAGTTTAGTTTCAGCTTTCAGTTATTCAGTTGCCCTACATACCAGCACTATATATTCGCACTAATGTCGCTTTTGTGGGGGCGCTGCATTTCATGTGTGCACGTCTTGAGGGACAGGTAGACAGGCCTCTCGTGGCGGTGTTGGGCTCAATTTGATTGGTAAGCTTTATGTCATTTAGAGCTGCCAAGTCTAGAGTGTTGATATAATTACAAAGATGATGGGTAGGTCAGGGCCCTGTCCCAACGATAATACAATTATAATCTCTTTAAAGGCTTGTAGACATGTCTTGTGTGTATAGTATGTTAGCATAGTGGCCTTCTTGGCCCTTGTATATACTTGTTCTGGGTTTGATATTGTAGACATCCATGGGATCATTGCCAGCCTAAGTTATTATGATTAGTTTACGAATTGGCCTTGTCAGCTTAGATTGTTATTGGGTTTTCAGAGCTCACGAGTTACAGATGGTATACTCCAGGTCAAGTAAGGCGGCGGGTGTCAGTCATGCCCATGGACTTTGAGCGTGACAAACTTAGTATAAGAGCAGGTCGTGTCTTAGGGAGTCTACAAGTCGTGTCTAGTAGAGTCCTGTTTATGAATGTTATATACACCACATTTATAATCAAGAGGTTACAGGGCATGTAGGATTGGTTACCCTTCTTTCTGATTCCATATCGTGTCACAAAAGTTGAGTCATAGAAACTCGATTTGGATTTAGTACTCATTGAAAGTTAATGAAAGATCCTTACTAGATTATATACACTAAAGGTGCAAGTACTACGCTAAAATTTCAAAGCGTGAGCATTATTATCACTCATATATAGACAAGGTAATGAAAGCCTAAAAGGGTAAAGTGTGAGTTTTAGAATGTAAAGAAAGTAAAGAAAAAAAGGTACAAGTGCCTGAATAGAATTTTTTTAAGTTGGCATTCAGAAATAACAATATAAGCTTTGTTATCCAACTTTCAGTCGCGGTAGAATTACAGTGAATAGTATCTACTCAGCTTATGATTTACAAACGTCGATAGATGTAGTCCAAGAAAGAAGTTAGAATTTGGGATCTGGTAAGGGTTAGTGTAGTCCTTAGCATTCGATAAGTCGTTATAACGGAATGGCGGTACTGAAGAGTATTACAAATATGTTGACAATACCTCTTTAGAGGATATACACATGATATACCCAATAATTGTTAGTCGGATATGACTTATTGAGAATCTTGAAGATTCGGGAGCAAAGTATTGAAATCTTTGTATACAATGTGAGTATTCCCCTCAATGAGGCTCCTATATGAAGTAAAGAAGAGGTATTAAATGGCTAGAGAATAAGGCTGGTCGAAGAGGGAGAAGTTAAAAGTTAAAGAATGTTCCATTGGAATTATCCAGAATAAGATAAGAAGCGACGACATTAGCAAGAGGTTGCTAGAAAGACAAGGGGGCACTCAAGTAGAGATGAGAAACGTCTGGGGAATCCTAAGGTAAAGTATGGTAATTCGATAAAGTTTGTAGGTAGAAAAAATAGACAAGAGCAAGTAAATGACGAGTTATAAAGAAGTGTAAAATTATGAGACAGTCTCTATTGTGAAATTTGAATTGACACTGTCAACATAATATATCAACATGAGTATTTAGCTCCCTGAATCAGGAATTACTAATATTGGGAAGTACCTTAAGATAAACTGAATATGAGTTAGAAACCCGAAGGATTGCTGTAAAGGTGGGTGTTGTGAAAATTTCAAGGAAAATGATTCAGTAGTCCCTAGAAGAGGGAATTGTTCTAAGGCAACTTGTAAGTTATTAAAGTTCGCAGAATTGCAAAGGTATTGAGGTAACAATATAACTTTTCACAAATAAAATCCTTGAGCGCAAGGTGTGGCCATCCTTCTAAAAGGGGAGGTAGTACGATAAAGTATCGAAACAAAATAGCATGTTGGTTTAGTGATTGAGTAAGTGAGAAGGGTTACAACAAAGAGTTTCAAGATGAAAAATATTGTATTTATCCATATTCTATGAATGTTTCCTGACTATGGAATGATATGTAAGTATAAATGCTAAGAAAGGAATAGAGCAACCTCTAAGCTAAATGAGTGAAGCGACAGTAAGAGCAGCCACACATATGAGGCTCAGAAAAGAATAACATGAAGTATACACAAAGACATAAGTGTATAGGCCCAAGAGAGGTTATTTAGAACTAAAGAATGAAAGGTAAGTTGAGTTAACAATCAGGAGATGACTTATGTAAAACCTAGAAAATGCTAGTAAAAAGGCCAGAGGAAGCGTCATCCGGTAGAAAACTACGCACTATGGAATGGCCCAAGTGTTTGATGTTTCATTTTCATGAATAAAGGATCACAACTCAAAGAAAGAATTTCATATAGGAGAAATGAAAGAAAGTATCTAGGATAAAGCAGATCAAAAGTTAAAGGGGACATAGAGCCTAGAATTTGATGGAAACACTTAAGGTTGTGCACATAATTAGAATTGTATGAGTAAGGGTTGAAACAGAAGTGATTAAGAACAACTGCGGTCAGTCTAAAAGCGCATAAGATTCTACAGGGATATCTGATAATGGGCTTGCATCTTAACATTAATGAGAAGTTTCATTCTGAAGTATAATTGATAAAAATGCATACTAAGAGACGAGGGAGGAAAATTTTCTCTGGCCATAGTGATTCAAAGAAAGGGTTACGGAAAGGTTGACCAATAACGTCCATTCCTTCAGAATATGAGTTTGTATCCAATAAGAAAGCACGACAACAACTTATTGCTAGCTAGGTCAGTTGAATAAAGAACCAAATCAGAATACAAAGTAATACATGAGGCTATATATATAAGAAACTCCAGGATAATGGAGACAAAAATAAGTTAATGCATTCGTAATGCACGTACCAAGGTGAATAAAGATATGAGGTCATTTATGCTTAGGGGCGGTTGAGGAAGCCGAGGAGAATTACTGACCCATGACTTAGGATTGGTGACATAGAGCATGCATTTGCGATATGGCGTATTGAGTTTCTCTTATTAATAGTAAAAGCATCATCTGAGACATGTCGCAATAGTATAGAGCCCAAATGATATAGTTAAGTATGGTCCTCATCGTGAGGGATAATATTTAGAAGTTAGTCTACTACAGAAGAGTATCCCATAGAAGTGGTAGAAAAGCAAAAATATAGAGCTGCATCAGCCAACCAGTTTGAGGGTCTAACTACAAGACTAAGATAATTGTAAAGTTACTATTTAGAACTCAGTGTTAAGAGTGGAAGAGTAGCAGTATACAGATTATGTCTTGTTACAACTTAAAAGATGAAGTTCAACAGTATAAGGTGACAACCTTCAGGGAAAAATAAGATGAGATTTATTATATCTATGTTATTATATCAGGGCAAAAGTGGAAGAGTAGCAGCATACAGATTATTTTCGGTTATCTATGCTATTATATCACGTAAGAGATGAGTCAGAGCATGTAAATGCACCCAGAATAGCCTTGATTTCAGATGTATTCTGCTGCTATGCATATTAATTTAGTTCTAGTTATTCAGTTGTCTTACATACCAGTACTTTATATTTGTATTGACGTCCCTTTTGCTGGGGGCGCTGCATTTCATGCGTGCAAGTCTTAAGAGATAGGTAGACAGACCTCCTATGTAGGTTGTGTCGGGCTCAGCTTGATTTGTAAGCTCAATGTCATTCGGAGTTGCAAGTCTAGAGTGTTGATATGATTATAGAGATGATGGGTAGGTTGTTATCCTGTCTCGACCACAGGACAGTTGTAATCTCCTTAGTGGCTTATAAACATGTCCTCTATGTATGTACATCAGCATGGTAGCCTTGTCGGCCCTTTTATATATTTATTTTAGGTTTGCTTTTGTAGACATCCATGGTGGCCTTTCCAGTCTAAGATATTATGATTAGTTTATAGATTGGCCTTTTTGGCCCATATTGATGTTGGGTTACTGGAGTTGATGAGTTTCAGATGGTATACTCGGGGTCAAGTAAGGCACCGGGTGCCGCTACACCCCTAGACTCGGGGCGTGACACTTAAGGCTCAAGGCATCAGTGACAACATTCGCTTTACCAGGATGATATAAGAAGTCATAATCTTTCAACAACTCTAACCATCTTCTCTATCTAAGATTCATATCTCGCTATTTGAAAATGTATTATAGTCTCTTATGATCAGTAAAGACATCACAATGCTCATCATATAGGTAATGACGCTAAATATTCAAAGCGAAAACCACAACAACTAGATCCAGATCATGGGTTAGATAATGATTCTCATGTTTCTTCAACTATTGTGAAGAATAGGCAATTAACTTTCCATTCTGCATCAACACACCACCCAAACCAATTTTGGAGGCATTAAAATAGTCACATAACCCTCTGACCCTGAAGGTAGAGTCAAAACATAAGCTGAAGTCAATCTCACTTTAAGCTCTTTAAAGCTCTTTTCACATGTTTCAGATAACTAAAACTTAGCAGTCTTCTTAGTGAATATTATAAGTAGTGCAACAATAGATGAAAATCCTTCCACAAACTTTTGGTAGTAACTCTCCAACCCTAAGAAGTTATGAATTTATGTCGCTCCAGTGGCCTCAACCAATTCTTAACTGTTTCAATGTTCTGGGGATCAACTTTGATACCTTCGCTAGACACCACATGACCCAATAATGCCACATATTTTACGCGGAACTCACACTTGGAAAATTTTGCATAGAGCTCATTTTTCTTAAGCGTTTGCAAGGTTATTCTCAAGTGACATGTATGCTCCTCACAATTCTTTGAATACACCAAAATATCATCAATAAATAAAATAATGAAATGATCAGGGAAATACTTGCACACATGACTCATCATGTCCATAAACACAGCAGGTGCATTACTTAGACCAAAGAACATCACTAAAAATTTAAAATCCCATAATGAGTATGAAAAGATGTTTTCAGAATAACTGCTCCTTTATATTCAGCTGATGGTACCCAAACCTCAGGTCAATCTTAGAAAAGAACTTAGCACCTTGAAGACGGTAAAAAGGATCATCTATCCTAAATAAATGATACTTATTCTTAATGGTCACCTTATGAAGTTGACGATATTCAACACACATCATAAGAGAACCATACTTCTTTATGATAAACAGGATTGGAGCACCCCAAAGTGAGGTACTTGTAAAAATAAAATCTTTACCCAACAAGTTCATCAATTGGTCCTTCAATTCTCATAGTTCTGCTAGAGCCATACGATATGTCACAATAGAGATTGGATGGATAATAAATAAAATTGATCCCAAAATCAATAACTCTGTCAGGTGGAATAACTGGGAGATTCTTCGGAAACACTTCGAGAAATTCATTAAACACAGGCACAGATTCAATTTCAAGTATTATGGTCTGAGTGTCATTAACAACGACCAGATAGTAAATACACCCTTCTGAGATCATTTTATGAGCCTGAATATAAGAAATAATCCTACCTCGAGGCTTAGTAATTTCACCTTTCCACTTGATAACAAGTTCATTAGTTAATTCGAATCGGACTAATTTGTATCGGCAGTCCACGGTTGCAAAGCATACGGAAAGCTAATCCATCCCCATTATAAGATATAAATCTACCATCTCTATTTCAAACAAGTCAGCGGTAGTCTCATGACCTTTAATTACAACTACACAGTTTTCATATACTCTAGAAGTAAGAAGAGGGAGACCAACAAGGGTATTCACAAAAAAAGGGTTCAAAATTTGTTTTGGGCACCACCCCAGAATCAAGAGAAAATATGGTGTCACATAAGAGCAGTTCGACCTAGGGTCGATTAACGAATACACATCACAAGAACAAATAGTAAGAATACATGTGACCATAACATCTAAGGCTTTAACAACCTCCCTATGTACCAAACTATAAAGTCGAGCTTGACCCCAACTAGCAGCATTAGCAACTGAATTACCATTACATACCTTACAACTACATACTTATCATATTATCCCATTTAATTGTATCACCTCCTATTTCCTTAACACGATGAATATTTAAGCACCACTCTTAAAACTTTATGAACCATAACTTGATATTAGACTAGTGTAATTCCTTATTTCTTAGTTGAGGGTGTACCTATCGCATGGAAACCTTATCCATCATAACAAGTCTCTTAGCGCTACCCAAATTTCAGTAGAGTTTCTCACGTAATTAGGACAAATGCCATTTTCATACCTGTCTAAAAACATCACCAACCACACCCTACAATCACCACCAAACACCTACTACAGATTATCAAGCGACCTTGTACATTCATCAAATTATACGTGAAAACTAATGTGCACTTCATAGCACCATTGTTCACTGGGTTAGAAACTGCAGCACGAGTTAAATTCATTCTTGTGAGGCACGAGTAATGAATAACGTCAGAAAGATCCTAAAAAAAATTTAAGTTGTATAGAACAATCTAGAATCAATAAGAATGAGAAGCACTTATAAATGTCCTCGTAGTCTTTCGATCATGCAGGGGATCAAACTGCACAAGGAAGTCTTCACTACACATAGCTCGACAAACACACACAATCCTATGACATTTCTAATCCTAGGGTCTGATACTAATCTTATCACGACCTGAAACCCACCTTGGCGTAATATGCATCCAATTCTACAGAACCACAACGAAAGCACTTTATTAAGGCAAATAATCATCAATTTCATATAGTAGTCTTTCAACATTTATTTAAACATGTCACTAAGGGCTAAATGAATACATTCCCACATTTATAAAATTCAGTTGAAGTCAAATATAAATAAGTAGTCCTAAGTATGGCGAGACGCCCAACAAGGAAATCATGACTTTAACATCTACCCACAACATGACATCTATATATGGAGCTTCTAAGAAATATAAACAATAGTATAACTTCAGAAGGCAACCTGAAAACTGAAAGTAATAAACTAAAGATAGAAAGGTATCCCATGAAAATGTATTAAGGCTCACCAATAATTCTGGAAAGCAACAAGTACCCTACTCTGCACGGTCACCATAAAGGTCCTTTTATTCGTACCTAACACACTATCAAAACAACGACGGTATGCCTGAGTATTGGGTATTCAGTAGTGTCTAAGGCGCAATAGTTAACATATATGTAATAACCAATTTGGTCATTTAGAACTCTTAGGCCTATTATCCCTAAAACACCCTTCTCCTAGTCTTATTTCTGTGTTTATAGTTTGCAGGGAGGGGTGGCACGCTTCCCCAAGTAATCACATTTGTTTCAAAGAGAAAATTCTAAATTAGAAGTTTCTTAAGTTTTGAAAATGGCAAGGTTTGACTAAAAATGACTTTTGGGTAAACGTGTTTGTATTTGAGTTTTGTCAATTCCATTAGGCCTGAAATATTAATTTTGACTTAGTCGAGTGTTTCGTTCGAGTCCCGAGACAGTTAGGTGCATTTTGAGTATTTGATTGTCTAGTTTTGAATTTTGATAAAGTTAAAAGGATTTTGTATAAAACAAGTCTTAATAATGTCAAATTAGTGATTAGAGTTTACTATCAAGTTTGTAGCGTCAATTATACTCTAGTAGCATATTTGGTTTGTGTCCACGAGGTCTCGAATGTGTTTCGAGTGTCGGATAAAGAATTGGAGAAATGAGAAAATCTAGTTTCAACTGTTTTTGGTTTCCTTCTTCACTATCGCAAAGAGGCTCTTGCGATCTCAAAGAAGAAATAGAAAGCTGGTCGTGATAGCGATGGGATAGGTCGGGATCGCACGGAGCAGTTCGTGAGCTATGTTCGGGATGCACTTCGCAATTGCGGCAGCTGGGGCATCACGATTGTGAAGGCTTATTTAGGGCCTGGGCAGAATTAAAACTCCAACTTTGATTTTGACATAACTCAAGTTCTAGAGCTCGGTTTTAGGAGAAATCAAGAGGATTCTTCAAGGTTCTTCTTCGGTGTAAGATTCTAACCTTAAATCCTTTACTTAATATTGATTCCTTCCATTTATTTGTAGTGTAAATCATGACTTTAGATAGAAAATTGAGGGTTTAGCCCCAAATATTATAAGAGAGGCTTTTTATAAAATTGAATACCAAGATCTAGTCTTTTTGTCTGGGTTTTTTGAATTTATACTAATTAAGCTTTGGGTAAATAAAGTTTGACATACAATTCTAGTTTTGCCACCATGGCTTCATTTTGACTATTTTTGGTCTATTTTGATTTTTGGGAAATATTATGGTAATATGGGTATCCTTAGATTCATATTTTAACATAGAATATAATAGATATACACCGATCATTTGGAAATACTCTAGAAAGGGAAGGCATTTGCTTGAGGAATTGTGGCTCATGTTCGGCTTTGAGGTAGGTAGTGGCTTACCTTTCTAGACTCCGATCAGAGGTGCACATATAGTGTATAATTATTGTTGGGGCATTCATGTGAGCCTTCAGGCATTAACTGTGGTGCATAAAACCACTTAAGATTAGTTTGGTTGTTGTTTATGTGGGCTATGCTAGCCATAGCTGAACTTTGCTTGTAACTTGGCTTGACACATATTCAATTCTCCTTTCCGTACACTTTGATATTGTTGGCTTTTAACATTATGCATTCCCCATGTATTCATACATACATATTGTTGCAATGGATTACTTGATTAAGATACGATATGGTATGATAAGGTCAGAAAAGAGGTAAGATTGATGTTTATGCTACCTGAGGGGAAATGATTCCAGGTGCTATGATATGATTGATATGAGGAATTATGTTATGAGATGATGTTAAGCCTTTGATGGATATATATTGAATGGTAGTGAGTGGTATATGGACCTCGCGAGTCCCTCATGGGTCATGACTATGTGGCAAAGCCCTTAACATATATATACTAGGTTTTGTACTGGCCAACTGCATTGCATATTATTTGCAATCATATTATTCTTACTTGACTATGTAGTTTCATGACATATATTTCACTTATTTGATGAAAAGACTTAAGCTTTGTGCTCGTATTTACAAAAAGGTTAAATCTTATGTCTAGAATTGATAAAGACTTAGGCGTTAATATTAACTATAGTTGGATGGACTTTAGGGTGAACTTATGAAGGAAGACCTAAGCTTTATGAACTGTAATGAATTCAAACGTGATGAAAATGTGACGTAAATGACTGTTACACCCCGTAGTTTCATGTGAGTGAGAGCATAGTTGGCTGACTTGAGCCTCGGTGACTTGAGATCCTTTCCGAGAGTCTCGTATGACTTACAAGAGTGTTAAGAAGGTTTACGAAAGATTAGAAGTCGTTTAGATTGAAGGAATCATATCTTGATGAAGGTTGACGAAGATAGAACGATACGTTAAGCATTTCACGTCGCAAAATCCATTCCACCTCGCGGATCAGGCCGCATATTTGGGTTGCCAATCTACCACCTCCTAGACACCATCTGTGGTGGAAAATGCAGTCGTAGATGGTGATCTGCGATGCAGATCCTCCCGCAGAAGTAAAGTGGTGGAGAGGCTATATTAAATACTCTCCAAAGGTCCATACACTATTAAATAACAATCCCTTAAGTTTATTATGTGAATTTGCCCATGAAAAGCTTGGATTATCTTGGAAATACCCTCTAGAATTGTTGGATTAGGCTTAGAGTTCATGGAGATTGGAAAGAAGTTAGGTGTAGGAGATCTCTTGACTATTCTAACATAAGTTCTTGCTACTCTTTAATGTTATTAAACTTCTCCTAGTTTAGGTAATTCAATTGGTAAGGATAACCTATGAGAATTGAGCTAAAAACTCCATAGTAGAGGGATGTCCATTTTAGGGTTGTTTAGTTGAGTTTTTTAGATGATTGTGGGTAGATTTTATTGAATATAATAATTGTAATCTTGAATTTACTGTAAGTGATAAGGGAGGAATGGTGATAGTTTAATTTCCATGAGAACACAATAGAAGAATTGTGCACACTAAATGTTAAATATTATGTCGCAACGAAGAAATCTTGTAACTATTGAGTTGATCTTAATCCGTATTACCTCTATCGCGTATGTCATCATTTGTAAGGTATGTGAGACTTGGTAGGCCAGACAATGGCCAAGTGAGGAGGTGTGTAAGGCTTACCATTTCCTTCTATTTGCATAATCATAGAGAAAACATTATAGAACGAATGTTCCTTATCCCAACTCTATTCCTTATCCAAACTCCATTCTTATTTGTCCCTTGTCGGGAGTACTTTTTGCTATTATGGTATCTCTTGATCCATCCCTTAACAGGAGTACTTTCCTCACTTCATGATGTTCCTTGTTGGATGGTTGATTCTAAGTTCCATATTAGATTCTAATGATTGATGTATCTAGTCCATAATGATAGTTGTGTGAGGGGGGGTTAACGATGCTATGTCACTCCACCCTTTTTCTATTAGTCTTTTGAGGTCATTCATGCATTATATATATATATACATGTATCTATTTTATGACACCGAGTCGCGCTATAGTCGGCTAGGTATGATACTTATATGTGCCCACCACTGCAGTTGGGTACGTTATATAGCCCTAGAGAGCGTCATGATGATAATATTTCCACATAGTGTGGCCTATATATATGTATACTATTTATAATGATAGCATGTATTGCATATACCCATAATGGCTTCTCGAGATCCAGGTTGTCTTTTTACTTTCCCTTGCTATTGTTATTGTCTTTATTTATATTTATTTTCCTTACATATTCAGTACATTCTTTTGTACTAATGTCCCTCGCTGAGGCATTGCGTTTCATACCCGTAGGTACATATAGACGTACATATGCTCCCCCTCAATAGGTGACATTATCCAGCTGTTCGTCATCACACTCCTTTCATCCGGAGCTATCTAGAGTATTGGTAGATGATGATTGATGTACATATATGTGTTTTGGGTATTGGGGGCCCTATCCCAACCTGTTGATACTGCAGATTGTATGTAGAGTCTTGTAGACATGAGTCTTGTATTTAGTTGTTTTGTATGGCCTTGTCAGGCTTCTTGATGCTCTAGTTTTCTTATGACGGCCTTGTCGGTCTGGATATGTATATATATGTATATTGGGACTATCTTCATGTTCTACGATTGGTACGTTTGGGGTGCAAAGCACTGGGTGCCGGCACCCCCCCCCCCCCCCCCCCAAGGTTGGGGTGTGAAAAATGTGGCATCATAGAAGGTCAGTCCTAGGGATGTCTACAATTCGTGTCTAGTAGAATATTGTTTATGAGTGTGTATCATGTCATACTTATAAATACGAAGCTACATGGATGTTAGAATGGTCTCGTTCATTTTTTATCTAGATAGTGTGATAGAGCCGAGCTATAAGTACTCCATTCTTAACCTTATTATGCTTACGATTGAAGCAATGCCTCCTTCGAGTATGTAACAAACCCATCAAAGGATTTAAGTGGGTCACCTTCCCAGATATCACCGACTCAAGTAGGACTAGGGGAACATAGGGAAGCCCCCGAATTATCAGTTATATCACCAGCGCCGTCTGCTGAGGATGTTAGGAGAGTGGTTCAAATATTGACTCAGTTGGTTGCCTCTCAGGAACAACGTCACCTCGATATGTTTAACAATGGTAGACCCCTGGAAGGGTCAGGGAGTTCACAGTCTAGAGAGCTTGTTGGTCAATGACCATTGATATTCAGTGGATTTGACCCACTTGGGGCGGATGGAAGAATCAAGAAGGCTATGATGGTTTGTTATTACAAAGGATGACATGATGATGAAGGGTTACAAATATACGGGTCAATAGGTTAGATCTTCGCGATAGATTAGGTATGACTAGAGCTCTCGTGCAAGGCTTAGACAAGGAAGACATAACTTGGTATTTCAAGGTCAAAGTGGTGCAAATTGAGTTGGGCCGTCCAAGCCATGTTGTAGGCAGTGTAGTTAGATGCATGCTGGGTTGTTTTGTAAGGAAATATGAGGCTTCTATTGGTGTGGTAATCAAGGTATCATAAGATTCGTAGGTGTCTCAGATTGGCCCGTAAGGAGGAGGGTGATGCCGAGAATGGAGCCTCGAATTTTGATGTTGTCCGAGGTGAGCAGATGGGCGCAAGTATGCTATTAAGTTTCTTGTTGACCTATATACCTCCTATATGTTTACTATGGACATGTTTTATATTTAAGAATATTGCCCCCATGTTGGAAAATGATTTTTACGATATTACTCATGAGATAAGATTGTTACACCTTGTGTTTTAGTTTGTCGTCATTGTGGTAATGTATATATCTTAGGCTTAGAAATATAAGTACCCCCAACAAGTTTATAATGGTTTACAGAAGTGTTGAATAAGTTTCAGGAAGGTTTAAGACTAATCGGATTGACAAAAATAAGTTTCGACAATAGTCCAACAAGGCTTTGTTGCCCAAAGTGATTTACGAACCGCATAACATGGTCTATGGATTGCAGACCAGGTCTGTGAGACACATATTGACCAAAAAATGTCAAAGAACCTAGATGACATTCTGGGCAATTCTATGGCCTGATCTGCGGCCCGCAGACCTGTTCTACGATCCATAATTTGCACATTTTATCCTTTTCCTATATAAGTCTTTGCTTTGACCTAAAGCTCATTTCCCCCTCTTTTTACAACCCTAAACTGATCCTAACCTCTGTTTAAAAGGTTTCAAGTGATCCAAAGTGAAACCAAAGGTAAAGTACATCAATTCGACGTAAGGAATCCCCTGGATATCATGGAATCATATTTCTCTTTATTGTATTGATTCTTGGAGAATTCTTAGTTGTGAACAAAGCTTAGAATTGAAGTAATTCTTGTGGTTTAAGGTAAGTTTCACCTCCTCCATCATATTCTTAGGATTATACAAGAGTTTGAGATATGATTGTTAAAGGAATTCTTTTAGAACAAGTGATTGTATACTTTGAGATTAAACTATGCTATGGTTAGTTGTTTTGTATGATTTAAGGGTTCAACATGAAGTGTGGAGTTGATGATTGAGTTGTAGAGAATGGGAGGAGTAGGAAAGAAGGTTGTGATGTTGTTATATATGTAAGTTAAACTCCACAAGGTATTACAAAGTTGTGCACACAAGTTGTTCAATAAAATATCTAAATTAACTTCCTTATATGTTATGAATCCAATATTGATACAAATCATTCATACGATGTAGATATCGTTCGTAGAGCATATAAATACTTGTAGAACTCTGATAGCTACGATGAGAAGGTATGTAGAGCTATATTCCTTCTTTGGCATGATTTTGATGTAATCGTTTTCCAAAGGACTATAAATTCTTGTTAAATTTAGTTGTTCATATCCCCTTTGTTCTTAAAGTAATTATGTACCATGATTATCCGTGGTCGGGAGAACTTACCGTATTTTATATGTCTCATGGTGATTGGCAAAAAGTTGATGAAATAAGTGACAATAATGATAGTAGGAGGATTACGACCATATGTTACTCCGAATCTATCCATGGTGTCCCTTGAGGTCAGCCTTGCATTGAACTTATATATATGTATCTATTTTCTTACCGAGTCGTGCTATAGACGGCTGTGTATGGCACTTATACGTGCACACCACTGCAGTTGGGTACGACATTACTGATCTTACATGGCTGAGTACGTTATGATGAGATTTGCCCCACAAAAAAGATTGATACTATGCTACATGGCCCCATAGAGTGGCCCAATTTAACTTTCATGCATATATTCATAATTATATAAGTTATATGCCCTCAAGGGCCTTTTCCAAGTTTTAGGTTGACATTTTTACCCTTATCTTGCATTACATTCCTAATTTATATAATTGAACTACCTTATAGATTTAGAACATTATGCCCGAGAAAGGCCACCGAATTCAACCAGAACTAGAATTTGGAAAACTTAGCATATAGCTTACGATCTTGGAGCGCTTATAACACCGCTCACAAATGATCTGCATGCTCTGCTTCTGATCAAGAATTCACGAGGATGTCATCGATAAATGCAATCACAAAGATATCCAAAAATGGCATGAACACTCAATTCATCAAATCCATGAAAGTTGTTAGTGCATTAGTAAGACCAAAGGACATAACAAGGAACTCATAGTGACTGTATCTGTTTCCAAAAGCGGTCTTCAGGATATCTTTCTCCTTAATCGTGAACTGATGATATCCAAATCTAAGATCGACCTTTGAGAAATAATTGGTGTCCTGCAACTGGTTAACCAAGTCATCGATCTGGATTTATTCCTTATAGTGACCTTATCCAGTTGACAGTAATCAATACACATCCTCAACGTGCCATTTTTCTTATGAACAAACAATACATGTGCGCCCCAGGGTGAACTACTCGGCCTAGTAAAGCCCTTTTATAACAAATCCTTCAGTTATGCTTTCAATTCTTTTAACTAAACAACATCCATCCTATACGGAGAAATAGATATAGGTCGGGTATTAGGAAGCACAAAGATAGCGAAGTCAATTTCCCTTTCAGGAGAAATGCCTTAAAGTTTGTTGGGAAATGCGTCGGGAAATTCATTAACAATAGGGACCGACTAAAGGGTTGGTGGCCTTGCCTCCCCATCCTGTACCCCCACTAAATAATAGACATATCCCTTCGAAATCATTATCCGAGCCTTAAGGTAGGAAATAAACCTCCCCTCATGCGCTGCAGCATTACCCTCTCATTCAATAATGGACTCGCCTGGGAAATTAAAGCGAACCAACTTTCATCCAGCAATACGTTAACATCACAAGAAGCAAGCCAATCCATACCCATAATAACATCAAAATCAATCATTTACAATTCATTTAGATCAACAAGAGTATGGCTATTATAGATCATTACATGGCAACCCCGATATACCCGCCTAATAGTCACAGATTCACCGACTGGCGTAGACATCTTGAATGACTTATGCAATAATTGAGGTTCCCTACCACACCTACCATCAACAAAGGGAGTAATATATGACAGAGTAGAGCTTGGATCTATCAATGCATACACATCAAGAGAAAGGACGAATAGTATACTTGTAACCACATCAAGAGATTACTCCAGATCCTATCGACCAAACAATGCGTAGATGTGGTTTTGGAGACCACATAAGCTAGATGATGCACCAGTGCCTCTACCCCTACCAACTAATGTTTGCGTACCTTACCCAAAAAGGTGTACATATGAAGAAGAAACATCTACAGATCATGTCAGTTGCGCCATACCACCTCTGCTTCTCGTCGGATAGTTCTGCATAATATAACCGGGTTGTCCACAAGAATAGCACAAATTCAAACCCTGATGGTATTACCAAAAATAGGCTCTACCACATCGATGATAATAAGGCATAGGAGGTCTCATCAGAATGGAATCTCCCCTATATTGCGAGCTTGATATCTATGAACTCTGACCCTGACCAGAATGTCTGATCACGATGATGGACCTGAATCTGTGGTGGCACCCCGAGTTAGTATCCTCTCCCACCTCCTCATTAAACCTCGAGTAGCCACTTGTCGTCTAGTAGTAGGCATAGCTGAAAGCACAAACAAGATTCATATTAGGAGTTGAACACTTCAGAGTCGGCTCTATGGCACGATCTAGAACATAATGAAATGTAACCACCCTAAATGCCCATAAAAAGTACTCTACTAGAAATGACTTGCAGACTCCCTAGAACATACCTGCTTTGATATCATGTTTGTCACATTCCAATCTTAGGGGGTGTGGCTGACACCTTTCACTCTTAAGGTCTGAGTATACCAACTGTAGTACCTAAACCACAAGACACAAGACTTGGGCCAAGAAGGCCTACCAATGATAATAATAAGTTAGATTACAATGATATCCTACACACAGAAGAAGCCCAATAACAAAAACAACATATATATACATAACTGAAGCTGACAGGGCCGCAACAAACATATCAACAACTGACAAAGGCCGACAAGGACATACAACACATATATACAACAACCCCTAGTGTGCAAGCCTTTAAGAATACTAACATATGTCAAAAGGTCGCGACAGAGCCCCGACATATGAAAAATGACCATATACATATGCAATAGTGCTTACCGACTCTGTATAGCAACTCCAGAGAAGTGGAATGCGACTACCAGCAACTGAACGTAAATACCGTACTGTGGAGGTACATCGGTCTATCTATCTTTACATGCGGGCATGAAACACAGCGCCTGAGGAAATGGACATTAGTATCGAATTTGGTCTTACTAATGCACTAACAACTTTCATGGATTTGATGAATTGAGTGTCCATGCCATTTTTGGATATCTTTGTAATTGCATTTATCGATGAAATCCTCGTGAATTCTTGATCAGAAGCAGAGCATGCAGATCATTTGTGAGCGGTGTTATAAGCGCTCCAAGATCGTAAGCTATATGCTAAGTTTTCCAAATTCTAGTTCTGGTTGAATTCGGTGGCCTTTCTCGGGCATATAGTATCGAATGAGGTTATTAAGGTTGATAGTCAAAAAATTGAGGTGGTGAAGAACTGGTCGAGGCCCACAACTCCTACTGAGGTACTTAGTTTCTTGGTCTTAGTAGGCTATTATCAGAGTTTAGTGGAGAATTTATCCCCTATTGCCGCTCCCTTGACGAACTTGACTCATAAAGTAGCCAAGCTTCAATGGTCCAATGCTTGCGGGCGGAGTTTCCAGGAGTTGAAGGGTAGATTTACATCAGCACCTATTCTAGCACTTCCAAAAGGTTCGGAGGGCTACGTTGTCCATGGTGATGCCTCCGGAGTCTGTTTGGGAGGTATTCTGATGCAGCACAGCAAAGTTATCGCATATGCTTCGAAGCAGCTGATGAAGGATGAGCAGAATTATCTGACCCATAATCTGGAGTTAGCAGCTATTATATTTGCTCTAAATATATGGCGCCACTATTTATATGGGGTTCGTGTTGATATTTATACTAACCACAAAAGCCTCCAGTATATCTTTCGGCAGAAGGAGTTGAATCTGAGGCAGCGGAGATGGCTTGAGTTTCGGAAGGACTACAATATTGATGTTCTATACCACCCTGGGAAAACAAATGTTATAACTGATGCGTTGAGTCGTAAGTCCATGGACAGTCTGAGGCATGTGGAAGATGATAAGTTAGAGATGACTAGAGATCTATAACGATTGGCCAACTTGAGCGAGCGATTGCTTGATGCAGCTGATTGAGGAGCCATAGTTTAGAATGTCGCTGAATAATCCTTAGTGGTAGAAGTAAAGGCAAAATAGTTCGATGATCCAGAATTAGTCAGAATAAGATAAGGGACCCCCTTTCAGAAGAAACAGTTATTTGAACTGTTAGTTAATGGGGTTCTTAAATATAAGGGCCAGTTATGTGTACCTAATATTGGGCAACTTCGAAGGTGGATTATGGTCGAGATTCACCAGTCTAGGTATTCTATCCATCCTGGTTCTACTAAGATGTACGATGACCTTCAATAGATTTATTGGTGGAGCGATATGAAAAAGAATATTGCAAAGTTCATGTCCCAATTGCCAATAGATTAAGGTTGAACATAAAAAACCTGGAGGTTTTCTTCAGAGCATTGAGATTCCGACGTAGAAATAGGAAGCAATCAACATGGATTTCATTACCTAGTTACCTAGTTCTCGTCGAAAGTTTGATTCTATTTGGGTTATTGTTGATAGGCTCACAAAGTTAACACATTTTCTACCAGTCAGAACTACCTATTCAACATAGGATTATGCCAAGCTATACGTCAAGGAAATAGTACGACTTCATAGGGTTCCGATTTCTATTATATCTGACAGAGGTGCCCATATTACAACTAACTTATGGAGGTCATTCGAGAGAGGTTTAGGTACAAAGATGAATCTCAGTACTGCTTTCAATCCGCAGACAAATGGGAAGGCCGAGAGCACTATTCAAATGCTTGAGGACATGTTATGGGCTTATGTCTTGGATTTCAAAGGTAGTTGGGAAGATCATTTGCAAATTATCGAGTTTGCCTATTATAACAGCTACCACTCCAGTTTCAAAATGGTACCGTATAAAGCCTTGTATAGGCAGAAGTGCAGGTTTCCTATCGGGTGGTTTGAGGTAGGTGAAACATAGCTATTAGGGCCTAACTTGGTCCAACAAGCACTAGAGAAGGTGAAATTGATTCAGGAGTGATTGTTAACCGCCCAGAGCTGACATAAGTCTTATTCAGATAACTAACGCCGATACTTAGAGTTTGATATTGGTGACTGGGTATTTATGAATGTCTCGCATATGATGTTCAGAAAGAAGGGCAATCTTATCACCAAGGATGTTGGACCGTACAAGATTGTTCAGAGACTTAGCCAAGTGGCTTACAAGCTTGAATTACCTCCATAGTTGGAAGTAGTTCATCTAGTATTCCGTCAATCTATGTTTAGAAAGTGTTTAGGCGATCACTCCCCCATCACTGCTATAGAGGATGTCCATGTCACAGAAGATCTATCATATGAGGAAATTCCTGTTCCTATCCTAGATCGTCATGTCCGTAAGTTGTGAACCAAAGAAGTTGCTTCAGTTAAAGTACTTTGGAGGAATAATAATGTGGAGGAAATGACATCGGAGGCTTATGATGATATAAAGTCCAAATATCTCCATTTATTTCAGACTTCAGGTTTATATCAACTCTCGTGTGATATGACTTCCTTATTCCTATCCTATCTATCAAGCTTATCATATACTTATTCTTTAGGTGATGCTATTGAGGCAGGTGCAGCCAAGTTTCAACAATTGATATTTGAGGTGAGTTATGGCTAACCCTTTTGATTTTGAATAAACAGAAGGTCGTGTAGGGCCGATATTTTTTGTTATGCTATTTTGTGGCCCTATGTGGCATTGGATATATATTCTGGCTGCTTAACAGGTTTTGGATGGTCATGTTTACAATGGAAAATCTGCCAAAATTTTGAGAAATCTTGAGAGTTAGAATATTTTCTCAACATAAGAGGACGAATGTTCTTAAGGGGGAAGGATGTTACACCTCGTGTTTTCATGCGTCGTGGTTGTCGTAACGTAGATATCTTAGTCTTAGAAATATATTGACCCCCAAGAAGTTTATAAAGGTTTATGGAAGTGTTGAATAAGTTTCGGAAAGGTTTAAGACTAATCGGATCAACGGAAATAAGTTTCGATGAAAGTCCGACAAGGAACCGCTACACGGTCTATGAGACGCATATTGACCGCAAAATATCACAGAACATAGATGAAATTCTATGAAATTCTGCAACCTAATCTGTAGCCCGCAGACCTATTATGTGATCCGCAGTTTACACCGCAAATCAGGGTCGATACAAGTTTATCATTTTCTCATATAAGTCTTTTCTTCGACCTAAAGCTCATTTTCTCCTAATGTTACAACCTTAAACCGATCCTAAACTCTCTCTAAGAAGTTTCAAGTGATCTAAAGTGAAATCAAAGATAAACTACATCAATCCGACGTAAGGAATCCTGTGGATATTATAGAATCGTATTCTTGGAGAATTATTAGTGATGTAGTAAGCTTGAAATTGAAGTACTTCTTGTGGTTTAAGGTATGTTTCACCTCCTCTATCATATTCTTAGGATTATACAAGAGTTTGAGATATGATTGTTAGAGGAATTCTTGTAGAATAAGTGTTTATGTACTTTGAGATTAAACTCTGATATGGTTGGTTGTTTTGTATGATTTAAGAGTTCAACATGAATTTTGGAGTTGATGATTAAGTTGTAGTGAAGATGAGGAGTTGGAAGGGAGGTTGTGATGTTGTTATATGTGTAAGTTAAACTCCACAAGGTATTACAAAGTTTTGCACACAAGTTGTTCGACAAATTTCTAAATGAACTTCCTTATACATTATTAATTCGATATTGATACAAATCATTCATATGATGTAGATAATCATCCGTAGAGCGTATGAAGAATTGTGGAACTTCAACATCTACGACGACAAGGTGTGCAGGGTTATCTTCCTTCTTTGGCATGATTTTGATATAATCATTTCCAATAGACGACACCTTCCTATTAAATTTAGTTGTTCATATCCCATTTGTTATTAAAGTAATTCATGTCCCATGATTATCCGTGGTCGGAAGAACTTCATGTATTCTATGTCTTATGGTGATTGGTGAAATGTTGATAAACGTAGCGACAATAATGTTAGTTGGAGGATTACGACCATCGGTTACTCTGACTCTATCCATGGTGTTCCTTGAGGTCAGTATTGCATTGGCTTATATATATGTATGTATTTTCTTATCGAGCTGTGCTATAGTCAGTTGGGTACAACACTTATAGGTGCACATCACTGCAGTTGGGTACGACATTACTGAGTCTTACATGGCCGAGTACATTATGATGAGTTTTTTTCGACAGAGAGGCCTTATACTATGCTACATGGCCCCATAGAGTGGCCTGATTTTACTTTCATGCCTATATTCATGATTATGCCAGTTATATGCCCTCAACGACCTTTTCTGAGTTTCAGCTTGACTTTTGTACCCTTATCTTGCATTACATTTCTTATTTATATGATTTACCTGCCTTACTTATTCAATACATTCTTTCATACTGACGTCCCTTTCTAGGGAGCTGTGTTGCATGCCCGCAGGTACAGATAAATAGACCGACGTATCTCTATAATAGGGTATCTCTTTTCAGATGCTAGTATGTCCACTTCACTTCTCCAGAGTTATTGTACAATTTCGGTTGGCACTATTGCATATGTATATGGTCATTTTGGGTATGTCCGGGACCTGTCCCGACTTGTTGACATATCTTAGTACTCTTAGAGCCTTGCAGACTAGGGGCTAAGGTATATATGTGTTGTGTGGCCTTTTCAGACCTTGTCAGTTTTTGATACGTTTGTTGTGGCCTTGTCAGCCTCAGTTATGTATATATATGTTGTTGTTGGACTTCTTCTGTGAGCAGGATATCGTTGCAATCTATCTTATTATTGTCATTGGGAGGCCCTCTCGGTCCAAGTTTTCTGTCGTGTAGTTTAGGTACTACAGTTGGTATGCTTAGACCTTAAGAGTGTCGAGTTCCAGCCCCCCCCCCACCCTCCAAGGTTAGGGTATGACAAAGATAATCTGATAAAAGTGAGTCATGGATGTAATGGTACCAACCTAAATGGGACTTCTAGCCCAACCGATACTTAAAACCACATACATATGTTGTAGACTGAAAGGACATAGAGCACACCCGACCTAGTGATAGAATATATAGTATGTTTCCTTCTTCCGAATGACTATACTAGATAGACCCCAAATACGCAATACTATGTTACTCGACGATTGTACGAAACCCCCATATTTTGTGGAGATAGTGGCAAGTCGAGAATAAGATTGTAAAGATTGAATGTAGAAATCATCGTTTGAAAGTTTAGAAAGTTATGAGAATCCATTCGTTTTATGATGACTTTCGTCAATTCGAATATGAGAATTCGCTATAAATATGTGATTCAAATAGAAACAACTGGCCTAAGGGATTAAGGGTAACCCCAGAATAATTCTAATGAGGAAGTATTCTTGAAATTGAGTCATATGCAAAAAATCATTCTTTGATGTATTTAAAAAATTGCACAGGAAGACATGCCTAGAACAGTGACCCCAACTCATATAAGAGGACTGGACCATCTATGAATGTAGGAAACATGTTCAGTCTCACGTATGTTTGAGAAAAAGTCATATAATTTGCCAGTGAAAGTTACATGCGTGGGTGGTAACAAGAGAGTGCATATTCAACATTAGAGTGATAAGACCCTCAGCCCCATTGTGTGATGTGATATGAATTTAAGTATCTATGGCATAAAATAGGTTGTGGAAGATAAGTGATGACGAGAATCACAGAATAGTTGAGGAATAGCGGTAAGGAACAAGAAGACAACTAGTAAGTAGAGATGGAATGGTTTGGTAAGACATCGAGGTAAGAAGGCATTTTATGGAACGACCGGCAAGTAGAAGGACCGCAATAAGAAGAGTAAAAGGGAATGAGATTATGGCAACAGGGGTTTCATAACGATGTGATCGCCTTGGAGCAACGGGAAGATCTATTGTAAATGGGGGATAGTAAGGACTCGAACGCCTGACCACCCCCTCGCCCTAACATCCAGAAATTGGGGTGTAAGGAATACATTATGACAAGAGACCCCCCAAGGAAACTCAAAACAGAAGTATAAGGTAAGATGGTCGAGTGATCATTTAATGGAAGATCTAGCTACCACTAAAGCAAGGGACCCGAACGAGTTATAATCTTAGACCAAACTATGAACTGGATTTTGATATGCGAAGCATTATTTCCATGATAAACTCCATCACGATTCTCAATGATAGGTAAGTGAAAGTAATCACGAGTAAAGCTCGATGCAAGCATATCAGGAGGTGATAGAATGACCAACGAGTCTAAAGGTCCAAGGTAGATATTAAAGAAATTAGTTAAGAAATAAAGATAATGGAACAAAGGCGTGGGTAGGTGAATAATGGTAATTTTAGACCTGTTGAGTTGACCAACGGCTCTATGGTGTTGATAGTGTAATAGATGTAGAGTCTAACGAGGTCGATTAAACCTTACCCAGGACATAATTGGCGACAGGCCTTAGCCAAGAGATGAAGGAAGAAATGTTAATCTAAGTGCGGCGACCAGGGTTGGATATGGAAGAACAATATTTTACAACGTCGAATCCTTTAGAATCCCCTACGCATCTAATAAAGGAGTAAATTAACGCTCACCCCCTACATGGTAACGCCAAAGATTGGGACTAGAAAAAATATTAGGATCAAGCATGTGTGCTAGGAGTCCTCAAATGGAATAATAATGCGCCACCTGAATAACGAAGGAGTGAGTTCAAATAGAAACAAGTAAATGAAGTTGTTAATGAACAAGAATAATGAAGAAAAACACAGAGTGGATTCTCCTTAAATAATAAATAAGAGTTAATCACAATTTTACGCACGCTTCCGCTTTTATAACATCGTTTACAGAGTATTGAGGATTAAAATGCTACAAAATGTAAGAGATTCCAGCACAACGTCTGGCAACCAAAGTATAGTTAATGATATATTCCCACACCCGCTAGAAATTTGACTAATGTGAAGGATAAAGGAAACGAGTCAACCCAAGTAAAGTGTTGGTTATCCAGTGGGAGTTGGAGTTAGGTGATGATAATTTCATTACTAAAAATACGGAAAAGCCCTTCCTTATATTGAAAACTAAGGGATCACTCGTAATAGTCCATCAACCTAAGATCTACCGAGACATGTCATGATATTGAATGAAGGTATTAGCGGGAAAGACGTGAGAAGGAAACATACAGAGATCTTTGTTAGTATATATTGATTTTCAGCACGTAAAGGAATGGACTAGAAGCTGGAAGAATTAACTAAGAACATTAATAAATCAATGGAAGGTGGGGGATGTCTAACATGGAAATTATTGAACGTTGCCTCACTTTAATCATAAACTGGTTTGATCCAGAAGATTAGTGAATAGATGACTCATCAATTGGCGTTGTGGCAACTAGGACTACCTATACGGCAGAAGACTACACTATATTACACATGAGAAGATTACCTACTTTTCGGGAGCTGTTCTAAGTCATTGTACCAGTGCTCGGTCTATAACAAAACTTTTGAAAGATCATTTTGAAAGGACTTTGGGCACTCAAGTTAGCCCCACCCTTAAACGAATCGCCCAGTCAAGAGTAAGATTCAGACCGCCAAGGACACATTATGAATGGGCATGTTAGACTTGGAAGGAAATTGGCATAACCACCTAAAATGTGCATAAAATGACATCTATCATCCAAAGTATATGAAAATATCATATAAGGCTTTGTGTGAGGGGAGAGTGGCAGGACTCTTATCGGATGACTAGAAGGAAGTAGCCCAGAGTTAGTGGGATCTGACATAACGTATCAGGTTACAAAGAGGCTTCAAACTATATACTGATCGCTCGGAATAATGAAGAAATCATGTTCAACTGCACATGGATAGGGCTTAGAGTTCCAAGTTGGTGATGGGAAATTTTTGAAGGTCTTTCCTATGAAGAGCGTGACGAAACTTGGAAGAGAAGAAAACTTAATTCGGGGCATATACAATTGTAGTGCCTAAACTCGACAAAGAAACCAAATTACTTGCACATTAGGCATGCCCTTAACCTTAGAGCTCACCTATCTGGTTTCCATGTCTCAGTGTTAAGAAAGTATGTCAGAAATTCTTTTCAAACCATACCCATGGCAAGGGTGCAAAAGAGAAAAAATCTTATTACAGGGAGAAGTTCAGAAGGCTGATTCGGATGTTCGATGACAAGACTTGGAATTTTCTATTAGAGGTTATGTATTCTTGAAAGTATCACCTATGAAAGGCGTGATGCGATTTGTAAAGAAGGGCAAACTTAGCCCTAGATACGTTGGACCTTACAGGATTGCTCGAAGAATTGGTCAGATTGCGTATGAATTCGAGTGACCTTTAGAATTAGAAGCAGTACATCTTGTATTTCACGTAGCGATGCTTTGAAAGTGTATGGGAGATCCCTCCTATATTAACCTTGTTTAGGAAGTTTAGATTACACAAGATCTATCTTGCGAAAAGGTTCCAGTTGCGAAAAGGTTCCAGTTGCGAAAAGGTTCCAGGCCTGTGAGGCGATAACTGGATAATATAGGTTTGTGGTAGGTTGAGATAGTCCTATTTATAGGTGAAACTCTGCCAAAATTTTTGAAGGGTTTAACAGCTGAGGTCTTAAGTCTATGGTACTCTAACATTTGAAGACGAATGTTCATAAGGGGGGAAGGATTTAACACCTTGTAGTTTCGTGTGTGAGTGAGCGTGTAGTTCACCGACTTAAGACATGGTGACTCAAGATCCTTTCTGAGTGTCTCGTATGACATACAAAGATCTTAAAATGTTTACGGAATGTTAGAAGTTGTCTGGATTGAAGGAATCACATCTCGATGATGGTTGATGAAGATAAAATGACACATTAAGCATTTTGCATCACATATCAGGCCAAGGATTTGGGCCACCAATCTGCCACATACCTTTCACCATCTGAAGTGGGAAACTCTGGCCCAGATCCTCCCGCAGAAGTGAGGCGGTGGAGTGTCTATAAATGAGTTAAGTTTGAAACCTCATTTGCATTATAACATTTTCGACCCGCCCGAACCCTATCCAAATGTCCATACATCATTAAAGAATATTCTCTTATGTTTATTATGTGAATTTCCCCATGAAAATCTTGGATTATCTTGGAAATCCCCTCTAGAATTATTGGATCAAGCTTAGAGTTCTTAGAGATTAGAAGGATGTTTGGGGTAGGAGACATCCTAACTATACTAAGGTCAATTATTGCCTATAATTAATGTTCTTAAACATATCCTAGCTTAGGTGATTCAATTGGTAAGGATAACCTATGAAAATTGAGCTAAAAACTCCATAGTAGAGGCATGTTGATTGTTGGGTTGTTTAGCTGAGTTTTTGAGATTATTTTGGCTAGATTTTGTGGAATATAAGAATTATAATTTTGAATTTTTTGTAAGCTATAAGGGAGGAATAATGATAGTTTAATTGTAATGAGAACACGATAGAAGAATTGTTCGCACTAAATGTTCGATAGAATATCGCAATGAAAAAATCTTGTAACTATTAAGTTGATCTTAATCCGAATTACATTTGTTGTATAGATCATCATTCGTAAGGCGTGGGAGACTTGGAAGGACGAACAATGGCCAAGCGATGAGGTGTGTAAGGCTTACCCTTTCCTTCTATTGGCATTATAATAGAGAAAATGTTACAGAACGAATGTTCCTTATCCAAAATCCATTCTTGAATATAGAAACATGTCTACTCTTATTATGAAATGTTGTATGAATCTTATATGTCCCTTGTCAGGAGTACTTTCTGCACTTTATGGTATCTCTTGATATGTCCCTTGTGGTGAGTACTTTCTGCACATCATGATGTTCCTTGTTGTATGGTTGATTCGGATCTCTATGTTGGATTGTAACTATTAATGTATCTAGTCCATAATGATAGGCGAGGGTTAACGAACCTATGTCACTCTGCCCTATTTCTATTGTTCTTCTGAGATCATTCATGCATTATATATATATATAGATATATATATTTTATGACACTGAACCGCGCTATAGTCGGTCAGGTACTGCACTTATATGTGCACACCACTACAGTTAGGTAAGTTATATAGCCCTAGAGAGCGTCTTGATGATGAAATTTTCCCATAGTGTGGCCTATATATATATATATATATGTAAGAGATTTTTTAACGATAGCATGCATTATATATGCCGACAATGGCTTCTCGAGGTCCAGGTTGTCTCTTTACTTTCCCGTGCTCTTGTTATTATCTTTATTTGTGTTTATCTGCCTTACATATTCAGTACATTCTTTCATACAGATGTCCCTCATTGGGGCATTGCATTTCATGCTCGTAGGTACAGATAGATGAAAATACGTTCCCCCTTAGTAGGTGACCTGATTCGGATGCTGGTTGTCATACTTATTTTTTCTGGAGTTGTCTACAGTGTTTGTAGGTTATGGTTGATGTACATATATGTGATTTGGGTATGGCGAGTCCCTCTCTTGAATTTCTGATACTCCATATTGTATGTAGAGGCTTGTTTATGTGAGTCATGTGTTTAGTTGTTTTGTATGGCTTTGCCGACCTTCTTGATGGTCTAGTACGCTTATGACTGCCTTGATATGTCTATATATGTATGTTGGGACTATCTTCTACTTGCAGGTTGTTATATAGCTAGCGATTATAGGCTTTATCGGCCTAGATCTTGTTATGTCATCTTTATGTTCTATGATCGGCATGCTCGGGTCATAAGGCACTGGGTGCCGGCCACCCCCCAAGGTTGGGGTATGACAAACTTGGTATCAGTAAAGGTCAGTCCTATGGATGTCTATAAGTCGTGTCTAGTAAAGTCTTATTTATGGGTGTGTAGCTCGCCACACTTATAAACATGAGGCTACAAGGTATTTAGGATGATCACATTCTTTGATGATCTAGATATAGCGATATAGATGAGCTATAAGTATTCCATTCTTAACCTTATCATGTTTACAATTGCAGCAATGCCTCATTTGAGTAATGCGCCCTCTATTGGGACAGACCCATCAGAGGATTCAAGTGGGTCACCTTCCGAGATATCACTGACTAAGGTAGGACCAAGGGAACTGAAAAAAGCACTCTAATTGTCAGTTATACCACCAGCGACGTCTGATGAGGATGATAAGAGAGAACTTCAATTATTGACTCAGTTGGTTGCCTCTCAGGCACAACATTGCCTCGATATGTTTGACAGTTGTAGACCACTGGAAGGTTTAGGGAGTTCACAGTCTAAAGAGCTTGTTAGTCAGGACTGTGGATGTTCAGGGGATTTGACCCAGTTAGGGCGGATGGAAAAGCCAATAAGGATAGAATGGTTTATGATTAAAGAGGCGACAAGGTGATGAAGGGTTACAGATATACAATCAACAGGTTAGATCTTCGCAATAGATTAGGTATGACCAGAATTCTTGGGTAAGGCAGAGACATGGATGACAAACCTAGGTATTTTAGCATGGTACAGATCGAGTGGGGCCATCCAGGCCTTGCTATAGGTTGTGCAGTCAGATACATGTTGGGATATGTTGTAAGGGAATATAAGGCTTTTATTGGTGTGGTAGTTGAGGTTATAAGATTCGGGAGTATCCCATATTTTCCCGTAAGGAGGGGGTGATGGCAAGGTTGGAGCCTCGAGTTCTGATGTTGTTCAAGGTGAGCAGATGAGTGCAGGTATGCTATTGATTTTCTTGTTAACCTATCTACCTCCTATATGTTTACTATGGACCTATTTTATATTTAAGAATATTGACCCTATGTTAGAAATTGATTTTTACGGTATTACTCATGAGATAACATAATCCGATAAAAGTGAGTCATGGATGTAAAGGTACCAACAAAAATGGGATTTTTATCCCATCCCATAGTTAAAACCACATACGTATGTTGTTTACTGAAAGGACATGAAGCACACCCGACCTAGTGATAACATATATAGTATGTTTCCTTCTTCCAAATGACTATACTAAATAGACCCCGACCCCATAATATTATGTTACCCAACGATTGTACGAAAGCCCCAGGTTTATGGAGAAATTGGCAAGTCGAGAATAATATTATAAAGATGGAATGCAGAAAACATCATTGGAAAGTTTAGAAAGTTATGATAATCCATTTGTTTTATGATGACTTTGTCAATTCGAATATGAGAAACCACTATGAACATATGTATTCAAATGGTAACACCTGGCCCAGGGGATTAAGGGTGACCCCAGAATATTGCTAATGAGGATGATTTCTGAAATTAAGTCATATGAAGAAAATCGTTCTTGGATGTGTTTAAAGAAATTGCGCAAGATCACACTCCTAGAACAGTGACCCCAACTCATATACAAGGACTGGACCATCTATGAATGTAGGAAATAGGATCAGTCTCCCGTCTGTTTGAGAAAAAAATCATATCATTTTCCAGTGGAAGTTACGTGTGTGGGTGGTAGCAAGAGAGTGCAGATTCGAACATTGGAGTGATAAGACCCTAAGTCCCGTTATGTGAGGTGATGTGAATTTAAGTACCTATGGAATAAGAACAAGTTTTTAAAGACAAGTGATGATGAGAATTAGAGAATAGTTGAGGAATAGCGATAAGGAACAAGAAGACAACTAGTAAGTAGAGATGGGATCATATGGTAAGATATCGAGGCAAAAATGCATTTCGTGGAATGACAAGCAAGTAGAAGAACCGCAATAAGACGAGTAAAACGGAATGAG
This sequence comes from Anisodus tanguticus, assembly GCA_034509755.1. Classification (NCBI taxonomy): domain Eukaryota; kingdom Viridiplantae; phylum Streptophyta; class Magnoliopsida; order Solanales; family Solanaceae; genus Anisodus; species Anisodus tanguticus. The sequence goes on from CM067561.1 coordinate 13,054,145, forward strand.
ATTATGGCGACAATGGTTTCATAACGATGTGATCGCCTTAGAACAACGAGAAGGTAAGAAATCTCTTATTCATGTATTTGACCTTATTGGAGTCTAAGCTAAGTTATGGAGGTAAGAACTTAAGAATAAATGGCTTGAAAATCGATTCTAAGTTGATGTAACTTGTTGGACTGTTATAAGGTCATTTTTACAGTGTGTTGTGGCTGAAATAAGTAGGTATAACCTGAATATGTTGTGGTTTTCATTATTAAAGTGTATTCAAGTTCTAGATAAGTTGTATGGATGAAAAAGTGCAAATTAGCACTTGGTTGTTGTGTGAGATGGTGTGGACTATTTTGGTAATGTATTTTGATGGATATAAGGTTTGATATTGATGTAATATTTTTGTTGACATTCTGGACATGTTGGTCTTGTTGTTTGATTTGAGGAAAATGAAAAGAATAAGCGGAGGTGATGTCCAAATTTTAATAGATGGTCTAGTCACTCATTTGTGTTTAATTCTAACTTCTTCAAGCTTAACAATGGTCCCTTATAATTTTTTTTATATTGCAGCACTGACGGGATGAATCAAAGTTGAGTGGTTAAATGAATGACAAAGGTAAGTAATGGCTATCCCTTCTTTCTATGGCATGATTCTGTACCTAAAATGGTACTGGTATAAGTTGTATAAAAGAAGCATTCATAATGAGCTTGTGTCTTGTATTTAGATATCTCTCAGATGTTATTATTTGTCTCTTGTAGGGAGCACTTTCTGCCTTAGAGCTTATTCTCCTCACTTAATGAGTGTCTATAGATCTTGCGGACAGTCCATGGTTTATGACAACTTATTTACACCCCGAGCTATACTCGGTTGTTTGGCACTATGTTGAATTCCCACATAGCTTACATATGGCCTGGTACTTCATAAACTTATTCCATGGAGCCTTGTTATGGCCTGGTACAGTGCATGCACTATAAAGCCCCCAGTAGCCCGATGTGACTTGTGATATTTCCACAAATCCTCCTGTAGGCTTGGTACGTTATACTTTCCCGCAGAGACTCGTCAAGGCCTGGTATGTCATACTTATCTATAAAGCCTCATTTAAGGCCTGGTACATTATACATATCCACAGAGCACCCATAGAGCATGGTAGTTTGTCGATATTATTATATGATGTGAACATGGAATATGTAGGTATATCCTCAGATTTCCTTTCTATCTCTCAAATAACTTTAAGTGTTATGCTTATCAGTTCAGTTTCAGCTTTTAGTTATTCAGTTGCCTTACATACAAGTACATTATATTCGTACTGAAATCCCTTTTGTTGGGGGCGCTTGTTACACCCCAGAGTTTGATACACGGATGAGGGCATAGCTAGGCGGCGTGAGCCAGTGGATCAAGATCCTTTCTGAGGGTCCCTTATGACTTAGATGGATGTTGTGAGTGTGTACCGAAGGTTGGAAGTCATTGGGATTAAAGGAGCATCCCTCGACGAAGTTAGAGTAATACCCTAAGAGTTTTGCGGAGCGGATGGGATCTGCCTTGCAGATGGGGCCGCAAAAGAGAAGCCAAAAGTTGAGGAATTTTCTGAAGTAAGATGCGGCCGCATATGGGCCCACATATGGCCATATGCAGTGTAGATGGTCCCGCAGATAGGAAGCGATGGTCGACTTTCTTTACCTATTTAAGTGATAGAAGCCTCATGTTATCTCATTTTCAACCCAAATGAAGTGTAGACATTTCCCAAACCCTCCCTAGACATTTTCCAAAGATCCATTCCAAAGTAAATCAATCCAAGTTTAGCATGAATATGTTGGAAATCACAACAAGAAACTTGTGTGATGTTCATATAAAGTTAATGATTGTTGTGAGCTTGGAGTTCAAGTCAAATCTACTGGATAATGTATGTATAACACTCTTTTGGTTGTGTTTAAGATTAATCATGTGTTAGATGAGTTATTTGGATAAATAATCGTGAACTAGAACTTGAGAAGAGATGAGATAGAGTTGTCTTGTTGTTGGACTATTTTGTAGCAATAACCATAACTTGTGGTAGTTGAAATCCATGGAAAGTAGCTTAGATATGATGTTGTGGTGCTTGTCTAAGTATTGGTGTTGAAGATTAAGAATTTCATTAAAGCTAAAGAAAAATGGTACTATGAAGTATGTGGAAGTTGAGTCAAAGTATAAGTTGTTTGAGAGTAATTCCTTGATATTGGATGGCTGGAAATTATAAAGTGTAAGTTGTATTTGTTGTTGTTGTTGTTATAGTGGAAGTTGTTCTTGATATGAAGAAGGTAAGAGTACGGGGGAGATGCTGTCTGATTTGCCATAAAGCGAGCTTGTCACTCGATAGCTAGTGGTACGTCCCTTCTTGTTGATATGCATGTTGTTTGTTGTTGTAGATAAATGATGAGGAGGCAGATTGCAGCACTGTCATCAAAGGCGTAAGGGCTACCCTTCTTTCTTTCCGGCATGAACCCGTAGATATATCCTTTCTACTAGAAGCCGAAGGGGGCTAGTTCGTCCCTATGTTTCTTAGTGACGGATTGAGACCGTTTAAGAGTTAAGGAATTGACTTGCATAGAGTTATCGTGTAAGTCCTAAGAATCAGAGTTAGTAGTGCCTCTAAGATATTCATAAGCTATCTACATGTAAGCCAAGAGTTCCGAATAGAGAGAGATCTGAAGAAATGAGCTAAGGAGTTAGTAATAGGATATAAATAAAAAGAGGATGATGTTATACTAGCTAGAATATGAGATCGTAACAGCCTAGAAAGACGACGTGTACGTATATTCGAGGAGGAGTAAGAGACTTCCTAAGGCCAAGATAAATAGGTATGAGGTACGATAGAATGAGTCACATAAAAGGATATAGAACATGAGTATATAAGGTACTCCTCAGGTCTAAGAAAGGAAGAGATATGTGAGTTATAAAAGAAAAGAATTGAGTAGCATAGCGAAATAGTTAGACGAGAGCTAAGATAGTACAAATAATTCTTAAAAGCTAACAGAGTAGCTCACAAGATAATAAGAATGAACCATCATGGGTTACAGAAAGTGCTAGACGAGCTATGAGTTATGTACGCAGTTACTTTGTTTTACAGATTGTTGGCTAACAACCCTTGTTTCTTATATCTCTTCACAACGCTTCACTTATCTTTCTACCCATCGCTTACTAACATCTTCATCTCTTATCTTATTCTGGTAAAACTCCAGCAAGACATTTTTTCACTTCTAGCACTTTCTCTCTTCAACCGGACTTGTCCTTTTGTTGCTTAGTATTTCTTTTTCACTAAGGCATGAGTGATACTCTGGTGAATACTCGTCTATATACAAAGATTCAAATACCTAGTCCCTGAATCTTTGAAATACTTAAGAAGTCATATCCGACCATACAATTCCTGAGTACATCACATATGTATAACCTAAAGAGGTACTATAGACAGATTCATAACACTTTTCACTACTGCCATCCAGTTCTAACAATCTGCTCAACGCTAAGGATTACTCTAACCCTCACTAGATCTCAAAATTTCACTATTTTCTAAGATTACGTCTATCGACGTCTCTAAATCATAGGCTCCGATTGGGGCTACTCATTATAATTCTACCATTGTTGAAAGTGCGATTATAACACTTATGTTTCTCTATCTGAACGCGAACTACTTTACAGTTTTCTTTATTTAGGTACCTCATACCTCGTTCACCTTACTTCTTTTGCCTTCTAAAACTCATACTTTACCTTTTAATGCTTTGATTAATTTATTTCTGCATGGGTGAGAGAAATGCTCACACTTTGAAGCTCTATCATGCTACTTACACATTTGGTGCACAGATAATCTGATAGGGTCCCCACGTTTATTTATCATAATCACGAATTAGGATCGAGTCCCTATAACTCAGCTCTATTGCACGATTTGGAGTTATAAAGATGGGTAACTAAACCTAGATTCCATGTAGCTTCCTATTTATATAATTTGGTGCACAACACTTATAAACAAGACTACTAGACACAGCTTGTAGACTCCCTAGGACAGACCTACTCTAATACCAAGTTTGTCACGCCCAAAACCTGGGAGGCATGACCGGCACCACATGCCTTACTTTACCCCAAGCATACCAATCTATAAGTCATATACCCTGGATACATACGAGCAATCTAGTATGACAAGGCTAATCTATAAAACAATCAACATCATCCTAGGTCGACAAGGTCGTACTATGTATAATCTGTAAATGACAATTATCTCAACAGACATGGGATCACCTAAAAAGATACATATATATATACGGGCTGACAAGGCCACCATTCTGACATACCAAACATATAGGACATGTCTACAAGCCTATAAACATATAACAACTATAATATGGTCGGAACAGGGGCCCAACCTACTCATCATGTCTATGTATACAAAATAACTCCAAACTCTAGACCTGGTAACTCCGAAATAAGTGGAGCTTACCAATCAATCTGGAACTCAGCAATGTCTACTGAGGAGATATGTGTACCTATATGACAGGACTTGCAAGCATGAAATGCAACACCCCCGAAAAAAGGGACGTTAGTACAAAATAATGTACTGAGTATGTAAGGAAAATGAATAACGAAAACTGAAACAGATCTGAGATACATAATATACTAAATGTAATATGGGAAGTTAATAGTAATCTGGAAGTATACTTACCAATCTCTGACTCTTATTAGATGAGTAATACTGCAGTACACTATTCGTCCTCATATAGAGCTCGATGTGTATGTGAATTGCCCTGAAGGAGAGCATATAACCCTGAAGCAAGTGTATATAGCCTCGAAGGAAAAGTGCACATTTGTATAGCCCCGGAGGCAAGTTTATATAGCCCCGACGGCAAGTGTATATGTTGTAATGATATATGTATATGCTCTACTTCTCAACTAGACATAGGACAATGCTAAACTGGATGTATACTCCTGACAAGGGATAGCTATAACAAGAGCAAGATGGAACAACATAGACAAGAGAGCTCTATGAATAATTTTTCTCTTATACGCTCGTTCGAATCTTACTTATTATGGATTCGTGCCATCAAAGGGAAGGAAATAAACTTTACATACCATAGCACCAAGCTCTTACTATTGTCGATGACAATCCCCTCTATGCTTCAATCTTTAATGAATAATAATAACACTAGCATCAAATTACGAATGATACAACACTCATATATCGAGCAACAAGTTCATTCTACAAAATATCACGCAGCATCTCACCTATTTATTTCACTCGTTCAAGGTCACAACATGAACAATAACATGCTCCCTTAAAACATATATCCAGCACCTCAACAACATAAGAAAAACCCAACAAAACAATATAACATCTAACTAAGGGAAATCTAGTATACAACATATTGAGCGATAAGCTCGACTCCTAATCGTCATAACACTTCTCTACAATTTCACTTCCTTAAACTTCACATAAAAAACATCAACACATCAAATACAAGTTCATTATTTATACTTAAATCCACAAAAACATCATAAGAACACCTTAAAACAGTCCTACATGATACAACAACCCAAATACAATTTCCGCCCATCTATTCGCGTGTTTTAGCTCACATAACTTAGCTATTACTTGAGATCACTCAAATACAAATGAAGGATGATAAATCTTACCTCAAAACAGTAATAACAACACCTAAACCAAGCTTACTTCCCCTTGAAGAACCCTTCAAATCACAAGCAAAGAGGAGGAAAGGGGTAATACAATCTCTACGAACTTTCCGTGGGTAAAATCACGTTATAAACTCATAAATCTTGGTTGGGTGGTAGGGGAAACTTTAGAGAGTATGTAGGAGTGTTTTGGGTCTGATTTGGTCAAGAAATGAGTTAAAACGAAGTAGAGCCGCTTTACATACAATCTGAAAGTTTCCACCGCCTCAAGTGGGTCCCAAAGGGGTTGCCTGCATAGTCATACAAAAACGTGAATATCTCTCTAGTATAAAGTCGTATCAACAAAAGGTTTAATGTGCTGGAAACTAGACTCATAGACCTTCAATATGGTGGGTGGATCACCCCATACCTCCAACTACATTGGGGGGAAAGGCTCGGTGACATCTGACCCAAATTTCAGTAAATTTATGAACGTAACTTGCGATATGTTTTGCCGACTTTTGTTTTACAACTTGCTTGACTTTAAAACTTAACATACGACTATTATGACTCAAACACCTTAAAACATTACCTTATTAGCATATTAAGCACTCGTAGTTTTACCTCAAAATACAGGTTTTAACATCTTCGATTCGTTTAACCTCCAACTCTCACATACTTCCTTAACACTTATTTTAACCCGTCATTATCTTTGTAAAGATCTTTAACCTATCCGGTTCATACTGATTCACCTACGATGCATTCTAACATGAAAGTACATGGTGTAACAACATGCACCCTCTAAGCCTCTGAAGTAGCGACTTGATGAAAAGTCCATGAACTTCATAGTTAGGCATTTTGTGCAAAGTCTTGAAGAAGCTCGGCTTGCATAACTTTTAGCGAAAATAAAAATGCCTTTACTAGCACTTGTATGAACGGCTGCTAAAGCCTTTAGCGACCCATAAACATTGGCAAAAGACTATTAACCGATATATATTATAATGGCAATTACTATTGTCTCTAAAGACATTTTTTATTGCCGCAAAAGGCCTTTTTGTAATACTGACATCCCCACAACTACTGCTACAAGTCATGAGCGTCTAAACATAATAAGTACAGCTAATCGCAAAATACAAGATACTATTCAAAATTAAATAAAAATAGTAAAGGCATAATGATAGAGGAAAACTCTATGGAACTACAAAGCAATAGCTCAACACAGTATATCCAACAGCTACTTGAATCCACCCACGTGCTCCACTAGTGCAAAGATCAGTATCTGACAAAAAGTACATCACGTCTAGCATGAGTACAATAACAATGTGTATCATCATATGTCCCCAACATGGTAGTGACGACAGTTGGCACGAAATACATACTTAATCAACATGTATAGATAAAATACATGACCATAACAGATAATGAGCATAATCATCATGATATAAGACACACAGATATATCATAATCAGTTATGCACAAGTACAATATATAACACTATATGCATGCAACACGAGTCAGAATCAAATATTCATGATAAAGACTCAATTTTTTTCATAACCATTGCTTCGAGAACTACATTGCATGCACGCTAAATGAGGTTCTCGGGATGTACATTGACTCTAAAGGATGGATACACATGCACACGCCACAGGGATAACTCACATGTCATAATTCGCGCCGACAACCCACGTGCCTCAACTATATCTATGTGTGACAATAGATATGCATATGTACAGTGCATGACAACAAGTAAACATGTAAACTAGATGTGATCTAGCATAAAAACGATGTTTATGACATTATATCTAGTATAGAAATGATGTTTATGACATTATATCTAGTATGGAAGTATACCTAAGTAGTCATGTAACAAGTAGAAAATCGAAAATAGACATGGTATGTCATAATATAACACCCCGTACCTTAGTGTTAGGATGTGTCGTAGCAAATCCATATGGGCTTGAAAGGATTAAGGCTATTCGTGAGATTATAGAAAGTGTGTAACAGTGCTAAAGATGTTACGTAGGGATTAGATGTTGATGAATTGGAAAAAAAAATCATCGAAGTTTGGAATGTTGAACTAGTTATACGGACCATATGGAATTTAGATCTTACTCATGTAGGCAGATCAAGAGCTCAACATATAAAACGATGAAGTCCCAAAATAATTTAGGGCTTAACAAGTTGGATGATGAAGATTGAAAATAATATTTTGTGTGCACCAAAAGAGACAATGGTCTAGTTTTATATCACATGACCATAGCAATGAGTATATGAAGTGTGTTAAATGTGATTATTATTTAAGTAAATTGAGATCAAGAAATAATTATATAAGTATTTGGGAGGGTAAAAAAGTAATTATGGTATTAGTGTGGATTATGTAGATAGGTGGATTTATTGGCATACACGTGGAATTACGGGAATGAGTTTCTAATGACTATACATATGTATTTTTTGGCCTTCATGCTGTAAGTTTTGCAAGTCTCATAAGAAAGGTTATATGTCTGCACTCAGCTATGCTTAAACGATTTACTCATCGAGTTGAGTCTAAGTTATTATGATGGGGTTAGAGTTTCCCTTAAGTATGATGAAATTGATAGCATATAAAGAATAATGAAAGAGGTTATAGAGCGTTGTGAAAAATGAATGAAGTTTAAGATAAGTGATGGCATGTGGCCAATGTAATGGAGATTGTAGATCGTAATGTAAGGAGAGCGGGTTAGCAGATTCTAGAATGTCCCTATTATGTCATAGAGTGTCCTTTAGGATAGTCATGTTAATACAGAGGCATACGAGCCTTAGAAGAGATTAGCAGCCTACGAAATCAGAACATATGTAAAGACGAATGAAGATGATATAGTTTATGCATAAACCTCCCTGAGGGTGAGATGATCAGAGAACTAGAATACGAGTATGAGGAGTATCGAATATGAACCATAGGAATGTACATGTGTAAGTCATATCGTATCCCTCGATATGTATTCGAGTTGAGTGTCTTTCCTCACTATAGATTCTTCAGAAAATGGAAAGATAGTCTCCACCCATTCACAGTTTCTCTTCTCATATACTCTCATGTATACGGTATTCACTTTCATATGGTTATGTAAAGTCCTTTGGGTCTAGTCAAGATGAAAGCTTCAATTATGTAAAGCAATCAATATATCCTCAGGGTGATAGTAAATCAGTTCCTCAAAAGATCAGTTTTATAAGTAGTAAGTTAAGAGTTCCAAAAAGCTAATAAGCAAAGATCTCCAAGGGGATGAATAAATCATGTTTATGTATACGTTATACGAGCATGGTCACTTTCATTGCATATACATATAAAGTTGGCTTTGGGGCTATGCCTATACAGTTGGCTTCGGGGCTATGCCTATACAGTTGGCTTCGGGGCTATACATATACAGTTACATTCGGGGCTATACATATACAGTTGCCTTGGGCTATATATATATATATATATATATATATATATATATATATATAGTTTCGTTTGAGGTTATGCATATATAGATGGTCCTTATGTACGGGCTATGACACGCATAGGTGCTACCTCGAGCATTTCATATGTACTGCATTGCATTGATATCATATGTTGTATTCATTTGGCCAAGTAGGGCTTATAGGAAAATAAAGAAAGAATCTAATGAACAGTGATCTCAAGTGTTACAGTGAATGATCCCAGAACGTCGCTCCATATAGCGACCAAAAAGAATATCACCAAAGAGACTCCAAGAAGATTCAGAGAGAAAGAAGTACAGAAAGATCTAAGATATGTTTCCGTAGAAAGTTATAGAGTCCTCAGTATGGTTTGATTTAATTTTCTTTCAGTTGTTTTTTCTAAGCTTATATTTTATTGTATATGTTTCATGTCTGTCTTACGTACTCGGTACAATCTTCTGTACTGACATCTATTGGTCAAGGGAGTTGCATTTGTTATGTTTCACATTACATGTTAAGAATTACTGAGTGATAGGCGTGCATTCTAGATGGTACAAATGTTCAGTGAGATGGTATTAGCTTTATTTCTTCCTGGAGTTGGTCAGGTCTTGTACTTTTATATATAGAGATTATGAATTGGTCAGGGCCCTATCACGACAGCATGTCAGTTGTACAATTTCAGTTATCCTAGAGGCTTCATAGACGTTTGTGGTCAGGTTCAGTCATGTACAGGTTTTACATTTAGTTATAAAGACAGAGTATCTTATATATCATGTTTAAAGATTTTCAGACTTTACTACGTCATGTTCCTCCCGTACAGGTTCATAGTAGACGCATGTAGAATGTAGTCCATCCCAGTCGAAACTAGGGCTTAACACATAATACCCAAACATATAACCTATGGTATCCTCATATATGCTCGTCATATCGCATCTATATCACCCCCCCCCCTTTATACGTAGTAACAAACAAGTCAACTTAGGAAAATTCCTTCATTGAGGTCAAAGTCTTAAGTTACCTCGGTATGGAGCAACTATAGCCTTCATGAACTGCTTTCCTCGTTCGATAAATCACACGAGCTCGATATATTCAAAACAATACTCTACGTTGTTAGACGTATCTAGCAATACTCATATTTCAATTTTAGATTAGGTCGTAGTCAAAGTCAACCAAAAAGTACCCGAGCTTTGTGGTCAAAATTCCGAATTTATTACGTTTTCAGAATATCTATAATCATATGAGTTCAAATCTATAATTATAATTCAAATCCAGTCTCATACCAATACTCAAATCATAAATTTTCACTCTTAAACCTAGGGCAAAATCCCTCATTTATACTTCTGAAATTTATAAACTAGGCGCCAAATATAATAGATAATCATAATAATTAATCAAAACGAGAATTTTCCTCTTGAATCACACTAACCCGAGCTTTCAATACCCAAAAATGGTGAATCACTTAAAATTTTGAAATCTAACCAATTTATATTGTCATCCATACCTTCAACGCGAACGGGACAGTGCTCTCGCGAGCGTGAACAACGGTTTAGCGAGGTCCTCATCGCGAATGCAATCCCCTTATCTGCTAACACGATTTCAAGGACCCAACCCAACGCGATTGCGATCAAGTGCTCCGTGACCGTGAAGTACTACAAACGCATGCATGAGAAAAAAGTAAAATTTGCATTAGTTTATTTTGTGATTATTGGTTTCAAAATGCACTCGAGCCCCTCAGGTCCCAATCTATACCCCCCCCCCCCCCCCAAATAATATAAATGGTTATTTAAAACGTAAAATTAAGAGTCAAGTTGTTACAATATCTTTTTTCTCATAGAGTTTTTTCTAGTAAGGTTTTAACGAGGCACATTATCTACAACAACATACCAAGTGTATTCCCATAAATGGTGTCTGGGGAGGGTAGGATGTACGCAGAACTTACCTCTACTTTGTGGGATAGAGAGGTTGTTTCCGATAGATCCTCGGCTCAAAACGAGGCACATTATCTATTGTCAATTATTCGACATCCGAGGGGAGTAGTGTAAAATATACTATTTTATGGAAGTCCTATACCGATGTAACTCCCCCACTATTTCTTATCATGTACATATATCACATACTTCTCCTCACTATTATGTTGGTGACTTCCATGCCTATATAACCTCCTTCATGATTTCAACGGTTAACATCATGTTTAAGGCAATTTTTTTAACCCTCTATGTAATAGTATAAATAGATATGTGTGACACTTGAAAAAATAAGAATACCAATTTTTGTACGGGCTGTACGGCGGATCTTTTCTTCATCTATATACCCCTAAAGGCTAGAACATAGACGGTAATCTGTTTAATCGAATATTTTTCAGAGTTAGTCATGTAATAAGCATGTAATAATCGGATCAATAATCTCAAGGTTGATTTCATTTTTTAATAAAGCATCTATAATCTCTTATCAGCATTCAAATATTAATCTTCTTTCAGTAAATCCACATATTTCCCTTAATCCTATTTTCTTATCTTTTTTAATTTACTGTTGTAGTCGATATTCTTCGCATTTCCTCATTAGATATGCTCTTAAAACTCGTATTCTTTCTCCTAGGGTATTCTCCTTAGGTTCTAATTGTACATATTCTTTTGATATTTCAATATTATATGGTACGGGTAAATGATCGTAATATAGTTGTTGGTAAATCATTCCTTCTTCTGGTAAGAATCTAGCTTCGTAAAAGAACTTACTAAAGCTAATCGTATATTCTGGTAGTTTATTTATCTTACAACACTTCATATTATTCAAAGTTCATGATAATCTCAGCTTTTTCTCTCAGCTAGTACATTTTCTCTGGCTACTAACCATTTTTCGCCTAAAAATTCTCTTTTTAACAGTAGATCGAATATCATTAACATTGATTTCCAATCTGTCGCATATCTTAATACTTCACTTCTCAGCTGATATGCTATTGATTCTATCCAGTATGCTGATTTTCCGATTAGGGTTTTTGATATTAAGTCATACATATAATCTAAGTTTTCTGTTTGCGTACTATTCATTAATGCTATATACATTCCTAAGTTCCAGTCTGTTATTCTTCTTCCTACTTCTTGTTCGTCGTAAACATTGTCTAAATCTAGAAAATATCCATTATAGTTTACTCCTTGGGTCATCGATCCTACGAATTCTTTAAATTCAGCTTGTTGTCCTACAGATATATGATCTGGTAATCTTGTATTCCTTCTAGTTATTACCTCTAGATTAGGGTCTATTAAATCTTCTTCAGGGTAATCATCTGCATCTTCTTTGATTATATTTTCTGATTCTATCTCAGTTTCAATTTGTCCATTGTATTCATCCTCTATATCGCTATCCGGTTCATCTTCTATTATCGCTTTTACTCTTTTTACTTTTTTCAAGGCTTCTATTATTTGGTTGTTTTCTTTTACTATCTCAGTATCCTCAGAGTTTTCTTCTTCTATAAATTCTACTACCCGCAATTCTTGATTATCTTCTTTTTCTCGTGTGATCGCTACTTGACGTAGTTTCATTGCTTAATTTTATCTTCCGTTCTTTCTTTTTTCCTTTTAACTTCTTTAACTGTTCTGTTAGGATATGTACTTCTTCTCTAAGTTCTAATATCTCTTGTTTCAACTCTTCCTTTGTTTCCCTTAGTTCTATCTTAGTCTCTTTCAACATTGTTTTCGTATCTTTATGCTTTCTTTTATATTTTTTGTATTTGTCGTACCATTCAGCATTATCGTTTGATTTTAACTTTAGATTTTCTGCTTTTAATTCACTTATCTGTTGTTCTTGTTTATCTATCTTTAGAGATTCGTAAGTTGGTTTTTCTTCTTCTTTTACGGGGACTATTTTTTGTAACTCTTCTTTTGTCGGTTTAGATTTCATTGGTTCGTATTTATACCTTTCTTTTTCTATGATCTGTTTCCCGTGAGTTCTTAGAAATGTAATTGCACTAGGTTCCATTAGAATTTTCCTTCTTTATTTAGTCTTGTTAATCCACCTAAGGTTTCTATTACATCTTTTGGCAATTTTGGTTTTATTTTGCTTATGTCTACCATTATGGGTATTTTACTTCTCCTCCAAGCATCTATTGGTACTATTTCTGGTTTATGGGTAGTCGTTTTTTCTATAGTCGTTTTACTTGTACCGGCTTCTTCGATAGTTTCCTTTTGTTTTCCTTTGCTCTTTTCTTCTAGTAACATATTCAGTTTTTCTAGTATTAATTTAAATGTTGGTATTTCTGATACATTCCACAAGTTAGTCAATTCTTCTCTAATTAACTGTTGGGTCTTATTCTGATTGTCTTTTACTTCATCCATTAGTAGTAATATACTTTTCATTTTTTCTTTTAATATAATCTCTTCCCATAGCGCATTTATTTTCTCGTTATTACTCATAATCAGGGTTGTTTATTCGTTTCTTTGGCACTTTATATTTTAACTGGGAATATATTTCTTCTGATAAGGCCGTCTTTATTGTTTTCAAATTTAACTGTACGTTCATATTTTATTGATGAATCTAGTTTTACCTTGATCATTAATTTCTATCCCGTTATTGTTTATCTTGTAACTTATCATAGATAAAAAATCGCTTCCTAATAATAATTCGTTTAAGCTATCATATTCTATTATTCCTATATTGATTCTATATTCTAGGTCTTGAATCTTAAATCTTAAATTTACACTTTTGGTAATTATTATTTCTCTTTCATTTTCTGGGTAATTATAAGTTTGTGGTTCTATTATACTACACTCGTTTTCGTTTATTTTACTTATATGTATAAAACTTTTAATTGCTCCGGTATTTATTTTAGCTATTCCGTCCATAGTTATCATGTTTTTAAATATTATAACTTTGATTTTTAATCTATTACAATCTATATTTATCAGGTCAATAGTCCTAGGTTCTATTCTTGGTAAACTATGTAATGATTCTCTGGTTATACTCAGTCTTGATCCTTCTACTCTTGGAATTAATCTTCTCGAAGGTGTTAATGTTCTGGTTTTAAAATCCATGAATATTTCCTCTGGTATGGTAATCCTAGAATTTTCCTTATGTTCTATTTGTTCAAGTATTTCCTTATACATTCTTGGTACTATTATATTCATCTCATGTTGTTTCCTTACATGATGATTTCCTGTTAAGGCATATATCATTTTAGTTTCTATACTCATTACTTTGCTTCCTGGTGGCATTTCTATTCCATCTAATTTATAATATAATGTTAAAGCTAAATCTTTATGTTCATCTTTTAACGACACACTAAAGTCTGGTTGTATAGTAAATTTTAATTTCGATATATCAAATTTCCTTTAATTATCGATATTAATGCATCCCGCAAATTTCCTAATATTCGTCATCTAGTACGTATATCCGTATGGGCGTATCAATATTCTTTTGAAAGTATGCTTTTATCGTGAATTCTACTCCTCCAAAGTAAATATTTCTATACTTTTTTGCTTCTTTAGTTGGTAGTTTAGCTAGTTCTCTCTTTATTACTTCATCACTAATCAAATTAATTTTTGTCTTTCCATTTGTGCTAGTTGTATCAATTATATTCTCATGTTTGTGAGCAACGTATCTTATTTCTTTATTTCTTTCAAACCATTTTGTTTTAAATATCTTTTTTACTGATACTTCATCTCTTTCTTCTTGGATCTTTTGATATGTATCTGGTTTAAAACTTAATGATCTTTGGTTCCTCCTTCATAAGTATTCATTTGGTAATAAAGGTCTTTAGGTTCTAATTCACTCTGCTTTTCTTTATCCATATTTCAACAAATCAATATATCTATATTGTTCTTGTATAATTTCTTTTAGCTCTCTAATTTCATTTTCATTGCTTATCTCCTTTGCTAAGTTCTGCTCTCTTATCTTTTCGATTTCTTCATCTTTCGCCTAATTCTTTCTTCTCTCGGGGTGATAAATTTTTTAACAGAGTTATTTTTTCTTCCTGTGTATTTATTGTTATATGTTGTTCTAGTAGTTGTTTTTCCTGTTCTTCTATAATTTTTATTCCTATTCTACAACTTATAATATGTTGGTTTATATCTTATTATATGTAAGCGGTTTTTCTCGCTACTCTTTCTAACTGTACTTTTTGTGCTTGATGTTGTGTTAATCTACTTTCATCCATAATGTTCTATTTCTTCTTTTAAATCTGATTTTATACTTTCTATAAACGCATTCATCTGGTTTATCTCGGTATTTTGTTCTACTAGTCTTTCGTATAAGTATAAGTTTTTATCTATTATTCCTTCGAGTAAGTATAGTTGATTGTCAGTGAATCCCATCTCAGAATTTCTTATTTCAGATACCATTTTATTCTGGGCATCTATTCTTATTTCTATACTATTTCTATTTACGACTAATCGTCTCATTATCTTTCTATGTATCCATAAAATCTGATTTAACATTCTAACTTGTCTAAACGATGGATGTTTTTTCATTTTTCAAACACTTGTTCTAATTACAAGCTCTGATACCAATTTCTGTACGGGCTGTACGGCGGATCTTTTCTTCATCTATATACCCCTAAAGGCTAGAACATAGACGGTAATCTGTTTAATCGAATATTTTTCAGAGTTAGTCATGTAATAAGCATGTAATAATCGAATCAATAATCTCAAGGTTGATTTCATTTTTTAATAAAGCGTCTATAATCTCTTATCAGCATTCAAAACATCATAATATAATCTACTATCAGTATCCAAACAACATAACAATAGAGTAATCATACTTATCACATTTATAATTAGAAACACATAGTTCGAGCACATACCTTTTAATCAGGCTTTCAGATCACCGAAGTAGCCTCAACCCTCCTGTGGCTGTCCTTCCCCTTCGCATCCTTGCATTGCGGGTACTATGTCGCCTTGGAGCCGGGAGTCAGTTACGGATACCCTCTGATCGCCGTCTGAAAAGATGTTGTGCTTAAACTAATATGGTTCTTAATCATAAATAATCAAAGTATATTCTACCCTAGCTCTTATGGTGTTATTATATTGATAATCAATTATAATTCTGATGTTTCTTTGTTGATAATTGATTATAGACTAAGGTGTGTTTAGCTGAACATTTGAGAGAATTTTGTTGTTATGTAAAGGTTGTGTTTCTTTTCGAATAATCCTTCGTCTTTACAAGAGGCTCCTTATATAGATAACCTCGGCTATTCACTATTCATCGCTTTTTAAAAGTAAACAGTAATACTTTTTCAAAAGTCGTAAAGTAAATGTGATAATCAAACAAGAATCGACAAAATACTTTTACAAAAGTCATAAAGGCTACAAAGTGTCCACGTGCCTTGTCCGCTCCTTTCCGTAAAGTTGTTTTGTCGTTTAGTTGGTTAATCCGTCGTTTTGTTCCTTTGTCATAATCCGGCGTTTTGTCACATGTCATGACTTCCCGTAAGAAATGTCATTTTTTCGTCAATTTCTTTGTCTGTTCAATACTTTCCAATTTGTCCGGTTAGTAATCTTTTGGAAATATCTAGTGTGGATACTCCGTGATATTCAATTGTAATCATCTTTTTGGGCCGTAAGGCCATAATCATGTTGGGCACTAAGGCCTCTTTTTTTGGGCTTTCGTAGTTTAAACTACATTGGGCCATATTCTTCGGGTCCGTTATGACCTCTTTTTCGAGTTAACGAGTGTTTAATCGTTTTGGGCCATAAGGCCATAATCTTTTTGGGTCCTGAGGACCTCTTCTGCTGGGTCACAAGTAGTAAACTACATGTTTCCTGTCATGATAATCTCTTTGGGCTTTACCGTAGTATGAAACACTACGTTGGGCCATAATCTATTTTGGGCCATAAGCCTCTTTTAGGTTTCAAATAAATGATACCTTTAGTAATCGTTTGGGCTGTTAAGCCATAATCTTTTCAGGCCATAAGGCCTTTTTCGTCAGGGTTTACATTGTCCCTGCAAAAATAATCAGTTTTTTCCCTCCTTAGTCAAAAGGATCAGGACTCTGTTCTTTCTTCATACTGACAGTAGACGTTGATACCGTCTCTGTTTTGATTATTGGTCGTCATTTTTGTTCAGTCATAGTTTTATATATCCTGATAGTCTCCTCAGCATGGGTATGCTTTAGGTTGGTAATCTTGTCTAATAGAAGGGTTAATTCAGTAGTCTCCTTTACTTCGATGTCATTGTCGTAGTAAATGGTCATAATTTCTTCTACATCTCCTTCTTTGGAAGATCCAATTACTGATGCCTTTCGATTTCGTAGCATGTCCTCTATTTTGGTTTTCAATGTCATTAATCCAAATACTCTTTTGGTACTTATCCAGTCTTGGAATTTGTCCAATGCACAGGGAATTGTCATATTTAAGTTTTTATCATCTCCGCTGATGGTGCTGTTCCTTCCTGTCTTAAAAATTTGACAGATAACAATTGGCTTACCCTTTAAATCGGTTGATGCATCTAAAATCTGTATTCCGTAGATTCCTTTGCCAAAGGATTCCATCATGAGTTCTGTTGATCTGGTGATAATCTGTGGTAGCTTGGTGAGGTTGATCATTTTATCGTCTGTGATAATCTTGTCAATAAATCCGTATGTGAATAATCGTTCCACAATGTTCGGATTTGCCTTTTCACCGCAAATAAATCTTGGATATTTACTCGGTTTTTACTCGCGTACAATATCAGGGTTAGTCTTATAATCATAGAATTTATTGATTTTTTCATAAGCAGTAATCATTTCAGGCCTATACTTCAAATTATCTGCCATGGATATCGTTGCTGATGTTGAGGGTATGGCTGATGGCATTTTTGCGAGTTTAGACGAGAATGGTACAAAGGTTTTCTGTTGTAGTGGTGGTGTGGTAGTCGGTGTTTTTTGTGAGGTTTCTCTTTGTAAGGTTTTGAATTTAGTAAAATCTTTAATGGCTTCTGCTAATTTTCCGATGGTTTGAGTATTCTCTTGTAATCGGGTAATCAGTATTTCATTTGTTTTGATAATCTCTTGCATGGCCTTGACTATGTATTCTTCAAAGTCTTCGTTGCTAATCGACATTATATCTGCTAAGAAAATCAGCTAAAACATTTTTAGATCCAGATATATTCTTAACAATAAAATCATAGCAACAAAAGAATGATTGCCATTTTCTTCTTTTATTCAGTTCTGGTAAAGGATCTATTCTGTTTGTGATAAACGCCTTTACCTGAGTATTATCAGTTCTAACAATAAACTTTACTGGTAGTAAATGGTAATGAAATCTTTTAATTCCAAATTTTACTGCCAATAATTCCTTTTCATTTATGTGATAATTCTTTTCATTAGGTTTCCATGTTCCTCCTCCGTATCCACAAATTAACATTTTTTCTTTATCAACATCTTCTTTATCATATGCTATTAGGACTGCTCCCCATCCTATATCGCTAGCATCTGTAAAGAGTTCTAATTGATCTTGGTCTGTTGGTACTCTGTGTTTTGGTAATGATTTTACCTTGTCCTTAATTTTGTTAATCGCCTGGGTTTGCTCTTCTTTCCATTCAAAGGTTACATCTTTTTTAATCAAATCCTGCAGTGGTTTTCTCAAATATGGTAGATCTTTTATATGATCTGCTGCATAATTGATTACTCCCAGAAACTGCTGAACTTCTCTTTTATTCTCTAATTTTTCCTTGAAGTTTTTAATCTTTGTTACAACATGTTCTTGTAATTGTATTCCCTCGCTATCTACAATGTAGCCTAGGAATTCAATAGTATTCTTGAATATTTCCGATTTCTTTTCTGATAACAGTATTCCGTGTTGGTTAATCGTTTCAATGAATTGCTCTACATGTTTAATATGATCTTCTAAGCTCTTGCTGTAAACTAATATATCATCAACATATATGATACAGAAGTCTGCAAGTTTTCTAAATACTTGATCCATTCTTCTTTGAAATATTTGCGGTGCATTTTTTAATCCCATTGGTAATACATTCCATTCATAGTGTCCTTGAGGGGCACTGAATGCTGTCAAAGCTCTAGATTCATTAGTCAATTTAATCTGCCAAAATCCACTTTTACAGTCGAATTTGCTAAACCATTTTTTACTCCCTAGTCTGTTAATGAGGTTTCTCTTATAGGGTAAAAAGTATCCGTCAAAAATAGTCTTTTTATTCAACTCTCGATAATCAATTACTAATCTGGCTTTTCCTCGTTTTAGCTCATTATGTTTCCTTACTAAGAAGGCTGGGCTACTATGAGGACTCTTACTCTCTCTTATTACCTTCATTTCTAATAGTTCTTTAATCTGGATTTCAAATTCTTTTTGATCCATTGGGCTATATCTTATGGGCTTTGTTCTGACTAAATCACTTGGATCTATCAGTTTTATTTCCCCATATATTTTTTCTTTTTCCCAAAGCTGCATCGGATTTTCTCCGAAGTTCTCTTTTAACATCCCTAAATACTTCTCTTTTAAAAGCTCTAAATTATTATTTCTTTCCATTTTTATGGCATATAATCTTATGGTATTTACTGGTAATATTCTTTTCAGTATAATCCATTTGTTATAGGGGGATTGTAGACAAAATGTATTTTTATTAATTACTTGGGTTTTGAAGTAATCTAGGAAGTTATTTCCTAATAAAACTTGTTGTTTCATATTGTCTAATTGGTATACTATTGGTAATCTGAAAATAGTTTTTCCCAACACAATTCTCATATTTTCTGCTATTACATCTAATTCTTTGGATTGTTCATTGAATCCACGATACCTTAGCTCTATGTATCTTAGATCTTTTCCATCTGTGAGATTCTAAAACATCTTTTCTGGCTAGACATATGTCTGCTCCACTATCAATAAATATTTTTTGTTTTATCATTTTATTCTGTTTGTATTCTATTTGGGCTTCTATATGTATTGCTACCATTTAGTCAGGATTATCTAACCTTCTGTTGAGTTCTTCATCCTGTTCATATTCTTGTACTTCCTGTCTAGTCTCTTCATCTCTCATTGATTCTTCTATCAGTCTTACAATTTCTATTTGTTTCCAATGTATCTTATTCATTCTTTGCTCTTATTTCGATAACCTTTTGGTGATCTTTCTGTACCTATCATTGTAGTACATACTTCCTGTTTCATTAACTGCAGAAGTTGCAATTAGTTTTCGCCTAGTATACTCTTCGCATTGTATCCAGTATTCTCTTTCTCTCATCAGCTCTCTTTTCTGTCTTTCTAGCGTATTCATTTTATTCAGAACTATCTTCACTATCAGATTGTCGGTTGATATAACTTACCTTTTCTGTCTCTGATTCTTCTTCTGTTTCACTAACATAGAAATCTTCGTAATCATACCATTTGTTATTATCTTCTTTAATCTGTTGCAAGCTCATTATAAATTGTTCTGTATTTATGTATTTTACTCCTGTTTTCTTTAGCTTTGGGCACCTATTTGCATAGTGTCCTTTCTCATTGCAATTCCAACATTTGCATTCCTTAACCTTTTCTTCCTTGGTTTTAGACTTGTCTGTTTCTATAGGATTTACGTTTCTTCTTTTCCTAAATTTTCTTTTGTATCTAAATTTACTCCTGGTATCTGGATTATTCTTATATCTCCTGAATCTCTTTTTCTTATAGGGTTTATAATAAGGTTTTCTCTTATATCTTTTATATCTCTTATCTTTGTGATCTCTCTCGTATCTATCCTTATATTTTCTGTGTTTCTTATGTTTTCTATACTTCTTTTCCTTCCTGTTATCTCTCATCTCTTGTTTTTCTTTATTCGTTTTGTCTACATTTCTTTTTAGCTATCATTCTATAACACAATTTTTATTATAGAGAAATATGTGTGAAATAAACCATCCACTAATCGTTCTGTGTAGAATTATAACAGTTAGAGCCCCAAAATAGGGTCACTGTTGCAATAGCACCATTGAAGGGTGCAAGTGCGATCACTCAATCCCACCTTATTTATAATTTAGTGTATGTTTGGAAAGCCACCTTATAATTTAATTTTAGTGTAATTGGGTATAATTACACATTTTTTATATGTTTGTCTTACAAAATAATTACTTGATCAACATGTAATTTAGTGTAATTTAGGAGTAATTACACTATTCAATTCTCAACTAAGGGTTGAAGCTACCGGTAATTAAAAGGTTATTATTTTAATTTCTTTCCTTTTTTACAATTTTTATTTCTATTCTTTTTATATTATTTTTATTTTTATTATTAAATATATTTTTTACTTTGTAAATACTTTATTTTTTTCACATATACTATTCTCTTTACATTTTTCTTTACTTATCGTTTTCCAATCTTTACTTCATGTGCTTCCCTGTATTTTCTCATACGCTATTTCTTTATTATTTATTTTTCTTTAGTTTTTTTTTCATTTCTCTTAGTTTTGTTATTATTCTAATTAATTAAAAATTCACCTCCTAATCTTAGAAAGAATTTGTCATCTACAACTTGGCTTATAGTGAATGATGCTATTAAAATTGGATTTCATTATTGAATGAGGTTATAAACAAATTTGACTTATATCTTGTGTCGTCAGAATTGATAGATTACTTTGCATTTGTAAATATTTGATTTTGTTGTAAAACATGTTCTTGCAAAATGTATGCTTAGTTAGGATGTTTGTCAATTAATTCAATTAAATATTACTTATTTGAAAACTATATATCAATTATTTTTTAAAATGTAAAGCTATAATTATTTAATACTATATTTTCAAAAATCAATATATATTTGAATACTTAGTGATAGATAAATTTAGTAATATTTCTTATAAAGACAAATATTTGTCAAAGTTTAACATTTAAGTTTTTATAATTATCTTTTATTTTTAGAATTTATAAGGTTTAGCTATGTAATTATACTTATGCATTCAAGCGTTACTTTTGTAATGACGCCATAATTATTTATGACAAATAAACATGTCTTTATAATCACTATATCGTGTAACTATTAGGTTGTGTAATTATTATCCTAGTATTATTTGCTTGACCCAAGCTTGGTATTACATCTTAATGAGCCTAGGATTTCTGTATCAGTATTAATATGAGTAATTTTTGGTTTTAGAGTTGTGTTATGTTGAACTTGTGAAGATCTCTCCTACATTAAAATTTGCCTAATTAATCGAACGAGTAGTTAGTTTTGAGTTATCTTGCTTGCGGTTAGGTAATTATTCACCTTTCCTTCTTTTCAAATTGTTTACAAGCGAACCAATTACTTCATTTGTGTCATCACTACAATAATGGTCTTATACTTCCTGTCCGTTTACTGCTTCCAAAAAGAGGCACCCAGTAGTTTAAGTTGGAATTCAATAATTTAAGAAATGGTGAATAGAAGTAAGGCCAACATGAGATCAAAGTCATTTGCCATCCGTCCATTCCTTCCTTCTCGAAGTTTTGAGGGCGCAAACAATCTTTAGAAGTCTAAACGAGAAAGACTTACGAATCACTTGGGAAAGATAAGAGTTGTAGCTACATCACCTCTTTCATGTTTGTCTTGTGGTTTATGCGGTTATCTCATGGGCAGTTAAGTCATCAAAATGCTCTATAGGAATCCATCATTGTTCCTTTTCTTCACGAAAAAAAATCGTCCCAATTCACAAGAGGAATCTCCTCTTTTTTTTTGAATTCTTTGGTCTTATAAAAACAACCATCCTCCCATTCTCAATGAGACACGTATGTGAGCTTACCAGGCTTGCCGTAAAGTTCTGATAACTGCGTGATACCATCTACGAAAAGCACGAGTGATCATAGACAGACGAGCTAGAGAGACTGGGAAAAGATATATTAAAGTTTCAAAATAAAAAAGAACATTGATGAGCTTAAATATGGACAGCTTCTGTCAACATACATAGAATACCACTATTGTTTTCAATGCTAGTTCCGAAATCTGCCCTACAATTCCAACTGTTACCGGCTAATGATACCTATTGCTACTCTTGTTACCAAGCTTATGAGAAAATTGAATGGTAAAAGCTTGGTGCTAAACAGAAGAGAGTGGAACTTCCATCCGGGTTAAAAGTGAAGCCTCAGATGATAAGCTTGAGAGGTAGTTGCTACTAGTGGCGCTACCACTTAAACAAGCCAAGCCTGCTACAACTCTCTGCAGCATTCTCGTCTGTTGAGTCTGACCCGCTTCCAACCGATTCATCTGAACAATCCTCGGGTAGAAGCTGTATTCTATCAGCGTGCTTGATGATCCAATCAGTGAAGTCAGAAGACGAAACTAATTCACCTACAGCTTCCTTGGTAGACTCTTGCGTGAAATCTTCCCACTCCTTTTGCGAGAATCTCTTTCTCTCAGGTGTCTTATGAAAAGTTGAATAGTATTCGCCAACTTTTTTCCCCTTGCCATCTGAAAAACCCGGAAGGACCAAAATAAGCATTGTAATGAAACTTGAGTGCGACACTAGAATAATGGTCCGAGAGGAAAACGTGATCTCTTTTTATAATGGAAAATGGTCCGACACTAAAGAAGTTGGAAACAAAGGAAAAGGTGAAATATAGTATAGATACCACATTCAAAATAGTAGCGTAAAATATATAACCAACATTAAGGAAACCCACGACACTTTTGTCCATATAAGTTATTTATTTTTTTGTGGAGGCCTTGGGGGTAAGTAGGACTTCAAATATGGATATCAAGATCACAATGCTGGATATTTTGCATCAGAAAATGGCTAGAAGTAACATAATTAATATAAATCCAAAAATATGAACAGCCACAAACATTGATAAAATCTAGAATGTCGCATAACAACAGGTTTTATGAAAGGATAATAGTTGAGGGTTGAAAAACAATGAAAAATACTTTGAACCTCTTTGTGAAAACATCTTCGTATTCCTAGGTTGTTTGGAAAGACACCTTGGAATTGTATTTGGGTGAAATTGGATATTTCACATAGTTTTGGCTTGTTTATCTGACAAGTAATTACTTGATCAACATAAAATTGGTAATTAAGGAGTTCAATTACACCCTTTAATTTTTTAGGGGATGTGAAAATTGGTGGTAAGTACACTATCCAATTACAAGATGTCTTTGTAAAAATCTTTTTTTTGTTTCCCAATATATTTTCCTTTTTTATTTGAAAAAGAACTCTTTCTCCTCCATTTGTTTCCTTCCCAATTTTCTTTTATACGTGAATTGCTTTCCAATGTGGTGCTTCCCTTCTTGGTACTAGTACTTTGCAACTCTTCCTATTATCCTTTTTTATTTCTTAGGGAAAAGATATAGATTGCACCCTGAATTATATTCGAAAAGTCGAGTTTACACTCCAACCAATTGGGCGACCTATTAACCCCTACACATTTAATAAGTGAACTTTTGCCTCCCTGATACACATATAACTAGTTGCACAAGGGAGGTGTTACACACTCGCCCATCACCTCAGCGGCACGTCAAAAAAATTTTAATTTTAATTTTTATATTCTTTTCTTTATTCATTTGATTTTTCTTTTGATAAATTATATTTACACTAATTAATTCCTAACTAACCATTAAAATCCTCCGATAATTATATCTTTATCACTAAACCATTCACCCACTCCATCTCTCCTCTCACCGGAGACACTATATCCGCCGCCGCCGCCAGCAACTTCACCACCATACCACCTTTAATTCCTTCTTCTTCGCCACCCACAACCAGTGACTATCGATTTCTTCTTCTTCTCCACCTTCAATTCCTAGTTTCCCTCATCTTCAGGTACCACAATACACAAATAGACACAGGAGTCCACTCATATACACCTTTAGCCATGATTATCAGTACCAATTTGGTCCTAATCCAACAACAAAACTTTACACTTTACTTCATAGATCCACCAACAAAATTTCACTCTCTCATCGCAAATACCCAAAATTCGCGTTCAAATTATATATTCTTTCTAGTCACAACAAAGAAAATATGACTCTTTGATGAGTTTGTTGGCTTTGGGCTTGATAATGGTGGCATTTGTTGTTCTTCTTTGTGAAGATGACGAAGAAGGGGGGGTGGGGGTGGAGGGGATCTCAAAAAATCTATATTTTGCAACAAAATAAAATAAAAACTAAATAAACATGCCTCAATTTTTAATTATTTTAATATTTTGTGCCACATCAACTTTAAGGGGTTAAATAAATCCACTCTTTAAATGTGTAGGGGAAGGGGGGTAATAAGTCGCCCGATTAGTTGGAGTGTAAACTCGACTTTTCGAGTATAACCTAATCTACAATTGTGTAGATTGTAGTGCACCAGTACTAGTAATTTGTAGGTTGGTGGTGCTTTGATGATGGTGATGAACACAGTTTTAAATATCTTATCTCCTTATTGTTTTCTTTGGGGGGGGCGGGGGGGGCATCTTTATCCATAGGAGTTAGAGATATGAAACTTGGTTCTTTTACAATTTTCGTTTACCATCGGTGCAAATATTTATTATGGAAAAGTACTCCCTAAATTCATGTCTACCTTTTCTTTAATATAAAACATGTAACAAATTATGAATTTTGTATTACACATTAAAACTTATTTACTTGTACATCTGGAAAAAGTTTGTTTAACTTTTGAAAATTAACCTTTAATTGAAAAATAAAGAAAAATCAATTAGGTAATTACACTTGTGCAGTCAAATATGGCATCGGGAATCATATTGTAACTACGTTATGGCAAACGAACAAGTCTTTGTGATTACTTGGATGCATAATTATAATATTGTAATTAATACTCCCTCCGGATCAAAAAGAGTGGCCACTTACCCTTTATTTTTTTGTTCAAAAAGAGTGTCCATTTACCATGTTAAGAAAGAATTAACTTTACTTTTTCAGATTTACCTTATTCAGTGTTAGGTAAGGGTGGCCAGTGGGCCGGGACGGCCCGACCCCGTCCCGAGCCCGCCCCGGCCCCGCCCCGACCCCGCTAAAAAAAAAAAAAAAAGAACGGTGGCGGGACTCGAACTCGGGACGGGACAATGTCTCGTCCCGCCAGACCCGAGCCCGCCCCAGGCCCGCCCGCCCCGACCTTTGTCCCCCTTTGCAAATATGCCGTTGCACCAACGGCCATTTTAGGCCTCCCCCCTACCTCTTAATATTTATTTTTAACCCATAAGTTATTATATTTACACTTTAATCCAATTTTCCAACTATAAATAACTCATTTTCTCTTCATCTTTCTCACAAATCTTCCTACAATCTCTCTAATCTCTCAAAATATCTCTCTACAAGTCTATATTGTTTGCTAAATATTCAATTTTATTTATTCATTTGGAAATTGGGAGTGAAGTTGGCAACTAGCTTGAGGATCTTCCATCGAGCAAAGTTTCAATTTTCAACCTCTCGATTACACGTCGACGTTACGTCGGCGCTTGGTACATTTGTTCCTTCATTAAATTATTATTGTCTGTTTATTTTATTTAGCGCACTTAATTTCATTTACTTTAATTATTTGTTAGCATATAATTAAAATGAAAGGAATTAGAGGTATGTTTAAGGGTAAGGGTAAGACTTCTTCTAGTAGGGGCAACCAGGGCAAGGGTACTTCTTCTAGTCATCTTATTCCTACACAGGATGATTTTGTTGATACTCAACATTTTTCTACAATACCATTAGATTTAGACGAGGAGTTGTTTTCTGGAACTCAAGAAGACTTTAATTTAGACGATACACCCACTAATGTTGATGACAACACACCCTCTAGTGCACCTTCAACTAAAATACCTTCTATTCCCCCTAGTATGAGACGAGGTCCAGCAAAACGACCATTAAAATCAGATGAATGGACATTTTTTTATAGGGACGTAGAGAATCAAGTAGCTATATGTAAAATTTGTAAAAATGTTTTAAAATTTAAAACAGAAAAGGTCACGGTGGGACGGGGGTTTAATTAGACACGTAGTAAGTGCTCATCCACTAGGTATGCCCAATACCAGGCTTCAAAACCGGGTGCCCAAACGCCGCTCCATCGGGACAAGGTTCACATACCGATATGGGTCCAAGTACAAGCATGGTCAAATTAACCCTATGACGGGGGGAATTGTAGGCTCTAAATACAATAAACATAGAGATAGGGAAGCAATTTCAAAATTAGTTGTTGTGGAGGGTTTGCCCTTTTCATTTCCTTCATCTCTCGGTTTTATTCATTACATTAGAGATATATATAATCCTGCTTTTAACGGTTTTCCTAGATCAACTGTTAAGAGAGATGTATTTAAATTCGCGAATGAATATCAACAATATTTACGTTTTTCATTATATCATTTTAATGGCAAAGTATGTATCACGTCTGATATAGGTCGTAGTACTAACGGCCATGATTATTTAACTGTAACTTGTCATTGGATAGATTATAAATGGTCTATGCAAAAACGTATGTTAGCGTATAGATATATAGATGATAGGCATACTGGTACTTTTATTGCAGATAATATTTATCAAGTGTGCCATTATTACGGAATAACCGATAAAATTATGACTATTACATTAGATAACGCTTCTAACAATTACAATTTTAAAAAATAGTTTAACTCCATCTTTTCCAGATCATTTTCATATAAAATGCGCGTGCCATATTTATAACTTAATTGTAAAGGATGGTCTATCACTTTTTGAAGACATTCTTAGTAAAATACAATTTGCTATAAACTTTATTTTTAAAAGTAATAAAGTACAACGTAGAAAAGAATATAAAAAAACTTGTCACGATTGTGAACTACCTTATAGAAAAATTCCACAAGAAGTATCCACTAGGTGAAATTCTTTATACGAGCAACTACTTGTTGCTTATGACTATAGAAAACCTATAACTTTATTTTTTAACTCTCATAATAAAAATCCAGCTGATATGATTTTAGATAGTGATTGGGTTAAAATTTCCGAACTTATTGTATTTTTAGAGAAATTTTTTCAAGCAACAAAAGAATTTTTCGGTATATATTATCCTACTATTTCAACTATGTTGTTTTATATAACTCTAATATTTTTATTACTTAGTGAATATATGGAAAAACCAACTTATAAGGCGGCTATTAAAAAAATGTTTGTCAAAATAAAAAAATATTTTATTCCTATTCCCTCTATTTATATTATTGGTTCGTATTAAATCCTACTATTAAAATAGACGGTACTAAATCACTAATTGAAACTATTTACGATTGTATAGAAGTACTACCACCTCCAAGTCCCAAAAATCTAAATCACCCACCACCTATTGAACAAACTAAAGAAGAAGTGTTGTCTAGCGTAGAACACCAATGCAAAAAAATATATAGATTTTATCAACAAGAAAATGCTAGTAACTTACCGGCTTCCATACCATCTTCTTCATCTTCAACACAACCTCACAAAAGACATGTTGTTTCGCGGCTAGTATTGAAAGCCTCGAAATAGAATGTGCGGCCGTACCTCTACTAACCAAATTAGCGAGTTGGATATTTTTATTTTGCGGGGTTCGTATCGTATCAAGAAGTTATCAATGAAGATGGACATGAAGACTTGTGAAATACCTTGGAGGGAATGAGAAGACCTTTCCGACACTTTCATTGATGGCCCGAGATGTTTTGAACATTCAAGCGTCATCAACTGCGTCTGAAAGCGTTTTTTCTACCGGCAGATATCAAATAGGAGACCACAGACACTCATTAGCCGGAGACAGCTTGGAAATTGCAGTATTATTCAGAGATTGGATACGAGCGGAGCGGAGAAGGTGCGGTCAATCGGAGATCAACGAAGAAGAAGATGAAAACTACAACGAAATCTTAACCCAAGGTAGTGGAAGCGACGTGGATCAATTTGACCAACAAATACCAATTCCAACCGAAGAACCACAGGAAATCATCAAGCACTTAGAACAGGTTTTTTTGAGAATGTAATTTTTTTAATTGCAATTTTATTATGTAATTTGCAACTTTTGGACAACACCACAAAGTTGCAATTTAGATTTTAGACAATTGTATTTGTATTACAAAAAAATCATATGTCTATTAAATAATATAAGAGGTACAAAAACAGCCTTGGGATGTTTTTATTACACTATCTTGTTTTGTTTATTGAGTTTTTTTTTATACATATGTTATTTAAAAAAAAAAAAAAAAAAGGAAAACCCGCCGAACCCCGCCCCGACCCTGACCCCGACCCGATACCGACGGGATCGGGATCGGGACGGGACTGGAGCAGGTCCCGCCAGACCCGACCACGCCAGACCCCGCTAGACCCAACCCCGACCCCTTGGCTCGTCCCGCCCCGACCCCGCCAGACCCGGCCCGCTAGACCCGAGCCCGGCCCACTAGCCACCCCTAGTGTTAGGTTACTAAATCCCAACACCTATTTTTGCCTAGGAGCTAGTATTTTTTTTAAGGGATGTGCAAATGGCTAAGTGGGCACTCTTTTTGATCCGGAGGGAGTAACACGTGTAATTACTCACCTAGTAATTATACAATGGTTTCTAAAATCAACTAATTTTGAAAAGTGATTTTTAAAAAACTACTTTTGGTGAAAAGCAGTTTGTGTTTTTGGCCAATCGATTTTAAAAGCATTTTTGAGCAACAATTAGTGTTCGGCCATGCTTTAAGAAAATGTTTCCAAGTGTATTTTTCTCAAAAGTGCATTTCAAAAAAGTACTATTGGGGAAAAGTAGTTTAGCTTCTGAAAAATGCATTTTCTACTCCCTATTTTTCCTAAAAGCTTGGTCAAACACCTTAAATTTTTAAAATACACACCCTGAAAAAGTAAGAACTTTTGGCCTCCCAAAAGCTTAGCCAAACAGGCTATAAGTATTATACTCAGACACGAGTTTCAGGCTAGCAATTTAGAATTGCCTTTAACTTAGCTACGAGTCTAACACATGGATATCATATGTTACGAGCACTGATGACACCTAAGCTAAGCATGACCGTCCCCAATGTATTATTGAGTTTTTCTATACAGCTCCAGGAAATTATTTGGACAACCAAGAAATGATTCTA
Organism: Anisodus tanguticus; assembly: GCA_034509755.1. Classification (NCBI taxonomy): domain Eukaryota; kingdom Viridiplantae; phylum Streptophyta; class Magnoliopsida; order Solanales; family Solanaceae; genus Anisodus; species Anisodus tanguticus. The sequence continues at coordinate 13,084,090 of CM067561.1, forward strand.
TTCATGATCCAACATCCTGGGATGAACATGGCCATCAACCTGGTGACAGTCAACTCAAGTACAACCTTTTTGGAGTTTCTCATAAAAAAGCCTTGAGCAGATGCAGCCTGGTTTACTGCACCAAGGATGAGAAATAGAGTACTCCAAATTCAGTTTTAGAAAATTTTAAGGAGATCTCTGTCTACAAGATGCATCTGATGCCAACTACTTTACTCTGACTTCTCAGCTTCAAGATGTATTCCCTATGTTCTTTTTGTCATTGCAAGAACTGCTTTTCTTAAAATATTTGTTGCTCCATCTGTTCCATTTTATATAGCAATCATTTCTTTATAATTTGTTCTTAAAAAATGATATCTTTCTCTATTTGGATACTCTGTAACTTGAAATTTCTCATTACTTTTAATGACATCTTATAGCCACAGAAATGTCAAGGCATGCTTAAAAGTTAAAACCACAATTTCCACGGGTTCTTTTGGTAACAGAAGTCTTTGTTTCTTTCTAAACTTTGTGAGAAGTCAAACACTGTAACACAAAAGGAAACAGATGCGGTACTTCAGCAATAGTGATATTACCACTTTTTGCCTACTCCCACTACACGGCAGAATTTTTTTTATATCTTTGAAATTTCAATAACAAATAAGTGAATGATCTCACAACTTTTTGGTTACTCCTAGTAGCACAATCCTTTCAAATTCTCACGGCATTCACAACTGATATCTAGACAACCACAATTGTCAACTTCAAAATATTTTTATCATACCTTATTCATGAATATATGTTCCTTTAGCCTTTCTTTTCTTGAAGTTCCATTATAAGGTGTAGTTATGCATTTACTTGGTACTTAGTAGTTCGAGTTGCAAAGGGCTAATAAATCCTTAACCCCCTTGTCCCTTTAATAGCCTTTTGAATAGACCTGAAGCACACTATTTGCCATCATAGACCTCGCTCCATTTTAGTTGTTAAATACTGGGGCTATTATTGTACAAGGAGGAGCTTGTCTGACATCAATCAGTGCAGTGGTGGAGCAATCTGTAGAACATTCCAACAATCGTTTTCGACTATGCAAAGTGTGTGATGTAGAGTGGGTTTCTGTCTTCATATAGGGATATAGCTCTCCTGTTTCATATATGCTTGACTGATATCAATCAAGACTATAACGCATTTAAGTGATTTAATCACTCAATTCGAGGACAATTTTTCCTTTTCTTTAGAATCTATTCCCAAGTTAAATAGTAGTAAATAGTTCCATAATTGCTTTCAAGATGATTCACATAACTCTTTAGCATCCACTGTAAGTTGGACAAGTATAAATATGGTACCTTAGTAAAGAAAAAGTAGAGCTAATACCTTTGACAGGAGAACCAGACCATGCAGATGAGCTCTTTGGGCTACTGTATGGAACTCCAACCGAACCAAACTTTCTGGATTTGCTAAAGAACTCAGCACGTTTTCTATTCAGGCTCATCTGCTTACTATTCTTTGCCCAAACATCTCCAATTCCAGAATATGACAAATCCCTACATGCAAAGTAAAGATGTATGAACTAAGAGCACTACACCTTTCAACACCAAGAAACATTTCTAGCATCATATTTTACGTGAATGAGAAAACAAAATCAACCTCCACCTCCCACCCCCACCCACCCAAACCAGGAAGGGGGAAAAAGAAAGAACAGAAAAAGTTGACTCCTTAAAATGGAATTAGTTGGAGGTTAGTGTAACACTCAGTAAATCCGGGTTAGGTGTGAATGTGTTAAATGTGTATTAATGTGACATTTTAGTATATGAAGTCTTATTGGGATGAGTTTGGGTGGAAATAGTTGATTTAAGATCAAGACGAATAGTGAGGTGCATAAGATTCGATAGAATTGACTAAGTTTACGATAGGTCCGACTTGCAATTATACGTGAAAATACGTTGGGAATTTGAGAAAAATTCAAACATGAAAGTTGTAGCTCTTTCCAACCATATATGGAGCAGCTCAATCGGGAATTTTCTAAATTTATGACAATTTACCGTCGGGTGTATGTGCAGAAAGTTCTATGCTATGGTTGGGCATGACAAATCTATTAATTCCAGAAAGTTCCATGCGATGGTGGGGCGATGCCGAGGGTCCCCAAAAAACGCAAAACTCAACTTTAAAACACGAATTTCTGCAATTTTAGTCTATTTTCACTTCTACAATACCCTAAGTTGACTCCTCTCCACATCCTCTCACTCCAAGGTAAGGTTACTCCATGTATTTCTAAGTAAGTTTAACACTCATACATGGATTATTAACAAAGATTAATGCTAGAATCCTCATCTATTCCATAGATTGTGAGAATTCGATTCGAACGATTGAAGAAAAGAATCAATGGGAATTCGTTGCGTGGAAAGTTTATGTAATTCTAGTATATTATGGGGATTGTTTAGGGTTTATATATCGTTAGAATCCATGGGTGAATCGTACGAAAGCAAGAACATGAATTTAGCTAAAAACCCCTAGTTTTCTAAAAGGGTGGGAATTCAAGAGAAAAGTGTACGGCTCTAATCTTTCTCATCTAAATCAATTGTAGAGTGATTGTTGAACCTCGGAAAACCCGTTTGGTAGCATTATAGCGGGAATTGAGGTATGTGTCTTTTCAAACATATTTTTCAACCTTGAAAACGATTCTTTGGCAATGGTTCGTGTGCGTGAGGGACAAGCCTGCGTTGAACCTTTCGTATATGATATTATATATGTTGAGAATATAAATAAATATTAAAAGTGTGATCTTTCTAACAGCTTAAGCTTTTAGATGAGACTGTCACACTTCAACATGGTATCAGAGCAGTCAAAGGTCCTGAGATCGAATCTCACCGTCACCTATTACCAAAAAAGAATTTCCACGTGTTTAGTCCATGAAAAAAATCAGGCCGGCACATGAGAGGGCGTGTTGAGAATATAAACAAATATTAAAAGAGTGGTCTTTCTAACAACTTAAGCTTAAGCTTTTAGATGAGACGGTCACACACTTCAACAATCTATATGTATGCATGATTTTCCTATTAAGGGATGATTGGAACTAAGTTAACAAACTTTAATCATTGAATATGATTTGCCCTTATAAGGGATAGTTAAACTTGATTTCAAAAGCTTGATCTATGATATGGTTTACTCTATGAACGGGTTCATTGAATTGAAATTGATTATTAATTAGAACTTGGTTTTCTAAATCGATTAATGACATTAACGAGATGATGAACATAATCCATAATGAGTGATTCGGCTTCCATGTTATGATTGTGATTCCGCTACTATGTCCTGATTTCTATCGTTTGTTTGGCCTAACTACTCAGGAGGAAGGGCAGTCACTATGAATCCTAATGGGGTTATCCTAGCCATTCCGGAGGATGCGTGACCATCGAGGATTGATAACCACGGTATGGTTCATGCCTAGCCATTCGGGAGGAAGAGTGGTCACCGAGGGTAGGTAGCCCCGTGTGATCTTTGCCTAACCATTCAGGAGGAAGAGTGATTATCAAGGAATTGTAGCCGCTTGTGGTCTTTGCCTAACAAGTCATATATACTGAGCTTGTTATAGATGTATTTAATACAAGGATCATTGAGTGACTTGGTGAAAATATTTACAAGTTGACCACGCGACTTCACAAATTTAGTAACAATATCTTCAGAAGAGTATCTTTTCCCTGACAAAGTGACAGTCAATCTCAATGTGTTTAGTCCTCTCATGAAATACCAGATTTGAAGTGATATGAAGGGTCGCTTTGTTATCACACACAAGTTCCATTCGACTGATTTCTCCAAATTTAGTTCTCTGAGCAACTGCTTAATCCAAACTAGCTCACAAGTTGCTACAGCCATTGCTCGATATTCTCATTAAGCACTAGATCGAGCAACGACACTGTTTCTTACTCTTCCAAGACACTAAATTACCTTCTAATAACACAAAATACCCAGATGTAGAACGTTTATCATATGGTGATCCTGCATAATCAACGTATGTATATCCAACGATCTGCTCATGGCCTTGATCTTTGAAAAGCAGTTCTTTACCAGGAGCGGACTTAATACATCGCAGAATTCGGACAACTGCATCCCAATGACTATCACAAGGAGAATTCATAAACTGACTTACAACACTAACCGTCACTGGAAAACGAAATGTCAGATCTAGTCATTGTGAGATAATTAAACTTAACAACTAGCCGCCTATATCTTCCAGGATCACTGAGCAGCTCCCCCTGTCCTGGCGGGAGTTTAGCATTCGGATCCACAGCAGTGTCAATAGGTCTAAATCCCATCATTCCTGTCTCCTAAAGGTGACGCAGAACACTTTCCAATCGTGATGAGGGTTGCAACAGGGATCAACCCTAAGCCCATTTCTATTTGCCTTAGTGATGGATGAATTGACGCGACATATTCATGAGGAGGTGTCGTGGTGTATGTTATTTGAAGACGACATAGTTTTGATTGACGAGACACGTAGTGGGGTTAACAATAGACTGAAAGTTTGGAGAACGACCTTAGAATCTAAAGATTTCAGGTTAAGCAAGAGAAAGACGGAGTACATGGAGTGCATGTTCAGTGGAGTGACGCAAGAGACGTATGTGAAAGTGAAGAACAAGTTGAGATCAATCAAGGTGAGAAGAACCTTTTAAGTGATTTGAATGATCACGATGAAAACTTGAGTGTGAATGAAGCGTTACCCTTTTGTGAACTTGGTGATTTCTTGCATTGTTTTGAGTATAATGATCCTTTGTCATATGTTGATAATGTCACTGTTGAGAGTGCCCATACATTAGTTGATCCGTCTGATGACCGAATTGATTCTTCTTGCAAGATCGATTTATGTCCACCTAGTGTCGACACTTGTGTTTTGAATGATAGTACATTGTCATGTGATGGGGATGAACAAACACTAGTTGACTTTAATTTGGTAATCATGTTAATCAATCTTGTGAGGTTGACATGCTACCAACTAGTGTTGATATTTGTGTTGATCAACTTGATTGTAATGTTAATCCACTATTCGAGGAAGTTTGTGATGTGCTTAATGAACCTCCGATTAGTGATGATGTTAGTAAAGTTAGTCATTTGAGTGAATGTGACATCCCATCCTTGTTTGATGCATGTAAAATTGAGTCTTTTGATCTTACCTTAGTGTCAAGTGATGAGGCCCAAGATTGTGATAGTGATGTGTGTTATGTGGATAGTCATGTGAATGAAAGTGCTTTGAAAGATAATGTTTGTCTTTTAGAGAATGAAATTACATGCTTTGACTCCTCATTATTCATTGATTTTAAAGATAATGTCTTATTGGAGGATAACATGGCTATTGAAAGTGAAATGCCTATTGAAATGTATTGTAACGTTGAATGGCGAAGGAAATTAATGAATCAAATTTCTAGACCTTTCAAATTTAAAATATTGACAGTAGTATGTAAAGATAATTCTGGTGCACAAATATAAATTATTAAACCTGTTAGGAATTGCCCATCTCCCGAAATTTTTACCTCGTGGTATTACTTGTTTTGCCAACTGTTTTCCTACTTCCTACTAATCAATCATATGAACAAACTCTTTTGCGTTTCAAAAAGTTAAAAGTTGGTGATGCAATAGAGTAAGATTAGATACTGTCAATATAAGCACAAACAACTTTTGATGATTGGCACTTGGCAGTGTAAATCTTTCTTTTGCGATTGGAAACGGTAGCTACTCTTCACGCTAGCAACATAAAAATTGGTGCATGAAGTGTTGCTTCTCCTCGTAGGGTTAGATTTTTGAAAAAAAAAAGAAAAATAGGGTATTTAACATAATAAAAAGGGTACTTAGGTTAATCCAAAATGAGGGTATTTCCGTAATTTAACTTTTAAGTTAGGGGTTTTATGCTTTTAACCCTACGTTGTGGGATTTCACTGGGTATGTTGTTGTCGTGGTATAGATGATATTGTCTTGGTGTGAAAAATAATGAAAGATTAATTATTTATCAAAAAAAGGAAGAAAGAATGAGGCCAATATTACTACATAATAAAGAAAGATCATGAATAAGCAATTCAAAAAAGAACTTAAGACAAGAAATTACTTTGCCACACGCCACTGCACGGAAGTAACAGCAAAGCAAATGAGCCACCAAGAACTGAGCACCAAGATCGCTAAAGGAGAATCAAGTGTGCTCTAGCAATGATAAAGACAAAAATTAGTGCACTAAATCCTTAAGAACAACGCCAGGCATGTGGCCGCATGTGTATTAGACTAATCCAACTACATACTGCAAAAATATATACGGCACATCTAGATGTCATAAGCATAAACTACAGAGTGATAACTAAATGGAAATTCTTATTCGAAAAAGGTGGCCCAAAAACTATCAGGTAGCAAAATTTACAATCTTCCGGAAAGAGACATAAATACTATAACAATACATGTTAAAATAACTCCTACCCCAACACTCGACCAGAATTGACATAGGAACTTCACACTTCCTAGTCTTTTTTTCTATTGTAAAACCAAAAAAATCATTTCATTGTTAGAACACCAAGGTGGTGCTAAAATTACAGTGTCTAGCATTAAGCTTCTAGAAAGTCTTTTTGATAGCATCCATGGTGGCATACCTCCGTTAAAAGTTGATGGGCTTCAATGTGAAATCTAGAAGGTGCTTATTGTGGAAGAAAGCCCAAAACTGATCCCAAAATTATGACGAAAAGTGGGCTAAGTGATGCACGTATTTCTAGATCCAAATCCAAGAAGAGGAAATTTGGTGCCACATGAAACCCAAAAGAAGGGGTCCACAGGGAGGGGCCAAGAGGAGCCCAAGGAAGGCTGCATTGCAAGTGAGAAATTTGGGGCTGATTTGCACGCCCAAATATGGGCTGATTTGCATGTGCAGTTAACGTGAATTTGGGAGCAAATTTGGCACTTTTCCTTTAATTCATTTGTTAGTTTTTGGGAATAAGTTTGACAATTATTTTACCTGCTTTCCTAATTTAATCGTTGTTAGGTTTTAATATTTAATTATTTTCATAAAAGTAGATTCTAATCCCATGTTCGGATAAGTTTCCCCTATATATAGTGGTGGATTTTGGTATTGTTGTTAGAATATAAATAGGAATAGGATTTGTATATAGTATCCTACGTGGAAAAGGTAAGGTCTGCGTACACTCTACCCTTCCCAGACCCCACGTTGTAGGATTTCACTAGGTATGTTGTTGTTGTTGTGTGTATATATGTGTATATATATATATATATAGATGTGTGTGTAAGTAATTGTGGTATATATATATATAGATGTGTGTGTAAGTAACTGTGGTGTTCGAGCCAGCTTGCACGCACCTTGACTAATTCCACGGTGTACCTGCTGCCTCCCACCAGCACAAGTGGCTCGTAACGTTCCCTAAGGCTTGGACGGATGGGAAGAAATCACCTACTGTTTTTTAATAACCTTCCCATTTCATCTCTCATATACACCATCCTCCTTTTGCAAGACATCCTATCAACTCATGGTTGACTGGTTCTTCAAATCCCAAACTCATATTTCAAGCCATAAGGAGGTTCATAAAATGGCTCAAAGGTAGCCCTTTAAGCTTTACAGCCAACCTAAGCAAGAGAATCTTTCATAGGGACCATTTCCCAATTTAGCACTAGTCATGAATAAGAACCGTTGCCGTGGAGTACTGTTTCAAAATGTTTAGAAAATGCTCTTTAGGCATCTTATGTTCAGGCAGACATGTCAAAATCTGTTGATAAGCAGGCAGCTTAGGGGACAAGGTAGGAAGACACTGTGTGTACCAAGTACAAATGATTTGTAAAAGATCTGGCAAAAAGGTACTTTGGCAAATATACAAATGCAGAGCTTTTGAGAGTGCTTTGTTTAAGCCTAGAACAATCAGAGCTTGCTGAAGTGCTTTTGAGCCTAAAACCCAGGTGCCATTTAGGATAGAGGTTGCCTTAGCAGAATGTTTAAGGCTAACTTGTAATTTAAATACTAAACGTGCTGCATGACATAATGGTGGAAAATACTTAAACAAGTGCTTATATAAAATCTCAGTAGTACTTTTTATTGTAGCACTATTGCCCAAAAATATTCTCCAGCAGTAATCACACTCCCAAAGAGTCCTTACATTAAAAAAGGGCAGCCCGGTGCACAAAGAGTCCTTACATTGCTGTTCAAAATACGGTCTGCCTGAGCACTATTGGATGTTAACCTAATCTAAAAACAAAAATCTTCTGCGTGAAATAACAGTGCCAAATTCGCTTAGATGAAGTGCCTCTAAAATCTCTACTCATAGCATCAGAATTCTGATTAAAGGTCATCACACTCCAAAAAGGTCCTTACATAGCTATTGCAGTATCATTATATTCTTGCTCTCACTCTGCTTCTCTATTCTAGTCTTAATCAAAGTTTCTCTATTCTAGTCTTATCAACTAAAGACTGAAAAGATAATTGTGATTGAAGAACATATATTTGTTCGTATAATGTCATCATATCAATGTCGATGTAACTGAACAAAATAGAAAGTTCTCAAAACCTGGAAGACGAAAGTAATGCCAACGACGCGTATGGCCCATTTAACAAATTGAGCAACACCAACATCCACATTTCCATCATCTGATATAACAAATTTCCGCACCAACCAATATCCTAGACCAGCTCCAGCAAGGATGATTCCGACAAGAATAAATACAGCAACCTGAAATCAAGATGAAATACATTCAGAGTATAATACACACATCCACAATTTTCCTGGTGAGAGTCATATATATAAATATTATGGAACATATCAAAAATTAATAACCAGAGGTTTAGAGGGAAGTGGGAGAAAAAGATATAAAAACTCATGGGATAGCAGCATCAGACTGGTGCCTCTATGGAAGATATTCGAAGAGAAAAATCTTGCAGTACACATTAACTTGCAAGGGCTCAAGAAAATATTAAGAGTACAGCCAAATTTCTTTTCTAGAATGAGTACGGCTTAAGGGAAGAAAGTCAACATAAGAAACTGAACTCCAATACAGTAAATAGAACCCCTCAGGGGACGATTGAATAAGGAATTGACCTCCCTAAAAAGGAGAAAAAACTATTTAATCTTATCTGGCATTGCTTTACTTCGCTTATATCAAGTAGACTGTGTTTAGCTTTTGCGTGTCGAGAGGGATTAAACCTTTAGCTTTAGCAAGTACAACTACGCCTATGTATTCAGATAGTATAACTGATTATATGATGACTTTTCGCTCTTGGAGTAAAAAAAATATGTTTGAATGGTGCGTCGGTGAAGCCAACAGATTCTGGAATCTCTCTTTTGTGCTATCATGAATAAGGAATAGCTAGCCTGGTCTTCTTCCTTATTATAAGCGCTGCAAGAGATTCTGCTTAGAGTAAGGTGCAAGGCGAAAGTCATAAATGAAATCGAACTCCCTGTCTCATTCTCTGTTCAGTCATGATACATGAACTAGTTTTCTATTTATCAGATATGAGTGTAAGTAAGTATTCAATAAGGATACGTGAAATTCTTTTCCCTAATTGTTACTAGTTTATTTTTGATAAATTATCACAAAGCAACCACTCCTTTTTTTTTAAGTATCACACTCATCCGATACGAGTACAGCAACCACACCCAGTTTCTAAGACATCATTTGGCAGGTTAACTTAATAATCTCAACTGGCAAACTGAATATACCAACTCCGTTCCAAAATATGAGACGCAATTTGACTTCAACAATTAGGGTGTGTTCGGTATGGAGTTTTCCAACTTCCCATGTTCGTTTGGTCAAAAAATTTGGAAAACATTTTTTCTGGGAAAATAAGTTCCTTAAAATGAGGAAAATGACTACCCTAATGAAAGTATGGAAAATAAGAGACACTCCACATTGATTGTGTCCTCCCCACCCTCCAACACACGTCATCTTCACCTCCGCCCTGTAGCACCCATCACCACCACCCCACACCCCGACCCCCGACCCCCACATCTTATAGTATTTGTGTAGATTATATATAAATGCTTTTAGGATAATATTTTTTGCTTACGTACAGAACACAAGAAGATAAGTAAGAAACCCACTTATTTTCATGCAAAACATTTTCCTTTGTACTGAACACACCCTTAGTTTGACCAATTCGGCCTTAAAACAGACAATAACATAATTGCTATCCAAAAATAAAAATATTTTTTTCAACTACATTCAATGTGCTCTTTCCTCATAATAGTTCCAACTTCAAATATTAGAATTACGAACAAAAAGTTCGCACTCAATTTTACTAAGCTTGACTTCCAAAACGTGAATTTAACTGGGTCAGGTGTCCGTCCACAAAAACAATTTACAATAGTCAATTTACCCTAAGAGGTCTCAATAGATCAATTTACTTATGAGCCATTTGAGGTTTCACAACATTATCAACAAAGAGGCCAAGCAGCCCTTAGCAAATTTTTTTATAACTGTGGTTCCGGGCCAGCTTGCGCGCACCTCGCTAATTCCACAGAATACTTGCCAACTCCCACACGCAACAAGTACCAGGTAACTCTGTCCAACAAGACTAGGAAAGATGCACTAGTGTTTTGTCTTTGCTGGGATTTGAACATGAGACCTCATTGTTCGCAATCCACTTCATTGACCACTAGGTCACACCCTTGGATAAGGCAGCCTTTAGCAATATATAGCAATATACCTTTAGACAGACTATGTGGTGCCTAGTTGTCTTCACATGATACTTGTACATTATAATTAACTCAAGTTCCAAATCATGCGTCTATTAAGATGTTCAACGATTAATACAAAGCATAACCTGTAGGTGTTCAAACTTAAGTGAACTGTAGTGAGACGTAATAGTAGGTACAACGTAAATTGCCATGGACTTTAAAGGCTTAGGATCAGATAAACAGTAAAGCAAAGCTAAAATGATTCAGCCACAATGACAATTAGCCACATAGTAACAAGACGAGATAAGAAAGAAAATAGACGTGGATTAACACATCGATCAACTATTAAATGAACATCTTATTAATTGCAAAGAGAGAACATACTGGATTGTGGAACTCTTCACCTAGCCCAAAGTTAGAGACGATAGAACTTATCAGCATAGAGAACTGATGCACCAAAAATGATCCTGCTCCAAGCTGAAATAAAATTTAGATTGAAGATCATTGAGGAACATGAGAACTAGCAAATTTGTCACTGCTGAAAATGAATTGTTTGGGCTAAATATCACACCACTGATCCATAGATAGACAGGTAGAATATATTTTTTCTTCCAGTTGGCAGCAATTTCATCCCCTGTAAAGTGAAGCAAATGCAACAGATGAGATGTTATTAGGGGACTCTAAAAGAAACTAAGCGAGAAAAACATTTTTTGTATTGGCGAAACTTGTATCAGCTAGTTAACTTTCTTTTCAATGTATGAGGTGGAGACGGGATGACCCACTAAGCAGGGTATACAGATTTGTGGGCCGAAGGACCAAAACACTATAATTACTACGCATGTGATAATAGGGGTTTCCAAATATGCCCTACAAAGCAAGAAAGGGGAAATTGAAGGTTGAGAAGGTATGAGGGCAGACGCTAAGAGACTGACAATTACTTATGTCAAGTTGTTGTACTATAATTTGTTCGTGATGGGAATCACATCACTCTCTTTTGACTTTGAAGGTAATGCTTCAGAATTAGACAAGGGGCGTTCTGCCAATCAACATCGTTCATTCTCCCCGCCCAACACGTTAAGCTAGCAAGACTAATACGTTTAGACTGGGGCGCCAACCCTCACTAAGTCATTTTTCCGAACAGGCAGGTAAAAGAGTGTCAAGTCCGGCACAGTAAGGAAGGCACAAATAAAAAAAGCCCAGAAGTCTTTGAACAAATGTTTCAAACTAAACAAGAGGCGATTTATGAGAGGTGGCCGAAGCTCGCAGAGACCCATGATAGTGGAGTTAGAAGCCTCGACAGCAAACTCCGGTGCGAAGATCCCTAATAGATACTGGTTACCGATGATTAAAACGAGGCACTGGCAAAACCTATCTAAGCCATGCAAGGATATGAGGAAAGTAATTTGAAACTCGTACAGGAGGTGGAGCCTATAAATATAGAAGAAGAGACTATGAAAGGAGAACCAAATTAAGGGGAAGCTCCAATTGAGTCTCAAATTAAGGATGCCGAATTAGAAGCCACTTTGTGGGTCTTCAGGAATGTGATAAAGCTGAGCAAACAATTCGGGGTGGATTTCCAGAGGCATGAAGAAGAGACTTTCTCTTTGATTATGAAAATTGACCAAGGAAGACATGCAAAGAAGTTGGAAGAAATAAGGAGTATTTGCTCCTCACTAAATCCAAAATGGTGCAAGGAGGTGCGGAATTTAGGTTTCAACATCAAATGCAGAGTTGGAGAACTACGAAGTAGGGGGAAGTTTCTAAGTAATGGTGATCTATGAAGCTAAAAATTAATCCATGGACCGAAAGGAGACTCAATGATAAAGACGAAGGAAAAATTGTAACGACTTCGATTCATGAATGGAGAGTTGATATCAATGGTTTGCTAGAAACAAAGCTGGAAAGAAATGTAGATAGCTAAGCAATTGTGGAGGAATAGATGGATGGATAAATAATACTTAAGGAAAAACTTTTACATCTATGATCAAATTTACTGTTCGACTAGCTTGGCAAGCCATCCTTATGGATGTTAAAACCAGGTTCGTGGCAAGCCGTCCTTCAGGATGTTGAAGTCAATTGAGAGCAGCGGGGAATTATCATAATTTGGTATAAAAGGGTTAAGGAAGGTGACCTAATTGAGGTGGGGAATCAAGAGTATTACCATCGAACTATCAGCAGCGGCACAAAATTTTCCTTGGCACCTCACTGTGGTATATAGAGAAAATGATAGAAGGCACAAAAAAGATCTATGGTGGGAATTAGCAGTTGTTAAAGGATTATTAGGTTGATGGGTTGTGTGTACACTTCAACATAACCAAGTTCCCAACTAAAAGAGGAGCAAGTAGTGAAAGAATCTCTGGAGCTATGTCTGAATTCTCTGAGATCATAAATGACTTATAGATCCTCCTTCAGTTGGGGATCTTTTACATGGATGAGTGAAAATAATCAACTAAGTGCCTCAAGAATTGATAGGTTTCTCTATTCTACTGAATGGGATGTAGAATTCAGAAGCATCAAACAATCCATTCTTCCTAGAATGGGATCTGATCACAGTCCAATTCAACTCTCTTGTGGGGATAAGGAATGGCCTAAGACTTATTTCAAATTTGAGAACTGGTGGCTTGAAGTAGAAAGGCTCTTAGATTTAGTAAAGGGTTAGCGGTCATCTTTGTGATTTCAGGGACACCGGATTATATCTTGGCTACTAATATGAAATTATTAAAGGCTACTAATATGAAATTATTAAAGGTGAAACTGAAGGAATAGAACATGGAAAATTATGGAAATCTGGGGAACTAGAAGACAGAAATCATTATTAAGATAGCAGAGCTCGATAAAGTGCAGGAGAAGAGGGACCTTACTGATGATGAACTACTTATTAAGGCAAACTTAGTAATGGAATTTGAGGAAATGGCGAAGTATGAGAAGACCGCATGAAAGAAAATATCCGGTACTTTGTGGTTAACACGGGAAGACAAGAAAACTAAATTCTTCCATAGGATGGCAAACTCTCACAAAAGGTTCCACTCAATTGATAAGTAGGTAGTTAATGGGTAACAAGATTACTAAGGAACATGCAGAGGTCCATGGGTTGTATGTGGAAACCTTAACATAACCAGGTTCCCAACTGAAAGAGCAAGTGATGGAAGTATCTCTGTACCTATGTCTGATTTCCCATACATTTATAAATGACTTAGAGCTAGTAGATCCTCCTTTATTTGGGGGATCTATTACATGGATGAGTAGAAACAATCAATTCAGTGCCTCAAGAATAGTTGATAAGTTTCTTTATTCTACAAAATGGAATGTAGAATTCAAAAGCATCAAACAATCCTTCCAAGGATGGCATCTGATCAGAGTCCAATTAACTCTTGTGTGGGGATTGGGAATGGCCCAAGTCTTATTTCAAATTTGAGAACTGGTGGCTTAAAGTAGACGGGTTCTCAAATTTAGTAAAGGGTTGGTGGTCATCCTTAGTGGTTTCAGGTAGACCATATTATATATTGACTACCAAATTGAAATAATTAAAGGTGAAATTGAAGGAATGGAACATGGAAAATTATGAAAATCTAGGAAACAGGAAGACGAAAATCCTTAATCAGATAGCAGTATTTATAAAGTGCAGAGCAGAGTGGCCTTATTGATGATGAACTACTTAGTAAGGCAAACTTAGTAATGGAATTCGAGGAAGTTGCAAAGTATAAGGAGACTGCAAGGAGGCAAAGATCCAGAATTTTGTGGTTAAAACAGGGGACAAGAACACTAAATTCTTCCATAGGATGGCAAATGCTCACAAAAGGTTTAACTCAATTGATAAGTTGGTAGTTAACGGGCAGTAGATCACTGAATCCAATTCCATAAAGGATGAAGTAGTGGATTTTACCAGAAGTTGTATGTTGAAACAGAAGAGTGGAGACCTGAACCAACTTTTTAAGTGATCCTTCCACTAATGCAGAGGAACAGGAGTGGATGCAAAGAAAATTTAAGGAGTAAGAAGTGTGGGAATGTATAAAGCTGTGTGCCAATGACAAAGCCCCTGGATTAGATGTGTACTTGATGGGTTTCTTTCAGACATGCTGAGAGATTCTAAAGAAGGATGTTATGAAACCCATGGAAAATTCCCACTCTTATGTTTCTTTGAGAAGAGCTTCAATGCTACTTATGTAGCACTTATTTCTAAGAAAGCAAGAGCAGTAAAACTGAGGGATTTCAGACCCATAAGCCTGATTGGGGGAGTTCACAAAATTATCTCTAAGGTTCTAGCTGAAAGACATAAAAGGGTGGTAAGTTGGTGGACAAACAATAAATGGCTTTTATCAAGGGTAGACAGATTATGGATATTGATAGCAAATGAATGTGTAGACACTAGAAAGAAAGGAAATAATTCAGGAATATTACGTAAGCTAACTATTGAGAAAGCTTATGACCATGTCAATTGGAAGTATCTGATCCACACAATTAAAGGCATGTGATTTGTAAGGAAATGGTTAAACTGGATAGCTTCTGCATTGGGAGAGTCAGATTTTTTGTACTAATAAATGGATCACCTGAAGCTCTTTTCCATTCTCAAAGGGGGATTAAGACAAGGGGATCCGTTGTCCACTTTTTGTTCATTATGGTTATCAAAGGTCTAAATCACATGATGAATAATTCTAGTCAGAATGGTTGGATCAGACGCTTTATGTTTGGCTAATACCGCAGGCAGTTACGTGAAAGTGAGACTTTCACGTAACTGCCTGCGGTATTAGCCAAACTTAAAGCCTCTGATCAAAAAAAAAAACCTCAAATATTTTGTATGATGATGATACTCTGGTAGTGTGTGATGCTAATATTGAACAATTGATGTATTTAAGAGCAATTCTCATTATTTTTTAGACTTTATTTGGTCTACATGTGAATTGAAGGAAGAGTTGGCACATTCCAGTAGAAAAAGTGCCAGAGATACAGATCTTAGCAGGGATCCAGGGTCCTTAGCTACGAGATAGAAGTCCTTTCAACTACATATCTGGGATTGTCATTAAGACCAATAAATAAGACTATGGAAGTATGGAGTGGTGTATTGGAGAGGGCTAAAGAAGGTTGGCTAGATGGAAAACACAATGATTGTCTCTGTGTGGTAGGGTGATTAACTTTGTGTTGGACTCTCTGCCTACATATATATAATGTGTCATTCAGGCTTACCTGTAAAGGTGGTAAAGAGGCGGGACAGTCTTATAAGAGCTTCATGTGGCAAGGGAATAAAGAGAGCAGGTGCTTCCATTTAGTTAAATGGAAAGCATTATGCACTAGCAAAGCAGAATGTGGCCTTGGCATCAAGAACCCCGGAGTTCATAACAAGAGTCTATTAATGAAATGGTTGTGAAGATATAACAGTGAAGAACAAACTTTATGAAGGCTGTGATCAGCAAGTATGGGCAACAGGGACAATGATGCACCAAATCTGTGACAACTACATACGTATGGAGTTAGTGTTTGGAAAGCCATTAGAGCACGGTGGCCTAAATTTGTTGATGAAGGGAGGTTTACAATGTGGAATGCGAGGAAACTCACATTTTGGAGTTGCAACTGGTTGGGACATAGATCTTTAAAAGAAGGTTTTCCAGACCTCTTCAGTTTTAAGCTTGTCACCAGATGCGTCCATTGTAGACACATGAAGTGTACAAGGCTGGAACCTATCTTTTCTGTCTTTTAGGAGAATGCTGAACGACGGGGAGATTAGAAGGACAACATGAGTTCTTAAAGGTATTGGAGGCTTTCAAGGGCACAACTAACATCGAAGACTATGATATGGAGAGGAAATGGAAGAAACTATTCCACAGTCAAATCAGCATATAAGGCGGCACATAAGATGGCCTTGGATTTGAAAAATCAGGGCTCCTTTTAAAGTAAGATGCTTCGCTTGGTTGGTTGTTAAATGAGCATGTCTAACTCGTGAGATTCTACAAAAAGGGAATACAACTAAGCTCAAGATGCTTCCTATGTCAGGAGAGTGCAGAAGACAACAATCATCTAATTTGACATTATAAAGTGACTGGACATTTTGGCAACTTTTTTTGAGCATGACTGCCAGAATCCACTATGGATATGCTGCTGGGACAAAATGAGAGGCAGTGCAAGAAAAAAGAGGTGGGGGGAATCTATCCCAGCTTGTATATGGTGGACTGTATTGAAAGAGAGAAATGCAAGGTGTTTTGAAGACAAGAATATCTCTAAACAAGGACTTAGGATGAACAGCGTAAAGTCTTTTAATTTCTGCTGTAAAGAGAACCTTGTAGAGGACAGCTGAATCTCTATTAGTTATTCTGGAATCAGTGTAAGTAGTTTTGGTAATCTTGTAAGAAGAACAAGTTTTTATTTAGGAGAGCTGTAAATATAGTTTCCAACATTTCCTTAATGCTGATGAATATACTGTTGCCAACAACAACATACCCAGTGTAATCCCACAAGTGAGATCTGGGGAGGGTAGGATGTACGCAGATCTTACTTCTACCTTTGTGGGGTAGAGAGGTCGTTTCCGATAGACCCTCGACTCACAAGAATATACTCTTGCCATTTTCTAAAAAAAATGACAGCAGATTTCCTCCATGGTATATTTTTGAAAAAAGGAATAAACACAGACCAACACCAAAGAGCTCATCAATCTCTTTAACGACAATGATACAGTACAAGGACAATTTGTATGTATCACAAGGTTAAGGAAAAATCTAGTAGGCCTATGCCTACAAAGGTATATGTCCTGAAGGACCTGAACCAGAAAAAGAAGAATATGAACTAGAAGCAAAAAATGAACAGCTAAAATTTAGATTTTAGATTTCACTGACTTATGACTGAATAAAGTTTGTTAACTTACCAAACGGACCAATGCCGCAAATTTGACCCACTTTAGGTCTCTTTTAGGCAGATCCTAAGGTTGACATTTCTACAGTATCTTTTCTCTAGTAATATTCTTTTTCCACATACGAAAGTAAAAGTTTTTGTTAGTTCTTCAAAAGTGAAGCCAAGGCTTCTCCTTTTACGTGGGCTTGAAACCTACAAGAGCCAGTGAATTTTCATTACACTTCTCCAATAGACCCTCTGCAGAATTTTCTTGTTATTTGGAGATCCAACTAAATTTCATAATTCTAAAGATCTTGGATAAATTAGCAACTTTCTATCTATATCAGTTTCAATCTCTCATCCAAAAAGGTTATGTGATGCTTCGATCGCAATAGAAGTATTTAACTCTACGAAAGCATGCAAGAAAAAGAAAGATGAGAGATAGAACCACATCAATTGAACACGGTTTTCTGAAAAATTGGTTTCTGTTGGTTAGCACTTATACCAAGAAGGATCACATACTCAAAAATCTGTAGGTCCACTCTTTTATGGCAATAGCACCAGTATTAACAGGGTAGCTAAAAGTTGAGATAAGGACCAACATATACACAGAAACAGCCAGCTCTAAAACCTATTGAAACAGGAAAAAGTGAAAAAGTGAAGCAAATAAGACGGTGATCCCTCACAAGCTTCAACTACACATATAGTATAAATAGGAAAAAGACCTAAACTACATTGATACATACATAAAAGTGATGACAGCAGAAAACCATTCCACGGCTAAAGATGACTAACTTTACCTGGAACAGAAGGACAATGATGACAAGACAAACTCCAATAGCCATTGAACTGCTGTAGTAAAATGGAACCCAACTGCTCACAACAGGTGCCATGAGCAGTAGCATTAAACCAAAAGTGAGAAAGAGCAGACGCCATCTTTGTAAATCTGCACATCATTCAAAAAGGGGGTAACTAAGCAATAGACAAGACACAGCAGGAAACAGATTCCACAAATCCCATAAAGTCCCCAAGCATAACTATGTATATGCCCAACCTTCTTCAACAGTTACAGTAATAGAACCAGAAAGACCACCAACAAGCTTCACATCAAGAATTCTATCCTCGTAAGGGGACATGACAGAGTCCCATGGCCCTTTCTGTAAATTCTTCCACGCATCATCTTCACACTGGCACAAGCCAAGAGAAGAATTCCTGCAAGATAGAAATTCTGAGTCAAAATCTCCAATAGAAAAGACTAAATCGTGTCAGAGAAGCTTGAGAATAAAGAATTCTCTCAACTTACTTGTGAAAGCATATCTGTATTTTTCTGAGCAATCTATCTGGGATTACTACTGAAGAGACCAAACTAACTCGATATGCACTAGAATAACTGCTAAGTTCCCATCGTGATAGACCAGTGATTAGTATGCGTTCACATAATACATCGTCTTTTGACAAATGGTCTCTCACATAATTAATTGGAGTCACATCCAGTATTTGATTTTTCAATTTGACACCTGTCATATGAAAAACGCTAAGTTGAGAAAAACAAGATAGAGTGCTAACCACGAAGATAGAAATCTCTGCCAACTTATGTGAGTCGGCATCTGATTCATTTGCACTATCGAGGATATCAATCCCAAGAAAAAACTATTCTATGCAGACCTAAAGAAATTATAATTAATTTATTTTTAAAAAGGGAATCATAATTATTCAAGTTTGCAGCTTTGTTTTTTAAACGGGTAACTTTGTATTCCTTGGCATTAAGGGTATGCTGGCCACCTCCAAAAATTTACACTTGACTGAAAGAAAAGATACTTGCAATAATCCTAAAAGGTCCATTAACTGGACTTCCTCTTCTACATATTGTTCTTTACACCAAAAACTTAATGAAGTCATGACCTTCCATAGGATCTTCTGCAAGGAACAAAAAAAGCAATTTGAAGCTTTTTATTTGTGGCCAAAAAATTGAGTGTCTTTAAACCTTTAAAAGCTATCCTCTAGTGTGTTATTGTCCCAGGTTAAAGATACAAACATTGGTCTTTGTAACATCATAGTTGGCTTGACTAATCTTTTATGCAGTAAGACAAACCATATATACAAAGTTTGTAGATGTCATAGTAATTCTTTTCAGATAATTGGAATTGAGAAAGTTGAGAAGTCCGTGATAATTGTTCATTTTTTAAATGGTATATTGGCCAAAGAATCCACAATTAACTCCTTGACTTCTACCTTTGCTTTTTCTCAATCTTTTGTTTTTGACAGTATATCACTTGTAATCTTTTTCTTTTCTCCGTCACTACTGCACACCAAACAGGGAAGTTCGTGACAATTGTTCATTTTTATATGGTATATTGGCCAAAGAATCCACAATTAATTCCTCGACTTCTACCTTTTCTTTTTCTCAATCTTCTTTTTTACGACACTATATCACTTATAATCTATTTCTTTGCTCCGTCACTACTGCTCAGCAAACAGCCCAGGATTCTCCTCCATCTTTTACTACATTACGCCTCCAATCTTATATTACACGGAGTCTCTATTTGGCCTGGGCATAGCTGTGTTTAATGGGTATGAGTACTTAGTGTCTATCCTTCATAATGCATTAAAAACAAGCCGAAATTGAACACAAACGAGCAATTTAACAGGCACTCATCCTAAGATCCTTTCAGCCCAATATTTCACTCTACATTTTCAGCTCCCAAATCCAAGAAAATCAATTTCCCACAAATGTAGAGATCTGTCCAGATTTAGGTTTCTACTGATCTAAGAAAGAAAACCTTACTAAATCCTGCAGCGCAAGTATCTAATTAACAGTGTTATCAAGGAATAACCAATTGTATGTGCAAACTAATCAATATGAACTAGACATATGACTCTCATCTTATTCACCAACTTCATGAATAATGTGACACCTTGACAAATAAAAAGAGACACAAAAGAGAGTACAGATCTATAGTACTGAAGTACTCAGGCTTCAATCAAAAATTCATTCATGGACGTAGGCATGAATTTTGGACCAAATTAAGCATCATCGTCATAAGACATACACCATTTGCAGTTACTTCTAGAGCTATCTTACATCTTTATGAAATGCTTCAGTAACATCTAAGCTTTAAACCAGCAGATAATAGCTCCATATTTGAAATCAAACATACAGTCACTTAACCATTTATCTTACTTAAATCATTCCACCTACGTCTAGAATAGGGTTGATGATATTCACAGGGAAGTAAATTCCAAACTGACAACAAAAGTTAAGAACTGAATAGAAATGTGAAAGTGAGTGCAGCCAACTGCTTGGTTAACGCTGAAGGCAACAGAGGGCTCAAAACAAATTTCTTAATTTCTATCAGGAAAAGTGGCAGTTACCAAAATGGTGCGCAAGATCTCTTCATACTCAAACACCTGCTCAACGTATTAGGCTTTTATGTCTTTCTGATCTTTTCTTCAAATTTTAAATATTATTTGCTGGTAGATGAAAAGTTTGGTTTTGATACGATCCTAATTAGGGAAGTACGAAAACAACAATCAAAATAAGCGGAAAATAAAGGATAGTATAAATCAAGAGATGAGATAGAAGAAAGAAAGGATCTAATTCAACTATAATTGTGATTAATTAACAATCAAAAGATGAATTCAATCCAAGGGGGGAGGGAACTTGAACTCATACATGGAAATCTAATCAAAGATTATCCAAGAGAGGCTCGAAGTAAAGAGAATCCTCCCACTAATCCTAACATAACATAAACTTCATAGAAGGAGAAAACTACACTCAAAAGAGTTTCATCATTAATGTCAATCTAACTAATGAAATAGGCTAAGGCAAGTATTTATAGTTTTGCCTTTACATGCCTAGTCACGAAAGCATTTAAAAACTAGGTACATTTACGATCTAGCCATTAACAAGGATAGGCTCTTCTTCAAATGTAGCAGTATTGGACTCTTCTATCCATGCTATCTCCCATATCTTGAAGGCCGCCACACGTTGACCTTCCGTCATCTTCAAGAGCTCCATCTTCATGGTTAAGGAGTGTATAGCTAGAAGATGTGCACTTGATCTCCGTTGAAGCCAAAAAGGTTGCATAAGCTCCACGAATTGCCCTCCAAAGTGTCTATCTTCATCCAAAGTGTTCATCTTCATGAAATTAAATTGGAAGTTGACACTAGAGAGTATTGAGGATGAGCTCCAACTCAGGTCATTATCAACATTGAGCTTTCTGATATCGTATCATCCTCCCCTTCTTGAAAAGGATTCGTCCTCGAATCCGAACCTTGCAAAACCCAAAGGAAGACATACGAAAACATAAGCCTCATAGCATGAGGTTAGTACAAAAGGCAATAATCCTAATAGCATGCCAAGGATGCATATATTTGTGATACAACCAAGTATCAACAATCATCATGAATAAAAATCCCACATATGAGGCATCAAGACTCCTCCTTTGATTAAACTTCACAAACAAGTTTATCAAAAGAGAGTTTTACTTTGAGCTCATCGACTGTATGCCAAGCTTCGAGTAGTATCTCCTAACCCTTTGGGGTAAAAGATTTAGCATAGTCCTTTTAAGAATTAGGCTCCTTTTCTTTCAAATTGCTCCCCTTCTTTAAAAAGCACTCTTCACTTTCGGAAGGCTTTTTCACACACAATGTCGGTTCATCACGTGGGCCACAAACCCTCAAGAAAGACTTTCCGTCATCGTGATGGTGTCAACAACTTCACCCGCCCCATGTCTGTCATCATGACCAAGCATCAACTCACAATCCCTCAAGAAGGAAGTTCCTTCCTCCGGAAGGGTATCATCATCCCATATTGGATTACTAAACACTTTGTAGCCTCCAAAAGTGGTTACATCTTCAATATTACAAGAAATGCCACTATGCACATCACTTTCGACAGTCATGTCATCAAGACATTATCTTTAAGGAGACAACAATCAATGAATAATGAGGAATCAAAGCATATAAGTTCATTCTCAAAAAGACAAATGTCATTCTTCAAAGTACTTTCCATCACATGACTATCTACATGACCAACTATATCAACATCATCACTAATTTAATTTAAGGTTCATTAAGCACATCATAAAATTCCTCAATTAGTGGACTATCATCGCAAGCAAGTTGATCAAAATAAGTATACACAATAGCTGGACTCAAATTGATCTTGCTATAGGAATCAATCCGATCATCAATAGGATCAACTAGTGTGTGAGCAATCTTATAACACGACAATGCACTATCACAAGTGCCAACACCAGGTGGACACAAAATGATCTTCAATCAGGTCATCAAGAGGATCAACTAATGTTGGAACACCCACATCAAAGACATTGTCAACATTCATTAGAGGACCAAGCTCAAAACATGGTAAAGATTCATTACACTCACATAAGGATAAGCTGTTACTTACACTCAAGTCAACACTCAAGTCAACAGCATGATCATTAACATTATTTTGAGTGTTGAGTTTAGCCATTTAACCTTGAAGTGTACACAAATCATCTTCTTTACCTTGGTTTTAAACTTTGGAGCACATTTGCTCATTCGGGAAGCCCAACTACCTCATCATTTTTCAAAGGTTGAGGTTCAACATTTGGAAGCAATGCTTCCGAGAATACCTGCACCATTATCAAAACAACTAGAGAAAAAAAAGTTATATGAGTTAGAATGGGGTTGTGACAACCCTTTCGCATCACTTCTCACCACCTCTCCTTTTTCCACTCTAGAGTTGTCACTTTTCTCTCCCTTACTCTTCTCAATCTTTTTCTCTCTCAATTTCGTGGGAGTTGGGACAAGAGCCAAAAATTCCTTGAGAAGGATCAGTTGAATCCTTCACTTCTAGCTTCCATTTGGCTTCACTTGGAGTGGCCTTCTCTTCTTGTATTGGTTGCTCCTCGGAGATTCTTTCAAACTTTTCCCACCATGAAGGATCAAAGAGGTGGTTCACTTGTATTTGCTTCACTTTTAGGTGGTATGGGTGGAAAGAGAAGTTTCCACTTTTTGTCCACAACATACTTATACCATTTTTGCTCATATGGAATCTTATGTTCTTGGTACCAAGGATTTCCTAAACACAATTGACAATTGTCCAAAGGAAGCACATCACACCAAACCTCATCTTCGAATTCACCATGACAAAAGAATACTTTCACGCTTTTATCAACCAAGTACCATATTTGATCACAATAAGGGTTATGTCTCTTCACCCAAGGCATTCCTAACCATTCAACCTCATGAGGGGTGATGAAGTTTGTGTACCTATGACCATAAAGTAAAAGAGTGAATCTCGTACAACAACAAACATTAACTTTTGTTTCAAGAGTTCACCTCTTCGGGTCAATCCTCCCTTGAAATATTGAATCTCATCTGCTTTCATTGCCTATTGATGCTCCCCTCTTACCTTCAACGTCATATCCATATTGAGTACATGGCACATTTATATTAGGATAAGAAGCATGAGACATTGTACTTTTTGAAGTAGGAAATGCACATTCTCCTTAGAAGACTCTGAGTCCGACTTACTCCAACACACACTTTTACCATCTTGTGTAGGATAGGAAGTGTCACACAACAATGCACATAAATATCCACTAGAAGACTCTTCATAAATAACATTTTCACACCCACTATCTTCATGGATATATTCATCACAAGGAGCATAATCACAAGATTCATGTTCATCACAACTTTCTATTTCATAAGGGTCTTCATCAAATGATTCATTAGGTATGTGTGAGAAACAATTAGACCTCAAGTCGTCTCCATATCCAAGGTTTGTAGTATGAGACCCTTCATCTTCACCATTGATGTCATCACAAGGTCCTTCTACCATGAGCACCATTTGCCTCATATCCACCTCTGAAGTAGTAGTTCTCAGCACCGTATTTTTCATGGCCACATTGACCGTCATCGGCTCCATTATTGCCATCATCATGATTATACCCTCCGTCACTAGAGCATAGCCTTCCATGTCTTCATCACAAGGGTTCGAAGATATAGACGACATAATTTCTTATAACTCCTTTCGTTATGACTCCTCTTCTTGTACCTACAAAACAAGCAAATAAAATTAGTAATAAAAGTTCCTCACCAACACTCGTTTGTGCTTGGCTAGCACCACTTAAATGTGCTCTCTCTTGCCTTTTACCACTCAAGGAGTATCCGTTAACTCATAAACCAACAACTAGAATAAGTCTAAGATAGCACTATGTATCGGTTTGGAATGGAGTTCATGAGACGCCAAGAAACGGAGTAGTAAAAGCAATGGACAAGAGTCAAACAATTCACAACGAATTTAAACGAGAAAATCACAAAATGAATTGGCACGAAAGAAATACGAACACAAGACCCAACTAAAAACCAAGTAAGAACAATTATTAGTGTTAATTAGATTGGAAGATCAAAAGAAATGAAAAGAAAGTGAAATTGAATGAGATTGAAGTCAAAAACTTGAATGTCTTATTCGCTAGACGCGGTGTTCGACATGTAGCTCACAGATTCAACCTGAGATTCGCAAATGGTGTCACAGATGAAACCCCAAAATTTTAACTGATGGCCACCGGATGTGTTTGATCCATGGCCGCAAACGGTGTTTTACCGTTGGCAAATGGGTTCCACATATCAGCATCCAACTTCAGTTTTTGGCCCACACCTGCAGTGTAGATGCGAGCCTTAGGTACCTTCTTGCGGTGGTTTGGGATCCTGCAAATTTGACATGCGACCAGCAAATGAGGTGCAACTCAGCCCAGCGAGTTTTCTAAAATTTTAATGCCTCTTCGATTTCTGTGCCACTTTTTCTGAACTAAGAGATTTCCTTGGGCCACTAAACTAGAAACTTCCTTTTTGGTAATATAACACTTCTGCCCAAATTTTAGATAGGGTTTTGGATCAAACCACCCTTGTTTCGGCACCTTCTTCACCAAGAACACCTATGAAGATCTTCAAGAACACCTTGAAGATTTAAATTTTCAAATTCTTCAAATAAAGTCAAAATGCTCCCAAACTACGGATTTTGAGCCTCTATCATGAGATAAACAAAGCCCAATAGGTTTGAAACTTCAATTCTTGCTCAATCTTCAAGACCCGCAAATCTGTTCTTCAAGTTCTTCAAACCTCCAAACCCAACAATGGTGATATCTTCAAATCAACTCCAAACTAACTTGAAATTTCAAATCTACGCTCAAACAACACTAGGTAACACAAATCTACTGTCGAAAACAACAAACAAGATAGAATTGAAACAATATTTTGGGGGATTTTTCAATTTTTTTAATTGTCAAATTAAGAAAAGTTAAGGATTAATAATTGTGAGAACAACTCTTTAGCCAAAGCTCTAATACCAAATGATATGATCCTAATTAGAAAGTACAAAAACAACAATCAAAATATACGAAAAATAAAGGATAGTAGAAATCAAGAGATGAGATAGAAGAAATAGGAGATGATATAAAAGAAACAAAGGATCTAATTCAACTATAATTGTGACTAATCAATAATCAATAATCAATAATCAATAATCAAAATATGAATTCAATCCAAGGGGGAAAGGAACTTCAACTCATGCAATGAAATCTAATCCAAGATTATCCAAGAGAGGCTCAAAGTAAAGAGATAAGGGAATCCTCCCACTAATCCTAACATAACCTAAGCTCCATAGAAGGAGAAAACTACACTCAAAAGAGTTCCATCATAAATCTCAAGCTAACTAATGAAATAGGCTATGGCAAGTATTTATAGTTTCGCCTTTACATGCCTAGCCACAAAAGCATTTAAAACTAGGTACATTTAAGACCTATCCATTATCAAGGATAGACTTTTCTTCAAATGTAGTGGTCTTGGACTCCTCCATCCAAGCTATCTCTCATATTTTAAAGGCAGCCACACGTTGACCTTTCATCATCTTCAAGAGCCTCCATCTTCATGATCTGATCAAGGAGTGTATAGCTTGAAGATGTGCACTTGATCTCCCTCGAATGCCGAAGAAGTTGCATAAGTTCCACAAATTGCCCCCCAAAGTGTCCATCTTCATTAAATTGGAAGTTGGCACTAGATGGTATTGAGGATGAGTTCCAACTCGGATCATTATCAACATTGAGGTTTCCGATATCATATTAGGCTTTTGTGTAATCCTAGTTGATAGTTTCAGTAGGGCATAGAAAAATGGAGTAAGTAGGTACAAACTGGTAGCTTAGTCACTAGAGACAACCATGAACCGTATACACAAGTTCGCAACCTCAACAGGTTATTTGCTATTAGAAAAGGTTTTCAACCACTAAAAACATAATACGTAGTTAATACAAATTTCATTGATAGTTATACAATATATGTGCACATAACAGCCAGTCCTTCCAATACTGTTCAAGTAATCAGGTGAAGATCCAAGTCCAAATTGTCTACTCTTAAGAGATACTTGTAGGAGATAAACTCTTAAAAATGTGAAAGCCAGAAAAGAATAATATCTGGGAAGTAAGTTCACAAAATATATCCCATGAACTCTTTTCATAATACCCTAAAAATAGAGAAGGTTTATATTTAATACACTATAAGCACAGAACATGAGAAAAGAAAAAATTGTTAGCCAGTTCCGCTTCTCAAAAATAAGCTGTGACTATTATTTTCGATAGCTATTTTGAACCTTCTAAGTATTTTCTGAGTATCTAAATTAGTCTAATGACCCTCCAAAAAACAAAAAGTAATCCAAAGAAGAAAGTAATAAAATAGATTGAAAGAGATATTAAAAGAAGAGAAGTGTGGAAATTGAGTAACCTTGGAGAGCAGCAACGTGAGGAGTTGAGAGAAGCAAAGAGAGTACGGGAAGAAGAAGAAGAAAAGCAGTGTTGGCGGAGAACTCCATCTATGGATCCACTTCCGAAACGGCCTTTCGTTTTTCTTCTGCCTCTTCCTCTTCCTCTTCCTCTTCCTCTTCCTCTTCTTTCACGGAGAAACAAGAATTCAAAGGCGGTACGGTAGATATACACCTGGATAAACAATAAGCTTGCCAGTTAAGCAAATTAAGGCAAGGAAAAGCTCATTTATGACGAGGATTGCTTTTCTTTTTTTCCTTAAAATTATCATGAAGAATCTTACTACACGTACATGAAATTGAAGATATTTGAAGAGAGAAAAATAGTACTCCTAGTATTTACAAAATTAGGTTGAAAATATTTTAAAATTAAAATTGTATTTACATATGCATTTCACAAGTTTTTTAAGGAAAGAAAATGGTTAGATCAGCTTAAAAAGGGTGCTATGATATTTGAAAAGAAAAATAGTTTTTGAAAAGTGAAGTTGTTTTTTAACCTACCTTTCACTAGCAAAAATATTAAAATTTTGTGAGGGGATTTTTGTTTTACTTGAATAGCTTGTTCAAACCTTTTTTTCAAATTTAGAGTAAAAATTTGACCACAATATGTAATCAAATTGTTCTAGAATGAAAGCATTGTAATAAAATAAAATAACGAGAGGAGAGGAAACAAAAAACACAAAGGAAATAAGAAAGCAACACTTTCTTTCAATATTTTGGTGTATTTGTAAAAGGGAAGCAAAGCTTCCTTTTATAGAAAACTTTGCCACCATTCCAACCAATAGGAATGGTTGGTTATACAATGTGGGCACCAACTTGACATTCAATTTGCAATTTGCTTTTCATAACACTCCCCTAGGATGTCTAGGTAATGTGTCTCATTAAAAATCTTATAAAAAAAGAATGAGACAAAATCTTGATTAAGGGGAAAAAAAGTGCAACGTGTATTACTCCCTCGATGAAAACTTTAACTTAATGTCTCTAAGACGACGAATTCCAATCTTGTATATCATTTTCTCAAATGTTGAGGTTGGTAATGCCTTAATGACTAAATTTGCTAAATTGTCACATGAACGAACTTGTTTATCATCGATTTCGCCTTTCTTTTGAAGACATGAGTCAAAAAGATTTTTAGCGAAATGTGTTTTATTCTGTCTTTTTTAATGTGTCCTCCTCTTAGTTGAGTTATGCACACATCATTGTCTTCGTACAATGTTGTTGGAATATCCCTCTCCAAAGAAAGGCCACATGTTTCCTGGATATGTTGAGCTATTGATCTCAACAAAACGCATTCTCAATTTGCGTCATAAATGGCTATTATATCTGCATGATTTGAAGTAGTAATCATAGTTTGTCTTGTTGAACGCCATGGTATGGATGTACCTCTATATGTAAATAAATAACCTGTTTGAGATCGACCTTTATGTGGGTCAGACAAATATCCTGCATCTGCATAACCAATTAGTTGTGAGTCTGACTCATTTGAATAAAATAGTTCCATATAAAGGGTTACTCGGAGATATCTCAATATATGCTTAATATCATTCCAATGTCTTATTGTTAGGTAAGAACTAAATCTTGCTAATAAGCTTACAAAGAGAGCAATGTCTGGTCGAGAATTATTAGCAAGATACATTAATGCCCCAATTGCACTAAGATATGGTATTTCATCACCAACAAACTCTTCATCATTTTCAGAAGGTCGAAATGAATCTTTATTAATATCAAGTGATCTCACAACCATTGGGGTACTCAATGGATGTGCTTTATCTATGTAAAATCTCTTTAAAATATTTTTAGTATATGTCGATTGATGGATAAATATTTCATTTGTAAAATGTTTAATTTGTGGACCAAGACAATTTTTTGTCTTTCCAAGGTTTTTCATTTCAAATTCCTTTTTCAAACATTCTACTACCTTTGGAAGCTCTTCAGGAGTTCCAATGATATTCAAGTCATCAACATATACAACTATTATGATAAATTCTGATCCAGACCTTTTTCATAAAGACATAAGGACAAATTTGGCCATTTTTATACCCTTCTTTCAGTAGGTATTTGCTAAGGCAATTATACTACATGCGGCCTGATTGTTTTAATCCGTATAAAGATTTCTGAAGCTTTATTGAACAAGTTTCTAAAAATCTTTATATGCTTCACACATTTTGAATGTTTCAGGGATTTTCATAAAAATGTCATTGCCCAGTGAGCCATATAAATAGGTTGTGACGACATTCATCAGATGCATATCAAGTTTTCTATGAACTGTCAGATTTATAAGATATCTGAAGGTGATTGCATCTACCACAGGAGAATGTCTCCATATAATCAATGTCAGACCTTTGAGAAAATTCTTGTACCACAAGTCGTGCTTTATATCTTACGACTTCATTTTTATCATTTTGTTTTATCACAAAAATCCCTTTATACCCCACTAGCTTTACACTTTTAGGTGTTCGGACTATATGTCCAAAAACTATGCATTTTTCAAGCGAAGCTAATTCAATTTGAATTACAACTTTTCATTTTGGCCAATCATTTCTCTATCTACATTCCTCGACTGATTTTGGTTCAAGATCTTCATTTTGTTGCATTATTCTATCAGCAACGTTATAGGTAAAAACATTGTTTACAATTATATTATTTTGGTTCCATATTTTTCATAAGGAGACATAACTTATTGAGATCTATTCATTTTTATTATTTTCAGGTACCTGAACCTCTTCCGAGGTTTTATCAATTGTTATGTCTCGATTCTCTTCTTGAGAAACTACCTCCATATTATTAACATCTTGATGGTTTGCTCCTTTTTCGAGTATTTTTATCTTTGAAACCGATCGGTCTATCATGTTTTAAGCGCAATTTAGACTCATTTGCCTTAATTGATTGTCATGCCGGGACATCAACTCGAATTGGAGCATTAGTAACTGAAATATGATATTTAGTCACTCTTGATAGGTCAGTGAATACCTTTGAAAGTTGTTTTGCAATATTTTGCAAATAGATTATCTTTTGAACTTCAAGTTCACATTGATTTGTACGAGGATCTAAATGAGACAATGATAATGCATTCAAATCTATTTCCTTTTTCAGCTGCTTATTTTCTCCCTCTAATGTTGGGTTTATTGATTCATCAAAATGGCAATCAGCAAATCTTACTGTAAAAAGATCTCCAGTCATGGGTTCCAAATATTTTATAATTGAAGGAGATTCATACCCAACATATATCCTCAATCTTCTTTGAGGATCCATCTTTGTGCGTTGTAGTGGAGCAATTAGAACATATATCGCACATCCGAATATTCTAAGTTGGGAAATATTCGGCTCCTGATTAAAAGTCAATTGTAACGGGGAGACTTTATGATAACTTTGGGCCTGATCCGCACAAGGGTTGTTGCATGCAAAATATCATGGCCCCATACCGAAATGGAAAGTTTTGTTCTCATAAGAATTGGTCTAGCAATTAATTGGAGGCATTTAATTAATGATTCCACTAGACCATTTTAAATATGAACATGAGCAACCAGATGCTCAACAGTTATTCCAATTGATATACAATAATCATTAAAGGCTTGGGATGTAAATTCACCAGCATTATCGAGACGAATTGTCTTCATAATCTGGAAATTGTGCTCTTAATCTAATTATTTGAGCAAGCAATCTCGCAAATGCCAAATTGCAAGTTGATAATAAACACACATGTGACCATCTTGTAGATGCATCTATTAAAATCATATAATATTTCATTAGTCCACATGGTGGGTGAATGGGCTCACATATATCACCATGTGTACGTTTAGAAATGTAGGGGATTCAATTCGACTTTAATTGTTGATGGTCTAGTAATTAATTTACCTTGAGAACATGCAACACAAGAGAATTTCTTAAATTGAAGAATCTTCTGGTTCTTCAAAGAGTGCCCTATGAATTCTCAATTATTTTGCGCATCATATTAGAACCGGGATGGCCCAATCGGTTATGCCAAATAATAAAATTATTTGAATTAGTAAACTCTGGTTTGCTATGGCATGTGTTTCAACCATACTAATACTTGTGTAGTATAAGCCGGAAAAAAGAGGGGGTAGCTTTTCGAGCACATATTTCTTACCCTACATCATTGTCGTAATATAAAGATAGTCAATCTTTTTATCATTTGTAGTCTCAATATGATAGACATTTTGGCGAATGTCTTTGAAACTCAATAAATTTATTTGAGAGTTACTACAATATAATGCTTCATTAGTTGTCAAATTTGTTTCTCTAGTAGTAACAAATTAGCGTTTTTAGAGCCTTCAATTATTCATGCACTACTAGATATTATATTAACATTGGCTTATTTCACCATCAAAAAGAGAAATATTTCTTGTCTCTTAAAATAGTGTGTGTTATAACACTATATGTAAGACATATATCATCGTATTTAATCTTGGGTCCAACTAATGACTGGGAAATTTCCATTTTCATCATAAAAATGAAAAGTACATTATAAGAAATATGAAAACTAACAACAAAAGGAACTTTAACAAACTGCACCAGAAATGTAGAAACTGGCAAGACATGATGCTTTATGAAACACTTAAAAAGAACAAACTAGTGATAAATAAAGAAACCAACAACTTTTCTCATAGTGATATTCCCCAGTGAGATGATCAATTCTTTAGTCAATATCATCAGAGAAGTCTCCAGCTTCTAAATGAGTAATAATTGAGAGGCTTTTAAAATCATAATCTTTATAAGCAAGATTTGCCTCAATATCATCATATTTGCTAGATGGAGCTGCTTTATCATCATTATTTTGAAAAGCCAAGTGCGCCTCTACGCTATTTTCACTCCCTTTGAGGGAATCTTGATAAAGCTTGTCAAAATGATCAGCATATTCCAAACACGTGTCCAATGACCTTTCATACCACATCGATGGCAAATATTAGTTTTACCTCTTGAAGGATTATTTTGAGAATATTTTGATGACGATAATTATGACGTCCCATGCCACGTCCATATTCACGTCCAAGACCACGACCACGACCACAACCACGATAATTATTCTGCATTCTTTCAGGCTTGTCATAAGTTGTTGCTGCATTCACTTCAAGGAACGGAGCAGATCCACTGGGACGTGATTCATAATATTTCATTAACAGATTATTGTTCTGCTCAGCCCCAAGAAGGAAGGTAATCAAATCAGAATATTTCTTAAACCTCTTTTCACGGTATTGGTATTGTAACTATTAGCATTTGCTTTTGTCCCACATTGGAAAAACATATTTGTATCTCATGTAATAGACCTTATATAAAGGGCTTTACTTGCACTTTTAGCTCTCAAGAATAGTATTATTTTATTATCTTGTTTTTGCTTTGTAAGAATTCGTGTTATGAATAAAAGAATTTCATGAATTCTATCATGGTATCAGAGCCAAGAGCGCAAGTTAATATTTTTAGCTCGATCGCGGATCCAACTCCGCGGTGAGTTAGTTGGGGATTCGCATGCAGCACGCCTCTGGTATCAGTTTAAAAAAATTTGGCTTGTTTTGGAAGCTCATGCTCGTTTTGGCTGCTCGTGCTCGTTCTGATCTTGGCTTCCACATCTGGGTTTCGTCTTCTTGGCTTCCGTATCTGATTGGTGAGATCTGCCCTTTTTTATTTTGTTGCTTGTTATTTGGGATTGCTGCTTGTTATTTGGGATTTTTCTGTTTAAAATTTATAATGGTTGGAAGTGATGATTCTTTGCAAACTATTGGTGTTCGATTAGAAGGAAAACATTATTCCTATTGGAGCTATGTCATGGTAAATTTTCTGAAGGGAAAGAGGCTTTGGGATTATATGTCTGGAAAAACCAAATGCCCAAAAATTGGAGATGAAAATTTTGATGAATTATTTAGGACTTGGGAGACCAATAATTCAAAGATTATTACTTGGATTAATAACTCTGTTGAACAAAGAATTGGTGTTCAATTGGCTAAGTTCAAAACTGGTAAAGAGATTTGGGATTATCTGTCAAGATTGTTTGTCCATAATAATTTTGTTGTTAAATATCAGTTACAATATGAAATTCGTGAACTAGTACAAAATGACTTAGGCATTCAAGATTATTTCTGTGCAATGACCACTTTGTGGGATCAGTTAGCTATGACAGAATCTACTGAAATGCAAGCATGCGATGCTTATATTAAATGCAGAGATGAAGATCGTCTTGTTCAGCTATTGATAGGTCTTCGGTCAGAATTTGAGAATTGTCATTCAGGCTTGTTGCACCGCAAACCCTTACCATCTGTTGAAGATGTGGTAAATGAACTTATGGCTGAAGAAACATGTTTGAAGACTCTAAAAGGGGTACATAAGGCTTCTACTTTTGTACTTGCAGCTCCTTCGTCTGCACCGGTCCTTGCAGCACCTACACACCAGTATAGAACATCTATCATGGGTAATTATAATTATTGCAAGAAACCAGGACACTAGAAGAATCAATGTCCTGAGCTACGGAAGACGTCAGGTTCTAAGCCTCCACATTCGGGACAAGGACAGAAGCCTTCTCAATAGAAACCATATTCTGGGGGTCAATTCCAGAACTCGTATCCACAGACTCAGGCTGCCTTTGTGCCCTCTCTTGATCACCCAGCTTCAGGAGCCTCTGTGAGTCACAGGACTGATTCTGTAGCTGACCAATTTCAGAAGTTCCTCGCCTTCCAACAGTTTCAACAAAATTCTCAGTCTTATGCTCTTTCTGTTCCTTCCGGCTCATCACCATCTATTGGTTCAGGTATCATTTCGTTTTCTTGGATCTTGGACTCTGGAGCTGGAAATTATATGTCTCCTGATTCTTCCGTCTTTGTATCTATGTCTTCTGACCCCCCCCCCCCTTCCACTTCTGTTATGAATGTTGATGGCACACCTATGCTATTGACAGGCATTGGCACCATTCATACATCTACTATATCATTACCTGATGTTTATTGCATTCCAAAATTACATATGAATCTTGCTTTTGCTGGTCAAATATGTGACTCTAGATGTTTTATTGGACTCTTCCCTAATTTTTGTTATGTGTAGGATCTAAAATCCAAGAGAGTGATTGGGACAGGGCATAGAAAGGGGAGAGGTCTATATGTTTTGGATGAGCTGCATCTTCCTACTCATGCAGCAGCTATGCCTGTTAATCTGTCTTCTTTTCATTTAACACATTCCTCTTCGAAGTTTTATTTGTGGCACTCTAGACTTGGTCATGTATCAGGTTCTCGCCTGCATTTTATGTGTAATACTGGTGTTCTTGGTGATTTACAATCCGATGATATTTCTGATTGTAGTGGATGTAAACTTGGAAAATTTTCTGATTTGCCTTTTAATCTTAGTACTTCTACTTCTTCTGCACCATTTGATCTAGTTCATTCAGATGTTTTGGGGCCAGCACCTATCCCTACTAAGGGTGGCTCTGGATATTATATTTCCTTTATTGATGATTATACTCGTCATTGTTGGGTTTATTTGTTGAAAAGCCGCTTTGATTTTGTTCATACTTATGCTGAGTTTCAAGCCTATGTGAAAACTCAACATTCTGCCATTATTAAATGTTTTCGGGTGATTTAGGAGGTGAATATACTAGTGGGGATCTTTCTGGTATTTTCAAAGCTGATGGTACAATACATCAGTCTTCTTGTACTGATACACCACAACAAAATGGGGTAGCCGAGAGAAAACATAGGCATATTGGTGAGACAGCTAGATCCATGCTTTTGTCCGCTAGTGTACCTAGTGAATTTTAGGGAGAAGCTATCCTTACATCTATTTATCTTATTAATAGGATCCCTACCTCTCATAATTCTGGAATTTCTCCGTATGCTAGACTATTTGGTCACACCCCACTATATTCCCATTTGAGAGTTTTTGGTTCTACATGTTTTGTTCTACGTCCACATGCAGAGCGTATTAAGTTATCTTCTCGTGTCGCCATTTGTGTTTTTCTTGGATATGGGGTTGGGCAGAAATGTTATCGTTGTCATGATCCAGTTTCTTGAAAATTGTATGTGTCTCGTAATGTTTCCTTTATTGAGCATGTTCCTTTCTTTTCCATCCCACCTACCTCATATGGCATGACAAAATCTGACCTTATTGATATTGATCCCTTTGATGCTGATTGTCCATCTGATTCTACATCTGTATCATCTGTTCCTTCTCAGTCTTTTGGCAGGTCCCATGATATTGATACTCAGCCCCCTCCTACGCCTATTTTAGAACCTCTTGTGGTTGCAGATCCAGATCCACCACGCTATCCTAAATGCACTCTGCGATCTACTCAGGTATCCGATTTTGATTATTCTTGCTATGCTCCATCATTCGTTTCCTTTCTAGTTTCTATTAATTCTCTCGGTAAGCCTACATCCTACTCTGAGGCAGCTCGTGATCCTCTTTGGCAAGAGGCTATGAATGAGGAACTGGCTGCTTTGAACAAAACTGGTACTTGGGATTTGGTTTCTCTACCGACTGGTAAGAAAATTATTGGTTCTCAATGGGTGTACAAGATTTAGACAAAGTATGATGGTTCTATTGAGCGATATAAAGCTCGTTTGGTTGCAAAGGGTTTTGCTCAAGAATATGGTATGGATTATGAAGAGACTTTTGCACCTGTTGCAAAGATGACATCTGTCCGGGTTCTTATTGCAGTGGCCTCTGTTCGTCATTGGCATATTTCACAAATAGATGTTGAAAATGCTTTTTTAAATGGGGATCTTCAAGAAGAAGTCTACATGGTCCCTCCACCTGGTGTTTCACATAGTCCAGGACAAGTGTTCAGGCTTAAGAAAGCTCTGTATAGTCTCAAACAAGCTCCAAGAGCTTGGTTCGACAAGTTCTCCACTGTAGTATCATCTCTTGGGTTTATTTCCAGCTTTCATGATTCGGCGTTATTTGTTAAATCATCCCCTGCAGGTTGTATTTTGCTTTTGTTGTATGTTGATGATATGATCATTACATGTGATGATATTGATGGTATTGCAAACCTAAAATCTACTTTATCTCGCCGTTTTGAGATGAAAGATTTAGGTCATCTACGTTACTTTTTAGGTATTGAGGTAGCTTATTCTGAGAATGGATATCTTCTCTCTCAGTCTAAGTACACTGCAGATATTCTTGAGCGGGCCCGTCTCACAGATACTCGTATAGTTGACTCTCCTCTTGAGGTTAATGTTCGATATACACCTACTGACGGGGATCCTCTTCCTGATCCCACTTTATATCATTCAGTTGTAGGGAGTCTGGTGTACCTCACCATTACTCGCCCTGACATTGCATATGTTGTTCACATTGTCAGTCAGTTTGTTTGCTCTCCTACATCTGTACATTGGGCTGTAATTATGTGTATTCTTCGCTATCTTCGAGGAACGATTTATCAGAGTCTCTTGTTTCCATCGACCTCATCATTGGAGCTTCGTGCATTTTCTGATGCAGATTGGGCTGGTGACCTAACTGATCGGAAATCAACTACTGGTTATTGTGTATTTTTAGGAGATTCACTCATCTCATGGAAAAGTAAGAAACAAGATGTTGTTTCTCGCTCTTCAACTGAGGAAGAGTATCGTGCTATGGCTTCTACTACATGTGAGATTGTATGGTTACGTCGGTTATTGGTTGATATGTGTGTCTCTTTTTCTTCACCAACACCGATGTATTGTGATAATAAGAGTTCTATTCAGATTGCGCACAACACAATCTTTCATGAACGTACCAAGCATATTGAGATTGATTGTCATATTATTCGATATCATCTTCAGCAGCGCACTCTATCCTTGCCATTTGTCTCATCTTCGATGCAACTTGCAGATTTCTTCACAAAGGCGCATACCTTAAAGCGCCACCGGTTCTTTCTTGGTAAACTCTCGATGCTTATGTCTACACCATCGCGAGTTTGAGAGGAGATATTAGCATTTGCTTTTGTCCCACATTGGAAAAAACACATTTGTATCTCATGTAATAGACCATATATAAAGGGCTTTACTTGCTTTTCTTTTACTTGCACTTTTAGCTCTCAAGAATAGTATTATTTTATTATCTGTTATTGCTTTGTAAGAATTCATGTTATGAATAAAAGACTTTCATAAATTCTATCAGTAACAACACATTTAAAGCATGAAAAGTGGTAAAAGTTTTCTCTAGTAAGTGTTTATCAGTGATAGTGTCTCCACATAATTTTAATATAGAACTTACTTTATGGATAGCAGAATTATACTCAATTACAGTTTTAAAAATCTGGAACAGAAGGTGTATCCAGTCATATCGAGCTTTCGGTAATACAGTCAGCTTCATGTGTTCATATCGATCCTTCAAATTATTCTACAATTCAAGTGGATCTTTCACAGTTAAATATTCAATTTTTAATCCTTTCATGGAGATGATGACGAAGAAAAATCATAGGCTTTACCTTATCCTGACTCGATGCTTCATTTCCTTGTTTAATAGTATCCCAAGACCTTTAGCGTCAAGGTGAATTTCAGCATCAAGGACCCATGATAAATAATTATTTCCGGTGATGTCAAGTGCCCTATATTCAAGCTTTGATAAGTTTGACATAGTAAAAGCTATCATAAAAAGACAAATAAATTAGAAATAATGGGCACAATTATCATGAAGAAATTTCTTGTAAATTTTGAAATAACTAGTCAAAAGCTTAGCTTCCAGAATACCTAGAGGTATATGTCAATTACAATTACAGGAAAATAAAATTATGCACAGTGTATTACCAAACCAAAAAGGGTACACGTTGTGGTTTATAATAGAAATCTTAAGGGTAATGAACAATAAATGAGACCTATGTGATGAAGGATGAAACCATCATCCTATTGCAGTATAATAATTATATAAACAAGATCTATAATATTATTTAAAGACACTAATATTTTGCAAATATTTTTATCTATAAGTCATTACCATACTCAAGGAGGTCTAGAAATACTTTTTTTGTTAAACTGGAAATCATAACAGATTATAACATAAGCTATTTAAAAAATTTACGTCTATTATTTCCTTTTTTTTAATAAATGCAAGAACTTAAATTATAATAAGATAAATAAGATGGATTTTTAGGTATTTTATGATATACGTGAAAGAGAAAAATAAACCTTAAAGTGATAATGAAAATATACTTGAGAGAGCTTCGTGCTGATAACGTGTTCTAAAATAAAAGCAATGTAATAAAATAAAGTAATGAGAGGAGAGGAAACAAGAAACATAGAGGAAATGAGAAAGCAACACTTTCTTTCAATATTTTTGGTTTGTCTCTAAAAGGAAGCAACGTTTCCTTTTATAGAAAACTTTGCCACCATTCCAACCAATAGGAATGGTTGGTTATACAATGTGGGGACACCAACTTGACATCCAATTTACAATTTGCTTTGCAAGTTGCTTCGTAACACAAACAACTATTTTTACAAAAAATGTAAAAAAAAAGTATTAAAAAATTGTATATCCAAACAATTCACTATTAATTTAAGTAATTTGATGCCTCAATTTTTACCTTGGTGGTGATGATTTTATTCCTACCTTGTAATCTGTTCTTATATTTTTACACCTCCTTCTCTTTTTATGTGTACATAAAAAAATTACAAAGAAACCTTTATATTTAAAAATTAGATCATATTATGTTATTATATAATACTAGTTTTTGAATATGTACGTCGTAGTGTGTCTAATGTCAATTAACATTGTTTCTTCTAAGTACAGATAATATAAAAACATGCACATAATGAGTAATTAGAATTAATTTTAAAAGTGAAAAGCACAAGTAGAAGTTGATATTTAGTCAACCTATTCAAAAAGAAATCAAAGAACCACTAAAACAGTGGTTAAATAAATAAAATTAAATAAGAGTCTTACAAAAGAAAAGAAAAGCAACAATCCGGACAAAATTCTAAACTACATCAACAAAAGAAGAAGAAAGCAATAAAGCTACAAGTTATAAATCAAAGCTTCAAATTGGTATGTGTGCAAGAAGTTCATTTGCCTTTGTTTGATGTCATTTATGAACTCCTCACAAGCTTTTATCATGTGCTATGAAAATTAAACCTACTAGAAATCCTTTAAGAAATATTGGACAATTCTTCATATTCTCAATTAAGCTCCTTAGGCTTTGAAAGCAAACTGTTAGAGTATCAGCTCACAAATCAAACTAGAGAATACAAAACACATTGTCATCCCTAATGCCTAGTTAATAGAATGAAACATCCAATATGTTAATATCACACACCAACAAGACTCTAGATATAATTATGTGTGCCTAATCTGTAGCTACATGCACTACTTAGTTGATGTCTAAGAGTATCCAATCTTCAATTCTACTAACTGAATTTCTACACAAGGATCTGTATCAGTCAGCTTCTGTGTTGAGTATTTGTGAACTCATTTCTGAAATCATCTTTTGATGGTCCTAGTTCTAATATTTGGAGTTTGTATTTTGTCAAGATTAAAGATCTTCATTCCATCTACAGTTCTTGAAAAGAATTGAACTAAAAAGTATCTACTAAAAGCTAGGTTAGTAATAAAGTCTGGTAAAGTGTTGTCTTCCCTCATCATATGTTTAACTTGAAATTTCTTGTCTATCCTCGGCATATTGATGGAATTCACCTCTATTTTCACACTCCATAGTATCTCCCAACAACCTTATAGTATGTTCATCATTGTTAATGAATCTGTCTCAAATATCACTAGAAGAAGTTAATGCATCACACAATATTCTAGTCCCTCTTTAATAGTTATAGCTTCAACTATGATGTTTGTACAATCAGGAAGCCTCCTGCCTTTAGCACATATCAAATCTCCTTCCTCATTCCTGATATAAAATACCACAAAACTAGGACCTGAATTTCCTCCAGATGAACCATTAGAGTTACATTTATATCATCCAGGAGGAAGCCTAGTACACTGCACCAATCTACATCCAATGTAAGGTTTATACTCATCTAGTTGATGAACTAAGTGAGACCAGAAAACAAGTACCGTTTAAAATCAATGTAATAAAATAAAGTAATGAGAGGAGAGGAAACAAGAAACATAGAGGAAATGAGAAAGCAACACTTTCTTTCAATATTTTTGGTTTGTCTCTAAAAGGAAGCAAAGTTTCCTTTTATAGAAAACTTTGCCACCATTCCAACCAATAGGAATGGTTGGTTATACAATGTGGGACACCAACTTGACATCCAATTTACAATTTGCTTTGCAAGTTGCTTCGTAACACAAACAACTATTTTTACAAAAAAATGTAAAAAAAAAGTATTAAAAAATTGTATATCCAAACAATTCACTATTAATTTAAGTAATTTGATGCCTCAATTTTTACCTTGGTGGTGATGATTTTATTCCTACCTTGTAATCTGTTCCTATATTTTTACATCTCCTTCTCTTTTTATGTGTACATAAAAAAATTACAAAGATACCTTTATATTTAAAAATTAGATCATATTATGTTATTATATAATACTAGTTTTTGAATATGTACATCGTAGTGTGTCTCATGTCAATTAACATTGTTTCTTCTAAGTACAGATAATATAAAAACATGCACATAATGAGTAATTAGAATTAATTTTAAAAGTGAAAAGCACAAGTAGAAGTTGATATTTAGTCAACCTATTCAAAAAGAAATCAAAGAACCACTAAAACAGTGGTTAAATAAATAAAATTAAATAAGAGTCTTACAAAAGAAAAGAAAAGCAACAATCTGGACAAAATTCTAAACTACATCAACAAAAGAAGAAGAAAGCAATAAAGCTACAAGTTATAAATCAAAGCTTCAAATTGGTAT
Source organism: Anisodus tanguticus (assembly GCA_034509755.1). Lineage (NCBI taxonomy): Eukaryota > Viridiplantae > Streptophyta > Magnoliopsida > Solanales > Solanaceae > Anisodus > Anisodus tanguticus. The sequence continues at coordinate 13,125,110 of CM067561.1, forward strand.
GTGTGCAAGAAGTTCATTTGCCTTTGTTTGGTGTCATTTATGAACTCCTCACAAGCTTTTATCATGTGCTATGAAAATCAAACCTACTAGAAATCCTTTAAGAAATATTGGACAATTCTTCATATTCTCAATCTAAGCTCCTTAGGCTTTGAAAGCAAACTGTTAGAGTATCAGCTCACAAATCAAACTAGAGAGTACAAAACAAGTTGTCACCCTTAATGCCTAGTTAATAGAATGAAACATCCAATATGTTAATATCACACACCAACAAAACTCTAGATATAATTATGTGTGCCTAATATGTAGCTACATGCACTACTTAGTTGATGTCCAAGAGTCTTCAATCTTCAATTCTACTAACTGGATTTCTTCACAAGAATCTGCATCAATCGGCTTCTGTGTTGAGTATTTGTGAACTCATTTCTGAAATCTTCTTTTGATGGTCCTAGTTCTAATATTTGGAGTTTGTATTTTGTCAAGATTAAAGAGTTTCCTTACGTCTACAGTTCTTGAAAAGAATTGAACTAAAAAGTATCTACTAAAAGTTAGGTTAGTAATAAAGTCTGGTAAAGTGTTGTCTTCCCTCATCATATGTTTAACTTGAACTTTCTTGTCTATCCTCGGCATATTGATGGAATTCACCTCTATTTTATTACTCCATAGTATTTCCCAACAACCTTCTAGTATGTTCATCATTGTTAATGAATCTGTCTCCAATATCACAAGAAGAAGTTGTTGCATCACACAATATTCTAGTCCCTCTTTAATAGTTATAGCTTTTACTATTATGTTTATACAACCAGGAAGCCTCCTGCCTTTAGCACATATCAAATCCCCTTCTTTATTTCTGCTACAAAATACCACAGAACTAGGACCTGGATTTACTCTATGCACCCACAGGAGTAATACTATTATACCCCAAAACCTACCCTAGACTCAACAAGCATCTGATGTTATGAACAACACCGGAAGCACTTTATAAAATCAATAAATATCTATTCTCTTTCAATACTCTTTTAATATTTGTTTAAAATAGTCACTGATGGATAATTGAAAGCATATTAATACTTTAGAAACAAATTAGAAAAATTTAATAGAAATAAGATGTCATAGAACATGGCAACTGCCTCAATAACTCATACGAGACTTTCAACATCTACCCACAATTTTGACAACTATCTATAGAGCTTCTAAGAAACATAAACAGAGTCTGATACATCGGACACAACTCAAAAATTAAAATAATAAAACTAAATAGATGGGGTGTCCTACGAACTAGGGTGTGGGCTCACCAATAAGTCTGTAAAGCAGCAAGTTCTCTTATTTTGTGTACGTAACATGAACCTGCTCTTCTTCGTTATCTAACATACTATCAAAAATAATAATGGTATGTCTGAGTACTGGGTACTCAATGAGTGTCTAAGGGGCAATAGTTTACAAAATCAAAATAAGATAGTACAATAAAACTTGTGAAATCAATATTAGTAAAACAGTATGAAAGTAAGAGATAGAGCAGATGTCATCAACCTTTATAGAACTTTCAGTGAACAACCAAATAGACAAGAAATATACCATTTCGATCCGTCAAAAGACAGGAATTCACGAGCATCACAAGCCACTCACAAGTAACCAAAAGATCAACACTTGTCGACTCACGGGCGAACAATCATTCTATACACCGAGACTATTCTCCCATGAAGGCTAATCGTCCTCTTGACTAGCACAACAATAGAAGCACCGGTCTACACACCTCAGAGGTCAATCATCCTCTGGATTGACACAATAATAGATATCCCGGGCTATACTCCATAAAGGTCAATCATCCCCTGGACTAATACAATAATACCCAAAAGCGGTATGTTAGGATCCATAACGGCTTATCATCCTCCGGACTAGCACATAGACCTTATTCAAATCGCTTATTCACTTTCAAATTCAAGTAAAGCCATTCAAGGGGCGAATCATGTTTAAATCTCAACTTTTAGAAAAATAAGTCCAGTCATCCCAAAATGGGGCAAAACAAGTCCAATGAAGTAGCATTTTACAAAATAAAATGTTCGATGCGGGCTTGACCCTACACACATGACCTTGTTTAAAAATCATCTTCAAACTGAAAATAAGTTCAACGACGAACAACCACCAAACAAGGGTTTCACATGTATGAACAATCAAAGAGGATTTTTGAATCTAGACATACCTCAATTCCCGCTCAAACGTATTCCTCCAATTTCAACGATCGTTCTACAATTGATTAGGATGACAAAGATTAGAACTTTAATCTAATTCCACCCATCTTACCCCCTTTAGCAAAGAACTCTGTTTCATGTATGAAAATATGTTCTTGAATTTCCATGGATTCTCATTATTTCTAATACTCTACAATAGTCTAAATCATATAAATAATTTCAATAATTATCAATGAAAAACCTTTAAGAGATTTCCCAAAGTCTCCTTCAATTCCTCTGTCTTTAATTTTTAAGAATCTATAATTTTGAAAGATGAACTAGCATTAATTTTGCTAGATTGATGTAATAATGATAGGGTTTGAGAAAGAACTCACCTTAGATAATGGAGGTACCTTGAAGGAAGTTAGGTTCTTGAGAGCTCCCTTTTCTAAAGCAAATTGTGTATTTGGGTTGTGAAGTACGACCTAAAGCTTTTAAAACGTTGCCACCCCGTGCATGATCGTGTAGCTAGAAATCCCAAATGCGCAGTAATCGCGCACCATGGGCAGTAACACTGCCTCGAGTGCACGATCGCGCACAGAAGGCCTGATCGTGCAGACTGCGTAGTGCCCAGTAAAACAGTCTTCCTACATCTGGCACATACAGATGGCCTTGATACTTGAGAACTCCGTCTTCTCCAAACTCCAGTATCGGCTTCTTTTGTTGTGGAATTTCTTCTTTTATTCCTACTAATTTAGGATTCTTGAATTACCGTTCTTTCACTTCTGCTATCAATGATGACTCTGTTGTATTTTGAATAAAGACACCTCCATCACCTGAACCAATGAGTCAACCTCTCAAATTGGCCAACTGGCATAGATCTCTAGTCATCGATATCTTCTCAGCCACTACACGACTCAGACTGCCCATAGACTTTTGACTTAAAACATTCTCTACCACATTAGCTTAGTCAGGATGATATAAAATACCGACATCATAGTCTTTCAGTAACTCGAGCCTCCTTTGCCTCAGATTCAACTCTTTCTGTCGGAAAATAAACTGAAGGATCTTATGATCTATAAATATGTCAACATGAACTCCTACAAGTAATGATGCCATATCCTCACAACAAATACCATTATTTCTAACTCAAGGTAGTAAGTCAGGTAATTCTGCTGGTGCTTCCTCAACTGCCTCAAAGCATTTGCAATAACCTTTATGTATTGCATCAGAACACATCCTAGACCAACTCTCGACGCGTCACAGTAAACAACATATCCCAATGAACCTTCTGGAAGTGTCAAGTCAGGTGTTGACGTAAGCTTATCCTTCAATTCCTGAAAACTCCATTGGTACACCTCTGACCACATAAACTTAGCTACTTTATGAGTTAGATTTGTTAATCTTATGAGCCAAACCGGAGGGTTGCGATTGGCACTCGATGCCTTACTCAAACGAGCGCCAACATACGTTACGTACTTACTTATTATTAGACTCGTGGTAGGACGAGGAGGCAACATCAATACACATCCATAAAGGGAATACCTTAATTAAGTAAAGGCAATCCAAAAGGATATATACATATATACGGGCCGACAAGGCCAACATGATAGACTGACAACCAAAACTATACACAGGACATTATGTGCAAAGCCTCTTAAAGTGAAATGTCACATAGTACATAAGTCGAGCAGGGCCCCCGACATACCCAAAATTGCAAAAGACATATACATATGTATCTGACTTGGTAATGCTCCAACAGGTGATGGAGCTCACCAACCAAAAGTTGATATCAACGGACAACCTATTGTGGAGGGTCCTCTATCCGTCTACCTGATCCTGTATGGAATGAAACACAACATCCCCAGGCAAATGGACGTCGATACGAATAATGTACCGAGTATGTAAGGTAAAATTGAAACATAACAATAAGACATTATCAATGGAAGGGATATGAATCAACCTGAAACCTTTGAATTGACACTGAGGGACATGATATGCATAATGACTATACTTATATATAATTCCACTCTATAGGGCAACATTATTGTATATGGAGCAACTCTTATGGGCTAATATCAACATCATAAAATTTATATGCCCAACTGATTGGTGTTAACTGCCTAACCAGCCGTAGCTCAGTGGTAAATTCATAACAGCCCGATCGATCATAGCTTGGTGGTAAATACAGAAATGTCCGACCAGCCGTAGCTTGGTGGTAAATACATGATTGTCCGATCGGCCATAACTTAGTGGTAAATAGGGGTACATAACTGTCAGATCAGTCGTAGCTCATGTCACAACCTAGCCTTGAGGGGTGTGGTCAGCACCCTAAGATCCTAGCGTACCAAATATAATAACTGAACCACATGACATGAATCCTGGGCCGACAAGGCCTCCAAATGATAACAAGAATACATGAAGCAACAATAACCTGCACGCAGAAAATGCCCAGCATGGCATATATGCATAACTAAGGTCGACAAGGCTGCACAAGACATAGACACACCAACTTCTAGCCCGCAAACCTCTATGAGTACTAATGTGACATCAAGTCAGGACAGGGCCTCGACAAACCCAAAATAGATATATGCATATGCAGTAGCGCCTACCGACTATGTACAAAAACTCTGGAGAAGTGGAGCGCAACCGCCAGTCATAGGAAATAGGTTACTGAGGAGGTATGTTGACTAGTCTATCTGTACCTGCGAGCTTCAACACAACGCTCCAAAAATGAACGTCAATATGAAAGATATACTGACTATGTAAGGCAGGTAAAACATGTAAATAAAAGATATAGTATCAGATGAAAGGGTATAGAATCAACCTGTAACTCAGAAGAAAGTTGATGAGAGCATGCAACTGACATAACCACGAACATATGTATGTAAGTAAAATCGGGTCACTCTATGGGGCTATATAGTATACTATTAAGTCCATATGTTGGGTGAGCTCATAATAAATTGCCCGGCCATATAGGATGCAGTAATATCTGGCCAACTGATCAGTGTCTACACATCTACGTCCATGCCCGGCTAACTATAATGCTGTTCAATATGTAAATAGCTGCATATATAAGTGCAATGCAAAACTAACCTCAAGGGATACCATAAATAGGGTCGGAATGATCTATTATCGGTATCCTTCAACTATCGTAATTTTACGACATACCTCAGGTGTCGTGAAACCAATTAAAAGTGAAGAACATCAAGAGATAATACAAAAATGTGGAAAAGTATTCCCAACAAGGGACAAATTACGTGTTAAGAAAGCTTTCCAAGAGTATAGACCAAACATATCTTCAACAGGCAAGAGTAGAGTTCTCTTTTGTGGGAATTTCATTATATGTTGTCATTTCTAGGATCATGCCAAAAGAAGGGAAAGGTAAGCTTTACATACCTTATCATCGAAGCTATTTAAGTTTCATGAGTCCTCTTAAGTGCGATGAATGATTATCTACATAATACGAATGATTGATATCAATAACAGACTCTTAAGCCATAAGAGTAACTCATTGAAGCCTTTTGTAGAACACCTAATGTGCACAAGGGTTAAATAGTAGTCTACAAGGCAACCTAAACATGTTTAAATACAATAACTTCTTGAATTATTTCCCTAAATATCCATAGCACAACCAAGATTTAAACAACTCCATATGACCTTCATAACTTCAGACAAACATCCCTGAAAACACTACAATACTTCAATCAATCCTACAACTCATACAATTGTTATCTTGTATTATTTCATTACATAAACTTATCCAAGACTTGGACATGTCCAAATCCATGATAGGAAGGGAGTACATATCTTAAAAAGTTAGAAGAGGATGTGAAACACTCACATTCAAGCTTGAAACAGCCCAAAACTTAGCAACAACCTCACCCAAGAGACTTTCTCATCATAATTTGTGGCGCGCAGAATGGTCCACAAAATGGGCCGTAGAATTGCCCAAAAAAGCTTAACTTTTTTGATAAATTTTGTGCTCCATAGTGCGGTCCGCAGATTGCTCCATAGAAATCCTTTTTTGTCAATTTATGTCGAAACTTATTCCCTTCGATCCGATAAGTCTTAAACATTCCCGAAACTTAAGTAATACATCCGTAAACCTTCAAAATCTCATGGAGGGGTCTTACCATCTCAGATCCTATATTGACCATGTTACAATATCGATGACGCATGAAAACGCGAGGTGTAACATCCTTACCCCCTTAAGAACATTCGTCCGCGAATGTTGAGGAATAATTTTGGCAGAATTTCCTCTGTAAACTGGACTATCAAAAACCTATCAAGCAGCCCAAACATATATCCAATGCCACACAGGGAAATAAAATAACATAACAACATCAAATCAGCCCCACACGACCGTCTAATTACGTAATAATAAAATAAGGTTAGCCAGAACTCACCTCAACTATCAAATCCCATAGTCTGAGTTGCATTCATCAAATCTGTATCAACAACATCGCCTATTCAAGGCATACAAGATAAACTTCATTGAATAAGATTGGAATAGGGGAAATCGTATGGAACGAATGTTAATGTAAACTTGTAATCTGAAACAAATGAGGATATCTGGTCTTCATGTCTTCTGAAATCTCATGTGTCGTCTTTTTCACCTTATTACTTTCCTACAATGCCGTAACATAGGCTATTCCTTTGGCCTGAAACTTTTTAATCTAAAGATCTAAGATAGAAACTGAGATTTCTTTGTGCAATAAGTTCTCTGTAATCTGAATATCCTCTACAGGGGTAACATGAGAGGAATGTCTTATGCACTTCCAAGCGTTGACATGTCAAACACTGAATAAACTTATCCAATTTCTAGGAGTAATGCTGGCTCATATGTTGCCTTGTCAAATCTTAAATAATATCACACAGTCAGACATATCTAGGGCTAAGCTTTCTTCTCTTGCCAATTTTCATCATGCCTTTCATAAAAGATATTTTCATATATCATCGACTTGGAATTCTAAGCTCTGACATTATCAACCTGAACACAACTTACCGATGATTCCAGATCGTCAACACTTTTTGCCGCGAGACTTTATATGCTTTATGACTTAATAATTCAAATCAGATCTCATTAACTCTGGCTTACTTACTTCCAATTGTCCGATATGTGTTCTATCTCTCCGCTCATTCAGAGCTTCATAGGGTATCATTCTGATGCTCAACAAGATAGTCATCGTGGCACGTAACCTTCTAGGGAATAAGTGGTCATCCCAGCTATCTTTAGGACCCACTACGTAAATTCATAACATGCTCTCGAATGTCTGAATTATATGTTTGGTTTTCGTATCTATTTGAGGGTAGGGCTAATCGCAGTGCCCAAAACCCTTTTCGAACGATCTTTTGAACTTGGTTATAAACTGAGTGCCCTTGTCAAATACCATACAACCAAATACACCATGAATATATACCATCTTCTTAATCATACAATCTCGAATTATCTTTAGTCATATAGAGAGTTCTGATCGGCAAGAAATGAGTCGACTAGTCGACCTATTGGTAATTACTCTGACAAATCAACTCATGATAACAACGAGATAAATCCTTAGTAAAATCCATACTAACTGTCCCCCAATTTCGTTGGATCTTTAATGTCTTTTGTCCACCCACGGACTTCTAATGCTCATATTTTACCTACTAACAATTTGTACACTAGCCACAAACTCTATAAGGTTCCTTTTCATGTCGTTCAATTAATACTTCCATTAATTACCTTGATACATCTTTGTACATCTTCTATGTATACTTGTATTGCGCTCAGGGGACCTCCATTGTAATCTTGTTTCCATAGTTCTGCTATATTGGGAATACACAATTAGCCATGGTACTTGAGAGTCCCTCTTCTATTAAGCTCAAGGGTTGCGGTCCTCTTTTGTTAAATGCCTTCTCCAATTTTTGCAAAAGTGGAATCTTTATCTTGACGCTATTTTTCTTCCCATACGAGGAATGACTCTGTTGAGTTCTGAAGCTTAAGAGTACCGTCTTCTGAGTTCATTATTTAGGCTTTCACTTGATCAGCTGATACACTCCGCACTAGTCAACCCGCTTATGGGTACACGACTGGTTCTACAGGTTACGATACTACTTAATTCCAAAGATATAGGACTATCAATACATGAGATCCTTTAGAATGCTTAAGCCATCACTCTTTTAAAAACTTTAGCCTCGTTTCTCCATCAATGTACTAGAATCCTTATGGTTGCAGTGCCTTCAGCCATGAATACTCCATAGATAATTTCATTGAAGTCTCATTCAGGATTTAAAGAAAACATTTTCTTGATTTCTCATTCCTTGTGACTAAAATTGACTTTCTCTTCTTACTCTTTTTAACACTTGCCCCATCCACTTGCTTACTCATCCCACATTGTTCATTCTGAAATGTCCTGGTATATATGTGTAATCTCAAACATTATTGTCGATTCTTATCTTTGATGGTACTTCTTGTAAGGAATGGGTCGCTAACTTATTCTTTAATGGGGTCTAAACTAAATTCTGGAGGATTTAATACTACATAGCGTTGCTCGGCTATATTCGAATATGGTCGTCGTACTTAGATCCAAACTCCTTCAATTTCCTTATGGCTAAAACTATCCGTCAATGCTGCTTGGGAAAAGATTTCCCTAATCACATTGAACCGTAAACCCGTTACTTAATTTATATGGTAGAACCTTTAGTTGTTCAAGGATGCTCGCATATATCTTTATTGGCACAACATTCTATCTTTTCTATCCATTCACTATCCCTTGACATACTTTTCCAATGTCTACTTGATATTGTTAGGCTCATTGGGCCCCTTCTCTCATGTCTTTGTATGTGTATTTCAAGCTTTTACTCACTATTACCTTCATTTACATAATTTCTGAGAGTCGTCTCATATTTCCATCAAATTTATGATGTTACAAGATTCAATTTACAATTCTCTCCGTCTTAGAATAATTAGGTTTTCTATCAACCAACTGTTCAATCGTCTTAATCACACTTCTCCATTCCAGTTTATCTAGGGAGGGTTTCTTGCCTTTGATATACTTCTCATACAACTCTTCCAACCTCGAAGGTCTGACACCACTTACTTGAAGAATCCTTATCACTCCTTCCTTATCGGGGGTTCTTATATTATTTTGACGTAACCACACCTTTACAAATCTTATATCACCATAGCCTCATTTACTCTTATTATTCTCACCACGATCCGTCTGTATGTCACTATCATGCCTATTTCTTTTTTAACACTCAATCGTGCCATTTTTTGTGCTTATTACCTATCTGGTGGATTCTCTTAACTATTTTCAATCATCCCGAGATTTCCCTCGTCACTTGCCTCTCGCAAGACATTCTTATCCAAGGGGGGGTGTCTAGAACTATGTCATGTTTCCCAATAAATTCGAAGGTCTTGTCAATACATTGCCCATAGCGTGTCCTGGGCTTACTAACACCATGGTATGTAACTTTCAATGATAAATGACATGATTTCTTTATGACTAGACGAGGGGTTTATACAACTTTTTATTACCATGACAAAATAACCCTCATGTACAACTTAGGATTACTATTTAGGGTGTGTTATCTTGCGCATTATTTCTTTAAACATATCCACACTTAATCCCAATACGAGTCATTTAATGTAATTCATCCTCATTAACAATCTCCTAGAGTCATTCCCAACCTCTCGAGCAAGGTGTGACCATTCGGGTCGCATATTCATAAGACACTTTCTTGTATATGTCTACGAAAGTCATCGCCAAATGGTGAATTCTCAAAGTCCTCTTTAAACCTTTCAACGACACTCTCTACATCCCACTTTCACACTTATCTTCGGCTCACCACTCTGCTCACAAGACATGGGTTTTTGTAAAGTCATCCGAGCAATGTAGCCTCATAAATTCGGGATCTGCCTAACATAATTATCCAAAATGAAGGATCATATTAACTATTCCATCGCTAAGTTGGTGATGTTTCACTCCCTTCCGGTCTATCAGTGCATATATGAGAATTTAATTAGCACCCCTTCTATAATCATAACATATTCCCGTCGGAGTATCTAATCCCCGAAGTAATACCATCCCATTAATTTCCCAAAATAAAAGTCAAATTATGACTGTTCAACATGCATGGGTCGATACTAAGTCTAAAAAAGGTAAAAATGTTGACAGCAATGTAATAATAGCATACCTCAAACAACATTGGGCCTCGAGGCTTCATCCATTCCTTTCCCTTACCTTTACCAATTATACACGGACACCCATGTACCTTGTGGCCTTGCTTGCCACACCTATAAAAAACTCATATACCCTTACGGCACGGTCCCATATGTATTTGACCACACTTCGTGCAAGTTGGCCAAGATGGCCTCACTAGACCTGGATTTTCCTAACCCCAAGACAATGGGTCTGTAAACCATGCCTCGACCTTAACCGAAAACTATGATTATACCGAATCTGTCGCGAAGGTCCAACCTGCATATCATACAACTGTAATTCGTCGCCATACAACCATCCACTACACTCCCCAACTATCCCAGCCCTTTTGGGCCTCTCATCACCCTTAGCTGGGTCATATCCAGTAACCATCAACGATCGCTGCCCGAAAACCTCCCTAGGTTGGGAACTGCCTGACCCTTCAAGGGGCCTAACAATATGAAATTCACTGGGATGGTGTTATGCCTGGGCGGCAACCAACTAGGTCAGCACATGCATCACTCACATAATATCATCATCAGATGGAATCGGCGATGGAACTAGTAAGGTGGGAGCTTCCCTCAGCTCCTCTAACTAGTAAGGTGGGAGCTTCCCTCAGCTCCTCTAACACTACTAGAGTCGAAGATACTTGGAAATGAGACTCTCACGTCCTCTGACAAATCTGTCTTAATAGAGAGCATGCTAATCGCATACCCTCCACCTCATCCTTAGATTCCCCGCTAGTCATAACTTTACTGGAAGAAGGCATACCTGAAACCATAAACACAATAAGGGTTACAAAAGGAACTCTTATGAGTCAGCTCTATAGTACGATTCTAGATCAAGAAGAAGGGTAACCATCGTAAATATCTTGTAGCCTTCTGTTTACAAGTGTGGTGCACAACACACCCATAAACATAACTTTACTATACACGGCTTGCAGAGTCCCTATGACAGACCTGCTATAATACCAAGTTTGTCACACCCCAGCCTTGGGGTTGTGTGGCCGACACCCGTCACCCTAATGTTCGAGCATACCAACTGTAATACTTGAAACATATGACATGAATCCTCGGTTGACAAGGTCTCTAAATAATAAAAAGAAGACATGAAACAATAATAACCTGCACACAGAAAAGGCCCAACATGGCATATATGCATAACTAAGGCCGCATAAGACATATACACAACAACTTCTAGCCTGCAATCCTCTAGGAAGACTAACATGTAACATCAGGTCGGGACAGGGCCCCTACATACCCAAAAAAGATATATACATATGCAGTAGTGCATACCGAATCTATATAGCAACTCCGGAGAAGTATAGTGCAACCTCAAATTACTGGAAATAGGTACCCTACTTAAGAGGTACGTCGACCAATCTATCTATACCCACGGGCATGAACACAACGCCTAAAAAAGGGATGTCCGTATGAAAGATAAACTGAATATGTAAGGCATGTAAAGAATATAAATAAAAGATGTAGTATTAGAGAAAATGGTATATAATCAACCTGGAACTCAGAAGAAGGTCGCTAAGGGCATGCAACTAACATAACCATGAACATATGCATGTAAGTAAAATTGGGCCACTCTATGGGGTGATATAGTATATTATCAAGTCCATCTATGGGGTGAGCCCATAATAAACTGCTCGGCCATATAGGACGCGGTAATATCTACCCAACTGATCAGTGTTTGCACATCTACGTGCCTGTCCGCCAGACTATAGCGCGGCGTGATATGCAAATAACTACATATATATAAGTGCTATGTAAGACTAACATCAAGGGATACCATAAATAAGGTCCGAGTGACATATGGTTTGTATCCTCCGACTATCGTTATTTAACGACATACCTCGGGTGTCGTGAAACCAATTAAAAGTGAAGAACATCAAGAGATAATATAAAAATGTGGAAAAGTATTCACAGCAAGGGAAAAATAAGAGTTAAGAAATCTTTTCAAGAGAAGAGAACAAGCATATCATCAACAGGCAAGAGTAGAGTTCTCTTTTGTGGGAATTTCATTATATGTTGTCATTTCTAGGATCATGCCAAAAGAAGGGAAAGGTAAGCTTTACATACCTTATCATCGAAGCTATTTAAGTTTCATGAGTCCTCTTAAGTGCTACGAATGATTATCTACATAATACGAATGATTGATATCAATAACAGACTCTTAAGCCATAAGAGTAACTCATTGAAGCCTTTTGTCGAACACCTAATGTGCACAAGGGTTAAATAGTAGTCTACAAGGCAACCTAAACATGTTTAAATACAATAACTTCTTGAATTATTTCCCTAAATATCCATAGCACAACTAAGATTTAAACAACTCCATATGACCTTCATAACTTCAGACAAACATCCCTGAAAACACTACAATACTTCAATCAATCCTACAACTCATACAATTGTTATCTTGTATTCTTTCATTACATAAACTTATCCAAGACTTGGACATGTCCAAATCCATGATAGGAAGGGAGTACATATCTTAAAAAGTTAGAAGAGGATGTGAAACACTCACATTCAAGCTTGAAACAGCCCAAAACTTAGCAACAACCTCACCCAAGAGACTTTCTCATCATAATTTATGGCGCGCAGAATGGTCCACAAAATGGGCCGTAGAATTGCCCAATAAGCTTCACTTTTCTGATAAATTTTGTGCTCCATATTCTACAGACAATTCTACAGTCCGCAGAATGCTCCATATAAATCATCATTTGGTGGTGTGTATCTGAGGATGAGGTGATGGCTATTTTGAAGGCATGTCATGGCTCTCCGGTTGGGGGTCATCATAGTGGAAACATGACGGCATCCCAAATTCTGGAATATGGGTATTACTGCCCACCATGTATCAAGATGCTAATATGATGGCAAGGTCGTGTAACCAATGCCAACAGTAGGGAACCAATGCAAATAAACATGAGATGCCCTTGAATTTTGTCGTGGAGGTTGAACTTTTTGATGTATGGGGGATCAATTTCATGGGTTCCTTTGTGAGCTTCTATGGAATGAAATATATCTTTATTGTTGTTCATTATGTCTCAAATTGGTAGAAGTTGTGGCTTTATCCAACAATGAAGCGAAACGTGTGACGGGTTTCTGAAGAAGAATATTTTCACCTGTTTCGTTACACCTATGGCGATCATCAGTGACGGGCCTTACATTTTTGCAACAGGGCATTTACAGGGCTGCTCGAGAAGTATGGGGTTAAGAACTGAGTGTCTACTCTATATCATCTTCGAGTGGCCAGGTTGAAGTTTCAAATCGAGAGATCAAGAGCATTCTATCAAAAATTGTTAATGCAAATAGGACGGGCTTGTTGAGGAAGATATATGATTATCTTTAGGCATACAGAACGACGTTTAAGATGCCTATTGGGACTTTACCTTTGCGATTAGTTTTCGGTAAGGTGTTCCACCTGCCTGTTGAACTCGAATACAAAGACATATGGGCATTGATGAAGCTAAACATGAAGCAACCAACTCCGGCTGTTTTAACTTAATGAAATGGATGAGTTTAGATACCAGTCTTACAAGAGCGAAACTTTATATAAGGAGATGATGAATCATAACCGCGACAAAAAGATCCTGAAGTGGGACTTCGAACCCAAGGATGATGTCCTGCTGTTCAACGCAAGGTTAAAGCTTTTCACCGGCAAACTGAAATCAAAATAGTCTGGCCCTTTCCAAGTGGTGAGTGTTTTGCGCACCGACTCAATGTGATTGAAGTCTGGAGATAGGACTCAAACTTTCAGAGTTAACGACCATATGGTGAAACACTACCATGGTTGTATTGACGGTAACAAAATTATGGATAGACATCATATAAAGAATGGATACACTCCTGATCCTGAGTAAAGTGGTAACACCATTGTGACGCGATGTTAAAACAAGAGCTGCTTGGGCGGCAACCCAAGTTTAATTTATGTATTTGATTTCAAATATTTTTGTTACTTATGGACTATTTGATGTTTGCTGGTATGTTAGGATTTAAAGGTCCCAAAGAAGGAGAATAACATAGAGACAAATGTTCAGGGGCAACAGAGAAAATATGGACCGTACAATTTTGTACGGACTGTACTTTTCTACAATAACAAGTAAGGATAAGATAATGGCTCACTGTTTTGCTGGGCATCAATGACACCGTGATTATACGAACCATACAAATTTATACTGTCCATAGTTCACATGCCACGTCAATTAATGAAATCATGTAATTGTTAAAAAATGGGGCACCATATAAAATTGTACGCACCGTACAAAATTGTACGGAGCGTACAATTATCGCGAAGGGTTAGGCCAAAGGTTAAAACCCTTACCCGACCCTCATTTCTACCACTTTGTCAAAAATTAAAACTTCCTCCAAACATTTCCCCCACAACCGACCACCATTAACGCCCCATAATCCTCCATAACCACTTCATTAATCTAAAATCACGCACACTACTCTCTATGTTGCTAATACAAGCTCGAACCTAGCAGTGCCAAGGTGCCTCATCTCCTTTGTTTTGAGTTGTTATTCATCAGAATCATCTTTGATTAGGTATGTTGATGTTTTAATCTCTATGTTGGTGCATTCTAATGGTATGAGTTAGATTGTTGCTTATTATTGACTGTGGGTAGACAAAATTGCACTTAGGATTTATGAATTGAAAAGGGGATAATTATTTTGTTGTGCAATATGTTGACTTGTTTCGTTAGGGGTTGGGAATTTGGTATGTTTGTTGTAGAATAGGTCCCGTGGGGACGATAATATCATAACCCCATTGAGTCGGAGGGCATGTCAATCAACAAACTTGGTGAATCCTCATGCCCGCCAAGTGTTCGATAAATTGATTGTGAGAAGAATAATGATAGATAAGAGTGAACTTCAAGTAACTCCCACTTGGTCGGAGGGCATTCCGATTGACAAATTCAACTTTGAAATTTGAAATTGTTATGCTCGCTAACTGTCCAATAGTGTACCAATAAAAGAAATCATGTGAATAAGGGTGAAGTCTGAGTAACCAGAGCCCCGACACACCAAATCAAGAAACATTGAGAGTAGGGAAATAGTGTATGAGTTGTGTGCGATTTGATGCAGGCCTATATAATCACCTAAGTATCGAACCGTATATATTTTTATAGCTCGTACAAATTTTTACAGACCGTATAATTTTTATATGGTCTGTCAAATTAATTGTACGGTCCATTCTTTTTTGTATGGTACGTACAAAATTGTACAGCCGATATAAATGCAATACTCCTGCAATATGCAAACATTCAAATGATGCTCGTTTTGCGTCGTTTCTTATTTATTTGGTGACTAATATTGTCCCTCTTCAGATATGCCTCCAAAAATATCCAGCAAGAGAGGTGGAGGGTCCCAACCAGTGGAGAAAGGCATGGGTAGAGGCAGAGCAGATATACAAACACGGTTGCGTGATGAGGCCTTTGACCAAGAAGAAGAAGTCATTCCTTCAAAAATAAAAAGGGCCTCCGCAGCATACGTACCTTGCAAAGCAGCACCAGTACCTAGCTAGGCAACATCATCATTCAATTCCTCCCAGTATGATAAGGAGGAATCGCCTTCATCTCACTCTAGTGATGGGGATACTAAATAGGCAACTGAGTCGGCTGCTAAATCTCATGCCACCTCTCCAGACCCCGAAAAGTGATGAAGAAGGAAGAACTCGTGAAATAAGAAGTAAGTAAGTTAAGGAAGATAACTTTCGATTTATTGTAGCAAGGGCCAAAACATTATTTGACCAGGGGATACAATTGCATAAGAAAAGAAAGAACCGGCAACATAGTATATGGGAGGAGCGTCGGATCAGCTTTTCTGGCTTAGAGGTCCTTTCTTGCACGGTTGAGACATTGGAATAGTGTAAGCTTATCAGTTTCAGTGACCCCCTTAGTGAGTATTGTCCGGTTCTAGTTCGGGAGTTCTATTTTGTATATGGTGCCACATTAAACAAAATGAAGAAACCTTAACCAATAAGTACAACTAGTTGAGTAAATTGATGAAGTTATTGTTCGAGGTGTCAAAGTTGATATATCCAGCAACGCCATAAATAGAGTCTACTTCGGATGTGAGTATGTTGCACCATCACAGGAAGCTGAGCTGACTGATAAACTAGCTTGGTAAAGTCACAAATTGTGCTTCAATAGGTAGATACGGTGATATCGAAAGATAATCTGCCGACTTGAGTAATGGATAGGAAGGAAAATATCTACAAACAGACTCTGACTCTCGATGATAAATTTTGGTGGGGTATTGTGCAGTTCAGAGTACTTTCTACTCAGATCGATAATGTACTCACGCTGGATTGAGCTTTGATAGTCGCGGCTTGATGTCCAGATATCCAGTAAACTTTGGAAGGCATATTGTTGGAGAGATTCAATTGAGAGCACCCCAGCCGACTACCTCATTAAATTTTTCGTGCTTATCACTATGCTTTGTCAGCGAGCAAATGTTCCAGTCCTTCCTAATAGGAACCACTATATTTCGGCTGTACATGTTTATGACCTAAGGAAGAGCAAGGATGAAACCCTCAGGAAAGTCCACAAGGTTGATGATGCATTGCCAGCGATGCTTGAGAGTTATGAGGGGACTCAGGATGATCCTATTTTTAGGGCCAAAGGTGATGCCACCACAGAGGTATCTTTTGCCACTATTGCCCCGGTCGCTGAGTTTGCATTTGCCACCACTATTATGCCACATACCCTAGATGCATCTATCCATTCAGATAGTCAGACGATTTCGGTCATTCAGCCAGAGGTTGCTTCAAGGGTGGTTGATCCATTTTCCCTCACCAAAGTAAATTTCAAACAAGTTGCCATCAAAGGAAAAAGAGCTGATAAGTAGACATTCATTATTATGGGCAGATCAGTAAGTTCGTGGCAAATGAGATTAGTGCAGTTATGCAACCCTTGAAAAAATCCACAAAGGAGTCTCATAAGTTGTTACACACTAGGATGGATGGTTTTGAGGTCAGGCTGGCCGCACTTGAGAGATCTAGTTCGGGTGGTAATGTGGGGTCACTTAAAGAGGAGCTACAATAGCTGAGGGCTGCAGTTCAGGTAGTACAGGCCTGAGATCAGGTAATTTTGGAGGATCCCACTCCGATGACATATGAGGACTTTGTAGCTTTGATTTGTTTTAAGAACTTGATAGGTGATGAGGACTCCCAAATATACTA
Organism: Anisodus tanguticus; assembly: GCA_034509755.1. Taxonomy (NCBI): domain Eukaryota; kingdom Viridiplantae; phylum Streptophyta; class Magnoliopsida; order Solanales; family Solanaceae; genus Anisodus; species Anisodus tanguticus. The sequence continues at coordinate 13,142,652 of CM067561.1, forward strand.
GAGGCAAAAGGAAATGCGATGAGGTTGATCCATCGGGTGATGAGATTGTAGAGATGACTAGGACTAAGTTACGCTAAGAGAATGCACAAATAACCTTGCGCAAGTCCATCTTTGATATTAATTCCACACCACTCACCAGCGAGGCAGTAATGCCTTGTCAAGTAGCATATTAGCCAGATTCAACCTTCTCGTAACAACTACCATTGCTAGTTCTAGAGCCCACTGTTGTTGATGCTACAGTTGATACCTTAGAGTCTCGAGATGAGCAGCGCACCTATGGCGCCTCAAGTAGTTGTTACCCTTTTGTACTTATTTTGATGCATTGGGGACAATGCATGATTTTTTTGTGCTATTTGATTTGTAGTATGTTATGTTGTACATAGATGTCTAGGACCCCCTCGACTTTTCTTTGCCATGATTCTTTTTCTGAGCGGTTTTATTTCTGTTGAACCTGGTATGTTTATGTCGTATATAGATAAAATAAATTAATTGTGACTTATGTGGTGGTGGTTTGAGTAACTTATGACATGCACAATATTTGGTAATTGAAATACTCCCCTCCAAAGTTTTGTGATGTATACTTGAAAAGTGTTGCCTAATTGACATACATGATTCTTTTTGTGATATTGAGAGTATTGAGTTACCTTTTGTGTTGAATGCTTAATGGGGAAGTCGATGTATGGAACAATCTTTATTCCAGTGTGTTGTAAGTCCTTAGTATGTGTTCACTTACTATACATACAATCTAGAACTTGCCACATTAGTCTTGCATTGTTTCAAAGGATAGTTGAGCTGTGATAAGATCTTAGACCTTGTTTTATAGTTTTGAACCCTGTTTGCCTTTCATGAGCCTAACACGTGTACATAAAGTATCCATAGTCTCCCATTTTGAGCCTTTAAGCCTATTATTGACTGGCCGCTAATGAGCCTGTACCCTTTGTTCGAAATATCCCTATTTTTACACTCGGTCCCTCCTTGACACTTCAAAATGATAGAAAAAGAAGCTAAAAGCCTAAGTTGGGGGTGTTGTGTGAAATATGGGAAAATGAGGTTTAAGTCTAAAAGTTGGGTAAATGCGTGTTGCCTCGTAAATGAGATGGTGTGGTTGTTGTAAATAATGAGCGAAAGAAAAAAAAGAAATTAAACGAAGAAAAATGCTAATAATGTTGCACAAAAAGAATAGAGTAGTGAATAACCAACATCAAGGCAACAAGATCAAAATTGAGGGGAAAATGGTCATAAAAGGTGAATGAAGTGTAGTGTTCAAGGAGGGTAAGTCACAATTATTCAAATATATATCCTACCCATCCCTAAGCCTACATTACAAGCCTGAAAAAGTCCTAATGTAATCATATCCCAACTGTCCAAAGTCGAAAGCATAGAAAATAAATGCAAGCATATGATATTTGCAGGTGTAGTTTGAGAACTTATTTGTCAGTGTGAGTGTTTCTCTTCTATGTAGTCTATTATACCGTGTGTTTGCATATATGTGTATTGAGACATTATTTGGTCTATGTGAGGGCATAAGGGTTGGTAAATTGATTTACTTCATGGAATTTGAGATTCAAGCCGCGAGAGATGTTCAGCACCTTGATTTTTGGCGGTCATTGTAGGATGAAATTCTACAGCCCATACCATGTTTTATGGTCCGTATGATCCTAGCGTGAAATAGGGATTACTGAACTGAAACATATTTTAACTTCATAATCCCATATTTGTTTTTCTAAACTCTTAAATCATGAACATGGTATAGTTTGAAGGTATGAAGTATTACAATATCTCATCCTTGGGATCATTCATCCTCGAATGATGAGTCATGATTAAGAATGAGACTAGACAAGCGTGAGTACGTGAATGTGAAGAAATATGACATGGAACATGGGAACCGAATGATATAATTACATGACAACATGAACATGAGTGCATGAGACATGAGTAATGAGTACATGAACATGAAGCATGAGACATGGATACACACGGGACATGATATGAATATTGAAGGTATTTACCTAGTATGCTTCCTCTTTGCTCCTCTAATAAGTGCGGATATCTCGACTTCATGTCGTCCTTGACTTCTTATGTAGCCTCCTCAACTTTCTGACTTCTCCACAACACTTTCATTGAGGCAATTTCCTTAGTCCTCAACTTTTGAATCTGACGATCCAGAATAGCCACAGGGACCTCTTCATAGATTAGGTCATCCTTAACTATGATGGATTCGTAAGGACAACCAACAACGTGAATCCCACATACTTCCTTAACATACATACATGAAACATTTGGGGTACATCAATTAAATCATGTGGCAATTCAAGCTCATAAACCACTTGGTCAATTCTTCGCATGATCCTATATGGTCTGATATATCTGGCACTGAGTTTTCCTTTCTTTCCAAACCTCATGACACCTTTCATAGGTGAAACTTTCAAAAACACCCAATTGTCAACCTGAAACTCCAATTCTCTATGCCTCACATCAGAATAGGACTTTTGGCAACTCTAACCCATTTTCAAACGCTTCTGAATCAACTTAATTTTTTTCATATACTGATGGACCAAGTCTGGTCCTAATAATTCTGCTTCACCAACTTCGAACCAACAAATTGGCGAGCTACACCTTTTCCCACACAAAGCCTCGAACGGTGTCATTTGGATACTAGCATGGTAATTGTTATTATAAGCAAACTCAATGAGAGACAAGTGATCATCCCAATTACCTATAAATCTAGGACACATGCTCTCAACAAATTCTCGAGGATCTGAATAGTCCGCTTTGTCTAGTCATATGTCAGAAGATAAAAAGTTGTACTTATATTTACCTTGGTACCTAATCATTTCTGGAAAGACTATCAAAAGTATGTTGTGAATTGAGCACCATGATCCGAAATAATGGACACTGGGTCCCATAAAGCCTAAAAAATTCTCGAATATATAACTTGGCATAATCCTCTACTGAATCTGTAGTCTTGACTGGTAAGAAGTGTGCTAATTTAGTAAGTCAATCGACAATCACCCAAATTGAGTCATGCCTCGGGGATGATCGATGTAGTCCTATTATGAAGTCCATGTTTATAATCTCCCATTTACAAATAGAGATATCAATATTTTGAGCCAACCCACCAAGTGCTCGGCTTTCACCTGATGACAATTCAGACACTTGGCTACAAAGTCTGCCATATTCCTCTTCATATCGTTCCACCAATAAATCTCTTTAAGATCATGATACATCTTTGTAGAACTTGGGTGGATGAAATACCTGGAGTTGTGTGTTTCTACCATGATTCGCTCTCTAAGTCCATCCATACCTAGAACACATAATCTGCCTCGGTACCTCAAAGTACCATCATATCCTCCTTGTTCAAAAGTCGTAGTCTTATGCTTGTGAATACCTTCTTTCAGTTGCAACAAATAGGTAGATTAAACTATTTTTCCTTTACCTCGGCTACTTAGGAAGATTTAAACTTGTTCTGGATGACAACACCACCATCTTCAGAGTACATGAGTTGAATCCTAGACTAGTCGATGAATTTCCTTTGTCATGGTCCTCTTCCTTCTTCAACATGAGCTAAGCTTCCCATAAATCGCCAACTAAGAGCATTAGCTACCATATTCTCTTTCCCGAATGATAAAGAACATCCATATCATAATCTTTTATTAATTCAAGCCATTTTCTCTGTCTAAGATTCAACTCCCGCTGCTTGAAAATATACTGAAGGCACTTTTACTCTATGAAAATGTCAATGTGAACTCCATACAAATAGTGCCGCTATATCTTGAGCGCGAAAATCATAGTTGCCAATTCTAAATCGTGAGTCGGATAGTTCAATTCATGAGGCTTAAGTTGTCTTGATGCATAAGCTATAACCTTACTATACTTCATTAAAACACATCCTAGGCCAATTCCTGACGCATCAGAATACACTATGAACCCAACGGTTCCTTCTGGCAATGTAAACACTAGAATAAAAGTCAATCTCATATTCAATTCTTCAAAACTACGCGCACGGGTATCCGACCATTGAAATTTGACTTTCGTCTGAGTCAACGGAGCTGAGATGGAAGAAAAACCTTCTACGAAGTGCCTGTAATAGCCTGCTAGACCCAAGAAACTTCGTATCTCTATAGCAGAAGTGGGTCTGGGGCGATTCTTTACAACGTCTATTTTCGGAAAATCAACTACACGCCTTCGCCTGAAATCACATGACCTAAGAATGCGACTAACTTTAGACAAAATTCACACTTGGAAAATTTCGCACAAAGCTTGTGGTCCTGAAGTATCCTCTATACTATTCTGAGATATTCTACAGATTAGCCTCACTACGGGAATAAACTAGAATATCATCAATGAAGACAATGATGAAAATATCAAGATAAGGCTTGAAGACTCTGTTCATGAGATCCATGAAAGCAGTTGGTGTATTCGTCAATCCAAATGACATGACACAAAATTTGAAATGACCATAGCGAGTTTTGAAGGCAGTTTTCAGAATGTCAACTTCATTAACCTTAAGATGACGGTACCTGATTTGAGGTCAATCTTGGAATAACATTGGGCACCCTGAAGTTGATCGAATATGTCATAGATTCTGGGAAGAGGATATTTATTCTTACTGGTGACCTTGTGCAACTGCCGATAGTAAATGTACATACGCAAAGATCCATCTTTCTTTTGAACAAACAAGACTAGTACACCCCAAGGTGAGACATTTGGCCTAATAAATCTCTTATCAAAGAAATCTTTCAACTAGGCTTTTAATTCTCTTAACTATGCTAGGTCCATTTTGTACGATGGAATAGATATTGGCTTAGTGCATAGAAGTAAATCAATTCCGAAGTCAATCTCCCTATCATGAAGGACTTCAGGAAGATCTTCGGGAAAAAACTTTTAGAAACTCGCAGACAACTTGTACAGACTGAAGAGTCAGAGTCAGGGTATTTGCATCCCTAACCCGAACTAGATGGTAAATGTAACCCTTGGATATCATCTTTCTGGCTTTAAGATAGGAAATAAACATACATGTGGGTGTTATTGCATCACCCTTCCATTCTATGAATGTTTCACCATGAATTTGAAACTAACAATTTTGGTTCGACAACCAATCCATGCCCATGATTACATCGAAGTCTACCGTTTCCAACTCTACCAAATCGGCTACTGTAATGCAGAGATAAGGTTTAACCGGACAACCTCTATATACACATCTAGGTATAACTGACTCTCCAACTGGATTGGATACTTCAAAAGGTTCATGAAACTTTTCTAGTTCTATCCCAAATTTCTTAGCAGTAAATAGGGTTACATATGATAGAGTGGATCAAGGATCCATAAGAACATAAATGTCAAAAGTGAAAATGGTTAGTATACTTGTGACCACATCTACATGAGCCTCCATAGCTTGATGAAATGTTAGTGCATACAAGCAGTTTGGACCTTCGTATATGGTACCAGACTTAGCTGGACCATGCTCTGATTGGGCTTGAGAATTAAGAGGGATTGCTTAATTTGTGGACTAAGCCACGCTACCTCATGTACCTTGTATCGCTGATGGACAGTCTCTATGAAAGTGACCTCGCTGAATGCACCAATAATAGATATCCATACCCATACTCCCCCGGGTGTCTCTTACCATACTTAACACAAACTACATTATCAAATGTCTTCTTACCCACACTGGCCTGTGATTGAGAGCCTGATACTCTGAAGCTTTGTCTCTTCTAATCATTCCTGAACCTTGGGATTGGGCACTGGCTGAAGATGGAGCTGGTCTTGATGACCTATTTTTAGAGAATTGTCTGCCTCCACCTCCTCCGTGACTGAAGTGACCTGAAAACTTAGGTATCCTATTAAACTCCCTGTCTTTCTCCTTCTGTAACTCTTCTTCTTCATTCATTATGCTCTCATTACCTTGTACGAAAGCAACCATCTTGGTTATAGTCATTTTCTTGTTCTGAGCAGAAATGTTAGCAACATCAAACTGGGGGGGTCAAAGCCCTACACAAAGTGTCCAATTCTGGCCCTCATGTTTGGAAACATGTGTGGAGCATACTTAGCCAAAGAAACAAAGTGGAGGAAGTACTCATGCACACTCCTACAATTCTACTTGGGCTTTTCGAATTCAATAACCTTTGTCTCCCTGACCTCTAATGGCCGGAAGCACTCAATGAAAGCATCGCCAAATTCATCCTAAGTCGTAGGAGACACATCTTCCCATCGGGACTATTTCCCTGACTCATACCAAATATTAGCAACATATTGCACCTGATAAACTCCCTACCATGTTGCCTCTACCACGGAGAAATGCATAACACAAAAAATCTTCTAAAGTCTGTCAATGAAATTCTGTGGATCTTCGTTCTTACTAAACCCTGTGAACACTGGAGGCTCCATACGTAGAAATTCCCCAGTCTTGAAACTCGAAGACTCTCTACTTGCTCCCGTACTTAGAGTCGTTCCCTGACATTGAGTTTGTGCAGCTATAATTTGGGTGAGCAGCTGAATATCTCCCTTAAAATCTGGGTTAGTGGAAGTGGGCGGCAAAACTACAGTATAAACCTCTGCATGCCCCCTAGTATCAGGTAGGGGTGTTGTTCCCGCGTCGGGTCTCTGAGCCTGAGTGTTCTCTTCTTGAGCAGTTGTAACACCTCGTACTATGGCCTAGGCGAAACACGACACTTAATGTCTAGCTGCATGTGATCTAACGAACCATATGGCTTGTTAAATCAGCATGAGCATCAAAAGCATGCAATAGTAATGATTTAAAATATGCAAAATGAATACTGAAATATAGTCTGAAATATATTGCGGAGATAATTTGAAAAAATATAATAAGTCTACAATAACAACATACCAGTCTAAATAACTAAATGACTTATATGACGTGCTAAACTAGTCTATGAAACCTCTGAACATGATTCTGGTTGTTAAAACTATTTTCCAGGATAAGGGCTTGGCATACTGTAAAACATAACATGAAAATAACAAAACTGACACCCCAAATAAGATAGGGCTCACCAATAACTGATGTTGATGATATATTAGTGAGCAGATCCGTTATCCGAAAATGCGTACCTACATCGTAAAGTGCACACCCCAGGAAAAAAGGATGTAGTACATTTGAATTGTAATATATGTAAAATAACTAAAAGAATAAGCAGGCACATGAAATAATAGGGACTGGAACTGAAATTGTAACATGAGCATGAGTATGTATAATATCTAACATGAATATAATATAAAACATGATAAATTGTTATAACTAGGAGAGTTTTGGTTTAACCTACATGAAATCACCATGCTAGAACGTGGCGTCTGATCTCTGCCCAATTATCTAAGTTATCTCGTACCTTGGCTGGGTATGAGACATGAACATGACATGAATGGATCCAATAACCCACTGAGGGTAACATGAAGGAATCATCCTAACTAGGCGGAGTGATCCTTATCCTACGTTGGCATACGTAGTTTCAGGCATTAAACCTTCTTGGTAATCAGTGCAACTCCCAAAATATGAACATGAATAGATTTGACTTGTAAGCCCATGGACGTCATAAACATGACTTGCAAACATGGTTTGTAAGAATAATTTAGCATGTAAGTAGCTACATAATATAGCTTGTATGAAACCTAAAAACATGTATAATTTCATAAATTGAGTAATAAGGATTCTTGACTTGTATTTAAGAACTCATGGAATTCAAGACACGTGTTCATGGATTACGGATAGATTCATGACAATCACAATGACATATCATGAATACAATTAACGAAAACATGAATATAAGCATGGTATATAGTTGTACATGTATATAAAGTTATCATGAATTAAAGTAAACCCTAGGTTTGAGAAAATTCGTGTTTCATGGATCAAAGGTGGTGTGGGGAAAACTAATGATGTTCCCACATATGGATAGAAGATCTACATGCCTTAATTGCTCCAATACTTGTAATAAAAATCTGAACTTTGAAGAAGAACCCAAAGCTTGAACTCTAATATCTTAGGTTGGATTTTCTTGAAAACCCTAGGTTAGAAACAATGAATTTCACTTAGGAATTGAGTATGCTTGATTAGAATCGCGTGAAAATAAATGGAAAAGGCTTACCTTGAGTTATGAAAATGATGGGAGGAGAGAGCTTCATTCTCATTCTAAGAAAACTAATTTTCTTAGAATTAAGTCTGCGTTTTCATATTTTCAGTCCTTCAGAGGTTTTACAGTCGTATTGTACGGTCTGTAACCTTTTTACGGTCTCGGAATGGACCGTATAATTATGTACAAATAGGTGTACGGGCCATACATTTTTGTATGGTCCGTCGAAAATAACAGTCACCCAATACAGATTTCCAGCGATTGCTAAAGTTAAGGGGAAACGTTACGGTCAAAAGCGATGGACCATTTATTTTTATATGGTCCATATAATCCTATCGTACATCGTCAATTCGATGGTGATTTATATGGTAAATTTCTACGGTCCGTATATTTTGGGCGTAAAACTGGATTTGTAGAACTAAAACTAGTTTATCAACTTTAACTCCCGGTATTGGTTTCTTAAACTCATGAATCATGATGATCACTTAGTTTGAAGGTACTAAGTGTTACAACATCATTGGAAGCAACCCTCTTGCTTGTAGATAACTTCCTTTTAGTAGGAATTTTCTTAAATACGTAATACACACGAGTCCGAAAAATGACCTGAAGGTATAACTTTAACTGCACGATCTAGAGTATGAAAGAAGTGAGACAATCCTGGATGTCTTGGTGGTCAACTGTTAACATGTGTGGGTGCCTCACACACATAAAAGTGACACACTAGACACCTAAGAGACTTGAATCTAACATATGATACCAAGTTTTGTAATGTCCCAAACCATGACCTGAGCGATACACGACACTCGGTGTCTGACTGCATGTGACCACAGTGAACCACATGGATTGCTGAATTAACATAGACATCAAAACATGTAATTATAATAATTAAACATGTAAAACATAATATTGAAAATATAGTTTGAAAATATGATTGTGGAATAATCTAAAAATCATGATAAGTCTGAATACTAAAAGTCTGACATGACATACTAAACTAATTTATGAAACATCTGAACATGATTGACTGCAAAACTTCTTTACCAGGACAAGGCCCTAACATACCTCTATTCCCATGTATATTGTTCAACTGTCGGGGATTTCTATGCCCATATTGTATGGTCCGTACAATTTGTACGTTGAGAAATATGGTCTATATAAAAAGGTCATCATCGAGTTGCGAATTTTTGTGATTACCACAAGTTGGGGGTCTTTCTACGATCAAGAGGTACAATCCATATAATTTTATATGGTATGTATAAGCTGTCGTATTTTGTTGATTTTTGATGATCATTGTACGATGAAATTCTATGGCCCGTACCATATTCTACGGTCCATATAATCCTAGCGTAAAACAGGGATTACTGAACTAAAATATTTTTTTTAACTTCACACTCCCCGTCTTGGTTTTCCTAAACTCATGAATCACGAACATGGTTTAGTTTGAAGGTACGGAGTGTTACAATAATTTATAATTCACAATATATGAAAAGAGTTGGAGAAAATAGTAGTTAAAGATTGAGTTGTTTGACTCTCAAACTGGTCAACCTTCAAACAAAATGGGATGGAGGAAGTAACTAGTATTAGTCAAACAATTAAATGATAATTAATAAAAAAAGAAAAGAAAATTTAACAAACAGTTCCAAACAATATCCATGATCATGAAACCAGATAGACAAACAAGGACATCTAAGCAATAGGAAAGAAACTTAAATAATAAAAAATTCCTAATTATGATGAGATTAAAAATATAATAAATGTTCATACAGATGAATCATAATTAGAATTTGAATCTGTTAACGGTAACCCAATGAACTAGAAGTTATTGATAGGAGCCTTTGTCGGTGCCTTCGAATGGAACAAGCGAATAAAGAGCCCAACACCGACCTCACACAATAACCCACAAAAATTGAGCTTTTTTGCTCAGATCTGGTGTTTTTATGGCTGTTTAGTGGTGGATGAGAGTGCTTTAATGGTGGAAAGGGCGTTTGGGAGCACGTTTAAGAGGTGATTTTGCTAGGTTTACGGGGTGTCTTTGCTAGGTTTATGGGGTGATTTCGAGCTGGTTTTGGCTTTGTTTTTGGAGCTTTTCAGTAGATTTTTGGGTGGTTAAAATAGATTCGACATGATTGGTTCTTGGCATTAACAATCGAGTTCTTTGGAGCATAATCTTAATAAAGTTTTTGGCGTGTGAATAAGATAGTTATTTATGGAGGGATGAATGTGTTGCGTTGAAATTGATTCGTCTATTTGGGTTTGGATGATGAAGTGGAAAAAAGAAAAAGATGAGATGAATTATGGTTTATTGGGTGTGAGAGAGTGATAGAAATTGATGGGATGTAGCTATGTTTTTAGCTGACACATGGTTTACTTTTTAATTTAAAATGTAAATTTGAGTACTTCATGTAAAAGGGTATTTAGGACTTTCCACCCCATTCTTGACTAGGGGTGGCCAGTGGATCAGGGCGGGATGAGCTCTGGGGGGACGAGCTCTAGCGAGACCGGGGGGGTGGCCTGGATCAGGATCCGGCTGGACGGGAAAAGGTCCCGTTCCGTCCCACATCCCGTCGGAAGGGGACGGGGATTTGGGGGCACGGGTCGGGTCGAGTCAGGTTGCGGTATTTGGGAGATTTTTTTAGACACTTAATTTTAAAAAATATATATTTAAACACTTAAATAATTGAACAAGATAGTGAATAAAGAAATCACAATGTTGTTTTTGTGCCTCTTATATTATTTAATAGAAATATGATTTTTTTTGTAATACAATTTCAAAATTGCAACTTTTTTTATATTATTTAATAAAAATATATATTTAAGTTGCAAATCACATAGTAAAATTTCCATTAAAAGAATTACATAGTCAACTATTCTCTTTCTAATTTCCTCACAATCTCTTGAGGATCTTCTGTCGGAATTGAAAGTTGTTGGTCAAATTGTTCGACGTCACTTCCTGCTCCATCGGATAACATTTCGTTGTAGTTGTAGTCATTTTCCTCATTGATATCTGATTTACCGCACCTTCTACGCTCCGCTCTAATCTAATCTCTGAATAAAACTGCAATCTTCAAGATGTCTCCCGCCAATGAGTGTCTATGCTCTCCTATTTGAAACCTTTCAACAGAAAAAACGCTTTCCAAAGCTGTTGATGACGCTTGAATATTCAACACATCTCGAGCCATCTCTGCTAGTGTCAGAAATATTTTTTCATTCTCCCTCCAATATCTCAGCAAGTCTTCACGTCCACCTTCATTGACAATTGTTTCGTACAGTACAATACCCTGCAAGACATAAACATCAAACTCGCTAATTTTTGAAGAAGTTGAACCACTATACATTCTATTTATAAGGCCTTGAATACTTGAGGCAGAAACATCATGTACTTTATAAGATTGCAGCGAAGTAGAAGAAGATGGTACAAAAGTCGGTTGATTATTTGCACTTTGTTCGTGGTAAGTGCAAGAACAAAATGTATATACTAGACGTAACTTCTTCTCTAGTTGGTTCGTGAGTTGGTTCTTTATTTGGGTCTGTTGGACTTAGAGGTGGAAGTATTTCTATACTTACATAAATTGTTTCAACAAGTGTTTTACAACCATCTACTTTAATAGTCATATTTAATGCAACACCAATAATATAAATAGTGGGAATAGGAAAAAAATATTTTTTTAACAGATGGATCATAAGATGGTTTTTGCATATATTCACTAAGTAACAAAAATATTAGAGTTATATAAAATAATATAATTGAAATTGTAGGATAATAAATACCAGAAAATTATTTAGTAGCTATAAAAAATTTCTTTACAAATCCAATAAGTTCTAAAAAAATTCCCAGTAATTATGTACAAACATATCCATTGGATTTTGATTATGTGCGTTAAATAATAAAGTTATAGGTCTTCTATACTCGTGAGCAACAAGTAGTTGTCATACAGAGAATTCCACCTAGTCGCTAATTCGTCTAGATTTTTCTACAAGGTAATCCACAATCATGACAAATGTTTTATACTCTTTGCGTCTTTGTATTTTATTACCTTTAAAAATAAAGTTTATAGCAAATTGTACTTTATCAAGAATGTTTTAAAAAAGTTTTAGGCCATCCTTTACAACTAAGTTATAAATATGACATGCACATCGTATATGAAAATTATCGAAAAACGATGGAGTTAATCGAGTTTTTAAAATGTTTACAGCATAATCATTAGAAGTAACACTATCTAATGTAACAATCATAATTTTATCAGTTATTTCATAATATTCACAAATTTCATGAATATTTCTTGCAATAAAAAATCCAGTGTGCCTATCATCAATATATCTATATGCTAAAATATGTTTTTGTATAAACCAATTATGATATATCCAATGACATGTTACAGTTAAATAATCATTACCGTTAGTACTACGGCCTATATCAGAAGTGATAGCCATTTTTCCATTAAAATTATATAATGCATAACGTAAATACTGTTGATATTCATGTACAAATTTTAAAAAGTCTCTTCTAACAGTTGATCTAGGAAAACCGTTAAAAGTAGGATTATATGTTTCTCTAATGTAATGAAAAAACCAGGAGAGGAAGAAAATGAAAAAGGCAAACCCTCAACCACAACTAATTTTGCTATATTTTTCCTATCTTTGTGTTTATCATATTTAGGACCTATAATTCCCCCGTCATCGGGTTAATTTGACTCTATACTTGGTCGGGGACACTATGTGAACCTTGTCCCGACTCAGAAGGCATTGCCACACTCGTTTTTTCAGCCAGGTATTGGTTATACTTTTCTTTGTGAGAGTTTTCTACATGTCTCATTAAACCTCTCGTCCCACATTGACCTTTCCGGTTTTAAATTTATAAACTTCTTGACAAATTTTACATCTAGCTAGTTGATTATCAATGTCCGTATCAAAAAAATTTCATGCAAATGATTTTAATTTTCGTTGACTTGGGCCTCGACTCATACTAGGGGGAATAAAAGACATTCCAGTTTGAGTTTCAGGGTGAGACTCAGTCTGAGCCTGAGGTGGAGGTGCACTAGTGGGTGTGTTATCTAAATTATCTTCTAATTCATTTTCTAAATTAAAGTTTGGTTCAGATGCAGAATATACCTCATGATGTAATAGTATATTAATATTAACATAAAAAAATCAGTTTCATCTACATGAGTGAAATCATCGTAATTAGGATTAGTAGAAGATGCACCCTTAACCCTGTTACCCCTAGTACCTCTACCAGAAATAAAATGTCCAATTCGTTCTATTATAATTATGCAAATAAATTATTTAGAATAATGAAATTAAGTATGATAATTAAAATTAAGTAACAATAATAATTTAAAGAAGGAATGAAAGTATCAAAGTCGACGTAAGGTCGACGTGTAATCGATGTTGAAAATTGAAACTTTGCTCGATGGATGATCCTCAAGCTAGTTGCCAACTTCACTACCATTTTTTGAACTTTAATATAAATAAGCAAATAAAATAAAATATTTAGTAGGCAATGTAGACTTGTAGATAGATAGATAGAGAGATTAGAGAGATGATACGAAGATTTGTGAGAAAAATGAAGTATTTATAGTTGAGAAATAAGATTAAAGTGTAAACATACTAACTTAGATGTTAAAAATAAATATTAAGGGGTAGGAGGTGGGGGGAAATGGCCGTTATAGATGTTGCACAACGGTCAAAATCAAAATTTAGTCGTTGTGCAACAATTATTTTTACAGGGGCGGGTCGGGATGGGGGATCGGGACAGGCAGGACGAGCCCTAGTCCCATTCCGAATTCAAACACCGCTACCAATTTTTTAAGGGGATCGGGGTGGGTCGGAGCGGTAAGCGGGACATGCCGGGTCGGGATCGGACCGACCCGGCCTGATGGACAGCCCTATTCCTGACATTCTTGCCAATTTTTTCTTGGCGAGAAACTCGAAATAATCAAACCCGCCGCTTCTCTAACAAAAACAGAAAACGGATAAAGCTGGGGTCATCCCTGTCTCACTAGCACCTATAGTTTGAAATGCTTACCAACCCTAGCTTCCATGGAGGACCTCTGCAGTTCATACCAACAGTTCGCAGCGAGCTGTGCTGCCCTATACAGCTACACAGAAGAAGCCTTGCTTCGTCAACAATGGAAAACAGGAGGAACAGAAGAAGAAGAAGAAGAAGCATTAGCCGAAGTTTTACTCAATTCTCCATAAGAGCTTCAGAGGACGTGTCGGTTTTAGCTGCGGATAGTGCAGCAGTTCAAGCTTCCCCCTTCTCTGTTCGAATTCCCGTTGGCGATAGACATGTAATTCTCTCTATATGTGCATTGTCTTACTTGCTTTTCCTAACGATGTCTATGTAGTATTCATCAGTCCCAATTTGCTTGCCTCTATATATTCAGGAACTTAAAAAAAGTACTGAGTTGGTCAGGCTCCGGAAGAAGATAGTCAATTATTACTACTAGTTTGGTTCTCATATAGCAAATATGACAACCATAAGAAATGCTTCCTCCGTTCCATTTCTAGGTTGACTTGAGGGGTAATCCACCAAGTGTTAGAATGGGTTTGACCTTATTAGAGTAGGATAAAAATGCTATTTGCATGACGCATTTGGCATGTTCCTTCGAGCATGCTTCATCTTGAGAAATCATTTTCTAATATTTGGTTGAGTATAAAAGTAAGTGGCATATGGTAGTTGTATAAGATGGAGGATATGTTTGAGGATAGTATTTTGGTGATTTTGAATATTCATAACAATGTCCAAGTGTTGACTGAAGCAAGTGATACGAGTAAGAGTTGGGATATTTGTGATAAAATGACTTCTCCCATAAGTGAAGTATATCATTTTCTCCATTTTGATTTCCAACAATCTAAGGTAACCAATTGCTACAAAATGGGGGAATATATAAAATAGTTTTTATATTTTAACTTGAGCTATTGAGCTGCCTGTGTTCTTAAATATTAGTCCATCTATTTTCAAAATTAACTTTTGAGCTATTGAGTTATCTATGTTCTTAATCCATTTAACTTGAAATGAATACAACAAGTATCCTATGCTATTGCGCTATCTATGTTCTGAATCAGTTTATTGCATTTTTACAGATAATGGTTGAGACAGGTCTTATAGGGAGGCAGGCTAGTGGGGCTGTTACAATTAGAGATGGAGAAACTGTAAGTTGTTTTCCTCTTCGGTTCACAACCTTTTCATGATGGAGGATTGTGGCTTCTAGTTCCTATCCAGTTGATGGTGCAATTTTTTTTGTGAACACATTGAGGTTTTGGTAGGCAGACAACTTTATATTCCAGCAGACCCACCTTGCAGAATGTAATTGGAGAAGATTCTTGTATTTCTCTCTCTTAAAATTAATGGAAGATAGGAAGATGTTTTTTTTTGACAAGGATGGAAGATGTTATGAAGATAGGTCCAAATCTATTCATAAAGTGAAGGGGAATTGTATTGTATCTTTTTATTTTTGGTGCAAAGAACAATGTATAGAAGGAGTAGATCAACTTGTAGAATTCATAGGATCTCTGTAAGTAGCTTTCTCTTACCCTTCTTTTTGTTTTCTTTTTGGAGGTGGCCAACATACCCTTAATGCTGAGAAATACAACAGAACCAGTTTCTCAATAAAATAAAATAAATAAATAATGGAATAAGCAAACACCTAAAAGATCTTCCGTCAATGGAAACTGTGAAACTTAAGAAAAGCTCTTTTTAGACACATCTTATTTCATTATCAGCAACAGAAAAAACTATGCCTCTTGCCTCAATCCTTAGCTAGTTGGGTCGGTTATATGGATATCTATTTCTTTCCAATATTCAACAACTTGCGGTAGGTGCAGTTAGTGTAAAATTAATTCTTACTTCATCAAAGAGAATATTCTGTTATGGAGCTCAACTACTAATGGAGATCGGAGAAACGTCATTGAGCTGCCTTTCTTGGAATATGTTTATTTCTATTGAAAACCATTTTGCAAGCGCAGTTCTGGTTGTTGGGTTTCCATAGGTTCCATGTCTTAGTAGCATGAAATATAACTAGTGTTTAGTTAGATAGGTTTTGGATGAAGACACCAGATTTTTAAGATAAACTAAAAAGAAGCAGATATGGAAAGACTCTAGACTTTTCTTATTACATACTCCCTCCGTTACAATTTACGTGACACACTTTCCTTTTTAGTATGTCCCAAAAAGAATGTCACATTTTTATAATTAGAAATAACTTTACTTTAAAATTTCATTTTATCCTTAATGAAATGATTTATAACCACACAAATGTTCAAGGTTTGTTTTAGACTACAAATTTCAAAAGTCTTCCTTTATTTCTTAAACTTAGTGTCTAGTCAAACAATGACACATAAATTGGGACGGAGGGAGTACAATTCTTCGTACATAATCTAGAACTATTTAAGCCACATTTCTTCCAAGTATTAAAAACACATTAGGGAAAGAATATCCAATAAAAATTCTATGGATTTTGAACATTATGGAATAGACGAGATACATATCACGGCACTACTTTGCGTGAACATAAATCCCTTGACCAAAAATTTACACAAAACCTTATAAAAGTTGTACTAAAGCACAACGGCAATCGCCTTGACCTTTGAAAATATACGCAAGCCCACTCAAGGTTATAGGCTCATGCACAATGGTTAGTTTTTCCTTCCAGACTATAGTAAGGCTTGCCGAATGTCCTCCCAAACTAATAATGCTTGCTAAATGGTTATTTCGTTGGTGCACCCACGAGTTTCTGATTTGTATAGACGATTGGATGTCTTTCATAGAAAACCATATCATTATGTAAGGTTTTTCTACTGTTTGGTTTACCTCTTGTATGCGGGCAAATGTTGTATTTGCCCTTTTTAATGAAATTTGTTATTTTATCAAAAAATTGTCATGTACTCATTTTGATCTCCTCTTTGCTTTTCCGTTTCCCCCCTTCTTTTCCAATTCTTTTCTTCTTGTTCTTCCCAACCAATAGAATGCAAGGAAGGGTGCAAAAATGTAACTTATATTGTCTTTATGTATTTACCTTTCAATTTTGTTTTGTAAACAAAAATAAATTGTTTGTCCTTGTCATATTCCAAATGAAAAGGATTATTTTGGTTCAAGTGTGGTGGTGCTTTTGGAGGGTAAATGTTAGAATCAGACCAACTCTTGGCTTAAGTGAGACTCATGTTTGGAAAGAAAACTAAAGGTTTTGCATTAGTCCATGACCTTGAGGACGCATGTACTGTGGAATTTGGAAAATGGAGTGCTATCATAAACATCTAAGTTGGCTAAATTAACTAGTTGGAGATTAGTGGACTTGATTAACTGATATATGTTATTGGGTAAACCATGCCTCATATCATTGCTTTAGTTAATTTGATTTTGTATTGGAGATTATTAGGATCCCTTGAAGAAGCTAGTAGCAAGAGAGTTGTAAAGTCGGAAAATTTTACCTCATCAAAAAGTTGTAGTCAAGTTGGACTTATCAACCCAAGAGGTATATTCAAGTTGGTAATGTGATAGACTTATAAATAAGATGAGCAGGGTTATGTGCCAAAACACAAAATGAGGGAGATAATCTTTATTTAACCCACAAACGTTTGTCTTGCTAGATTATGTTTCTCTTTGTAACTTTTTGGTACTTCGTAACTTCAGATATTTAAGGTTTGTCCTAGAATGAAATGTTAGGAACTTATCTTGTCTACTGCGACTCCAAGGGACATAGGTTAGCTTTGATCCCAAATAAATGACTTAAAAGTGTACATTGGGCGGTCCTACCCTTTGTTTAAAAGTCCAAATCCTTGTTTACTTTCTTGTTTAAGCTTACAATTCAATTTGCATTCGCAAGCTAATTAATTACATAAGTCCTCTCTGAGATGATGAGACTTTCCCTATTATCTTTGTCTCTCTAAAAGGGAAAACCACCTTTTTTGTCCTAAAATCAGCAAGTGTAAAATCAAAGCTACTTATCAAATTGTTTTTTGATGATAAGTTTTTAACATCAATTTGAAGATAAATATAGCTACAATCTTGCTTTTGATATGCGATGATATTTTGGAAGATCCTTGTTGCTTTGACTAGTTCAATATTCAATAACTTGTGAGCATATTTTTCTTGACAAGGTAAATAATTTTGTTTATAATGTAAAATCTCCCGTATACAAGTAGTATGTCAAAAGGTAGAGGATCTATAACATAATATGATTCTATATGTACAACATCCAATCTTCTATACATATGGGAATCTCATGTGTGTACCAAAAAAAACTAGAAATTAGAGCCTATTCCTTTTTTATCTGTAAACAGAGGATGTTATAAATGGAATAAAGTCAAACACCAAGAAGGTGGTTAGACTGTACAAAAGTGAGATATCCCCTACACTAAAAAAACAAAGAAGGGGAATATCTTGTTCAGTAGGTCCTATTCCTGTAGAGTGCTAATGAAATCTATCATTTTGTCAATGTCATGTATATCTTGAAATTTGCACCATAAAGCCAGCATGTACAAACACTTGTATTTCAGCTCCTGTACATTGCTTGCTTCACCCTCGAATCACCTAGAATTACATACTACCCAACACACAGGCAGATATTGTTTTCCAAATTTCCTTCAACTCCTTGTTTCTTCCTTTGAGGCTACAACATAGCATTAGATCTTTCATAGAGCTCGACATGACCTAATCCAGTTTAAACATGTCGAGAAAGAGATCCGAGAGTTGCTTAGCTACTTCCATTCTCTTCATGTTTGTTACATAGATAGCATCTGTTGCACATAGGTATACCCCTTCATTAGAGGTTGAGTCAGGCATCATGAGTCAAAACCCACAAAAAACAAGTTACTTTGTAGGGGGTTTGGTCTTCCATATTTTCCTCAAGGGCCAGTTCTGAAAGTTATTGTTCCCCTTTTGCAACCATGTGCACCAGGATTTTACATAGAAAATCTCACTCCAAAAGGCCCTGATGGAACCTCCTTGGTCATCCATCTGTCTTCCTCCTCATATTTTGCATTTATAACTTTACCCCACAGGGTCTGATCCCCATTAGTAAGTCTCCACAGCCATTTCACCTTCAGTGCTTTATTGTGGATCTTCAAATTCCTAATTCCAAGCCTCCCAATTTTTTTCCAAAAGTAGGAGATTTCCATTTGACTTGAAACCCTTTCTTTTCGTTGTTACCTTCCCACAAGAATGCGCTCCTGATACTATCCAACCTTTTAATGACCTGCGCTGGGATTGGAAACAAGGACATCATGTATGTAGGAAGGGCATCTAAGACTGAGTGTCAACCTGCCACCCAGAGATAAGTATTGTGTCTTCCATCTGGCCAATTTCTTCTCACTTTTTTAAATACACTGTCCCAAATTCCTTAGTGGCATTCCTAGATAAGTAGTTGGTAAAGTACCAACTTCTCCACCTAGAATTGCAGTCAGCTGTGCCATCTCTGCGACTTCATTTATGGGAAATGACAAGTTTTTCCTCCCGTTGATATGTAAACCAGACACCGCTTCAAATAAAAACCAATATCACCCTCAAGTATCTCAACTGATTTTCTTTTGCATCACAAAAGATCAGAGTGTCATCAGGTGCAAGCTAGTATATTTGGTTAGACTACAGTGTACAAAGTTTCAGGACAATTTGTTTCAGAGCACTGTTATATGGGACAGCACAGTTTTCTTGTCCTCTATCTGGTGCAAGGCTACAGAGCTCCTTCATGGTGATTATTTGATTGGTTTTCCATGAGAATGGAGAGCTATTTAATTTAGGCAGTGTTTTGACTGTTGTTCAGAAATGTCTTTCAACATTGAAATATAAGTTGTGATTAAATGCATATCATATCATTGACTTGAAGAAAGTATGATAGTGTTAAAAAATACATTTGATGGGTGCTTGAGAAAAAATGGATACATAGAATAATCATAAGAAAGAATTTGTGCACTACCAATTTAGCCCCCAAAATAACAATAAAGTTGAAGTGAGATTAGACCAGATTGTGGTGCCTAAATGTAGACGATTTAGGTCGATTTAAGTTAGGCGCGGTCATGGCATAATAGATGAAGACGTAACACAAAAAACTAAAATATGATTGTTGAAATGGAGGAGTGCGTTTCTTGCTGAGGAGTCCATTCAAACATTGGCGTGATCATGTTACATCCCTTAACAACTATTTAATGGGTGGTAATTTTGTCTCAATCAGCATTAAGTTATCCTTTTAGTATTTAACTAAGATGGTTGAACTGTCTGTTACTTGTTAGATCTATCCTTGGCAGTATCCTGGATCAGTATGCTTATATAGAGTTGTTTTTATTTGTTGTGTAGATTATCTATACAACTGTCTGTTTAGCCGATGTCCCAAGTGAGCCTTCTGATTTTTTCCCGCTATCTGTTCATTATCAAGAACGTTTTTCTGCAGCTGGTCGGACGAGGTAAGTCTAGTAAAACTTGCTTCTATTCATTCACTTCTGCTTCGCACTTTACTCTTTGCTTGTTTTTTTATAATTATTTTTCTTAGTTTAATTCCATGTACTTGTTCTTATTAACTCTGCATTTTTCAGTGGCGGATTTTTTAAACGAGAGGGGAGGACAAAAGATCATGAGGTACTATGTGATTCCGGATTTGAAATTTTGTAATTGATCATAAGCTTCTACCTGGGCTCTAGATAAAAGCCCAATTTTTTGGGATTAATTGCACTTGAATTTACAGTTGGATATGTATGCCTTCGAAACAGGTCGATATTAGTCTCTAGAAAGTTGTGTGTTCTAAAGGATCTATACAAATTATCCAACCATGCCATATATGCTTGACATGGGTGCGTAAAAGGAAGATGGAGAATCTTGAATAGATGCTCTCTGGTAGTTGGCTGATTTTGTTATCGCAAAATTGCTCTAGTAGTTATAACTTCCACCAAGAGAGTTTCTGTTCTTGTAAAAAAAGAAGAGATTGTTTTTGCACAAATGATTATGAGCTAAAGAAGTCTGGGATACGCAATAACTAGCACCTGGTTTAATCTGCAATTTAATAGATTTTGCATAAGTTTTGGTTATAAAAAATAAATAAATAGATATTGCATATTTTAACTGATTGATGATTATGTCAATTATGTATAATTAAGTTGGCTATGTGATGCTGAATTCACTTTTATGTATTGAAGAAGTATAAACAATTTCTTGTCTTCTCAGCTCAGTATGCATGCATTTTATCATTGTTTTGCATGAATGATGAATACCTATGATTGGATACCGTTTTAAACATGCTGATCTTGTGTTTGAGGGTTTTCACTGCCTTTGCAACAACCACATCTGTCTCATGCGGCTTAAAATGAAGAAATTTGGTTCTTTAATTTTAGCTTGTTTGATAAACAGCTGACCACACACTTACAACAACAACAACATACCCAGTGAAATCCCACAACGTGGGGTCTCGGAGGGTAGGGTGTACGCAGACCTTACCTCTAGCTTGGTAGGTAGATCGGTTGTTTTTGAGAGACCTCGGCTCAAGACAGAGCACAAGCACAAGCACAAGCACAAGAAACGGTCAGACCCGGCCAAATTTTTTTAAAGCAATATGAAAATGCAGGTATCAAAAGCTGATAAGTCATGATAGTGTATTCTGAAAAGGTAAGCAGTAACTAGCGCAGGTAAATAAGATAAACAAAGTACACTAAATGACACATAGCAGTAGAAAACAAACTATAAGGGACTATAAAGCAATACTGCGTCTATTAGTATGATAGGCTAAGCGGGCCTACAATAATAACACTACAACTACCCGTTAGCAAGCGTAAGTAGGATTACGCTCGACTACCTACTAGCCTTCTATCATAATCCGTGTCCTCCACAACCCCATATCTAAGGTCATGTCCTCAGTAAGTTGCACCTGCGCCATATCCCGTCTAGTCACCTCTCCCCAATACTTCTTCGGCCTACCTCTACCCCTCCTGAACCCGTCCATAAACAACCTCTCACCCCTCCGCACTGGGGCATTTATGTCTCTCCTCTATACATGCCCAAACCATCTCAACCTCACTTCCCGCAACTTATCCTCCACCGAGGCCACTCCCATTCTATCCCGGATATCATTATTTCTAATTCTATCCCTCCTTGTATGCCCGCACATCCATCTCAGCATCCTCATCTCCGTAACTTTCATATTTTGGATGTGCGAAGTCTTGACTGGCCAACACTCCGCCCCATACAACATAGTCGGTCTAACCACCGCCCTATAGAACTTGCCTTTAAGTTTTGGTGGTACTTTTTTGTCGCATAAAACTCCAGATGTGAGCCTCCATTTCATCCACCCTGCCCCAATACGAAATGTGACATCGTCATCAATCTCTCCATCCCCTTGGATAATAGATCCGAGGTACTTCAAGCTTCCTTTCTTTGGAATGACCTAAGTACCAAGCCTCACCTCCACACCTGTCTTAAGACTGCTTCCGTTACTAAACTTGCACTCCAAAGTATTCTGTCTTGGTCCTACTCAGCATGAACCCTTTAGATTCCAGAGTCTGTCTCCGAACCTCTAGCTTAGTGTTCACTCCGCTGCGAGTCTCATCAATCAGCATTATGTCATCGGCGACATCCATCTCAGCATCTTCCTTTCTTTGCTTGTTGCACAACTTCCTACGGTAGTTATCTTGTGTCTTACGAACCTTTCAAATGATTCTAATCTTTGATTGGCATATTGGTCTAAGATGAGCTTAAATAGATCTGCTTGGCCAGTGAGGATCTATATAATCAATCCTAACTTGCTTAGGTTTGAGGCTAACATCTCAATTAAATTTCAGTTCAAAACCTTCTCCTTCAACTTAGTTGAGTTTTGAAATAATGACTGACTAGCTTAAGCCTAGCACACAACGATAGAGAAAGGTGATCGGATTCCCTTTTGAATATGGGCAGAAATTTTTTGTTCATAGCTAAGAAGAAAGTTTTATGTCAAGGAAGATGGGCTGTCAAATTGGTAAATACGAGTTGAGAGGAAGAAAAACATCATAACTAGCAACCATATTAGTCAACATTTCCTGATATGGATATGCCAGGTGATGAGATTCACTTCAGAAGGCGCAGGGGAGATTTGCAGGAAGTGAGGAAGCAAGACCAGGGGTATGAATACTACAGTTATCAGAATTTCAACAGCGAAGGATGGTATATAAGGACGATCACATCCAAGGGAAAAGGAGGAGTAACTAATCTTATGGCAATAAGTAAACTTAGGTGGGATTTTCCAAAACAATCACCCAAAAACCAGATGTAGAATTTACAACTTGGGTGTTAGATATTTTCTTAAGTTGAGTAAATTTTTTTCTTATCTGTTTCTGGAGGCTGATGGAAGTGAAAGTGGAAATTTTGGTTTTATGGGATAAGGGATTATCGAAAGGGTTTTATGTAGCTACTGGATATTACACTTCTACAATATATTGAGTAAAAAGAAAGTACATTTTGACTTTTGAGAGTCTTGTACAAAATTTCAGTTGGTTGTCTTTAACTGGAATTTATGGGCCTAACAGAGACAGAGATAGGGAAGACTTATGGATGGAAATGACAACAACTAGGGCGGAACCAGCTTTCAAATTGAGGGAAAAACCCTTCTCAAAGAAGCGTGACCATCCAGTTTAATCTCGTTACCATCCCGTGTGGTTATGGGGGCGGGCCTACTTTCCACTTTGTTATTATGGAGCCGGGTACTGTTGAAGTGATTGGCGGAAATGCCCTTGAGACGAGAATCCCGTTGAAATGGTAAGTCCTTGGTCTACATACATTAGTAGTAGGTTACGCTCCTATTATTATTATCTCATGGACCCTGGGTTATCAGGGCGGACTCCAACATAGCTGGACGTGTGGGGGAGGGTATCAAATAGAAGAACTAGATTATGCTGGAATTTTCAGAATGCATTGAACAATTGGAGTGAGTAGTCCAACTTTTATTTGGTGGAAATTATACTTTGCTCAAAAAGGGATGAAGTTCTTGAATGACTAAGATCAGTGATGACGAGAATAATTGGCTACAAGAACCTTTGAAGAGGATGAAGTTCTTGAATGTGATAAAGCAATGCACTGGTGACAAAGCTCCAGAGTCTATAGCCGGATGTACTATGGGGTTCTTTTGAAAGGTGTTGGAATTGCTTGAAAGGTGATATCACGGAGGCCCTTAAATATTTTCATCGTGAAGAGAAGTTTGCGAAGAGCTGTAATGCCACCTTTATAGCTCTTGTCCCTAAAAAGAATGTGGCCAGAGAATTAAAAAGACTTGACCTATTGGTCTAATTGGTAGTTTCTACAAGATTGTGACTGGACTTCTCACTGAGAGGTTGAAGAGGCTGATGGCTAAATTAGTGTCGAATAATCAAATGGCATTCTTGAAAGGGAGGTAAATTCTGGATGCAACTTTAATTGCTAAAGAATGCGTCAATACTAAGCTGAGAAAGAAGAAAATATGTATAATGTGCAAACTTGATATTGAGAAGGCATATGATCAAGTGAAGGAGTTCTTTTTTTTTTTGTTGTTGAAGTTGGAGTTCTTGTTGAAGGTTCTAAAAATTTAGGTTGTGATACGTAGTGGCGGAATTAGATAGGGTATTGCATCAACACTGTCAGGTTTTCGGTACTTATAAATGGATCACAACAGGGTTTCTTTGCTTCCCGACGAGACCTTACACAAAGAGATCCCATATTTCCTTATTTTATTCCTGTTGGTAATGAAAGGACTTAGTAATATGATAAATTTTGCAGTTGTTAAAAGCTGGATTAGTGGTTTAGATGAAAGTAGACATGAAGATGGTATGTCTATGCAGATGAATCCCTTGTTTTGTGAAACAAGGTGAATCAATTAAGATGTTTGAGGCTGATTCTATGTGTGTTTGAAGGGGTTTCAGGATTTCATGTTATTGGGCCGAGAGAAAAATAATCCCAGTGAATAGAATTCAAGATTTGTAGAATGTTGTTTCAGTTTTAGGATGCCAAACTGAGTTCCTTCCTACTAGTTCCCTGGTGAAAAAAAACAAAATCTAAATTTAGATGGCAAGGTATGGTGAGATGTGAAAAAATATTGGCCAACTGGGAGAAACAATACCCCTCTTGGGGGGGGGGGGGGGGGGGTATTAACAACATATTTAATTCAGAGCTCACATACTGTGGTCGTTATTTCTCATGCCATCCAAGGTGGAGAAGAAAATAGACAAGCTGGGAAGTGGTTTTTTATGGCAAGGCAACAAAGGAAGATTTGTTTTTGTTTGGCAAGATTAATGGTTGGGACATCTTCCTTTCGGGGAACTTTTCCTTGTTATTACAGATTGGTACTTAACAAAGAATTCACAGTAGCACAATGTTGTGAAGGCAACAATTGGAATATGAAATTCAGAAGATACATAAACGATTGGGGTTGAATGAGGTTGCTAGAATTTTCTTTATACTGCCTATGTGTGTAAGCGTAACCACTCATGAAGATCAGTTGATATGCAGAGACATTAGCAAAGGGATTTATACTGTCAAGATATGTCTCAACATATTCATGAAATAAATAAATTAGTCTCTTATTGGTTCATGGAAGCAACTGGAAAGCAGAAGCTCCTATGGAAGTTAGTTCTTTTTGAGTGGTTGGTGGCTAGAAAAGCTTGTTTAACTCAGGACAATTTACGAAGAAGGGATTCCAAATAGTGAACAAGTGCTATATGTCCAAAGAGGAGGTCAAAACTATCAATCATCTCTTCCTACATTTTAAAGTTGCTTCACACTTGTGACAATTATTTTTGAACATTTTGGGAATCATATGGGTTATTCCAAGTTCTATCAGAGTTACTGTCATGCTGGAATAGAAAACGACTATCAAAGCAACTAATGAAGGCTTGGAATACAATTACAACTTTTTGTTGGTGCATATGGGAAGAGAGGAATATGAGATGCTTTGAAGGACAAGAGAATTCTTTCTTGAAAATTAGACTGCATTTTGTTGATACCTTTTATAGGATAGATGATAGTGAAACCTTGCTAAAACTATCCAGTGGGCCGGGTCGTCCCCGCCCCGTACCGCCCCGCTCCGTCTTGCTACCCGCCCCGTCAATTTCCCCCATAAAAAAAATTTGTCGGTGTCGGGGTTCGAAATCGGGACAGGGTCGGGGATTGTCCCGCCCGTCCCGACCCGACCGCACCAACCCCGTCCCGCCCCGCCCCGCCCCGTCCTGACCCCCCAACGCCTTTTAAGATTATTTTTGGCCCCCCCACCCCATAAACCCTCCCTACCCCCTTAATGTTTATTTTTAACCTCTAAGTTAGTATATCTATAAATACCTAATTTTCTCTTTATTTTTCTCACAAATCTTCCTATCATCTCAGAAGCTGTAAATTGTGAATAGTGAACTTGTCAATTCTTTTGAGTTAAATTATTGACTCCAATATTGCTATCATGTATATAATGTAGATAATTGTTCGTAGAGCTTACGAGGACTCGGGAAACTTGAATAGCATGTAAGAATTGTTTACAGAACACCATGCAGTAATCATATTATGAACAAATAAAGTAGCAACATGAGATGTGTTATGAATGCTTATTTATGAAGCCTTATTTACATTTAATGGTACATTTGTCTTTGAGAGGCTAACTTGAAGCCAATCTATGAAGCTTTTATTGAAGTTGAATGCGGCATGAACTTAATTAACATATCACAGAAGCATTAGCATAAAATGTAAGGAGAGAAAGTAGTTGTAAATTGGTGCATCTTTAAATGGTCATAACTTTGCGCTCGGATGTCCGTTTTACCCGATATTTTTTTGATTTTGCGTATTTTTCGAGACGTGGCCGGTCAAACCTCTCCAAGGTGGTTTGGCGCCGCCAATTTTTATAAAAATGTCCGTTTTCCCAATCAATTTGTGTTTTTCCCCAAATCGGTTTCTAATTTTCCCTTTTCTTTAGTAAACATCTCACGATATACAATAGATTTCAACGACGAAATTTCGTGGTAATGTAGGTGTGAATGTCAATTTCATTGTTGGAAATTCAATTTTTAAAAAAAATCCGAATCCCGCTATCCTACCCGTCCTGTCCCGCCAAATCCCGGCGGGACTTGGGACGTGACGGGACCTCTTCCCGTTCCGTCAATCCCGGCCCGCCAGGCCCGCCGGAGCCCGTGCCCCGACCCTCCCCACGTCCCTCCGGGATTGGTCCCGGCCTGCCCCGGCCCACTGGCCACCCCATAATTCATGGAATCTTCTGTTTAGGTACACAGTTTTTTTTTTGTTTATTTTGGGATGTAATCACAACACTTTCTTGGTTCTGGTTTTTTGATACCAATAATACTTTACCAGTTCAAAAGAAAAAAAGAACCATTCAAGCTACCGAAATTAGTGATATTATCCATGAATCATAGGAGCGCCTTCTACTTCTAGTAGGCTTCACAAGCACCACCTTGTCCTGGGCCTGCCATCACTGCTTTGTGCCACAGAAGACTCTCTAATATCTTGGGGAGCGAACTCATATATTATAGTCTTACAAGCTACACCATGATTTGAAACACAATCTAATTTCAGATGCAATGCTGATTGCTATAGGATGCTTGGGAGAACTTATTATTTAGTGGAAAGAGGAGAGACGGTGGAGTGTGCGTAGTTATGTACTATATCTTTGCTGAAGAGAATATTAATGTGTGCGCTAGATCCTTTGGAACTAGTGATCATGTCAACCTTTCAAAGACTGATAACCTGAAAGAGAGTATTTTTATTCATAGGAACTGAATGCGTTCTGCTTGTATGCCATTGCTATAATTGGGAGCTAGTATTTGTTGAGTGTTATACGAGGTCTCAACAGTGTTGTCTGTTATAAAATGTCTCCCTTCTTGCAGGTTCTCATTTGTAGATTGATAGATAGGCCTTTACGTCCAACCATGCTCAAGGGGTTCTACTATGAAACTCAAGTACTTTCTTGGGTATGCTCATATGCTTATTTGCAACCATCCTTCTTAATATTTGTTGATGTTCCATTTGATAGTGTATCTGCTCAAATGTTTTGATGTGGCCTTTTAAGTTGCACTGTTGTTGTGACTTTGCAGGTATTTAGTTATGATGGTTTGCATCCACCAGATGCCTTGGCAGTTACGGCTGCTGGAATTGCTATGTAAACAAATTGGCTTTGATGTTTTTCCATTACTACAATAGTAAAGACTGGTTTACTGGTGGTAATTTGAGGCATTTTCTTTCAAGTTCTGCAACAGGGCTTTGTCAGAAGTACCAAATTCAGAAGTTGTAGCAGGAGTTCGAGTTGGTCTTATTGGTGAGAAGTTCATCGTGAATCCAACCATACAGGAAATGGAAAACTCGAAATTGGATTTGTTACTAGCAGGCACCAAAAATGCAATATTGATGATTGAGGTAGATTTTCCATCTAGTAAAGGTTTCGTGATGAAAGAAAGAATATTAATGTTGAATATTCTTCTATCCAAGGGACATAGAGTTGTACATGTATGAACCATGCTATTTATGCCTTTAGTATGACGTGAGCAGAGGCGGATCCAAGATTTTAAGTTTATGGTTTCTTATAAGGATCTCAAGTTAATATACAATAGTAACCGGATCAACGGACTGGGTTCCGAGCTAAATATTCTTATACATTTAATGAATTTTTTAATACAAATACACGGTCTAGGAAAAAGTTACTGGGTTCACATGAAGTCGTCACCATTGCACTGGATGCGCCCCTGGATTGAGCCTAGTCACAGGTACAGGTTTCCTGGAGATGAGAACCTTCTTTCTGTAGGTTGTAATGCACTTTCAAAATGTAACGCATTAAGTCTAAAAAAGATTTGAATGGTTAACAAATAGCATGCTATGAAATTATCAGGCAGTTGCTGTGTGCATGAATGTGCTATTAACAGGCCCTATGATCAGTTGATTTTCTTCCTACGATGTAGATGTCAGTTGCCTATGATAGTTAGTGTCATCAAATTCATTACTATTTAATCTTGTTGTTACAGGGATACTGTGATTTTCTTCCCGAGGACAAGTTGCTTGAAGCTGTAGAAGTTGGGCAGGTTTTATCTTTAATTTATGTTACTGTTTTCTTTTATTGGAAAAACATATAATACTGCTCTAAGCCCAGTTTATCAAGTTGTTGGGCTAGTATAGTCCAATCAAAGTTAATTTTAATCAATTTAGTTTCCTGGTTAGAGGCGCTCAAGTTGTAGTTGCTTGGAATAAAAAGTTCTTCTGTGTATATGCTCTTAGATAATATATCACGCCTTACAATGTGCCATAATTACACATTACTGCGAGGGTCCTCTTTCCTTTTCATGTTCCCCCTGACCTGACTTCATTTCCAATCATTCCTGGTCGGACTAATTGAAGCATGGCTAAGGTCCCGTCATTTGATCTTGTTGAAGTGTGTGAGCATCTCATCTAAAAGCTTAAGCTATTAGAGAGAGCACACTTTTAATATTTGATTATATTCTTAATACGCCCCCTCACGTGCTGGCCTGATTTTTTTCATGATCCAAGCACGTTTTGATAATAGGTGGCGGTGAGGTTCGATCCCAGAACCTTTGGCTCTGATACCATGTAAAGAATGGATCTTGAGCCTAAACCAACCCAAAAAGCTAGCTTGTGAGGGGAGGATTGCCAAGTCAAGAGTCCACCTATTCCTTAAACCACCAATGTTGGATATTTTAACACCCCACCTCACGCCCAGGGCTGGACATCTTGTGCATGGACGATTTTAATATGGGGCCCACTATCGGTAAGCAATAATTGGGATGGGTCCGGGCTTTGATACCATGTAAATAAAATGGATCTTGGGCGTAACTCAACTCCTACAGCTAGCTCAAAGGGAGGAGGATTGCCCAAGCCATATAAGGAGACCACTTATCCCATCGATGTGGGGGAACTCAACACCCCCTCACACGCCCAGGACCGAACATCGGGAGCGTGGATAATATAAGACAGGGCCCAACATCGAGTGAGATAGATCCTACTCTGATACCATGTAAAGAATGAATCTTCGGCCTAACTCAACAATGTTATCAATAGCGAAAAGCGCAAAAAAGCTCGAAGGTCAGCGGGGGATTTAAGCGCAAATAAAGCGTGGGCTTTAATGAGAAAAGGCGCAATGGTGCAACAATACAAATATATATATGTTTAGTCCTGGACTAATAATAATAAGCATGAATACCAAATATATGGACAAAGTAATTGTAAAAACATTGTGATAAAGTGAAATATCAATTATCTAGTGACACATCTTCAAGAGAGGCTCATTGGCAAGGAAAAGTATGTCTTAGAGCCTTGATGATGATAATGAAGCGCACATAAAGCGAGGCGAAGCGCTCAACACGTTTTGAGCCTCGCTTCAGGGCTTAAGCGCGCCTTTGACAACACTGAGGTTGAGTTAGGCCCAAGATCCATTTATAATCATTCTTGTAATCTGAAAATTGGAAGACAAATTTTAGAATGCAGTTGAGGTTGCTGGTGAAAAATTTGCTTTGAAGCACTTAGTAATTTTGGCAGGCTTAGAGATGTATTATTCGTACGGTGCCGGTTCTACCCTTCTTGGTACTTGCTTCAATAAAACTTACGTACTTTATCTAAAAGAAAGAATAAGAGAGCTAACTAGGAAACAAGAATGAGAGGAGAGGAAAATAAGGAGAAGAGGAATCACTTAAACATGTCTGACATTTAATTCATTCAACTTTGTCCCAAGTACAAAGGTTAGATATGCTTATATAGGAAAACATTGAAACAAGACCAGACCTACTCGATACACTAAGGATCTCTTAGTTGATTTGGTGAGTAATTTCAAGATTGCATCTAGTCATAGTGGCATTATCTTGAGGCAGTAGTTAAAAACACTTGAATGCATGTTTTCAGGATTATGGCTGTCTCATTGACTATCCTTGCTGCTTGAAACAAAGAAACAGTCCAAATAACCCACCAATTGTTAGGAGAACTCCAAAACTCACCAAGTACACATATTGCTTGAGCAAAATGGTTTTTAACTTCGTTTTAGGATTTCCAAAGCCTACATTTCTTTTCTGGCCAGCATATTCCTACTGGTAATTATTTTTACCATTGGCAAACTTTGTAATTGAGGAGGTTGTTGGAGTCCCACATCGGTGGGATAAGGGCTCCTAGACCTTATATGGTCTTGGACAACCCTCCCCTCATGAGCTAGCTTTTGGGGTTGAGTTAGGCCCAAGGACCATTCTTTTATCAGAGGTAGAGCAGGTAGGAATATTCACTTGGAAACAGCTATCTGAAACTCAAGCATGACAAGGTTTTTCATGCCTTATAGTGACTACTCATTGCCTAGCCATCTTTTTCTTTTCATCTCCAAATTGTCTGTATCAGCCCTTCAAGATGCCAAAAATCTGCAGTAATATCACTAGTTTATAACGAGATAGGACAGCTAATTTTTTTTTCTGTGATCTTCTGAAAATTAGCTGATGGACCACTTTTCATGCTTTCTTTTGTACTCTTGTTTTACTTCTTTCTCTTACATTTGAATTTTTGCTTTGCTTCTCTTATAGATGATTTAGCAGTGAACAGTGATTTTTTTTACATTGATAAGAAATGATTTTGAGCCACACAAATATCTATGGCTTGTTTTAGACCACAAGTTTCAAAAATCAGTCTTTCTTTCTTTCTTAAATCCGTGGCTAGTCAAACTGTATCACATAAATTGGGACGGAGGTAGTACCAGTTAACAGAATGTAATTTAAGAAGTTGCAGCAACTAAGCAGTTTGCTTTTCTCCTTTGTCTTGTCAGGATGCTGTGCGGGGTATCTGCAATGAGGTGGAAGCTTTAGTGCTGAAATGCGGAAAGCCAAAAATGCTTGACGCAATTAAAGTACCTCCTAAAGAGCTGTATAAGCTAGTCGAAGTAAGAATCTGATCTTTTTAGCGAGACATTTCACCTAGTACAAGTATGAAATTATATTGCGCCAATCTGTTCATCTCACTACTAAATGTTGTTTATTTCGTCCGTACCACATTTAAAAATAAATATGACAGTTTTGCATCTCATCAACAATGGGTATCTTGTTGTTGTTGTTATGCATCTCATCAAAATTCCAAACGGATGTATTGGGGTTCTTTGCATTAAGCACACTCTTGAGAATGCTTAAACATGTCTTTTCTGTTTTTTATTGTAATTCTTCTGCGAGAAAATAAGAGAAAGAAAGAGATATATTAATTACGTGATGATAATGGAATACAAGGCACACCCATTCTCAGTGTAAAGATTCTGGATTAGGAACTTATTTCTTTTTGATGAAGTAATGTGTTCCATTAACAAAAAGCATCAAGAAGATGCGACTTACAAAATAGTTACAAATAAAGTAAAGTTGCAAGACCCTATACAAAGTGCTAGGCTAAGTCTAGGGAGCTTACAAACTGCAATAAATGGTCAGTGCTAATTACAGGTGTCAACTCAGTCCATAAACACCAAGAAATTGCTCCAGGAATCATTACCCAGATCTTCTTGATGGCCTTGTCAACTCTCCAGTGGCACCAGCTTGAGTAAGCGTCCCTCCCATGCACATGCATTACCCAATTCAGCCCGAGGAGGCAAAAAAACATGTTCCATAGATCAGTGGCTACTAGGCAATGCCGAAACATATGGTTAATATTTTCTAAAGTTTCCTTGCACATGTAGCATCTGTTAACCAATTGGAATCTTCTTCTATTAAGATTATCTACTGTTAGGCAAGCTCCCTTCAAAACAGTCCAGTTGAAGCACACAACCTTGGTTGGGAGCTTAGTGTTCCAGATCAACTTCCATGACCAGATATCAGAATCATGATTCTGCATGCTAAGCTGCTTGTAGCACTCTTTAATTGTGAAGAGGTTTTGGTTCCCCCATCTCAGAGTGAGGTAGATTCCCCACAATGGTATATTCCTCAATCCTAGCTAGTAGGTCCAGTAGACTTCCCAATTCCCAATCTTGTACAGCTCTTCTAAGGTGAATGACCCAACTGTTGCCTCTTCTGTTGTCAGCTATGAGGAGTCTATGGCATGAGCAATCTGGAAAATTCTGGGGAACTCCACCATGAGTGGTGAATTGTTCAACCACTTGTCTTTCCAAAATCTATTATGTGCACCATTACGAGCATTAAAGTGAACATTCCGAGAGAATTCTTACCCCAACTTGCTGATATATTTCCATGGTCCTACCCCATAAGGTGCATTTGCAATATTGGAGCTCCAGTTATCCAACACCCCATGTTTGGCCTTGATGACCTCTTTCCAGAGGCTTGAGTTAGTAGTTTTTTTTTTTTGGAAAATGGTAAATTTGTATTCTTCAGCATTAAGGAGATGCTGGGGACCTTCAAAAGAAAAATAGAGAAAGAAATACTTACAGAGATACTAATAATTCTACCAACTGTTCTGTTTCCTCCACATCTTTTTCTTTTCACCAAAAACAAAAATATACGATACAATTCCACTTAACCTTTTGAATGGAATTGGACCTATCTTCAAAATTTCTACTATTCCTTTCTTTCCACACTGTCCACCATATGCAGTGTGGGATTATCCTCCACCATGCCTTCTGGCTCTTACTTCCCCCTCTTCTAATCCAACAACTCAGCAGATCTGCAGTATGTTCAGGCATGGTCCACTTTGTTTCTGTAAGACTAAGGAAGATGGCCCAAATTTGTGTTGTGAAGCTACAATGCAAAAATAAATGGTTGTTGGTCTCTTCTGTTTTCCCCCCATAATGAACATCAAGATACTATAGTCATTCCTTTTTTCTTCAGAACTTCATGTGTCAAGCAAGCCCTTCTAGCAACCAACCATGTAAAGCATTTTACCTTTGTTGGTGCTAAGTTTCTCCAAACCATTCTCCACAAGCTTTTTTGTCTGTTGTTTTACTGGTTGCTTTCCATTTTGTAAGCCCTGCTAACACTGAAAGCCCCGCTAACACTGAAAGCCCCATCTTCGCTATGTTTCCATTTCAATGAGTTAGGTGTATTGTTGGTGCCAGGGAGCATCCCTATTTCTTCTAGCAATTTGGCCACTCTCTCTACTTCCCAATCATTTAGTAGCCTCCTAAAAGATAAATTCCAACCCTGTGATGTCCTACAATCACTGACAATTGCCTCTGGATTGTTGCAAAGAATGAACATATATGGAAAAGAATCTCTTAGAGGGGTCTGATCACTCCAGGCATTTCCCCAGAAGGCTTGAGTTAGTAGTAGCATACCTCCATAACCATTTCATTAGCAAACACTTTTTATGCATACCCAAATCTCTGATGCCCAGACCACCCCTAGATTTAGGCTGAATAACTTTGTCCATTTGACTAAATGAAACATGTGAGAATTGTTGTCCTCTTCCATGCCTTCCCATAAGAAATTCCTTCTGGTTCTGTCTAACTCTTCCTCCACCTGCTTAGGAATGGGAAATAGAGATGAAATATGCGGCGGGGATGCTATCAAGAACAATGTTTATGAGGGTAAGCCCACCCCCCATAGAGAGATATTGCATCTGCCAAGATGCAAGCCTCTTCTCAAACTTCTCTATGATCCCATTCCACATCTCAGAGTCTTTGAATTTGGTCCCCAGTGGAAGACCTAAATAGGTTGTAGGGAGTGAGCCAATGGGGCATCCCAAAATACCAGATAGCTCTTCTAGGTTAGGCCCATTGTTTACTGGATAAATGATGCTTTTTTGCTTGTTGACATGTAGCCCTGATAGAGCCTAAAAAAGTAGCAGAGTCGAGTTCAAATAGAGCACTTGTGATCTGTCTGCCTCACAGAAAATTAAGGTATCTTCAGCATACAACAGGTGGGAGACATTGATTGTGGTCCCAGCATTGGAACCAACCCTGAAACCCTGAATCCATTTCATTTGCCTAGCCTTTTCAAGCATTTTACTGACACCTTCCATTGCTAGAATAAATAGAAATGGTGAAGTGGATCACCCTGTCTGATCCCTTTTTTTGGGGAGAAGAATCCCACAGGCCCTCTATTAACAATTACTGAGTATTTCACTGTTGTGATACAGAACTTGATCCACTTTATCCATCTATCTCCAAACCCCATCTTCCTTAGGATAGATAATAAGTAAGTCCAATTGAGTTAATCAAAAGCCTTCTCTGTATCCTTTTTGCACATGATACCAGGCTCGCCACTTTTGTAACTCCAATCTAGAACCTCATTGGCAATTAATTCTGCATCAGTGGTTTGCCTATGCTTGATGAAGGCATTTTGATGATTAGAGACTAGTTTCCCCATTATCAGCTTCAACCTTTCTGCTAGTAGCTTGGCTCGGATCTTATACACACTACCAATCAGACTTTTAGGTCGAAAGTCTCTAAGCTCAACAACCCCCTTTTTTCTTTTTGGAAATAGAGTAATCAAAGAGGCATTGCAAGATTTGATCATATAACATTGCTGGTGGAAATGATTGATAGCTCCCATTACCTCTGGCTTAATAAAGTCTCATGACTTTTTATTAGAAAGCCATAGTAAATCCATACGGTCCAGGTGCTTTGTCTGGTGCACAAGACTGAATCACAACATGTACCTCATCTTCCTCAAAAACTTTCTCTAGCAGCTCACTCTCTTCTCTTGATAATCTGACAACATCATCAGAGCTAGCATTGGGTCTCCATGCCTCATTCTCAGTGTAAAGATTCTGATAAAATTCAGAATCTCACTCTCTTCTCTTGATAATCTGGCAACATCATCAGAGCTAGCATTGGGTCTCCATGCCTCATTCTCAGTGTAAAGATTCTGATAAAATTCAGAATCTCTTCTTTGATCACCTCCTTATCCTCTGTTACACCAATGTCCAGTCTAAGTTTATCAATGTTGTTATTCCTTCTGTGTGAGCTAGCGATTGTTTGGAAATACCTTGTGTTCCTGTCCCCTTATTTCAACCATAAACATCTTGATTTTTGCCTCCCAAGATATTTCTATGGCTTTGGCTAGTTCCATAAGTTCTACTTTCAAGCTGACAACCTTCTGCTTCTCAGGTTGAGATAGGGATCTGTTTTCAGCATCCTGGTCTAGTATGGAAAGCTCCTCCAAGACCTTGTTTCTTCTTACATCCAACTTCCCAAAGACTTCAGTGTTCTAGTTGCTAATTTCCTTCTTGAGGTTTCTCAGTTTTTGAACCAGAACAAAATCCGGGCTGCCATTGATCACATAGTTCTGCCACCGATTGTTTATCATGTCTAGGAAACCTTCCTGCTTCAGCCACATGTTTTCAATTTTAAAATAAGGACTTGTGTCCCACTCACCACTCTCTAAAAGGATAGGCTTATGATCAGTGAGTGCTCTAGGAAGGGCTGATTGCTTCACAACTTCAAAGCTCTCATTCCATTCAGTTGAAATTAGAAATCTGTTGATCCTGGAAGCTTGATAGCTGTCTTTCCCCCTTGCCCAGGTGAAAAGAACACCTTGAAGAGGTAGATCTATGAGCTGCAAGTCCATTATATAGTATCAGAAAATTCCCTCATAGCTATGGATCTGGTTGTGCAATTGGTCCTCTCATGTTCAAATCTACAGACATTGAAGTCTCCTCCAATCACCCATTTGCCACTCCACATGCTTCTGGCTGATCCCAATTCCTCCCAGAACTCAGTATTTTCTGTATTTGAATGAGGCCCATACACACCTGTATATGCCCAACTGAAGTCTTCGTGTGTATTCTCAAAGAAGCAAGTGATTGAGAAGTTTCCTGGGAATATGCCATTGCATTTCCATATTCTTTTATCCCAAAGGACTAGAATACCACCCCTGGTACCAGATGCCTTCAGTTCTACCCAACCTGCCCATCTATTCCCCCATATATGGTGCACCATACAAACTGAAATATCTTCCATTTTTGTCTCTTGAAGACACAAAATATCGACCTTCCACTTCCTGACTAAGGAGCTGAGAGTGCTCATTTTAGTCCTGTCATTGAGTCCTCTTATGTTCCAACTAATGACCTTGACTTTCATGTGTGTTGTGTTGTGATACCTGCCCCTTTCCTTGTCGCTGCCTCCCTCATAATTAATGCCACAAATCAGATTTTGCACTTCTGATTCCCCTTTTTTCTTCCCTTTTCTCTTGCTTGCTGATTCAGCTTTCTTTTGCAATTGAGTCCGACTCCTCTGGTCATTTCTCACTACTAAGTCAAACAGTTTGAAACCAGCTATGTTGATGCCAAAAGCCTTGCATGCTTTCCCTATCACTTGTTTAGCCCACCTCATACCAACACTTACCACTATTTTTGGTTGACAAGGTAACATTTGTATATATCAAACAGAAAGCAGTATATAGGTTGTACTGAAACCATATTTACAAGTGAGCAAAAGGTAGCAAAATCAGTCTACATTTCTAACGGGAACCTAATGTGTCTAGGATAGAGATAGTATCCTCTGGGTAGATCTGGTTGCACCAACAAAAAAAAGCTAATACAGTTAAGTTTGATCATCTGCAAAGTGTTGTTGTTCTCAAAGCATCTAAAACTCCTTTCTTTCCAAATTGTCTACCAGATACAAGCAGGGACCATTCTCCATCTGTTTCTATCATCTACTCCAGCTCCAGCTACTTCCCAACTAAAGAGAGCTTCAATAATCTTTCTGGGCATTGTCCAAGCTATGCCTCTGAGATTAATGAAGATCTTCCATAACTGATCAGTTATCCTACAGTGCAAGAAGAGGTGGCCAACTGTCTCCAGTCTCCACCTCCTTTTCACATAGAAAACATCTTGAGCATAGAGTCCACTTCCTCTTGTTTAAATTTTCAACGTGTGAGCACAACTTCATTTGCCAGTAACCATGAGAAGCATGCAACCTTGTATGGTATGTTGGTCTTCCAAATATGCTTCCAGGGTCAGTTGGTGACTTGAAGTCTAGGTTGGTTTATCATTTTGTAGGCTGCATTGACACTGAATTCTCTACTGCTATGTCCCTGCCATCTCAATGTGTCTTCTCCATTCTGAGTTCCTGTGAAGTTGTCCAGTTGCTTGTAGAACTCAATCAACCTATTCATCTCCCAATTATTCAAGTTTCTTCTGAGTATTAATTCCCACCTTGAGGTGACCACATTTCAGCTTTAGTTCTCTGTTGGTGGAGAGTTAGAGCATAAATGTCAGCAAATAAATTCTTCAAGGCTCGATTCCCCAGTCAATTATCATTCCAGAAGGATGTCCTGCTACCATTTAGCACTCAGATAGAGACTTGGTTTTTCAAAGCTGGCCATAGTACCCTTATGGACCTCCAGAGGCTAACTCCATAAGTTGAGTTAACTGGTTTAGTCATCCAGTTGTCCACTTCATATTTAGCTTTGATCACCTTGCTCCATAAACTTTGAGGATTTTGAGAGTATATCCATAACCACTTCAATTTGAAGGCTTTGCTGTGATTCTTCAAATTTCTGATTCCCGATCCACCTTGAGCCTTGTTGAGAGTTACCTCTTTCCACTTAACCAGGTGATAGACTTTTCTTTCCTTTTTTCATTGCCACAAAAAATTCATTCTTATGTTGTCCAGTCTTTTAATGACTTCCACTGGAATTAGAAAAAGGGACATCGTGTAGGTTGGTAATGAGTCTAACACAAACTTAATAAGAGTGAGCCTTCTTCCCATTGACAAATATTGGCACTTCTAACTTGAAAGCCTTTTCTTACATTTTTCCAGTACATTGTTCCATATTCCAGCAGATTTTGATTTGGCTCCCAGTGGGATGCCAAGATAGGTAGTAGGAAGAGTCCCCATTTCTCCCCCAGAAGTAGTGCCAGTTCCTCCATGTTTGTTACTTCATTAATTGGGTAAAGATGACTCTTCCTCAAATTAATATGCATCCCAAATATGCCTTCAAAGTGCACCAGAATAGTTCTCAATATTCTTAGCTGTCCCACTTTTGCATCACAAAAGATTAAGGTGTCATCAACATATTGAAGATGTGTAATTTCCTGGTTGTTGTGACCATTCATGGCTACCTCAAAGCCTTTGATCCACCCATTAAGCTTGGCTGTTTTGACCATGTTATTCAAACCTTCCATGGCTATTATGAAAAGAAATGGTGACAAGGGGTCACCCTGTCTGAGACCTCTCTGAGCAGGGAAGAATCCTTAAGGTGAACCATTAATGATGATGGGAAACCTGACAGTAGATATGCAAAATTTCACACATTTAATCCATTGCTCACCAAATCCCATCTGTTGTAACATGCTAAGTACGAAGTTCCAATTCACATGGTAAAATGCTTTCTCTATATCTAATTTGCAGAGAATGCCAGGCTTCTTTTGTTTTTGTCTTGAGTCCACTGCCTCATTAGCTATTAGTATGGCATCCATTATTTGTCCCCCTTTTATGAATGCCATTTGTTGAGAATCAACCAATTTCCCCATCACCCTTTCAGCCTTTCAGTCAAGACTTTTGTAATAATCTTGTAAATGCTGCCTATTAGGCTTTCTGTAGTCCCTTAGCTCTTTTGGAGATGCATGCAGTCTAGAGGTATGCTTGTGGCCTACATCAGGGCAATTAAGGACATGTACGAGGGTGCCAAAACCTAGGTTAGGACATGAGAGGTGATTCATATCCGGTCGTGATGGGGTTGCACCAGGGATCGACCCTTAGCTCGTTTCTATTTGCCTTAGTGATGCACGAATTGACGCAACATATTCAGGAGGAGGTGCCGTTGTGTATGTTATTTGAATACGACATAGTTTTGATTGACGAGATGCGTAGTGGCGTTAACGATAAGCTGGAAGTTTGGAGAACGACCTTAGAATACAAAGGTT
This sequence comes from Anisodus tanguticus, assembly GCA_034509755.1. Lineage (NCBI taxonomy): Eukaryota > Viridiplantae > Streptophyta > Magnoliopsida > Solanales > Solanaceae > Anisodus > Anisodus tanguticus. Next base: position 13,182,420 of record CM067561.1, read on the forward strand.
TCAGGTTAAGCAGGACTAAGGCGGAGTACATGGAGTGCAAGTTCAGTGATGTAACACAAAAGACTGATGTGGAAGTAAAGATTGAGGCACAAGTTATACCAAAAAAGGGAGTTTCAAGTATCTAGATTCTATTATTCAAGGAAACAGGGAGATTGACAATGATGTCACCCACCGTATTGGAGCAGGGTGGATGAAATGGAGGCTCGCCTCCGAGGTGCTTTGCGATAAGAAGGTGTCGCCTAGGCTGAAAGGTAAGTTCCACAGAGTGGTGGTTAGACCTGCATTGTTGTACGGGGATGGTGGCCAGTAAAAAAACGTTCATGTTAAGAAAATAAAGGTCGTGGAGATGCGGATGCTCAGATGGATGTGTGGTCATACTAAGAAAGATATGATTAGGAATGAAGATATACGAGACAAGGTCGGAGTGTCCTCCATGGAGGATAAAATGATGGAAGCGAGTGAGATAGTTCGGACATGTGAAGAGGAGGCGTGAGGATGCGCCAGTTAGGAGGTGTGAGAGATTGACAGTCATAGGAGTTAGGAGAGTTAGAGGCCAAAAAAGTGCTGGGGAGGTGATTAGACAGGATATGGCTCAGCTCCAGCTGACTGAGGACATGACCTTAGATAGGAAGACCTGAGGTCGAGGATTAAGATAGAAGGTAAGTAGGTATTTGAGTTTGTCGCGCTGTGTGTGCGAGAGGTGGGGGGCTAGCCTTTCCATCTCCTCGTCTCCTTTTCTCGGTTGTACTATTTTGGTATCACGTAGATCATTATCTTTATTTGGGTATTATTATGTTGCGTCATTTGTTTTGTATCTTAATTTTTTGTTGTCTTGTTTTTCCTGATATCCTAAATTGAGTACGTTCCTTTTGAGGCGAGGGTCTATTGAAAACAACCTCTCTATCCTGCAAAGGTAGATGTAAGGTCTGCGTATATCCTACCCTTCCCAGACCCCACTTGTCGGACTACAGTGGGTATGTTGTTGTAGTCAATCTTCAGTTTGAAAACACCCGTCTATGAGCTCGTTTTTTAGTTCCTCTTTTTTGTTCCCTTCACTTAATCAGTAATAGTAAGTCACTTTATGCATTTATTGCATAGGAGATTTAATCCATAATGGTCACAATTTCAATTTCATCTGAAGCAATTTTTTTTAGTTATGATAACCGTGAATATCTGCATCTGCGGGATATTTTTGTGTTAATCTTTTAACATGTAGTTCTTGCAATAAGTCTGACTTGTTCTTTCTATTCTTCAGATTAGCTATGCTTGCTTATAGATTTCCACTCGGTTATTTATAAATGATTTGTTCTTTGGTTTTTTGGACACTAAGTCAATGTGATTACAATTAAATATGTGCTAAATGTTTTCCAGGAAATAGCTGGCAGTGAGTTGGTGGAAGTTCTACAAATTAAAAACAAGATTCCGAGAAGAAAGGCGATATCATCATTGGAAGAATATGTAATAAGCATATTGTCTGAGAAGGGTTATATCAGTACAATGGAAGCTTTTGGGTCAACTGAGACGATGCCGGATTTGCTAGAGGAGGACGAGGATGAAGAAGTGGTGGTTGATGGTGAAGTTGATGAGGGTGATGTTCACATAAAGCCAGTTGCACGAAAAACTGTCCCATTGGTATTGCCTTGACTTGATCTTTATTATCGTCTAACCTTCACTATTTTTTTCTGAGAATGTTAAACATTTTATTCATCAGTTCGAAAACATTATATTTACCAGTTTAAAGAAAAAACATTTTATTCATCGGTACAAAGATTGCACTGGCAACTGAAATACAAGAAGTGAAAAAGCCTATGTACACTTCACAAGGCTTCCAAAATACCTTGGATGGAATCAGCATCCTCTGTACAAAACTCTTTACACCAAAAATGCAAGCTCAAAATACGGTTCATCTTTACTTTCTGTATTCGATTACTTTTGTTCTCAAAACATCTGCTATCTCTTTCCCTCCAGATAGTCCACCATATGCACAAAGGTATTATCCTCCATTTCTTCTGCTTTAAATTTCTCCCAGCTTGGTCCAAAGCTATAAAGAGTTATAAAGTGTTTCCTGGCATAACCCATTTTAGGTTAGCCAGAGTCAGTAAAAGCTGCCACAGCTGGGTAGTAAACACGGAGTGCAAAAAAAGGTGGCTGTTATCTTCTACTGTTGCTTCACAAAGGCAACATTTGGATACTAACTGCACACCCCTTCTCTGAAGCTTTTCATGTGTTAAGCAAGCCTTTCTAGCCACCAGCCATAAGAAACAGTTCACTTTATAGGGGACTTTTGCCTTCCAAATCTGCTTCCAAGGCCAACTGGAATCCTGTTGACCCTCATTACTAAAGCAGGCATAGGCACCCCTAACTGAGAACTTCCCTTTGTACTTCCATACCAAATCATCTTCATTTTCATTAAGTGCTCTCACCCTTTCTAAGATCAGCAAAAAGAGAGACAATCTTTCCATCTCCCAGTCATTTAACCCTCTTCTGAGGTTAAAATTCCATCCATTTTGACTCCTGACTTCACTGATAGAGGCATCAGTACTCATAGACAGCCTGTGAATTTCGGGGAAGCTGTCCTTCAAAGGTTCCTGGCCAACCCATTTATCATTCTGGAAAGCAATATTTCTGCCATTCCCAGGGGAAAGTTCAATGTTCCCTGCAAAAAACATCCCAGAGAGATCTGATGGATTTCCATATGCTTACTCCATAGGGGGTGCTTACTGTCTTGGTGCACCATTGACTAAGGGCTCCATGCTTTTTATTATTGACCTCGATCCACAGGCTGTTTTCTTCTCTAGCATACTAACCTTCACTATTTTAACACACTTTTTGTTGATTAGTCACTCTATCCAATCATATCAGGCACAACTTTTGAGTGGATGAATGCGTGTCACTGTTTTGGAATAGTTTTATGCTTATGCACAGATGTGCAGTCACATACACACTGCATTACTTGATAGCTTATAGACCTCCACCTTGTAGCCTTGGTATCCGTTGACAGGTATCTCCTTTTGGCATAGAATTCTATGATGCTCAAGGTGTTGATCCTACACCACCTATTTTCGCAAAAACATACCCTGCTCCCATGATCACCCTAAATTATACATTCTCATTAAACTCTTCCCAGCCCTTCCAAATACTTTTCGAAAGGCCGTACTCACAAGGAAGTGCGATATTTTTTGTCTTCCATCGCTTCCTAGACCCCATATATCTCCACAATTACCTTCCTCCAAAAAAACGTTTTCCTTTTTTAAAATTGATAATGTCCATCTTTGTAATATAATGGAGGCCTCAAAATCTACCCCAAATCTCCACATTTTCCTGTAGCACCTTTTAAATACCCTTAAATCTTTGATCCCAAGTCCACCCCAATACTTTGGTCTCGTTACAATCTCCCAATTTTCCAAATGAAACCTCTCTGGAACACTGATTGGAGCATGTAACAAGGACATGAAGTGTGTGGGAATGCTCGAAAGTGTACTCTTGATTAACACTGCCTTTCCCTTTGGGTAGCTATCTCTTTTGCTGATATGCAAGTCTCTTTTCTATCCATTATATCAAAGGCTTCTAAAGGTGTGTGACCCCTCGTAGTATGAACAACATATTGAATAGCAGTTCTCCTTGTACTCTCCTCTTGAATTATTGAAAAAGCCACATGAGTTGCCTTTCACGAGGACCATAATATAAATGAGGAAGATTGAAAAAAGTACCCTTAATACTAAATATTCTAGAAAATTGTAAGTCTAGAAAGAGAAAATACATCATATCGATTGCATTATGACTTTTTAGGTGTAAAACAATTCAATTTCCTGGCTGCAAATAAAGGAACCACATATATAAGTTTGAACTTTCTTTGGATTTGCCTTCCCTCAATATTCTTTTGATCAGAACTTCCCTCATTATTCTTCACCGAAACATAACTCCTTATAGATTGTTTACTCTATTTATGAACTTTAGTAATTCTACTCAACTCTTGGTTAGATAGTGCAATCAATTTCTTTTGATTCTCTTTTTAGTAAGTTCAAAGATATTAGAACAAATCATTTTAAAAGTATATAAGATATCATATAAGGTGAAATGTTGAGAAGTGACAAACTTTTGGCATTTGAGTAAAAAAGTGAAAAAATTGGTGGAATTTTTTCTCCAATCAAACGAGTGAAACTTTCCATTTTTGGAAAATTTGAAAAGCTACTCAAAGGTGTTTTTCATTTTTTACAAAAAATTGAAACCCATTTATCTAGTTACATTAGGTTGAATTCTTTTCTCAAAAAATCAAAGAAACGTTTGCGAGAAAATTTTCAACACTTTTTAGAACAAACACCAACTTAATAATTTCACTTTTTTGATAAAATAAGCTCTTAATAGTGTTAGTGTCACGCCCCGAACCATGGCCTGGAGGTAACACGACACTCGGTGCCTGGTTGCATGTGACCGAGCGAACCAACCGGCTGGCTAAGTCAACATGTGATATCAAAACATACCGAAAGGGGAATTAAACTAACATATGCGGATGTACTAAAAGTCTGTCTAAATAATCATTAAGTGCGGAAAATACTGAATAAGTCTGAACATAGTAAAAGTGCCAACACGACAAACATGAAAATCTGATAAACTCTGTCTAACCATTACTCCAGTCTATGAAGCCTCTGAGGAGTATTGCGGTGTTTATTGTTTGCCGGGACAAGGCCCCCGACATACCTGACTGTCTGTAATAAACAATAAAGACTGCAAAATAAATGATAAGGCCTCAAAAGACTGGGGTTCACCAACTCAGCTGATACCAGAGATCCTAGTGTGCAGATGCATGCAAGATTAAAGTCTCGTGCAATGCCACATCCCTTGTGACACATAACTGGCCATGATCTTTGATCTCTTTTTTGTGATCGCTTAATCTATAATAACTCATCTTGGCACTAGTCGATCGATGATCATCCTACTCACTTCGCATTTCTTTCCTCCTTATGGAGACTATATCATTTTGCTCATGTTAGTGAACTGGGTTTCTTCATATCTCCTGCTAACGTTTCAAATGTCTAACTGGACTTATTGATGATTTACACATCTCCCCCTCAGACCAAAGGCTAAGGTCTTATACTTGTGAATTCTTCTATTTTATGGAGATCAAGTTGTCTTTCTGTCACGCCCCGAACCATGTCTTGGACGTTACACGACACGGTGCCGAGCTGCATATGACCGATCGAACCAACTGACTGGCTAAATCAACAAGTGATATCAAAACATACTAAAAAAGGGATTAAACCAAGACATGTTGATGTACTAAAAGTCTGACTGAATAATCAAATGTGGAGATACCGAGATAAGTCTGAAAGTAATAATAATAATACGTAGGCATAATGGCTAACACATAAATGCCTGCTAAACTCTGACTAAATGCAACTATAGTCTACAAAGCCTCTAAAAGAATACTGAAATACTAACTGTTCACCGAGCCAATGCCCCCATCATACCTCACTAACTAAAATACTATAAATACTGAAATAATGATAACACCCCGAAAGACTGGGTTCACTAAGTAGCTGATACGTGGATCTTAGGAAGCATAATCGTCAACCTGTAAATTGTTACCAGTATCGCGAGATGCAGGCGCCGGGCAAATGGGACGTTAGTACATTTGAATTGTACTGTATGTAAAGCAACTGAAAGAATAAGCAGGCACATGAAATAATAGAAACTGAAACTGCACATAAGTACTCTTTATTCTGACTGAAGAATCACTTATTTAACTAAATAAATAAGCTACGGCCTCCGGCCCAATCTAAGTGCATAAGATACGACCTTGAGCCTAAGTATACGTATACATAACTACGACCTTAGGTCCAAAGATGCATAAAGCATAAACTACGACCTTGGGCCCAAATACATGTGTTCAACATTCAAGAATATAAAATAAGGAATTTGAATCATACTGTAATATATGATACTGAAATACCGAAGTACATGATACTGGAAATACTGAATAGAACTAGACTGAGACATGTACTCATAAACATATTATGAAGTTTGAAGCATTAACTGTTCATATTAAACTGAATTGCCATAACTAAGACTCATGGGATATCGAACACGAGTCTATATTGATTATGTAATGAGTTCATAATATTCATAAGTGATAATTATGAACAACTACGAAATTATATTCTCAAATGATAGAGATTCTCAAATAAGGGCATAATCTCTAATTCTGAAGTAATTCGTAGTAATCTTGAGGACTGAGGTGTGGGGATGATTAATGACGTTTTCTCACGTAGAGAGTTAGCCTCACATACCTGGAATTGCTCCTATCAATGAACAATGTTGTTTTCTGACGAAGAATGGCCCAAACCCTAGCTTGCATCGCTTGTGAAGGATTATGTTATTAATCTTATATTTTTGGTTGAAGAAATATGTTTCTAATCATGATTTAATGTTAGAATTACTAAGAAATCGTTAGGGGTGAACTTACCTTGTTGGAGGCTGAGAGAAAAGAAACACGCACTTGAGAGGTTCCCTACGAGGTTGGACGAGTTGGTGAGTGATTTTTCGGATTAAGTGTTATATTTAGTGGATAGGCATTTTGGACCCCCTGTCTCGCTAAGCAAGGTCCATAGTGAGGTGTTGTTTCGCTTTGGGCTTCGCCGGGCGAGCTCCCCTGTCCATTTTACACTTAGACACATTTTTGATAAGAAGTGCATTTAGGATGTCCCATTTCGCTGGGCGAGGTCCATAGCTTGGGACGTCCCACCTCGCTGGGCGAGGTCCATAGCTTTGGACGTCCCACCTCGCTGGGCGAGGTCCATAGCGAGGTGTTTTCTCGATGTGGGCTTCGCCGGGCGAGCTCCCTTGTCCATTTTACACTTAGACGAGTTTTTACATTTTTTGACGGTACTGACAACGTTTAATTAAAATGGCCATAACTCCTAGCACAGTTTCGTTTGGACCGGACGACCTACCGATGGAAAGGTATTTCAAAGGGCTAGAACTTTCATGTTTTAAGTTTTCTCAAATTCCCAATGGATTTTCACGAAATTAGATCGGAAGATAGACCTGTCGTAAACTTAGCCGATTCTATCGAATCTCAAGCACCTCACTACTCATCTTGATTTCAAAACAAATATTTCCACCCAAACTCATCCCAATAGCACTTCAATGGTTAAAATGTCACAATAATACTCATTTAACACATTCACACCTAACCCAGATTTACGGAGTGTTACATTATCTCCTTCTTGGGATCATTCATCCTCAAATGATGGGTCTTGGTTTTCATGGTCGAACTTGCACTCTTTAAGGATATGGTTGCGTGAATTCTGAACTGAATATTTATTGAACTAAACGAATTACTAGACTGAATAAATACTGACGGAATGAATACCGAATTGAATGAGTAAGCTGAATGAGTACTGAACTGAATGAATAAGCTGAATGAGTACTGAACTGAATGAATAAGCTGAATGAATAAGCTGAATGGGTATTGAACTGACTGGATACTGAACTAACTGAATACTGAACTAACTGAATACTGAACTTGCACGAACATTTGAGTGTTGACTGACATGAGTATGTGAGTACTGAGCTGACATGAATATATGAGTGCCGAACTGGCATGTATATCTGAGTACTGGAATATTGATGTTATAATATGAGATCTGAAAACGGGAAACAAGAATGTTATAACATGACACTGAATGTACGACGACCCCCTCGGGTAATAATTTTAGCTCGTATGCCGCTGGACCGACCCCTCGTAGGATCCTGTATGGTCTAATTATATATGGGACTAAGCTTCCCTTAGGAGTTCTGGCAACTCTTTGCTGCTTTCAAACGCTCCTGAATAAATTTAACCTTTTCTATAGCCTGATGGACCAAGTCTGGTCCCAACAATTCTACTTCCCAACTCCAAACCATCCAATTGGCGATCTACCCCTGCGCCTGTACAAAGCTCCAAACGGCGCCATCTTGATGTTAGAGTGATAACTGTTTTTATAGGCAAATTCTATGAGTGGTAAGTGATCATCCCAATTACCTTTAAGATCAAGGACGCGTGCCCTCAACATATCCTCGAGTGTCTGAATGGTCCCTCTTGTTCAAAAGCCATGGGTTTATGCATGTACGTCCCTTCTTTTAGCTGCAATTGATAGGGATCATGAAACTGTTTACCTCTTTTTTCTCAACTACTAAAGAGGATTTGGCTATGTTCTGTACAACAACCCTACTATCTTGGGGATCCAATAGTTGAACTCCTAGGTTGCTATATGATGAACTTCCCTATTTTCCTGTATGTCTCAGCATGAGCTAAACTCCCCATACTTGATTTCTTTCTGAGACATTTTCTGAAATACTTATAGTATTGTTGTGCGCTAAATCTTTGACAAGCACCTTGAAGATTAGTCTCGTGTAATGACACTACCCTTGTGACACATAACTGGGCATGATCTTATAACTTTTCTGTGATCGCTTAATCGATAATAACTGATCTGGGTACAAGTCGATCATCAGTCATTCTACTCACTTTGTGTTCTTTTTCTACATGCGAGGCATCTTTCTTACGGAGGTTATCTCATTACGCCATCATAACTGAACTGAGGTTCCTCATATCTCCCGCTAACCTTCGGGTTTCAAGTGTTCAAGTGGATTTACTGATGATTTACACCTCTCCCTTAGACCAAAGGTTAAGGTCTTATACTTAGAGATTCTCCTACAGAAAATGCCTGACCAGAATTTCGAGTTCCATTGATCAAATATAAGCCATCATGCAATCTACCACTGCCAATCTTCTTCCCTGTTTGAAGGTCCTGAAAAACACAATAATTAGGAAAGAATTTGACATTACAGTTAAGTGCTTTGGTGATAGCTAACGAATAATATGTTAACATGAAAGTCAGGAACATGAAGAATGGATGATAAGGTAATATCAGGGGTACAAACGAGTGAACCTTTTTAAGAGACAGGGGTTAGGGAGCCATTGGCTATTCAGACATAATCCCCGTTGGGACTAGGAGATTAATTTTGAAAGCCTTTAGAAGAGCCTGTCATGTGTCTATTCGCACTAGAATCAATAATCCAAGAATTAAGCTGAACATTAAAAGCAATACCTGATTGCACATAATTGGAACTGGCAACATTAGAAGAGTCAAGTTTGTTCAGAAGAAGGTGAAGATGTTGAACTTCATCCGGGGACAAAGTCTCTCCTGAAGTAGTGTCTCTGGATGTCTCCACATTTTCTGCAATATTAGCCTGACCCCTTGATGAACCTACACGCTTTCCTCCACGACCTCTAGTCCGTCTACCATGTAGTTTCCAGCATGTGTCTCTTGTATGATTTGATCTGCCACAATAATCACAATAAAAGTGATCTTTATCAGGAGTGATTGCCTTTATGTGACACAACTAACCCAGACTTCTCAATTGGTGCAGAATGAAACATGACCTCTTGTCAGCTCTCTTCCTGTTGAGCATAGGAATATGCATCCTCAAGAGAAGGAAAAAGAATCTGACCGAGAATTTGAACCCTGATTTGATCATATTCTTGGTTCAAGTCGGCCAGAAAATCATTGACCCTTTCCTTTTCAACGTCTTTGAAAGAGAATTGCATCATCGGTACACTTCGCTTGGAGGTCCTGATAGTAGTCAATCTCCTGCCATAACCCAAGTAGCTTGGAATAATAATCAGTGTTAGTCAACTCACCTTGTTTAGTGGCATGAATTTTATTTCGAATTTCAAAGATCTGAGCATCATTTCCCTTGCGAGAGTAAGTGCGCTTGGTTAAATTTTAGATCTTTTCAGCAGTATCAAACAATAAATACTGTTTAAAAATTCGAAGGTGCATAGTATTCAACAACCATGTCATAACAAGAGAGTTATCAGAATCCCATTGACCATAACCAGCATCAGTCACAACAGGTGCTTTCTTTTCTCTAATAATATAACCAAGCAACTTCCCAGATTTAATAAAGAGCTAGCAAGACCTTGACCAAGCAAGATATGTACCAGCCTCATCTAGTTTTACAACATTGATTTGTGAAAGTGAGTGATTTTCCACTGCTTTTGTATCCCCCATAATTTGAACAAGCGAAGATCCAAAAAAAATATTTTTAGATGTGTTCCAAGAAGAAGTACCTCTCAAACAGATGCTGAGGGTCACCACTGTCGGACAAAGAAAGTGAACTTGAAAAGTTACCGAAAAAACCATGCAGATCTACTTGAACAGTGGCTGCCGCACGGGAACTATCACCTCTAGTGCTTGGAAAAAAACAAAAATTGTATGGGATGGGTTGGAAAAAACAGACGACCTAGCAAAGAAAAAAAATTTGAAAAAGTCGCCAAAAAAGGTACACGTGCTGGTGCATGAGACGCGTGGCATCGGAGACAGACAACTTATGGTGGCGCGTGGGTATGTTTTCGGTGGTGGGTTTTCAGGGGTTGCTTTAGAAAATGCAGATCTACCAATCTGTGGTGTTGGTTTGTGTATAGAACTGGCGGAATGTGGCGAACTAGCTCCGGACAGAAGCTTTGCCGGAAAATCTTTAAAGAAAAGGGAGAAAACTCAACCTATTGAACCCTAATGCTGCAAAGGGAGGAAGCTCACCTCAAAAGGGCAGCAGCGACTCTGATACCATGAAGATTTCAAGAAGAGAAAGTCTTCTTCGTATTTCTTGATTATTTACATCCCATGACAATGGGTATTTGTACAATAAGTCCTACAACTAAATAAGGAAAGGGAATATTACATAATCAATACAATATTAATACAATATCAAACAATATCAAATTACTCCTATAATTATGCTAGGAAATCAATCCATATCAATTAAGATTTTCCAATTACACCTAAGATAATTGCTCTCTCAACTCTCTACTCACTTCAAAGGATTGTATTATTTTTTGGAGGAGGAAACTTCTTTTTATAGGCAAACAATGACTCAGGCTCCAAGTGTGCTACATGGGAATTTCAATTCTCCTCCACATCTTAGCATCCGGACTCCAAACAATGCATTCTTTGGCTCCAAGTAATAGAGCATCCTTTGGCTCTAAGTAATAGAAAGTCATCCAACTAAAATTGGCACATTAGTTTTCTATCACATAACAAAAACCAACTTTCAATCTTCACCTTGGTTTGCGTTCCGAGCATGCATATGAACAACTCCGGCCATAGCTTCTTAGCTTGCTGGGCAACCCCGTTGTAAGAAACAAAACGAATTAAACGAATGTTGAACATACCACCTCCACCTAACAACTATTCTCTTCGGAGTTGCATTAGTTGATGCATACTCCCGCCAAGTCTTTGCAGTGTGAAAACTTAGCGAGCGGGACTATCTTGGTCAACATGTCTGCAGCTTTATCGTCTGTGATAACCTTCACGACCTTGATAGTTCCCTCTTCAACAACATCTCGAATAAAATGAAATCAGACATCAATATGTTTAGTGCGCCAATGAAATCTCTGATTTTTAATCAGATCAATAGCACTCTGACTATCACATCTAAGAGTTGATTCCTGCTTAACCAAGCTTAATTCCGCAGCTAAACCTTTCTACCAGATAGCTTCCTTCGCAGCATGTATTCCAAATAACGGCACTGCTAACAAGAGTAAAGATGTATCTGGTTGTGGACCTCCTTCTGTTATATCCCCTGCATAGTTAGAATCCACATAACCGAGAATTGAAATACCTCGACCAACTTTTCGAAAGGTCAGACCAACCTTAGAAGCTCCCTTGGGATATCTCAATATCCACTTGACAACTTTCCAATGCTTATTTATTGGATTGGACATGTATTTGCTTACCATACTTACATATTGAGTTATATCTGGACGTGTGCATTCGATTAGATGTGCTCCAAAAACATGAGTAAGAGAGTATAAAGATGAACGATGATATACTATGGAATATGGAATCTGATTCTGAACAGAAGATGAGGCCATTCGATTAATTAAATGGTAAGACGTGAAGACTGTATCGCCCCCGAAAATGCAGTGGAACATGGGATTCAATGAGAAGGGTGTGAGCAGTCTCAATTAGATGCCTATTCTTCCTTTCTGCTACCCTGTTCTGTTAAGGGGTGTAAGGACAAGATGTTTGATGAATAATTCTGTGGTGAGTCATAAACTGAGAGGATTTGTATTCTAAGGCATTATCACTACGAAAAGTATGAATAGAAACACCAAAAACGTTAGCCTTCATCCATGAGATCGGGGTATCACTACCGGTAAGGGCCCGCTTCCATAATAGACTTTGAAACCTCGCCTTCCCTTTCGATGTCCGATCCCGGGTCCCACACATGCTTTGAGACGCGTGGGCCGATCGTGAAATTCGCACAATGTCGATGGCTAAAAATGAAAGAAGGGATTGCTCTTTTCCAGGATCTGTCCTTGACGGTAGTTTTGGTTCCGAAATGGATGGTGAAGGCGCAAGATAATTGATTTTGTATTTCAGCACAAAAACTCTTGAATATAGAGAATAACTATGAACGATCTTTCATTAAGAATAGCCAAGTACATCTGGAAAATTCGTCAATGAAACTAACAAAATAACGAAATCCTAAAGGTGAACTGACTCTACTAGGGACCCCAAATATCAGAATGAAGTATTGAAAAAAGAAGACTGCACGACTCTCAGCACTACGTGGAAAGGTTGTGCGAGTGTGTTTCCCAAGTTGACATGACTCACAATCTAATTTGGACAGACTAGACAAACTATACACCATTTTTTGTAGCTTGGACAGACTCAGATGTCCCAATAGTTTATGGATTAAGTCTGGAGGATCTATAACGGAGCATGTTGTGGAGGAATTAGGAGAGGTAAGATAGTAAAGACCTTGTGATTCATATCTTGAACCAATCACCTGTCCCGTACTGCAGTCCTTCATAATAAAAGAATCATGAAGAAATATTATGGCACAACTTAGGGCACGTGTCAAACGACTGATAGATGCAAGATTAAAAGGACATCCAGGGACATAAATAATAGAGTTTAAAGTGACAGAAGATGAGGGATTACCTTGTCCAACCCCTTTTGGTTTTGTTTGGATCTCATTGGCTAAAGTAACCGGAAGAAGAGTCTGTGAATAAATAATATTTGACAAAAATGATTTGTTACCAGAAATATGATCAGAAGTGCCCGAGTTAACGACCTACGATGGAGTGATACTAGATTGTGAAACACAAGCAAAAGAATTACGAGCAACAAAAGTATTAGGCAGAGAATCTATGGCTACTTGTGCAGAAGTATTAAGCTGAGATGTCTGCTTACTTGCTCGATACCGAAGGTACTCATTTTATTCCCCTTCAGATAAAAGCCTCAGATTTCCTGTAGTGTCGGTCTGAGCAAGATGAGCATTGTTGGGTGGTTGACCATGTAGAGCACGACATACGTCACGACTGTGTCCAATTTATGACAATAACTACACTAAACATCATTGGGTGTTGGACTATGTAGAGCATGACATACATCGTGAGTGTGTCCAAACTTATGACAATAACTACACTTAGTTTGAGATTTTCCAAAACGACTTCCTCCTCGTCGATTATCCATAGACTGAGATGTTTGATTCTCTATGGTTTGAGATACGAGAACAAGGAGTCAACGGTTGGTGCTGAAACCACAAAGAGTCGCAGCAAGACGAAGCAACGAAAAAATAGTTCATTAATTGTAGGAACCGTAGGACTAGCAAAAGTCTGATCACGCACCGAATCAAGATCAGTAGGAAGTCCAGTAAGTGTAAGAATTAGAAACATAGGTCTTTGCTCTTGTTGTTTTTCAATATTCGTAGTGACTGGCATCAACTACTCAAATTCCTCCATGATTGCATGTACCTGTCCCAAGTAAGTAGACACATCTGATTCCTGTTTCTTTAAATTGGTCATCTGAGACATCTTATCATAAAATTGCGATATGTCATTAGTGTATAAAGCGCAAGCCTTCTTTCCAAACTGAATAACATGTCTGGAAGCAACGAAACAAGGGCATCAACTTGAGATCAGTATATTGCCACAAGAGACTACATAATTGAGCGTTAACCTTCTTCTACGATGCTTTGGCCTTTTCTGTCTCACTAGCCTCTGCTTTTTCATTAATCACAATAGTCTTTTGTGTTAAGTGATCTAGAACACCTTGACCCTTGCACCACAACTCAACCGAGGAAGCCCAAGCTAAATAATTTGAACTTTCCATTAATGGTTCAGAAGTAATCATAGGGCTTGAGGTTTCGATTCCCGTGTTTTTGGAATTAAAAACATCAAATCTAAGAGACATGGTTCAAAAACTCTACGAAATCTGACCAAAAGAGGTTGATGATGCTCGGAAAATAGAATGGAGCAAAAATGAACAAGGGAACCTTAACATTCAAAGGTCTAAATTGCTAAGTCAAATGGCATGTTGGGATTCATTACTGGATAGCAGAGCATTGATAGAGCAGGAATCAATCAAGAAGGCAACGACTATTATGGAGTATGAAGAACTTCTCAAAAATGAGGAAATTGCATGGAGACAAAGATCCATGACCCTATGGTTGAAAGAAGGGGATGACAATACAAAGTTCTTTCACAATTCAATCAATGCTCATAAGAGAAACAACTTTATTGATCATCTGGAAGTGCAAGGTGAAACCATTATGGAACCTGAAAGAGTTAAGGAGGAGATCGAATTATATTACAAGAAACTCTACATTGTGACAGAGAACTGGAGGCCTGCTAGGAATCTGATCAACTATCCCTCAATAACAGAATCAGAAAAGAACAATTTACAAGCTAGATTTGAGGAACAAGAAGTATATAATTGCTTGAAAAAGTGTGCCGCTGATAGAGCTCCTTGCCCTGATGGATACACCATGGGATTCTTTATCAAATGTTGCGAAATTCTGAAACAAGACATCATGGAGGCTTTTCACAATTTTCATGACCAGGACATGTTTGAGAAGGGCTTCAATGCTACTTATATTGCGTTAATTCCCAAGAAGAAAGGGGCAAAGGAACTGAAAAACTTCAGACCTATAAGCTTCTATCTAAGGTACTGACCGAGAGGTTAAAGGGGTGGTGGATAAGCTGGTAGATTCTCTACAGATGGCTTTCATTAGAGGAAGACAAATCATAGATGCCGTATTGATTGCTAATGAAGCCGTAGATTCAAGGTTATCACAAAATAAGCTTGGCATTTTATGTAAATTGGATATTGAGAAAGCATATGATCATGTTAACTGGGAATTTCTACTTACAATCCTCATGCAAATGGGGTTTGGGGATAAATGGATCAAGTTCTGTATATCTACTGTGAAATTCTCTATTCTAGTTAATGGAGCCCCTAAAGGTTTTTTTTGATCCTCAAAGAGGAATTAGGCAAGGGGACCCCTTATCTTTCTATTCATTTTAGCTATGGAGGGTTTAAACAACATGATTAAAACAACAAAATCAAATGGATCTTCACAGGTTTCGAGATTTCCACAAATAATGAAATGAGTTTGGATGTTATGCAAATGACACTCTAATTTTCTGTGATGCAGAGGAGGAACAACTAAAATATTTGAGAGTCATTGTGGTACTCTTTAAAGGCATCTCACGGCTTCACATCAACGGGGTGAAAAGCCATATATATCCCATCAATTCAGTCCCTAATATAGAGTTTCTGGCCATGATCCTGGGAGGTGAAGTAGGTTCTCTACCCACGGTATATCTTGGGATGCCATTGGGTGCTAAATCAAAATCAAAAAACATTTGTGATGCAGTTCTGGAAAAGTGTGAGAAGAAGTTGTCTAGATGGAAAGCACATTATTTGTCTTTGGGAGGCAGGCTAACTTTGATCAATGCAGTTATTGATGCTCTTCCAACATATATGTTATCCTTATTCCCTATCCCTTCAAGTGTAGTCCAAAGACTGGACAAGCTCAGAAGATCTTTCTTCTGGCAATGAAACAAGGAAAAAAGGTTATCATTTGGTAAAGTGGAAAGTTCTGATCCGTAGTAAAAAACAAGGTGGTCTTTGTATAAAAAATTTGAAGAATCAAAGTAAGGCTTTAAAATTGAAGTGGCTATGGAGATATGCTCAAGACTCACATTCTTTTTGGGAAAAGTGATTAAATTGAAGTATGGGAGCTGGACTTTTGGGCTTCTAAGGAGGTCAACATCCATATGGTGTAAATGTCTGGAGGTCAATCAGAGCATGTTGGCCTTTTTTAAAGAGCCACATGCTTTGTTATAAGAGTATATAATGGTAATAAAACAATTTTACGGAAGGATAGGTTGTTGGGAAACGAAGTTTGGAGGAACTATTTTCGATTTGTTTGCTCGACACAACATCATAACAAAAAAACGGGGTGAAATGTGGTCACCTCAAGGTTGGGACTTGATCTTTAGAAGAATGTTGAATGAATGGGAAATACCTAGACTAGTTGAGCTTTATAAACATTTGGAGTCTTTCCAAGGGCTGAAGGATGGGGTGGATTGTTTGTGGTGGAGTGGGCATAAAAAGGGGCACTACAAAGTGAGTTCAGGCTATAAGATCATGAACATGACTGTGCCACAAAACACCAACTGGCCATGGAAACAAGTTTGGAAAGTAAAGATACCTCTTAAGGTGGCATGCTTTACATGGTTGCTAGCTAAAAAGGCTGTTTTGACATGAAAACTTGAGAAAGAGAAGGATTATCTTAGTTTCAAATTGTTGCTTATATGGGGAAGCAGTTGAGACAGTATGATATCTGTTTTTACATTGCAGAATTACCGATCAGCTATGGAAGATTTTTATCAATCTCAGAGGCATATCTTGGACAATGCCTAGCAAGATTGTTGACACTCTTTATAGTTGGGAGAAGGGCTGGGATTGGGACATTGAACAAAAACTATTGGTGGATCATTCCAGTTTGCATATGGTAGACTGTCTGGAAAGAAAGGAACTCCAGATGTTTTGAGGATAGAAGTAGCACTCTACAGAAGATCAACCAAGACTGTATGTTGCTATTTTGTTTTTGGTGTACAAAGAATCCCTCTATAAATGCAGAATCAATCCTAGAAGTCCTCGACTCTTGTTAGGATTTTACTTTCTTAGCTTCTTAGTTTTCTTTTTTTGTAAAGTGTTTTTCAGTGCTACCTAAGTACTGGTCTATAATACAAAGTTGTTACCTGTTAAAAAAAAACAATTTTGACATCAAGCTGTTGAAGCTCCAAGTCGAATTGTGCACCAATGCTAGTAGCACGTGAATTGAGCTATGCTTCACGACTGGAGAGAAAATCTCATTGTAGTTAATTCCCTCCTTCTGATTGAAACTCTTTGCAACCAATCTCGCCTTGAATCTTGCATCTTCCACTTCAGGAATTCTCTTTTTCTTTCTATAGACCCATTTGCATCCAACTGTCTTCTTCCCCTTTTGTCTTTTCACTAAGACCCATGTCTGATTCTTATCAAGAGACTCCATCTCTTCAGTCATGGCTTACCGCCATTGTGTAGCATCTTTGCAAGAAGTTGCTTCAACATACGAGGAGGGCTCTAGATCCTTAATCTCTTCTTCTGCAGCTACGAACGCATATGCAATCAGATTTGTTTGCTCTATCAGGCCTTCCGGTCTTTGTATCTACCTCTTCACCCTTCCCTTCGCAACTGTGTATGGTTCATTGACAGCATGTTCTATAAGATCTACATCTTTTGACTCGTGTTCAACTTGAATATCTTGATCTTTTTCCTTGGAAAGCTCCACATGCTCGCTGTTTTCGTTTCCTGAAAACTCTACAGAAACTCTACGAGGATCAAGTTAGAGGATTCATCAAAGGTGACATCTCTACTAACTATAAATTTGAGTAAAGAAAAACTCCAAAGCATGTACCCTTTACTCCATCCACATACCCTACGAATATGGCCTTCTTAACCCTTGGTTCAAGCTTTCCTTCATTATCATGATAATAAGCTGGACACCCAAATACTCGCAAGTATGAATAGTTAGAGGGTTCACCTGACCATACCTCATTCGGAGTGTTAAAGTTAATCGTCGATGCTGGAGATCGATTGAAAATATGAGAAGCAGTGTGAACTGCTTCAGCCCCAAACACTTTGGACAATTTGGGTTGTAGGAGCATACAACGAGCCTTTTCATGAAGAGTTTTGTTCATCCTCTCAGCAACTCCATTCTGTTGTGCAGTGGGGTGTGCCTGATAGTCCTATGTCTTGATATTCCATGAACCTTGCAGAAATCATTAAACTCTTTATGCAAAATTCCAAACAATTGTATGTGCGAAGATACTTGATTTTTCGCTCCATTTGATTCTCAACCAAAACCTTCCACTCTGTAAATGCTTCAAAAGCATCACTTTTCGCTTTCAAAAACGCATCCAAAGCTTTTGTGAGAAATCATCAATGGAAGTGAGAAGATACCTCTTTCTGCCATTCGATGAAAGTTTAGAGGGACCCCATAAATTTGAATGGATGTAGTCTAGCACCCCTATCGTCTTGTCCTTGATAGTGCTGAAGCAGACCTTCTTCTGCTTCCCGAATGCAGTGCTCAGAGAATTCAAGTGTGCGGATCTTCTCACCTTCCAAAAGGTACAGTTGCTCAACATCTCCGGTCCATGTGCGCTCATATGATCCAGTCTTATGTGTCATAATCTTGCTTTGTTATCATTAGATAACTGCATTATAGATGCATTTGCAGAGCCAACGGTGCTTCCTGCCGATGTGTAGACGCTATCCTCCAGCTTGCATCTCAGCATGACTAAAGAACCTTTAGTCACCTTCATAGTTCCTCCTCCGCTCATGTACTTATTTCCTTGTTCATCCAGAGTACTAGGGAGATCAAATTCTTGTTTAGTTCAGGAACATGATAGTCCTCACGAGTCCATCATGGCAGCGAACTCGAACTGAGCCAATGCCAACTATTGCACAAGGTGCATTATTGCCCATTACTATGATTCCTCCACTTTTCTTATAACTGCTAAACCAGTCTCTTCGGAACGTCATATGCAAAGTACAATCAGAGTCCCACACCCATTTGTTGCTATAACTTCCATTATTGCACGATGTTGTAAGTACATAATCATTATCAGAATCATGTACCTGTTCAACAATGGATGCACTCACCTTTTCCTTGGACTTTGACGTTGAGAAATCTCGTTCAAAGTACTCCTTGTCGCAACCCCAACACTCTGCATTCTTCTTGTTCACACGAGACTTTGATCTGTTTCTTGATTTGCTCCTTTCCTGTTGGCTAGTTCGACCTCTGACAAAGAACCCATTTGCCTGATCATCTCCGTCTTCTTCAAAATGCCTCCGCACATCACTAGAGTTAAGTGTCTGGCGCACTTGCTCAAGCTTGATAGGCTCCTTGCTATACATCATTGAATTCTCGATATCACGATATCCTGAAGTCAATGAAAATAGCAGAGCACGTGCAAGCGTCTCCTCGTCCTTTTTAATTCCTGCAGTCTGTAAGTCTATGACAAGTTTATTGAACGTGTCTAAATGATCTTGTAACGAAGTACCTGACCACATCTTAAATGTGTGAAGACGTCGTTGTAACAACATCCTTGTTGTCACTAATCGGTCCTGGTAAAGCCGTTGCAGCTTGTCCTATTACCATTTGGCCGTCTCTTCGGTACTTGTACTCATTTCACAAAGCACGTTAGGTGCAAGGGACAATTGGAGTACACTCAATGCATCCCCTTCAATCTTCTCTTTGTTGGAAATCGATGTATTTGGGATACTTTCCGTCAATAGCATGGATTGAACCTTTCTTCTGCAGTAACGCTATCATTTGGATCTTCCATATATTGAAGTTGCGCCCACTGAATCTATTGATTTCAAACTTCATGGAACTCGTCTTTGCTTGTTCTTTACTCTTTGGATCTTCAATGAGTCCTTACACTTTGATACCCGTTGTTAGTGGAAACGTAAAAGAAAGAACACAAGATTTAACGTGGTTCGGATCAAAATGATCCTACTTTCACCAGAGAACAATTGCTTTTACATTATTAGCAAGGGAAGGGGAGATTTCTCAATTACACCTAAGAGAGTTGCTCTCTCAACTCTCTACTCACTACAAAGGATTGTATTATTTTTGGGATGATGAACAAAGAAGAATTGCCTCTTCTTTTATAGGCAAACAATGACTTGGGCTCTAAATGTGCTACATGGGCATTTCAATTCTCCTCCACATCTTAGCATCCTTTGGCTCCAAGTAATAGAGCATCCTTTGGCTCCAAGTAAAAGAAAGTCATCCAACTAAAATTGACACATTAGTTTTCTATCACATAACAAAAAACAACTTTCAAAATTAGTACTTTGGTAATAACTACTGCTACGAGTCTGAAAATCATGCTTTGTGCTTCTGTTGCAGCTGTTCTCTGAGGTGGATGTGAAGCTGGTATTCAAGGAAGTTACATCCAAATTTTTGCGGAAACGGATCGTGGAGGTAAGAATTCTTTGAGACAATGATATACTAGATCGTCTATATATAGGCTATATAGCTCTGTATAGAATTATTTGAGTCGATTTTCATGTTACATGGGGTGGGGTGCTCTCTTTGTTGCTCTATGGTCTGTTGAACGAACATGTGACATAAACTGTAACATACATCATGATGAAAGGGCTAAGAATACACTTGTGCTCCTTACAAATTGTAGTTTTATTTTTGCTTTTTGAGTCAAACTACGTTGTTGAGTACTTTTGAAATATTATTATTTGTATCATTGAATGCAAAGTTTGTAACTTGTAGTACTTGCGTGTAAGTTTAAGTCTCTAAGTTCAACCTTCAAATGATGAATTAATTACTAACCAATCTCACCCTAAAAATTGGTCAAGTTGACAACTGAAAGTGAGTTTGTCTCTAAGTTCAACCTTGAAATGATGAATTAATTTCTAACCAATCTCACCCCAAATATTGGTCAATTTGACAATTACAAGTGTGAAATAGGTATCTTATGTCAACTTATCAAAAAAAGGAAAGAAAAATTACTCATGCTAGAGGTATCTGTGCTAAAGATGATTGTGCGTATTCTATTTTTGTTGTGTCCTTGTTTTAAACTGTACATCCATTGCCACTCCTTTGTTGGCATTTCAACATTTTGCATGGGAAAAAATGGACATGCGAGGATAGACTCGTCATGCATATGCTATTGGGACTAGTTGATATGTTAGACTAACCCAAAAAGGACATTACCTATGCGAGTAGGCTAATATACCAATCTGGTGTTGATTAACTTCAGTTGATCACCTATACAAGTAGATTTGTATTTTGGTATACAAGCGGATGACAAATACACACACACAAACATAGTCTCAATCACTCTTTCTCTCCGCCCTCCCCTCACCACACACACTCTATCTCCCAGGTGTGATAAAAGGTATCCACATCTTTTTGCAAATCCACATCAAAGTATGAGGATTAACTATATTTCTTTTGTTTTTGTCAGTTAGATCCTTCTTTTTCTAGCGTGCAATGATTTCATAACTGTCAAAAGATAGCGCAATTTAGATAATGCTAGTTGAAGAGGTTCATAGTATGTTGACCATTCGTGGTAAAAGTAGTTGATTTGTAATTTCCCCTCAATCTTTGTAAGTACATCACCATTAAATTATAAAATTTTCATCCTTTTCTCCAAATATATGTTTTCCTCCATAATGAGTGAGAATTATTAGTGAATTGTTGTGTATCTACATGATTACACCGAGTTCTATTTATAGACACTCCATTACAATCTTTTTCCTAGTAGGATACTATATATGAAATCTTATTCCTATTCTACATTACAATCCTTTTTCTTGTAGGATGCTATATATGAAATCCTATTTCTATTCTAAGACTCCCCCTCAAGCTGGTGCATACAAGTCATATGTATCGAGCTTGTTACAAATGTAATTAATACGAGGACCAATGAGGGACTTGGTGAAAATATTTGCAAGCTGATCAGTCGACTTCACAAATTTTGTAACAATATCACCGGAGAGTATCTTTTCTTTGACAAAGTGATAGTTAATCTCAATGTGTTTAGTCTTCTCATGAAATATCAAATTTGGAGAGGAATGCCGATAAAACACTGAGTGATCAGCTTAACTACGAGTCATGCCAAACTCCTGAATTACTGTGCTGAACTTTTCAAACCATACTTGAGGAGATTGTTTCAGATCATAAAGTGCGGAATGCCGATAAAACACTAAATGATCAGTTTCACTACGAGTCATGCTAAACTCCTGAATTACTGTGCTGAACTTTCCAATTCAGGCTCGAGGAGATTGTTTTAGATCATAAAGTGCTCAGCGCAATCGATAGACCAAGCTAGACTCCCCATGAGCAACCAAACCAGTTGGTTGCTTCATATAAATTTCCTCCTCTCCTCAAGGTCATCATGGAGAGAATAGTATACTTCACGAATGTGTCCAAGCCTATTACAATAACTACACCTAGGTCGAGATCTTTTAAGAAAACCTTCCCCTCGTCGCTTTTTCATGGATTGTGATGCGCGATTTTCTAATCTCCTCCTTAAGGGTTTTGAAGTAATCATAGGACTTGAACTTCCAATTTCCGTGGGTTCCATATCAAAATCGAGAGACGTAGCAAAATCTCACTTGAAAGATGGATGGAATATGACGAACATAACTCAGGAAGAAAATCACCAAGATATGGCAGGAAAACGGTGCATGCGCGACACGCGGATCTGACCGGAAAAAGGTGCATGCGCGGCGCGTGGATCTGACGCGCTAGCCAGAGCTGACACTTTGAGCGGCATGTGGTGGCGCGTGAGTGGGTATTTGTCGGAGCCGTTGACTGAGTTTTGGTCAGAAGAGACTGATTTACCTCGTGGTGGTGTTGGAATTTGCGCAACGCTACCCGAAAGTAATTTTGTAGCGGACAACTATGTTGTCACCGAAAATATTGCATTGTGACTTATTTGCTTTCCTGAAAATTGTTGGAAATTTGCACAACAATTAGTCTCTCACTAGCTTGAACTTGATTTATGTTGGGATGGTGTTGGATTCTGCACAACACCACACCACTGGGTAGAGATGTGACGCTAGTAGCCACTAAAAAAATTATGTGTGGTGGTGATATTTTTCTTTTCGAATGTTCGCTAGAATATTGCACATCAGATACTTTCTTACTAATGCTCTGGAAGAGAAGAACGCAAAACAATCGCCGGAATTGAGGCACGGGACTTTGATGATATTTTATGTGTAGGATTGGAATGATGGCATGATCCTACGGGACGCAAAACAGTCGCCGGAATTGAGGCACAAGACTGTGATGATATTTTTTGGGTAGGATCGCAATGGACCCTGTCGTAGTTCTCAATCATTTCATGGCACCAGGCGTGACTGAGCTTGATCTAAGTAAGGATATGATTCTTTAGCCCTTATCCCGTCCTTGTGAATGAGTTGGCTTTGGAAGCTAGGCTCAGATAGAACATGCACCATTTGTCGACCAATAACTAGAGCCAAGGGTCCAGCGTAAGGGCTTTCAAGCGCCTTTCCCTCAACTCCCTCCTTAATGGCTCGAGCAGGACAAACAATCTCCGTTTTCACAGTACTACCACAGAGAAGGGAAGGTCCACCTCAGAAGCCATTTGACCATGAGTTCACAAATTAGGATCAGAAAGAAAGATTCCATCCCGTCTTTAAAGCAATGGTCTACGACTTCGCGACTTGCTTAGGTTAGGAGAGCTCCTTTGTTATTTTTGTTCTACGGTTAAGAGAATGATCACAAGCCCTAGTCCCAAGCTAAACATCATATTCATTTGCACCTGAAAGGGATTCGGTGAGTAAGAGCTTATTTTATTGTTGCTTCCGAATCGGCTCTACTAGTTGGCTTTGTTGCTATCAAGGCATAACATTCTATGGACTCTTTCCCACGTCCAGAAATGGTATGCCAACAAAGACCCTTTCTCCTTAGCCAGCCAAAGTCTGATTATGGCAATAACCGCCTTTCCCGTGAAAGTCGTCGTTCGTTAGACAAGGCCCACGTGTTGTGCATCTTTGGTGTTATGCTCGTGGGAGAGGAATGCGGGAAAGTGGGGTTCTCTCACCTGATGATCCTACATGAAAAGAAATTATGCTGGAAAAGTTGTCGAACCTCGAAGAAAGTGTTATGGGGCGGTTCAGAATCTCTATGCGATGCTGACAGTAAAAACAATTCTTAAAAGAATGCCCCGAAACATCGTGACCCTAGTTCGACTTCGACGATCGGAATCTGATAAATGTTCATGCCGAAGTTACTATTCACGTCGGGAAAGCACGGTTCATGCGACACTGTTCGCGAGGCAATATTCACGCGGCACTGTTTGGAGAGAATATTTTATTTAGAAATATCTGAAAGTTCTCACACAATATTCACTCTACCATTATCTTTGGCCACACAGACGACATATTGGCTAGTGCCACCCGCCGGTAGCGGAAGCTCTTTGATTCTCTGCCAAGATTGTAGAGGCTTTGATACCATGTGAGGAAATATTATTATTGAATTGTTGTGTATCTACATGATTACACTGAGCTCTATTTATAGACGCTATTACAATCCTTTTCCTAGTAGGATACTATATATGAAATCCTATTCTTATTCTAACAATGAGATAGTACAGGCTAATGGTAACTGGTCGAGTTAGTGGACAATTTTAAATCTGTGGCTTTGGCTTTCAATTCCTTTTTGATGAGTATGATTTTACTGATGCAAAAACAGCACTAAGATGGGGCTGACAACTACACAACTTATTAGAGAAATTCAATTCACGAGTTATACTTGTAAGGAATTGATAAAATCTAGGAGTCTGTCAGTGACTACATCATCCATATACTCCAACCTGTAGCGAAAGGCAAGCAAGAGTATAAAATTTCACTTATATCCAGGTATAGATTCAACCATGCAACGTTTTAGTTTCTTTCCCTCTGCAAATCCAGTAGGTACAAGCTAGAGTGGTGTTTCATATTTTCTTGACTTCTTTGCTCAGCCACATCCTTGTCCAGCAGCTGAGAGGGATGGAGACTCTTTCTCCCTTTGCAAACTGCCTTGACTCCCATGACAGACATCGACATGCTTTCTTTCACTTTGCGCAGAGCAAATTCTTTATTACTGGCCTTTTGCGCCTGATAGAGGCTTTAATCATCGGTAGAATCTCAGGGCAGGCTAAATAACATAAACAAGGGAGAGTTACTTCAAATAGGTTTCAGGAACTGACGGGGAATAAGCTTAAGCTTGATCTCTTGGTAGAAAAAGATTTCACCAGGCGGTCCATCTTACTCCATAAATGTACAGTTGAGAAGCTATATGCAATGTAAGAGTACGTGATAGAACTACTAATTATTGTATTATTAAACAATATAAATCACACATTGAATATGTAATTAGTGTTGGTTCCATGATATTGTGTTAATTATTAGGTATTACTAAATCATGTTATTTTAAAAAAATTATATTAGGGTTAGCCCCTAGATGGGTCAGAACATTTGCGATTATTGAGTTGCTTATTTAGGCCACATCCTATTACATGGATTGAGACTGGAGGCTTGGGTTAGTATCTGATCCATTGACAGGTCTATCATGGGATTACTACGGCCACATCCACCCCCCATGAAAAAGAAAAAAGGAAAGAACTCAGAAAATTCTTTTGAGGAGGAAGATGTGCTTTCCATCATCCAGACATGTGTCCCTGACAAGACACCAAGCCTTGATGGCTATACTACGGCCTTTATTCAAAAGGCTTGGAAAAATGTTGTGAGTGCTTTGTGGCACTTCCATCAAAATTGTTAGATGGTCAAACCCTGCAATGTCTCCTTTATAGGTTTGGTCCACAAGAAAAAAGGTTCTATTGAACTGAAGAACTACATGCCGCTTTGCCTAATTGATAGTGTTTATAAGGTTGCAACAAAAAAATGGCAGAGAGGCTCAAGAAGATGATAGGGAAGCTGGTTTCTGATCATCAAAAATGCTTCATTCAAATAGGTACTGTTGCATCACTCACAACTAATGATGTTCTTGACTAGAAATTAAAAACCGGGGAAGCAGGAATACTATGCTAATTGAACATTGATAATTTTTTTTACCAACTGAATGGTCATATCTTATCTTAATGTTAAGGAAGATGGGGTTTGGAGAAAGTTGGATCAGATGGGTCAAGTTCGGCATTTCTACAGTAAAGTTTTCAATCATAATTAATAGGTCCCCTGTAGGATTCTTCTCTCCACATAAAGTTCTCAGCGAGGCGACCCTCTTTCACCCTTCTTGTTTGTTCTTGCAATGGAGGGACAGAGCAAAATGCAAGACAAAGCTAATCAACTACAAGGTTGAAAGGCTTTGACAGTGAAGGGAGCCTGGGAATACATTGTCTATTTCTTATCTTATGCGGATGACACTTTGATTCTGTGGTGCTGACTCTTCCCAAGTGCTTTACTTCAACCTCACTCTACTTATATTTGAGGCTCTATCTGGGCTCCACATCAACATGCTAAAAAATGTTATCTACCCAGTGAATACAATGCCTAACATCAATGAATTGGTAGATATATTGTGTTGTTCAATGAGCTCATTACCAATTACATATCTGGGACTACAACTTGGAGCTAAGTTCAGGTCAATGTAATTTTGAATGGGGTAGTAGAGAAAATTGAGAAAAGATTAATTTTTTGGTAGATGCAACATTTTTCTATGGGCGGCGGATTGACCCTTAATAACAGTGTTCTTGATAGCATTCCCACATACTATATGTGAATATTCTTAATCCTAGGTCAAGTTCCTAAGCAACTTGACAAGATTAGAAGAAGCTTCCTATGGAATAACAGTGGTTCCAAGAAGTTTCACGTTGTGAACTGGCCCACAGTTACTCCAACTAAGTCATAAGGGGGTCTAGGCATCAGAGATTTAGCCACACACAACAAATGCATGTTAATGAAGTGGTTATGCAGGTATAATAAGGGAAATACTAATCTCTGGAAAGATGTAATTAGGGCACTTCATGGAGCTCAAAACCATTGTGCACCAAAGTCTCAAGAGCTACTCATGGTGTAGGTCTTTGGAAAACTATCAGCAAGTTATGGGGTGAATTTTCCCATAATATCTCCTTTAGAGTAGGCAATGGTCTTCATATTAAATTTCGGAAGGATAAATAGCTTAATAACTCAGTCCTAATGGATGAATATCCCAACCCTGTACAGCTAAGCAGCGACAATGAATACCATCTCTCCTTACAGAGAAGGTAACAGTTGGAACTTCATTCTAAGAAGGAATGTCAATGATTAGGAGTTGGAGGACCTTCTGAGCCTATGGACAAGATTGGAGCAATGTGCAGTGAATGATTTCTGGAATCTACACAATGAAGGCAGGGTGCTCTGTTTTTTTGTTCTCAAAATGGTTGGTGCCTTGCCTTTACTGAAACACAACTTAAGCGAGGCGATTCACCCTCCTTGAGCTTTTCTTAGCTTCAGGGCTTAAGCATGTCTTAAAGGAGCGCTTGACAACACAAAATACCATGTCTTAGAGTTGAGTAATTTTTCTAATTAGTTCTGCATATTACATTAAAGTAGTTGTTCTATATGCTTTGTCATTGTTTTTCTAACCAGGAGGGATGCAGCAAAGCTGTTCAAAAAACATTCAGGAGCTAGGACTATGTCTAGGATTTATAGGACCTAGTCTTTGCTCTTCAGTATCTTTTAGACAGCCGAATTTCTACTTGTTTTTGAGTTGGTTTATAGTTATGTTTTTCATGTTTTTCCTGACTTCAGAGGGGTAAGAGAAGTGATGGCAGGAGCCCTCAGGAGATACGATCGATTGACGCACGCTGTGGACTACTTCCTAGGGCACATGGGAATGCTCTCTTCACTCGAGGTGAAACACAGGTGTGTTTACTCTATATTCTGTAAAATGCATGACTGATTTTGCCTATTTGCAAGCATCAGGTTTTTCTTTCCTGCGGAAGTTTTATTCAGATTTATTGCTCATAATGAGGAAAAAAGTTTCATTGACCTGATCTGTTTTATGGATGATGTTTTTTTAAGCTTCAAGGTTGGTAATGTGTTTATTTTATATTTACTCTTTCCTCTACTTGTTCTACTTACTTTTAGCTTAATAGAATCTGTTGAGGAAATCAAACTAATATCTGAAATCGTAAATAGTTGAGATCCCTAGATTTTGCTGAGGCTGCCACTTTCTCCTTTCCCCTGTGGATCTTGTTTTTAAAAATGTGACGATGTCGTATCATGCTATTTTGGATTTTGGCTTTGTTAGTTGTAGCTTATGCTTCAGAGAAGTATATTATATTCGATAGTATTTATGTGGTATACTGCATTTGATTCTTGAATATTTGGTTTTGCAGTCATTGGCAGTGGTAACACTTGGTGATAAGCAAATGGCACAGAAGATAGACAACCTTGTCGATGAAGATGAATACAAGAGATTTTATCTTCAGGTATGAGTACCTTTATGAGTATGCCCAAGTTGTAGCACAATTTTCTATGCTTCCATAAGTTATCCACTTTGAAACACCTCATTTATTGATGTCAAGATAAACAAAAAGGCTTCTCTGTATTTCTTGATGAATATACAACCCATGAGAATGGGTACATATACAATGAGTCCTAAGATTAAATAAGGAAAGACAAGACAATATTACACAATCAGTTCCTAATCAATTACATTAATACAATATCATTCTATTCCTATAATCAAATTATCAATATCAATCAATATCAATATCAATCATCAATCATCAATCATCAATATCAAATTATCAATCAACACTCCCCCTCAAGTTGGTGCAAAGATGACAACACATGCCCAACTTGCAAACCAATGTATGAAAATTCCGTTTGCTGAGGCCTTTGGTAAACACATCAGCTAGTTGCTTTTTCGATGACACATGGAACAAACTCAAGACACCACTTGTAACTTTTTCTTTGACGAAGTGTTGATCAATTTCAACATGCTTTGTTCAGTCATGCTGGACTGGATTTTGTGCTATGCTGATTGCAATGTTGTTATCACCTTACAAGGAAAGTTTTCCCCTTTTCAAACAATCTCAATTCCTCTAGTAGCTTTTGTAACCATAAAAGTTCACAAACACCTTGGGCCATAGCTCTATATTCTGCCTTCGTACTTGATCTAGCAACTACACTTTGCTTCTTGCTTCTCCAAGTGACCAGGTTTCCTCCTCTGAGTGTATGATACACTCAAATTACACTTATTAAATGGCGTAAAGCGGACATTGTCAAATATAGTAACCCAACTAGGTTGGGGTCGAATCCCATAGGGAATAGGGTGTAAAAAGGTTATTATTGTAGTGTAATACTTGACTTTAGGTCTTTGTTCGTATTCCGGTAAGGTTGTTAAAGATTGTGTATTCTACTAGCTATTTTGACTTGATTGTAATAAAGTTGATTACGAAACCAAGGTTGTGTCCCCTCTAGATGAGATGTTATGCTCTAGGTATTAGTGTGATTTACATCTAATGGATTGTTGTATTGTATGCACTTAATCTCTACGTGACTTCCTAATATTTCCCAATAGTTAGGAAGTAGTTCTCTTTATGATTTTCCCAAATATAAAAGAGTGAAATTAAGAACGATTAATTATGCCAAGTAAACTCCTCTTATTACTATGTGAGTTTATTAAACGAGAGTTAACGTCCCAAGTTCTTGTTACTTATCCCTATCAAACCCTACTCACTTTTCCAAGTAAAGTTTACGGCTTAAGCTAATGTTTGCATCCATTAACCAACATGAATGAATAAGGAATAAGTAAATACTAACAACCATTATGCATACATCAATATTAAATACCCATTCACATAACACCCATCATTGGGTCCACAACCTTAGTATTAAATTTAGCTACTCATAATGTTGATTACAAAACAAAGCAGTAAAGAATTCATTGAAACTTACAAAGGAATAAAGTAGATAAAAAAATGGAATCTTGTCTCGAAAGCTTCAACAAAATGCCAAGTATTCAATGCTATGGAATAATGTCTCAAAACTGATGATAGATGACCCACAAAACCCTAAAACTATTTATACAGGTCCAAAATCGCGGAAATAATTTGCGACAAAACTGCCTCGACGGCACCAAGTACGGACCCTACAATTAAGTACGGCTCGTACAGATGAAGTATGGTCTGTACAATTCCTTCTTCTCTTTTCTTCAAACGAATGGCCTTCAAAGTACGCTATGAGGTACCTCCTATACAAATCCACCGTACTAAGTCTTCTCCCAAGTCGAGCAGTCTGTGTCAAACCATCCAAATATACGCTTCAATGTACGGCCCGTACAAATAAGTACGATTCGTACTTCTCTGAATTCTATGGACTTCGGTGAAATTCCCTTGTTCTTGCCTTTTGGTCATCAATTACTTCAACAAATCAAAACGACACAAACTTGCTTAAAAACAAATAAAACTTATCGTCAAAGGCATCAAATGTGTCGTAATTCTACGGCACATCAGTGTACAGTAACCGGATGTAGAACTTCTGTCATCTAGAGATGCAGCCTTATCTGCATCTGTAAAGGCTTCTATTTGGAGGTGACCATGTCTAGAGAAAAGTAGACCTTTCCCTGGAGCAAACTTTAGATACCGCAAAATGTGAAATAGAACTTGCATATGAGGATCTCAGGGATCATGCATGAATTGACTCACTGGGCTAACTGAATAGCCTATGTTTGGTCTAGTGTGAGAGAGATAACTCCCCTTTGTAGTTTGTGATGGCTTTCAATGGGTGATTCTGCTGGTTTGCAGCCTGTCGTACCTGTTTCTTTCAAGAGATCTAGAATATACTTTCTTTGAGAAATAAAGATTCCTCTTTTTGATCTAGCAACTTCAATTCACGAGAAGTACTGCGGTTATCCTAGATCCTTGATCTCAAATTCCTGTGCCAACTTCTTGAATCGGGTTATCTCCTCAGTGTGTTGGGTAATTAAATATTATTACATGTTAAGTACCATTGATATGTTTATTCTAGATGTTTCTTGTTTTTATTTTAGTTTCTTCAAATCCCTAGAAATATCTAGTGATCATCAAGCTGCTATCCGTTATTTTGTTTTTTTATTCGCTCTGAATATAGTGGTAAGGTTCATCTCCAAACCTCTGTCACCATTTTCTAACCTTCTTTGTAAAAATTTCTCATATGTCAAATATCGTTGTGCATTCCTAAATCTCACTGTACTTTTTCTTATTCTATTAGCTTTAGGATACCATTCATAGATATACTTGCAAATTCTTGATTTCCACTTGGTTTCTCAAGGAAATACTTCAGTGTTGTCTTTAACTATTGGCTTGCTTGTGCAGTACTCATTTCCACCGTCATGCGTTGGTGAAGTTGGGCGGGTAGGGGCCCCATCTAGAAGAGAAATTGGTCATGGAATGCTTGCAGAGAGAGCACTAGAACCAATACTGCCTCCTGAAGATGATTTTCCTTACACTATTCGTGTTGAGAGTACCATCACTGAAAGCAATGGCTCATCTAGGTAGAGCTCTTAAAACCTGTGTCAAATATGTGCATGCATGTATCTGTAGCTTCTCTCGTCTATCTTGACTATGTTCAGTCTAATTTCAGTAACCTGAAAATAGTATGAATGATCATCCCTTTTTAGTCTTTCCAGAGTTGGTCTCCGTTTTTCTTTCTGTGAGATTTACCGTTTCAATGTGGCAGTATGGCGTCTGTATGTGGTGGATGCTTAGCTTTGCAAGATGCTGGTGTTCCTGTTAAGTGTTCTATCGCAGGCATAGCAATGGGTATGGTTCTTGACACAAAGGAATTTGGTGGAGATGGAACTCCACTCATCCTTTCAGACATATTGGGTTCTGAAGATGCATCAGGAGATATGGATTTCAAGGTACTATTTTTGAATTATATATCATCGTCCTATCATGTTTTTCTTGAAAAGAAAGGTATCTTACATTTTTATGTAAGTTTATCCGCGTATCAAGGTCATTTGGGTCTATCATAATGGTTTCTGGTTGAATAAAATAATCTAGAATATTTGCAGTTTAATGATTATAGCTAAACTAGTAGAGGGAGCAAATCAGATGAAGTACTGGAGTTGGTTTCATGTTCCACAATGCTGCCTTTACCGCAAGGGTGACTTGGCTACTTAGAGCATGTTCGATATCTGGGAAAAGATAAACATAACAAAATTAACCATGAAAAAACACACTGGAAAATTTTCTTCTTTAAAAATGTATATATAAGTGGTTAATCTCGAACGTGCTAACGTTACATCTTTTTCCTCATTGGTATCCTTTAAAAAACACTATTTTTTCACTGTTTTTCCTTTTCTTGCTGTAATTAGTAGTAATAGAAAATTGCTGCTAAGAGACTGGGAGATCACAAGTTTTACTGATTTTCTGAAACACTTAGCAGTAGAAAGGGACCAATACTGAGATGGCTAAATTGGTTTGGAGAAGACAGAGCAAACAAAAATGCAGAGTCAAATCGGCATATTTATGTTTGAACCAAACTGGGCAGTAGGTGTATAATTGGCAATTGGTAAGCAGTGTGGAAGGTTAAGTTTCCTTTTAAAGTAGCATGTTTTGTGTGGTTAGTGGTTAGAGACGCCTGCTTGACACAGGAAAATTCAAGGAGAAGAGGTGTGCAACTCTGTTCTAAATGCTATTTATGAATCAGAAAGCAATAACCACTTATGTGTGCACTATGAAGTTACTGAGTTGCTGTGGCAATTGTTTCTTAATATTAAAGGGGTTGAGCCAAAGCGTACAATACCTTCCATGTTGGACCTAGGCCGTGACAAGTTGTATCAGAGGCGTATCTCCATAGTACGGTGGTGGGACAAACCTCAGCAAGGATTCTAAGTCCTTGCCTCTTTGGGAGGAGGGGCAAATGAGTGCTGACGCCTGAACTCAAGAGGGGGTACGCTGTGACAGTTTTCTTAGGCTAATCCCGTATTGGAATGGGACGGAAGTTTTAGGGTCCATAGATAGCGGTTCAGGTCTCGACGTGGTAGGGGAATTTTCGGTTATATCCCAAGGGGAAAAAATTGTGAGGCACAGAAGCCTTGAGGTAGCCCAAAAGGGTCAGGCCAAAGCAGACAATTGTGCCATGTCGGACCTGAGCCGGGTCACCCTGGCCTTATTACTAGTCTTCTTAGCTTCTCTCTTAACTCGTCTATTCTATTCAAAAGTTCTTAGTCTTCAGCTTTTGCTAACTTCATAGGATAATATCTCTTTGCTTTTGTAGCTCTTTGACCTTCTCATTCTACCACCATAAGTCTCGTTATTGAGGTCCTGGCCCTTTAGACGCACCTAAAACTTGACTTGTTGCTTTCGTAATGCATGTTGTCATTTCATTTCAAATGATATCCACGTCCACTTCTAAATCACATACTCCCTTCTTCAATAGCTTGTCCTTAAATACTATTTGGTTTGTGTTGTATAGTGCGTAACACCGAATTCTTTGTTGCATGCAATCCTCCTTTTTGTTCCACTCTCTCGCTTCACATCCATATTCACTTGTCTATGTTGTGTGATCAAAGCTTCTCCTGATATAACTGTCCAGTCTTTACATATGTCCCTATCACTTTTGGTAAAACTGGACAGTTACATCATTAAAATATCCAGTCCCAAGGTCCATTTTCTTAACATTACATCAGAGTTAGACCCATCCCTATGTTTGGTTTATCCAATGTGGGACCCCATGTTATGTTATTCACGCTCCAAATGTCACCGCTGGGGAGAAAGGGTGTTATGAGTCCCATATTTGTTGAGGAAATAGACTAGTATCTCCTTTTATGATTTTGAGTGATCCTCAACTCATGAGCTAGCTTTTGAGATCAAGTTAGGGCCAAGGTCCATTTTCTTAACAATAACAAGATAGTCCTACTGCAGATTCTCTTTTTCTCCACTCCTTTATTTGTAAGCCCTAATTCCACAATGATTCTGACACCGAACAAAATTCTTCTTCATATATACCATAGTAGCACAATTTAAAACATTTGTCGCCATTCTCTCTAGCCTTTTTTGCCTGTCCATTAGTCTCTTATTGCTGCACAATACAAAAGTCTCCTCTTTAACATATCCAAATTCTGTTGACTTTCCTGTCAACGAACCGATATTCCAAGTACCTATAGGATGTGGCTCTCCATAGATCTAAATGGTATAAACCAAAAAAGGAAAAAGAACCTATGTAGGACAAGTAAATTGAGCAAGGTGAAATAGTTAATTCTTTATTCAACCTGCATTTCCTGAGTAGTTTAGCGATTGCAGCATTTGGTTTCCAATCCCTAAAGATAATCCAAAGTTCACTTGCTGGTAAGAACTGAATGTTCCTTAGCGGAGTAAAGGAGATCTTATGTATCTACAGGAGCATATTCAAAATTGTATATTCTCATACCCAGATGAATGCTGGTGAAAGTCAGCATCTTAAATACTACCTGTGCAGATAGATAGTGAAGTGCTAGGAGTTAGTACTGATTGTAATTTAGACACTTTGTATGAAGTACCAGTTACCCACAAAAACTCGTCAATGAAAAGTACAGAACATCTGAGATGTTTGTCGTTTGATACCTATCCAATCAATCAACTATGCTTCAACAGCAATCAAAGCTGGGGTCAACTAGATGAATCTTTTGTAACCATTCAGTATTGGGGCCCACTTCATTCCAATACTATTTTTCTTATAAAGTGTATTTATTTGCACGTACAAAGAGTTCTACTTCATTGTTCATTATGTAGTTAAGGTGGCTTTTGAGGGTTATTTGAAAAGCATGCCACTTAAAGTGTATGATTTTGACTGCACAGGTTGCTGGAAATGATGTTGGTATAACGGCATTTCAGATGGACATAAAGGTATACGCATCATATTGGATGTTAATCAGCAGCAAGTAGTTAAACAAAATCAAATTCCAGGAATGGTTTTCGTTTCTTTTGTTTGTCTGAAATTTGCTAATGACTTTTTCTTTTATTTCTCTCTCGTGCCAGGTAGGAGGAATTACGTTGCCAATCATGAAACAAGCTCTCTTACAAGCTAAAGATGGTCGAAAGCACATTCTTGGTAATGATCAATTGCATGTAGTACCACACTCAGTAAAAAATAATTTTCTCCATGCCAGTTTGTTTTACTTTATGCGATTGTGGTGTGCACACTATTTGAGGTGAATATGAAGATCTATTAAACGGGGAAATGAAGTTGATGTGTTAGCCAAGACATTAAGTATGAATAGTGAGGAATAAGTTCAGTCTATGCAACACATAGCACATAGTTAGTAGCTACTATTGAACTACCTAAGAATATCTCAAATTTGTCATGTATTGTACCATTAAGGTATGGCTACATTCTCAAAATTCCTTCTCAGAAGCTCTGAAGTCCTCCAATACTGCCCCTGATGGGCTCATTAGGCTCATTAAGAAGCTAAGGGAATAATAAAGGTCTCAATGAAACTGCCTATTTAGCATAAAATAATAATAATTATGGGTTCAAGCCGTGGAAACAGCCTCTGGCAGAAATGCAAGGTAAGGATGTGTACAACAGACCCTTGTGGTCCGGCCCTTCCCCTGACCCCGCACATAGTGGGAGCTTAGTGCACCGGGTTGCCCTTTTTTACTTGTGCTGTAAAAACATTTCGATGTTAAAGTATGACTACACTCCCAAAAATCTTACTAAAAAGTGCTGAAATCTCCCAATACTGCCCCTAATGGGCTCACTAAGAATCCAATGCAATACACGATTATCATATATAATCAGATCCTTGTGCTGTTGAAATTTGGATGTAAGGTATGGCTACGTTCCTGAAATTCCTTCTCAGAAGCGCTGAAGTCCGCCATTATGGCTCCTAATGGGCTCACTAAGAAGCTAAAACAATAATCAAAGTCCCTCAAACTGCCTATTTTTCAGTATGAAGCTAAAGCAATAATCAAAGTCCCTTAAACTGCCTACTTTTCACTAAGAAGATAAAACAATAATCAATATCTTTATGCTGTTGAAATTCTTGGATGTAAAGAAATGGTTTAAACTCAATGAATGAAAAACGGGGGGCAAGCTTCTGAAGAAGGGGTGCACATTACACCTTAGGCGAATCCTACATTGAAATGGGAGAAGAAAGTTAGGGACCTTATTAGAATGAGTTCAGAATGAACTGTTGAGGCACCTTTTGGGTTAAAACCCATGGGACAAATCCGTGCGGGCCTAGGCCCAAAGCGGACAATACCTTAACAGTTGAACCATGTCAGTTACAATTGCAGAATGGAACACCCGTGTTTACATTGTAACTAGTCCCCTAATACACTATAATCAACCCCCTTCATAGATTAGTGATATCTTATGTATACAAACTCTAAAAGCTTCCTCTAGCCTAGTATAACCCTGTTCAACCTACTTCTATCCCTTATTTGAAAGATGATGTTGTGCGGAAGAATTAGGCAACTCTTTGCAGGGTAGCTCAATAGAGTTGGCGGCCTCAAGCCAAAACTTAATAAATGTCTTAAACTTATTTTAGAAAATTCTTGTATATTTTAATTGAAGTTTATTCTTTTAACTTTTTGAGATGCAAAGTTTTATTTATTTTCTTATAATCGATTCTTAGAATTTCTTTTTAAATTTAAAATCTAACCAAATCATTTAATCTATGTTGAGACATTGTTGATCATAGGTAAGATTTTGTAATCTTAATTTTGATTAACTTCTTTAGACCTGTACTAATACATCCTAGCCAACTTCAACTTAAGAATACATCCTTGACTTTCAATGATCAATCATGTCGGAATTTGTCTTTACAAGGACACTAAACAGATCAACTTATAATTCAAATATAAAGCTTTTCACGGTCTAATAAGCTTGAAGCATGTCTACAGAGGCCTTGAAAGAAAAGATCTACAATATTAAACAAATTATTCATTTGGAGTGAAAAGAAGCATGAAGTAACTGTAGATTTAACTCCTACCACTTTCGTTTAGTGTTACATCAACCAAATCCATAAAAAGCAACATAAAATGTAGAACTATATGATTTATGATTGGTGACAAGTTGGTAGCAGAAGGTTGAAAAATTTCTTACAATTAATCATAAGTAATGATTAGTTAAACTAGTAAGAGTCTTGGCGCAACAGTAAAAGTTGTTTCTGGTGACCATGAAGTCACATGTTCAAGCCGCGGAAACAACCTCATGCAAGGCGAGGCTACGCACATAAGACCCAGTGTGGGTTGGTCCTTTTTAGGACCCCCCACATAGCTGAAGCTTTAGTGCACCAGGCTTCCTTTTTCAATAATTATTTAAACTATATGTACAATATGAGTAATTTTGGGGGGCATCTAATATTATGGGACCTGAAGCAAAAGCTTTAGTAGCTTGGGTGCAAGCAGCCCCTGGCTCTTCTATGTTCGACACAAACAACACTATTTATTGATAAGTTTAAACAAGAAGAACAACAACTACACCTCAGTCCCAAAATAGATATTTATTTCAGCTTCTAGGCTTTTCCTGACATGTCAGGCTAGTGCTTGTAGATGTCAACACTTCTCGGTGAGCAACAACATTCTACCCATGATGGGAATTACAACAGCTAACTTATTTTTAATATATGGTTTCTCCCTTAGTTTCTTTCCCAATTGAAGTTTCTTCATAACATTTCTCCCTTGATCCTCTTCTATGTGGTGCTGTGGTTCGGCGCGTTTATTAGCAACTATACTCAACTTGTATTACATAACATATTGGTTACAGTATAGAAAATATTGGAGTGGTTTAATATTTGCTTCATCCGGAAAATATATGTCTTGGTCTAAAAGCTGAATTTCCTGAAAGTTTGATAGCTGTTATGCTGTATATCTTTAAAGATGCCTCAAAGTGGGTTTTATTAACTGGGCAGAGGAAGTATAACATCTAGCATACATATTGATGTGTGTTTTTCTCTTTGATAAGGTAAACCATTGATGTGTGTTAAATTAGCACGGACTATAGAATCTCCTAAGTTGTTTCTTTCAAATTTCTCTTCTATTGATAACTTTCTATACAACTTCTACAATTGCATTTTTCTCCTGATGAACTAGTTTTGGCTCTTTTAATTTGTGCTCTTCAGCTGAGATGTCAAAATGCTCGCCACCCCCTTCAAGACAGTTGTCAAAGTATGCTCCGCTAATCCATGTTATGAAGGTTTGTTGTCTATCTGATGCCCACTTCATCTGTAGTTGTGATTAAATGAACAGTTATGTCAATCGTGTGTCATTGATTTCATAGGTTAAACCAGAAAAAATAAACATTATCATTGGCTCCGGTGGAAAGAAGGTGAAGAGCATTATTGAAGAAACTGGTGTTGAAGCTATTGAAACACAAGATGATGGCGTGGTCAGCTAGGAAGAAAACTATTTTATTTTCTTGATTAGCAAGCATGCCAGGTCCAGTATTATAGTTTTTAAAATCTTAACGCGTTATTGCAGGTGAAAATAACTGCCAAGGATTTGTCAAGCCTGGAAAAGTCAAAAGCCATCATAAGTAATCTAACAATGGTTCCAATTGTTGGTGACATATATAGGTCTCTTGTCGATCCTACTTATTAAAAAAAATTCATTATACTGTCCGGAGAATTTTTTTGTGGCTTGGGATCTTCATTACAATTGCTCAACATGAGAAACTCCTGGGCATCATTCTCGTACTTCACATATTTCTAGTGCCACTAATTTCGAAATATCTAATTTTTTAGATCTTTCAAACTGTTGAATTCTTTCTGGTGTTTTTAGATTGCCCTTTTGTATTTCCTGTTTTGCCTATCAGGAATTGTGAAATTAAATCTATTGCACCTTATGGAGCTTTTGTGGAGATTGCACCTGGACGTGAGGTAAATATTTTGTCTACTCAAACCTATGCACATTGAGCTGCTATTGTTTCTTATTCTCAAATCTACTGGAAGTAATTATTATGCTGACTCTTTGTTTGACAGTTTTATTTATCATGCTTATTTGTAAATTTGTGATGTTTTGTGTCCAAAAATCTCGGCATTGTTAGTACGCATTAGGGATAGCAAAGCACATTTAGGCGGTGTTATTCTATTTATTGTATCTTATAAAGAAAAGGAATACATGTCACTCCTACCACTTCTAATTAATGCAGTTATGTTAATTTCAGGGATTATGCCATATCAGTGAGC
The DNA here is from genome assembly GCA_034509755.1 of Anisodus tanguticus. Classification (NCBI taxonomy): domain Eukaryota; kingdom Viridiplantae; phylum Streptophyta; class Magnoliopsida; order Solanales; family Solanaceae; genus Anisodus; species Anisodus tanguticus. Next base: position 13,221,450 of record CM067561.1, read on the forward strand.
TAAGTGCAAATTGGCTAGCCAAGGCTGAAGATGTAAGCTCAAAAGTTTGTGACTGCATTTAACAATTCAAATGGTCATGAGAAAAATAGTTTATCCTGTTTCATAATTACAGGCTTTCAAAGTTGGAGACCGCCTGGATGTCAAGCTCATAGAGGTCTAGCTCTCTTTCCTTTAGATTTAGAACACTGCTAATTATGGGTTTCCTTTGGCAACTGTCTATGTAATGCTACTTTGTGGACACTTTTTCTTGTAGTTCTGTACAATCTCTTATATTGGTATTTCATTATCATTGAAAACTAGGTCGTCTTTCCCTCGTCGCTTACATGTCACCTCTGCTTGCTGAACCTTATTAAGTTTTCCTTAATTTAAACTACCAGGACCTAATGTCTTTGAAGGATGGGGAACTTTTGCTTTCACTAACTAACGCGTCTCTTACCCATCTTGGTTGGAGAATGATTTTTAATGTGGATTCTCAAAATCACATGTAATCTTGCTAAATCAATACATACCCATTTGCAAGTATTACCTTAATATCTAACTGTACCTTATATTTGGTAATACAACACTATCTTAGCCTTAAAATACCGTGTAAGATAAATATACTCCCTCCGTTTCAATTTGTTTGTCTGGTTTTGACTTGGCACGTAGTTTAAGAAAGTAAAGAAAGACTTTTGAATCTTGTGGTTGTTAACTAAAGATATGTGGATGTACCAAAATGCCCGTTAATCTTGTGGTTTTAAACATGCCATGTGGAAAGTTGGACTTAAATGGTTGCCAAAAAAGAAAAGAGACGTTCTTTTTGAAACAGGGTAAAAAGGAAAGTAAGACAAACATATTGAAATGGAGGGAATATTATTTTTCACCTCTTCTGTTGTAGAACTTTTAAGGTTTCTTCTCTGCTGCTCTTTTCCATTAGATTATTTTAGATCAGGTTCGTGTGATTTTTCTTTTAGATCTTTCAGTTGGTAGGTGCCACAACGAAGAATTGAATTGTCCAGCTTTGATAGGTTAAACTCAACAAGTAGGAGTCATGCTCAAATAGTTGCACTATGCTCATCAGGATGTAGTGTTACAAGTCGTTTATGGTCTTTGAGGATTGTTGATTAACACAACAAACTTAAGGACAGCAGAAATAAACTTCAAAGACTAAGTTGTTTAGTCATTTGATTGTGTAATTGTAGAATCTCTTTGAGATGAATATTTGCTGTTTTCTTGGCTTCCTTCACGTAAAACTAAGTTGTTTAGTCATTTGGCATTTCAAGTTGAGAAATAAATTCTATTGCTTTTTTCCCCAATTCTTGCTTAAATATAAGTGATGGATGGCATCTTGTCCTATCTTCTGGTTAAATTTGTGGTTTTACTGAATAAGTTAGCCTTAATTTTTGAATTACTTCGTTTCGAGATTGTTTCTTGCATGTATCCTTTCCAGAATGCTAGTAAGAGCACATGTATTTAGAACCTTTAACAATTGATTACTTATGATTAAGCAAAAATTAAATCATTAGCAATTGACATTTTGAGATCTTGTTTCCTTCTCGGTTCATGTGATTCATTACAGATCAATGACAAGGGGCAACTTCGCTTAAGCCGACGTGCATTACTTCCAGATGCCGAGCCCGAGAAACAAAGTACAAAGCCACGTAGTGCTAGCCTTCAAAATGACAATGTAGTTTCACCAAGAACTCCAGATAAGGGTAAACCTAAGAAAGCTGTGACCTTATCAAAGGATGGTTCAGCATCAGAGAGAGCGGAACCTCTCAAGGAGAAAACAGTTCCCATCAAAGTATCAAGCCCAGCAACAGACAAAACCCAACCCAAAAAAAGTGGCGGCAACATCTCCAGCAAAAGTGGGAATGCAGTAGTCAACGGAGAGGCAAAAGTTGTATAAGAAAGCTATAGTGGGGGAGTAATTCGGTCTCATTTTGAAAATGTGGCAGGTGACTGTCCTCTCAGTTGGATTTAAAAAGGTGCCTGTATTCTTCATGGTCGATGCCCTTTCATTTGCTAATCTCCAGAAATACAAATTATTTTTTTCTTATGTCCATTTGAAAGTAAAAGCTTTCCATACCTGTTTAGATCTAAGCGATAAATGTTATATCTAGCACTTCCTGTCTCAGGTTAGAATGGTTTAGTAAATAGAAATTCCATATATTTCTCTTTGGTGATTTGGTCTTTCAGAAGTTGTCCATGCTGCAGAGGATCTAAGATGGATTGTGTTTTCATGCCTGGATAACTCTTCCCACACGTTTAGCCATTACACAAAAGCATGGCATCGTCTGTGCTTGTTTGACTTGTGCGATTGTTGGATTTTATTGTTCAGAGGATGGATTTTATTGTTCAGAAGAATTGAGTTATTGGATTGGGTGAAATTCAGATAATTCTTTTTTCTGTCAAATTGAGAGGGGTTATGATTCAAGTTTTGACATGAGAGTTAGCAGGTTGGTTCTGATGGGTATTAACAGTGAAAAAAATGTAAATGCATAATTTTCTTGGCGATACATGCATCCCGTGATCAAGATACATGGTTCTGAAAGACCTCTATGATCAGTTTATACATCAATGAAGCTTGTTTTTTCATCTCTGCTGAAACCATTCTGAATATGATTGAAGTTACGAATTGCAAGTTGCCCGATAGCCAACAAATCAAACTTGAAAGCAATATACTAAGGTTGAGATGCCACTGTCCTGGAAATTTTCTGTTTCCACCAGAAGTTCCTGGTTCAGACCCATAGTATTTGCTGTAATACCTTGAAGCTACCAATAGATGGTGTGCTGCTATTAGTCCTCATTTGAATATATAAGTGTATTTATTTATGTTGGGTGTTCTTTTATGATTGTGCACAAAGCAGATTGGTAAGGAAAACAAATATGGAGACCCTATGTGTTAGTGTACTGATGCAAGATAGAATTTGAGAAGAAATCTAGCTAAGAACTACGCAAAGCTATAAAGCTATACCAAGGAAGCTGAATGATGATTTATATTCATAGTCATAGCCTTTACAAATGGTAATATACATGGAAAGCAAGACCTATGGACCAAAGTGAACTAAAGATTACTTAAGAATAATAAAGTGGCTAACTTGTTGAACTCGCTTGTAAAAGGTAAGACTTGATACTAGGGGTGGCAAACATGTCGGTTGGGTTGGGTTTAAAACGGGTTAAACAAAAAAGGTTGTGTTCCGTGTCATTTGCACAAAAGTTCTTTTCAGGGTGGTCTTTAATTTTTGCCCCTCAAATTTGTAATCTTTAATTTTTGCCTTAAAACATTTTTGGCGCGGTATAATTTAGATTCCCCAAGGCACTACTCGTGCGCGTGCCTATTTCGCTTTAGGCGGTATCAGATAAGAGTTTTGAGTAAAAAGCTTTCGATTTTTGCTCATTCTCTAACAAAGAAATGAAGAGTAGGATATGAGGGAAAGAAGTATAGTCGACTAAGTGATCTGTCCATGTTTAACTTCGGCATATGTATCATAACATCTATACAAATTATGTCGACAAGGCAAAACTTTAACAGTATAATTTTCGATTTTGCTTAGCATAGTTTACGTTTAACTTCGGACATTTGTATTATAAAATTCACACAAATTATGTCGGACAAGGCAAAATATTCAACACTCAACATAATTCAAAAAATATTATAAAATTTATGTTGTACAACTTAATTTCTACATAATTTATGCCGAGCGATTCAAAAGTCAAGTTTTTTCGAAGATAATTATATCTTGCGAAGTAGATTTGAATATTTTCATTAAATAAGTTGCAAAGATAAAACTGAAAGAACACATATACGAGGGGCAAAAATTAAAAACTAGAGCATTTGAAGGGAAATCCGTGCAAAAAATATGGTTGTGTTGTAACTTGCCCACCATAAAACGGGTCGTGTAAAAGATGGGTTGGATAGTGTACGGTCCTTACTTTTTTTTTTCTTTCTTGTAAAGCCTAAAAAGCTTATTGAAGCCTTTTTAAAATCTTCAAGAATGCAATATTTGCATGTAGTTCAAATATAACATAAGCCTCCTATTTTAGGTAAGCTTTTACCATTAATTATCATAAAGTTACATGAATAACTCAAATTTTAATAAGGGCTTTGAAGATTTATGCCTACAAAGTGTTTGATAAAATGCCTAGATGACCAAAACATGAGAATTGTTGCTAATGTTGATTCCATTGACATGTATTGATATATATTAAAGTCAAAAGGAAGCGACGAACATTGTATTACGCTCAAGAGCAGGAAATTAAGGTATGTGAGACTAACTCTCTATGTTTGAGAATGTTGATAATTGTCCCTACGCCGCATTCTTTATTGACTATTACGAATTGCCTCAGAATATAGTTATGTCTTAGTTTCCTGAATAGTCACATAACTTCTATTCTCTAGTTTCGTAATTCATTCATTATTGTCATTCGAATTGTGAACCCAGAACGTAATCAATCTAGACTAGTGTTTGATATTCATGAGTGTCGGTCTAGAAACTTAGCAGGTTTAGAAACATTTAAGGTTTCAGGTCTCATACTCAGTTCATGAATACATGTCTCAGTTCAGTGATGTTTATCATTACAGAAATCTTAGTCCCTTAATAATAATTAATGAATAGTGAACATATGTGAATGCCCAAGGGCATAAGTTTCATGTATACGTATACCTGGCCAATGCCACATACTGACACACTTACTTGGCCAAGGCCATAGTTTGTACATTCATGTAATAACTCAAATTTTAAATAAGGGTTATATGGTTATTTAGCTTAGAGACAAAAAAAATAAAAGAAAAACGAAATTAAAAAGAATGGGCTAAGCCCATTCTCGTATATCAGCTGCTGGTCTCGTTTTATTGGCTGAAGGGGGTAAAAAAAAGATTAGAGCAGTTAATTCCATTATTGCTGGGAGAAAGAAGCAAACATTGGAGAATTTTGGAGAGTTCGGTCGTTACAAAGTAGCTTCCAGTAGCAGTTTCATTATTCAGGCATCAAGATTACATTGCCTCTTTAGCATACAAACTTAATATATGTTGCTTTGTGCTTATGTCAAAGAAGTAGGTTAATGTTGGCATAATCATAACTTCATAATAAGATGATGACTGGGATATAGAATTATTTGGCAATGATTGGAGGATTAGTGGAACTTGACATGAAGTATTGAATTTTGAAAGCATACTATGGAAACCTTTCTTCGTATTTGTGCAGCTTTCGATTTTTAACACTTAATTTAAAGACATGGTGATTAACTTATCATTAGATAATAAGGAGGGGTCTATATGATTATTGTAATGATGGCTAACGTAGTATTATGTAATAATATAGTAGTGGGCATCATTAGCATAGGAAACCAACATATTGAGAGCCACCGGTTCGGCATGTGTTTGCTGCAAATTTTGGATTCCATCTTGAGCTTTTTCCACATAGTTGATCACCATTTTTGAAGTACGAATGTTAATATACTGGACAGAATATTTGTTAATTAAGCTTGGACAATGATGTTGAGATATTTTACCATTAATTTTGACCACTGCATAAGCCGCTGGCGGGGAAAGCTCGAAGAGCTTAAGATCGGTAATAATAAGGTTTAGCTCTAAAGCTTGAAAGTTAGGGCTATTGAGATTTAACCCCGGCTAGCCTTGTTGACATTGTTAATCAATATTTTGGCATAGATTGAGGCCATTGGAGGCCGTTTGGTTGGTGTTATAGACGTTGCAAGATTGGGGAACTTATCGTTACCAAGGTAAGCGAGACTTTAAGCTTTGATGCTTGCTTTTCAAACTCGTATTAAAAACATGTTTTGTCTTCCCGGTCCATGTGTTGGGACGAGCGTGTTCTTGGCAGAATCGGTGGTCTTTGAGGCCAGCCACATATACTTTATTCTCTAATACTCTAAACTCTCTTTATAAACTGTTTCGTGATGTGATACGGTTGTGAGCCATGATATTGGGGGCATTGTGTATGCTTCCCTTATCATTGTGTATGCTTCTTGATTTCACTAGGACATTGTGTATGCTTCCCGAACATTGTGTATGCTCCTTGATATATTTCACATATTGTGTATGCTGTCGTGGATTCATGGTGTTGATTTAATTTTTAAATGCCATTTATGGCATTTTCTTAGTGTAAATTGTGTCGAGATATATAATATACCTGATAAACAATGGTTTGGACCTTGGTTGATATTATATAATGATATATTCATGTACATAGTATTTTTGTGCTTGTTGTGTGTTTGTATTTTCTAACACTTGTTCCTGGGTATTTAAAGTTGCGGGTCGAGGATCTTACTGGGTTATATTTACGTATAACTCACTCCGTACCTGCATGTCCATGCAGATACTGTTGTTGAGAATGAGGCTTGTGGGTGAAGATCTCGTGAGTGGATTCTGTTGCTGAGGTGAACCACCGCATTGTTTGTGGAGGAAATCATTTTCGCTTTATCTAGTTTATTTCTAGTTATTTTCTTTGTCTTGGGGTTTGCATGCCCGACAATAAAACTCATGTAACTCTGTTAGATGCTCCATGGTTTTAGCGTGTGATTTGGGATATATATTTTTTATCTTAGCGATGGTTGGTTTTTTTTAAATCAAATTCGGATTTGGTTGATACTATTTCGTATTTATTTATTAATAAGGTTGTTGGACCTACACTTATCTTCTCTCATTGGTCACGTAAATGGTTAAATGTATGAGATATGGTTCGCCTGGTGGGTGGTATGTGCTCGGTGCCAATCACGTCTAAAGGTTAATTTGGGACGTGACAATTCATTATTAGGTCAAGTCCCCACACATTTAAAGACAGATAAACAGATGTTTCAGCTGCAGAACAGATAGTACTCATAACTTCACTTCTCTTGTTCATATTCAGTTATCAGTTACAATTTCAGTATTTATTACTTGTTTATATATTTGGGCTGCCCTTTCCCCAGCACCCCGCTTACAGTTCTTTTTTTCTGTTGCTTTACATAGCAGTACAATTCAAATTTGCTAATATCCCTTTTTCTCGGGCCTTGCATCTCGCGATGCAGGTGACGATTTACAGGACGACGCGTCTGCTCGCTAGGATCTCTGGTATCAGCTGAGTTGGTGAGCCCAAGTCTTTTGGGGTCTTATCATTTATTTTATAGTTTATTAAAGACAGTCAGGTATGTCGAGGGCTTTCTCCCGTCAAATAGTTAGCATCTCAGTACTCTTCAGATGTTTCATAGACTAGAGTGATGTTTAGACAGAGTTTATCAGATTTTCGTACTTGCCGTGTTGGCACTTTTACTATGTTAAGACTTATTCAGTATTTTCCGAACTTAATGATTATTCAGCTAGACTTTTAATATACTAACATGTGTTTGTTTATTTCCTCTTTCAGTATGTTTTGATATTGCATGTTGATTTAGCCAGCTAGTTGGTTCGCTCGGTCACATGCAGCCAATCACCGAGTGTCGTGTTACGTCCAGGCCATGGTTCTGGGTGAGACAAAGCTTGGTATCAGAGCACTAAGTTCAAGTGTCCTAGGGAGTATATAAAGCCGTGTCCAGTGGAGTTTTCTTTATATGTGTGTGCCGTCCACGCATATAAATGGTTGATTACCAAGAAATTCAGGATTGTCTCACTTGTTTCTACTCTAGATCGTGCCATGAAGCTTAGAGCAGTAAGTAGCTTTCTCTTCCTATCGAATACTGTATGTATCGAAGGCGCCATCCACGAGCTAGGAATTCAAGGTACGAGTAAGAATGATTACTTATTGGGGTATAATTATGAAGTTTCTAATAACAACAAACGAGACTTGAGATGATATTGAAAGTGGATTAAAGTTGATGTCGCCAGAGAAGGGGCAGTTATATTATGGATATGAAACTTGAATAATAACAGCGTAATGTGAGGGTTTCATTGGAATAAGTTGGAAAATATTTGAGGAAAGGAAGAGAGATAAGAAACAACAAAAAGACAGAGAAGTCAACAAAAGAGCTAAGCCCCTACAAGAAACTTTAATCATCTAGGACCTTAGGGAGGTGTAGATAAACAATGTTTTAACAGGAGGTCATTAGGACCCACTCTATCTGCAGCCAGTACACCAATCCCAAGGTCTATATATGATCAGAAAGGTCAGTTTAGTCAGAAATAGAGTTTCAGAGCACCAGGCTCTCAATCGCAAGCTAGTGTGGGCCACATGGGTTTTTCAGAATCCTAGGTGCAATAAGTATGGTAAGAGACACACAAGTGAATATTTTTGGTGTGGCCAGCAGGGTCACTACCTGAGGGAATGCCCATCAGCGAGACAAAGTACCAAAAGTAATATAACAGGAGGTCATTAGGACCCACTCTATCTGTAGCTAGTACACCAATCCCAAGGTCCATATATAATCAGAAAGGTCAGTTTAGTTAGAAATAGAGTTTCAGAGCACCAGGCTCTCAATCGCAAGCTAGTGTGGGCCACATGGGTTTTTCAGAATCCTAGGTGCAATAAGTATGGTAAGAGACACACAAGTGAATATTTTTGGTGTGGCCAACAGGGTCACTATCTGAGGGAATGACCATCAGCGAGACAAAGTACCAAAAGTAATACGACTCAGTCTATAAATTCAGTAGCTCCCCGTAATTCACAAGCCCAAGCTAGGTGTAATGCAGCTAAGTTTGATAATACAGACCTCCGTTAGAATTGCTTGTATGCTTTAGTAGGTTGTCGAGATTTTAGAGATATCCCTTGATGTCGCCACATGTATGAAGATGATAATTGTAATGTAACACCCAACAGGGTAACATGTTATGATTTTAGCCACAACGGGTATAAATTCATTATTATGATTTTGAGCAGAAAGGTGACTAAGGGAAAATTACCTATGATTCTTAAGTGTTATTATTTTTCAGAGGAAGTGTATTTTTTTTGCACAAACCATACACATGGATGAAAAAGAGATGGTGTACGACATGAGAACCATGTGCGGATGATATTAAATTTCTGAGAATAGTTTTAGTTTGTTTAAGTTTAGTCAGATCAAAACCAGAGAGTATGATGGTAGTAAGTTACTATTAGGATGTGACAGTTCCCTCTTAAGTTATGTAAATTAATGTTTACCCCGGTTGTGTATACCCTGATATAATGTTGAAGTGTATAGAAAGTTCGGGGTTAGGTATTTTGATCTTTTGTATAAGAGAGACGTAATTTCCTTAAGTGTGATTCATGTATTTAATTAAGAAGATATAGTATACGACCGTAGAATAAGGTTGAATGATGAGGAAAGTTAGAAATAACCTTCTGCATTCACTTTAGTTACTTAGAGCAGAATAAGAGAATATGATGCTAGCGAGTGGTTAGTAGAAGAATAGTAAGTAAGTCTTGAGCAACTATAGTGACTTAACAATTTCAACAGAGTTAGTAGAGGTATGATTAATTGCTTTAGTCAGGATAACATTAGTGAAGTAGGCAATAGTTTGAATACAATCCGAATGTGCATTAGAATCCAAATGTGCATTAGAATCCAAATGGCTTAAGTTAAATTTGAGGTATAGAAATTAGCGAAATAAGAAATCATCTAAGCAGTAATAGAGCAAGCTACAGAAGAATAGTATTTAAGAGTTACCAGAAAGAGGTTTTCCTAAGACTGACAGTATGAGAAAAGTTAAGTCGTTAAGATAGAATATGTCAGTTATGAATAAGTTAGCACCCCGTTCATGTAAGTAATTTAGTTTTTCTCCAGTAAGGAAGATTTCTCAAAAGTGAGTGAAAAGATGAGTCGTTGGTGATGTAAAGTACAAAAATTGCAGAAGAGCAGGAAAGTTAGTTGGATCCCAACGAGAGAGAAGGATCTACAGGTGTATGACGTTAACCTTGGTCAAATGGAGAGATCCGAAAATCGACAGTAAGTCATGTTGGACATTTAAAACCCAAAGGGTTAGAAGGAGATATGAAGAACCTCAGTTTAGTATGCCCCACGTGTATAAGAAACCCAGTTTAGTAACGTGAGCAAAATGATATAGTCGCCATAAGGAGGAAAGAAACGCGAGGTGAGTAAAATGATTGTCGATCGACTTGTGTCAAACTCAGTTATTTCCATAGGAGATCACAGAAAAGCTATGAGATCATGTCAAGTCATGTGATACGTGGATGGTGTCATTTTACGAGACTCTAATCTTCAGGGTGCTGGTCAAAGACTTAGTACATAATGATAATATGAGAATTTCATAAATCGTATTTGAAAGAAATCAAGTATTGGGAGTTAAGCTCATGTTGAGAAAGATAAAGAGAATCATTTCTAGAGAAGTTCTTCACTTAGCAAACCTAGGAGTTCAACTTTTGGACCCCGAAGATGGTAGAGTTATTGTACAGAACAGAGCGAAATCCTCCTTAGTAGCTGAGAAAAAGAGGTAAACAATTTCATGATCCCTATCGATTGCAGCTAAAGAAAGGTATTAACAAGCATAAACCCATGTCTTTCAAATAAGGGGAGATGATGGTACTCTAAGGTAACAAGGAAAATATATGTCTCCCAAATGTAGATAGACAGAAAGAGAAGCTTATGGCAGAGGCGTGCAGATTAAGATATTCTACATACCCAAGCTCCATGAAAATGTATCATGATCTTGAGAAGAATTATTGGTGGAATGACATGAAAAATAATGTAGCAGATCATATGACTAAGTGTACAAAGTGTCAGCAAGTGAAAGTTGAGCACCAAAAGACTGATGGTTTAGCACAAAATACAGATATTCTTGAGTGGAGATGATAAATATGTACTTTATAATAGAGTTATCCCGCTCATTTTGAAAACATGATTCAATTTGGATGAATGTAGACTGACTTACTAAGTCAACATACTTTTACTTTTTTAAACTACTGAAGATTATGCCAAGACATACATTTAGAAAATAGTTAGATTGCATGGGACCCCAGTGTCTATCATTTCATATTGTGGTGGCCAGTTCACAATAAGTTTTTGGAAGTCATTTCAGAAGCGATTAGGCATAAGGGTGAATCTCAGTACAATTTTTCATCCTCAGACAGATGCTCAGGAAGAACGAACTATTCAGACACTTGCAGATATATTGAGAGCATATGTCCCAAACTTTAAGGGTCATTAAGATGACATTTACCTCTCATTGAGTTTGTTTCTAATTATAGATATCATGCCAGTATCAATATGGCACCGTTCGAAGTCTTATATGGGCAAAGGTGTAGATCACCATTTGGTTGGAATGAAGTTGGAAAAACAGAAGTTGCTAGGGCCAAAATCACTCTATCAGGCTATGTAAGAAGTTAAATTGATTCAGTAGCGTTTGAAAATGGCTAAGGGTTTCCAGAAGTCCTATTCGGACGTGTAACATAATGATTTGGAGTTTTATGTTAATGATTGGGAGTTTATTGAAAGTTTTGCCTATGAAAGGCGTTAAGCGAATTGAGAAGAAAGAAAGCTTAGTCCCAGATAAAATTAGACCATACATGATCCTACGAGGGGTCGGTCCAGCGCCATACGAGTTACAAATTACCACTAAAACTGGTCATCGTACACTCAATGTTATGTTATAACGTTCACATTTCCAGTATTCAAATCTCGTATTATAACATTAATGTTCCCGTACTCAGATATACATGCCAGTTTAGCACTCAAATATTCATGTCAGCTCAATACTCAGATAATCATGTCAGTCAACACTTAAATATTCATACAGTTCAGTATTCATTTATTTTAATATCCAGTTAGTTCAACGTTCATTCAATTCAGTACTCACTCAGCTTACTCATTTAGTTCAGTATTTATTCAGTTAGTATTCATGTAGTCTAGTAACTCATTTAGTTCAGTAAACATTCAGTCCAGAATTTATGACACCATATACTTAAGGCATGCAAGTTCGATCATGAGAACCAGAACCATCATTCGAGGATGAATGGTCCTAAGGGGGAGATAATGTAACATCCTGTAAATCCGGACTAGATGTGTATGTGTTAAATGAGTATTAATGTGACATTTTAGACATATGAAGATCTATCGGGATGAGTTTGGATGGAAATAGTTGTTTTGGAATCAACACGAATAATGAGGTGCATAAGATTCAATAGAATCAGTTAAGTTTGCGGCAGGTCTGTCTTCTAGCCCGATTTTGTGAATACCCGTTGAGAAATTGAAAAAATGTAAAACATAAAAATTGTAGATATTTGAAATACCTTTCCAACGTATAGTGTGTCGACCGAACGGAGCTCTGTACATAAAGTTATGTAAGTTACAAAAAACTACGCATAAACTGACACGAGCGACACGCGATGCACATACACCGCGCGTGAGGGCGTGTGCATTGCCCCTGCGTTGCAGGAGGGTCACAGAAAAATGCCCTCTCTAGACTTTTGACCTGCAAAGGGTCCCGCAGTGGCCTTGTATCATGGGCCTATCATGAATGGGCTGGGTTTCTGGTTAAAACTTCATATTCTTGTGTTTTTCTTATATTTAAGCTTGGGGTTTATTTTCCTAACTTCTCTAATGATGAAATATCACCCTAAAGTCAGATATTATAAGTCCCAAGCCTCATAAACCCTCCAAGGTAACTTTCCCAATGATTCTAACATGAATTCAAGTTTTTAATACTATTCTAACTTTATTAAAACATTTCTAATCCATAGAATTGCGATTGAAATGTTATTGTCGGACGAGGAGCCCTAAATTTTGAATTCAATCTTCTTGAACATAAAAAGGTATTATCTTCATCCATTAGTTAATTGCAGTATTGTATTAGTGATTATAAATCATAGATTCTTGAGATAAGTTATTGGGTGTGATGAAGAAAACTGTATGAACTATTGTATGAGTTAAATTGTTGACTTAGGATTGTTGTAATCATATGGGTGATGAAAATTATGTTAATTATATCTATTTGGGTCTGGCACCTGTCAAAGGACTGCGAGAATCGATATTATGCGAACCTGAGGGACAAAAAGTTATTGAATGAGAGCGGTATGGACATGAGTGGCGTGGAGGAGTGCATTCCTATCTTTTATAACCGACTGATGCAAATGGGCTGGAATTACTTTGCTCTGGCTCCCTGCAGAGCCAATGAATATTGGGTGAGAGAATACTATGCAAACCTAAAATGTGTGAGGAAGACAGAGCCTAGCCCTGAGATAAGAATTTGGGGCACTATGGTACCGATTGGGGCTGAGGTGATACATGACCTCTATGTCCTACCGAACCATCCCCTGGAGGCCATGTATGCCAAGGATGTTTGTGGGAATGAGGTGTGGTTGCTGTCACAACTGGTGGACGAGGAGAATAGGGGTAAGATCACCTAGGCCAACAAGAAGACCAGAATTTCCAACAAGCACTTCACTGCAGAGGCAAAGAGATGGTAGAATATAATCACTCGAAGGGTACATCTATCTACGAACACTTCAGATTGCGTGTACATTTGTGCCATGATGATTTCTTGCATTCTGGATGACATCCCAGTGAATGTGGGCCATCACATCATCCTAGAGAGGAGGGGCTATTTGATCAACGATGGGCTGAGTCTGATGTTTCTGTCACTGATTACGGAGCTCCGTTGAAGGGTGAGAGTGACGAATCATCCTGTCGATGACTAGATTGATCTTGAGGTGGTCTTTGACACTCTAAAAGTGTCACAAGTGGGTACCTTGGTCAAGAGCAAGAAGATGAAGGTGGACTTGAATGTGAGCGGGGATGAAGATGCTGATGATGGGTCTCAATTACAAGTGCAGCCACAGGGTCCGTTTGGCGTCATGGGATCTCAATTGTAGGAAATTCGAGACTTGGTCGCTATACTTCCTAGGCCTTCCACTGAGTCTAGCTTCGGGTGTCGCTTCCAAATATTTCTCCCGACAGGAGATGAGACAATACCTCAAGGCACAGAAAGGCCTTCAGACCTCAGTTGGTACCTTGGAGACAGCGTACAAGGATTTGACCAAAGATCATGGAAAGCTCCGCACGAGTCTCAAGAAGGAGAAGAAGAACAAGTTCAGGGCCAAGCTACTCGTGAAGGTGTGGAGAGGTATCAAGGGCTTGTTCAAGCTGATGGAGTATAAAGGGCCTCCTTTTGGTTAAGGATGAACACGATGATAAGGACTACTCCTTCCTGCGCAATCTCGAGGATGGGGACAACAGCATCACCGAGGGAGGTGGTGAGGTGGCAAGTTTGAAAAGGCAAGATTGAGCTCTTGTTTATTACTGGTTTGTAGCTCATGTCTAACTTCATTTCAAACTATTTAATTTTCTGGTTTTCGGTTGGATGTCTGGATTTATGGTTGGCTACTTTCTAGTTTTGTTTAGCTTGGGTTGGTGAATGCCTTGGACAATTTGGATATTATAACTAGTTTTTTTCATTTATGTCTTGGTTGTGCTTGTAGGATATTTGGGTATTTTGGATATCTGTATTATTTGCTGATTTTTCTCTGATTTTGGAATTGCCATGTATAAGTTGTGTATGCACAGGTTTAAGAAGAAAATAGGGGCAAACTTCATTGGTTTCTGGCCAGTGATTACGCTGGCGCGGGAGTGATCTCCACTGAGGTAGGCCCGCTTCTGCAACCCACCAATTGCTGGCGCGGCTCTACATGCACGAAAGAAATACACTGGAGCGGAATGCCTGAACCAATCAGGTAGTTAGACTTAAGAAAATAATCAACTTTTCTCATTAACCTTCCACTCCAAAAGAGTGTCAGGATCAGATACCAATTAGTCGAGTAGATACCAATTTGAATCAACCAGGTATTGAATTAAAAAGAGAGAATAATAGGAATGAAAGAAAGAAAGTGTTCTTAAAATGCCTCATAGCCTCTCGAGGATGGGTTTAGACGTCATCATACCAATCCGTGAGACTCTATTAAACATTGTCCTCGTACTCATGTGGTCAACCTAGAGATCTGATCTCAACTTTGTCATGACCCAAATCACGGGCATCATGGTGTCACCTAACACAATTCCCTCGGTAAGCGAACCAATCCCAAAACAACTTTTCAAGAAGGTTAAGACAATGCGGAAGAGAACGAAATACAATATAAAATATCAATTGTTATTAAAACTTTAAATAACTAATCCTTACAACAATCTTCCTTTCTCAAAACCTAGTCTGATTTGTATAAGGACTTTACGATACAATAAATAAATGAGATACAACAATACTGCTCTAATAAATAGGGAAGGCTATATAAGACGGAAACTAAGGCTACCAAAATGAGCAGTCTGCCTCAACTTTCCGTGCTCCAATTTGCAACTTGAACAGACCGAGTACCTGCATCCACGTAAAAGATGTTGTAAGCATAGTATGAGTACATAACGTACCCCCATAGAAATCATAGGCCGACAATGATGGAAGATATGAAAAGATAAATACCAAGTTGATAACAATTCAGTAAGTCAACTAGATCACCTTGTTCCCAAATAGTTTATAAAATCACTAAGTCCCGGGTCCACTCGAAAGTTAGCTAAACCATATTAAAAAATCACAATCACATAAGACTGAAAATTCATATAACACCCAATACACCCAAGTTCTCAAAACCATTGATATCATAAAATCCCCTAAGTCACAGCAGGCACGTCATTCCCCACTTAGTCTATTGGTCTAGAAAACTCGCTTGACCTCGCTCATTAAGCTACCACTTAATTCATTAGACTGCAACTTTAGACATTCCCTCATTACCCTAAGGATAGAAAGTACTTCACTAACACCTTACTAATTCCACTCCCTGCCCTTAAGTACAACTATATACGAATCCATGGAAACGCCCATTGGTTTATTAACTCTCTTTACTGTCTCTAGCCTTTAACCCCTAACTAGACGTCATACGATTACGCTCTTGGTGTATATAATACTTTAAGTTCCCTCATTAAACCATAGATAATTACCTTCACTTATACACCCCTTTTATTAAGAAAGAAGCCCTACACCCATAAGGCATACATGACAAGGACTACTCATAAACAACCCAACAATCCCTACCAGACTCGTTAACAAATAACACTGACAATTTCCAAGAAATACAAACCAATAGAATCCACCGACCACAATAAACTCCGACAATGAGTATTCAGATTCATAAAGGTGTAACCATATAGTCCAATCCATAGAAAATAAGCCAATCATGACAGTCAATTTTGTCTAATATAATCAATCCAACCATACAACTCTATTTAATAAGGAAATCACCCAAGTTCCAATAACCGACCCATGTCACGTTATCACACAATAAGTAATCAATGAATGAATGTATGTATAGTATGAATGCAATACATATGCCAGGTACCTTTATCCTCTAGTATACAAGTGTTCAAGTTTTTATTATGAAAGTCACACCCATGGGAGACCAACGAAATCCATATACTCCTGTAGAGTTTCCCATCCGAGCCTAGCTCTTGGCTAAAATATAACTATTGCAGGTGTGCAACCCATCCCCTAGTGTATCATCATCATTATCTCAGCATTGCAATAATCTCATAAATGTCCTTACCTTCCCGGTCTCTTGGACCACAACATATATCATATCATTCCCATATAAATATCATCAAAACCATGAGTGTATGAATGCAAATGACAATTCAAGGAAATAATCATGATATAATGAGATGAAACCAAGTATAGAGATGGAATATCATATGCTTTCAAGGATTCAATAGTACATATACAATCCAATTACAAATCAGGATATCATATCGAAAACATGTGTGATGAATAAATATTTCAATAGCAAATATGGCGACAACCCAGGTAATAGCGACAAGCCCAATCAATCAGCAGTTGGAACCAACATAAGGCTGATTCCCCAAATCACCCATTACAGTTCAAAACTGTTACCCACTCAAACATTCATCACAATCATCTGAGTGGGACCCCCAAACATGCTCAATACCCTTCAATATTTATAAGTAATTACGTACTTCTATCAGAGTCTAGTGAAAGTAAATCGTAGCCTACATCAAAGCCAAGCAGGAGCCACAAACGGTCGACGATCTACACGCGTCTTGACTCTTCAAGACATCTCGTAGTAACTGTAGTCTAACACACATGTTCTATACATTAATATCAAACCAAGCACACACAAGAACTTAATCCTTAACCAAACATAAGACATTTAAATCTATCCGGCCCATGGTGACAAAATCCAAACCTTATTACTCAAACGGCTACAAAACATGCTTACTAGTTATAACCTGAAATTAATTTAAAAAGCAATCTTAATTAGATCCTCAATTTCATAATTCAATAAAAGCCCCAATTTACAAATCCTAGGTTTTTTCCCAAATAAGAAAAGGATTTTCATAATCAAATTAAAATCTTCAACAAGGTTATTTCATCAATACGTATACTTACTTAGAAAATCAAGGTTTACCAATTCACTTTATATCCTTTATTCATGATTCAATTATTTTCAACTACCATAAGGTTTACAATTAATTTTCCCCCAATTTATATTCTACCTTAAGGCTAAGAACATGGAATTAAATCAAAAGGGGTTGAAAGATTACCTCCCAAGAAGGATTTGGGTCAAAACTCCAGGAAGTGCTCTTTAGGCCGGCCCCATTTTGAGATACAACATTTTTTTAGAAAGTGAGATGTTTTAGGGAATTTTAATATCACTAGACAAACAACAATTCTGCCCATGCGGACCCGACCCCATAGGTGCGGACATGCTTTGGTGTAAAAAGGGACCGCTGATGCGCAGGAAATTAATACCTCATCTCAGTGCAGAAGCAAGAAGGAATGCGCAGGCGCGAACATAACTCTTCCGCTGGTGCGAATAGGGATTCGTTGGGGCGGCTCCGTTGGAGCGGATACTGATCTCTCAGAATTCTTTAAATCAATTAATCTTTTTTTTGAACCGTAAGAATTACTTACTCACAATTTTCATGTATAATAGTTATCGGCAAATGCCCGAACGAGGGATATGATAGGAATTTAGATGGAAGGTTCATAATGACAGAACGGGTAGTTACAGTCCCCCTGGTAGGCGAAAGATCCCCAAGTTTAGAAAACTATTTAGCTACTAAGTGTGGAGTACATATTAAAAAATAATATCTTTCAAGTCTCAATAATATAGATATGCTGAAAAGTCATAATAACAATCTACCCTCAAAACTGGGCGTCAATTGTACAAGGGCACAAGAATACTAAATACAAGTCCCATATGACTGAAATGATAAAGTCTATAGGAATCAAATGCATAAAGATAAAGGAAAGATCCAATAGCCACATATCAACCAAGCAACTTACCCTGAAGTCTCGGATATTATGCCTCGAAATCAACCACGAAGCCCCAATCTAGAATAGAGGTCCGTATCTGTATGAAGTGCAACAGGTGTAGTATGAGTACAAACTACTAGTACTCCCTAAGTATCATAATATGACAATGAAATAGACAACACATATAGAATACGAAGACTGAACACACAATACATATTCAATTAGAGAATTTATACCTCCAAATTATGACAAGAAAAATCATGGTTCATGTAACATGAGTATATAGGCATATAATCATTTTGGAACAAGTAGAAGAATGAATATAATGCATTAGCCAATAATAAATCTAGTACATACATGCTATAGGCCATGCCATATAGTTATGACCCATGAGGGACTCGCGAGGTCCATATACCTATCACTTTATGTCCCGACTTTACCGTCGGATTGTGACGACTAACTGTACCGCCTAACATTACCGCCAGAGTGTGAGAACATCACTCCTACCTCTTAAGCAATAAATAGCCCATATTGTTCCAACAATGCCCGTAGGACCCATTTAGCAAGAGATTACAAGAATTATCATGTAAGAAGTGATGCACATAACACATAGAAGTTAAGTATTATCTACCAGCACAAATTCAGATCCTAGATTTTGGCGTATTAAATGCCAATAATTTAAATAATTATCATTGTATCATACCCTTATAATTACATTAGTACCCATACAAGTGCTCATCTCAGTAATAATTGTGGGACCTTATTTCATGCCCTCAACCCTTTTAGTATTTTATACGATATATATGCACTCCAAGCGGAGTCTAAAGAGTACACCATAACCTACCTCGAAAGCATACCAGGAGCCATGAACAATCAAGCCTTCCCCTTCCCCTTCTGGAGTGCCTCCGAATGATCCAAATTTATGAAATAGGAATTATACATTAACATGCGAGTCCATAGATTCCCATAGTAGCTACATAAGGTTCGCATCAAAACCCGCCCCAAAATGTGACCCAGACCCACATTAACGAAATCATAAATTTCCTTCAAAATTATTTCACCCTAAGCCTAAGGATTCCAAATCCAAAAAACCTATTCAAAAATCCATGATCTTAGACTTTAATTTCATCTTCTTCCTAATACTCAACCTAAGGCTAAAATCATCCATTTCCCACCAACCTAAAATGAAAATGAACCTACAAGATAGATTAAATCAATGGTAAATACTAAAAATAGAGATTAGGATCTTACCCCCCATGAAGAATTGAAGTTCTAGCACTTGAAACAACCTCCAATCGAGCTCTCTAACTCGAAATATGACTTAATGAAGTCTAAGCTCGAAGTTGGGGAAATAGATGGGTTTTGCCCAGCGATATGCACATGTGCGCCATATTTCTAGCACCTGCGAGGCCATATCTAGGGACAAAATCTTGCAGATGTGAGCCACACTTGAAAGACAAGGCCACCAGATGTGTACATCCACCGTAGGTGCGATGCCGCTTCTATGCCCATTTTCCTGCATCTGCTCCCTCATCCCATCTCACACATATGGTCTACCATGTGTAGGTGTGCCGACATTCTCTTTCAGCCAATTCTTGCACCTACAGCGCACCAAGAACATATACAGGCAAGAATCACAGATGTGTTTACACCAGAACAATTGAAACAAAATTCAACCAAGTTCCCAAAACATCCAATCCCATATCCGAAACTCGTTCGGAAAATTTCAAACACAAACTAAAAGTGTAACTTGAGTATAAACAATTCTAGGAACTTAGTCGTGCACTTAAAATGCTAATCTAATATCATTAAGGCACGCCTTTCTATAAAATCAATTTTACTTTCTCAAAATCTCAAACTTTGCAAACAAACATCCAAAACATTCCCGAACCCCTGAAAACGCGAACCAACTACCCAACTAAGTCATAAATCATGTGCCAAACCTCATGGAACTTTTGGAATTTGATTTCGGACACGGTTACTCTAAAGCCAACGTTTGATCGAGCTTCTAAATCTTAGAACTTCAGTATCCCAAAAGTTAGACATCCAACCCCAAAAGCGAAAAATATTAATCCAAAGCTACATGAAGGTTTGTTTTTTGAAAAGGTCTAAAAAGTATAAAATGATCAAACAGGTCGTTACATAAAAGCTAGATGCATTTTAAAAGTTTCTAGGTCTAAACTATATAAAGTTTTGATTTTCAGAGCCGCAAGAAGAATTGAATTTACTAATCATATAAGAACTTATTTTTATGCATTTGTGATCGAGTTTCACCAGGGATCAGTCCTTAGTTCATTTTTATTTTCCCTAGCGATGGATGTTTTGACGTAGCAAATTCAAGGATAGATGTCATGGTGTATGATATTCGCAGATGATGTAGTTTTGATTAGTGAGACTCGTGGTGGAGTTAACGCTAAACCTGAGGTGTGGAGACAGACCCTGGAATATAAAGGGTTCAGATTGATCAGGACAAAAACATAATACTTGGAGTGCAGGTTTAGTGAAGCAGCGCATGAGCATGGAGTGAAAGTGAGGCTTGATACCCAGGTCATTCGAAAGAGGGAAAGTTTCAAGTACCTTGGGTCCATTATTAAATATAATGGGGAGATTGACGAAGATACCACATATTGTATTGGTGCATGATGGATAAAATGAAGGTTTGTATCCGGAGTCTTGTGTGATAAGAAGGTGCCACCAAAACATAAAGGCAAGTTCTACAGAATGATGGTTAGACCAACTATGTTGTATGGGGAGGGGTGTTGTCCAATAAAAAACTCTCACATTCAGAAGATGAAAGTGGCGGAAATATGGATGTTGCGGTGGATATGTGGGTATATGAGGAGAGATAGGATCAGAAATAAAGATATATGAGACAAGGGGGCAGCCTCAGTGGAGGACATGATGAGGGAACCTAACGCTGAGATAGTTTGGGCATGTGAAAAGGAGATGCTTGGATGCCCTTGTGCGGAGGTGTGAGAGGTTGGATAGCTATGGATGGTTTCATGAGAGGTAGTGGTAGGCCAAAGAAGTATTGGGGTGAGGTGATTAGGCATGACATAGCGAAGTTCAGCTTACCATGGACAGGACCATAGATACGGGATCATGGAGGACATGGATCAGGGTAGAAGTCTAGTAGGTAGTTGAGCATTGTCAAACTTCACATTACTCTTGTAGTTTTTTGTCCTTTGATTTATGTTATTATCGGTTGTGTCTTGCACTTTTGCCGTATGATTTGGTGGGAGTTACTTTTTTGTCACTTTTTTCAAACTACTTTACATGCTTTGTTAAGAATTTTTCTTTGGCCTCTTTACTTCTATTACTTCCTTTTGTGAATTGCTTTGATTTGCTTTCTTTGAGATGAGAGTATTTCTGAAATAGCATGTCTACCTCTCATGGTAGAGGTAAGGTCTGCGTACACTCTATCCTTTCCGGACCTCATTTGTGGGATTACACTGGATACATTGTTTTGTTGTAAATAGAGGTGTCTTTGTCTCCCAATCAGCTATAGTAGAGTTGCTCATTTAGTATAAAGTAGACCATACTTTTTAAAATCATAGTAGAAAGGCATTACTTATCTGATTGAGTGAGTATGATCTTTTACCTTAATTTAATTTAAGTACGCCTAAAGCATCTTAGGTTATAAGCTAAATTTACTACAAAAGTTTTTTGAAATAATTACAAACTTCGTCTCTAATTTATCGCTAAATCGCTCGTAGCTAATTTATTTTTTTAATATTCCCTCGCTAATTCATTGATAAATAAGATTAGCGAGCGATATTGATGTTTAGCTATAAAATTTGTCCGTTACTAATTCCTATAAATTTCAATACTGATTAATCATGTTTCCTTAACAAAGAAGATATTTTGAAAATATTATAGATATGTAAAGTCTTCTTCTCATGATCTAAATTAGATTATGTCCCTAAATTATGATCTTTCCAATCAAGCCCACCCTTGTGGTTAAGGTAAGTAAATTAATTCTTGTCAAAAACTCTACTGGCTAATAAGTTCCTTCCATTAATTACTTATCATAACATAATCTCCACCAAAATGCCTACAAATACAACCTTTTCCTCTTCATTTTCTCCACTAAAAATTCATCAACTATTCTTATTTCTTATTATCCTAAAATGGTTGTTCCGAAGAGGATTCTTCTCCCCTTGAAGTGCTTCTTGTGATTCTCAATGCAAATGTTAGATTATTTATGTCTATATATATGTTCAAATAGTTTTCGAAGGTAATTATATCTTTTTTTAACTTTGTTCCCATGAATATTCAAAAGTATATATAGCAAAAGCATATTTGTTTCTTTCAAAAGCTTAATTTTAAGTTTCAAATTATTTTTAATTATTTAAAATTAGTTGATAGTCAACAACTATATTCTTTTTCCAACATAGTATTGGGAAGCATGAGACGCACTTCAGGCGTAGAAGAATTCGACTCATTTTTTTCTCTTAATTTTATTTGTCTCCCACCAATACTATGACAACTTCTTGCTGGGAATTTAAGGTATAAATTCAAACTTTTACACTATCAATAAAATTTAATAGATTATTATAGTATTTTTCCCTCTCAGGTATGATATCATATTAGATCTGAAAAGTTTCTTATTTGTTACAAGTTTAACTTAATCCAGTGTCAGAGTCATCTTTATGTTATTGGAATTATCAAAGCGATTCTTTACTTTTTTTTTTCGATTTTAGGGGTATGGTTTTAGAACAATGGAAGATGGTTGTCAAGGATGAATTTAAAGATATTTGTGTCATTTTTTTTAGATATGTATATACAATGATAATGTATTATGAATTTTACTGTACTTTGTATTATGAATTTTATTAATGAGAAGTTATTATAAAATTCCTTTTGAGAACATTTTTGTATCTTAGTGGCGATTGATCGGTCATGACCCAAATCTATTAGTCGCAACTGATTACCTAATGAACTATTACTGTCACTAGGTGAACCATTCTCTTAAGGTCACCATTTCCAACATAACGAGTATGATGAAATCATAATATACAAAATATAATTCAAAAAAACATAATAAACTACAATGCAAAAGTCAAAATAGTATCTCAAAATTCGTTACATAATATCAAAGAGCATCTAAAAAAATTATGAATACAAACAAATAAGTGTCACAGCCCCGAATCCTGAAAAATATAGTAAAAACATAGCAATCACCACGAACAAACTATGGTAGGCATACCCCAACACTACCTTGTATAAAGTTATTGATATACCTCCATATCATTAGTAGTAGGATCTTCACATAACAGTAAGTAGATTTGGTTAGCATAAAACTCTTTCACTCATTTGTCTTACCCTGTGGAGTAAGTATTCAACATAAATGTATAAAAGCAATATAGTGCATATAGAAAAGACTATAAATAACCATAGCAGGTTTAAAATCACAGTACATATAGTTATTGTTCCAAGTAGGATTCTTATCCACATGAAGTTCTTCTTGTGGTTCTCAATAGTAATGTTAGATTATTGCTATATATATGTCCGTTTATTTTCAAAGTATGCTAATTTTTAATTAAATTTTTTAGACAAATAAATTGGGAGCTTTATTTACCAAGTAAACGTTTGTACAACCCAATGAAACAGAAAAACACAGCCTCAAGAAGTGGCTAAGCTAAAAGCTTCAGTCCACACCCCACTACTCACTTCTTTTACATCAAACTACTTATTACTAAGGATAAAAATCGATGCTATGTAACTTCCTTATCAACTTGGCGTTCACAACACGTCAACAGTGAATGTCATGCACAATTTGCTTCATAATACCTTCAATACTCCTTCGTATCTACTGAAATATTATGACATTTCTCTCGTGCCAGATGTAGTATGTAGTTCCTGCTAGACATATTCCATATTTTTTAAAAAGATGAAATTGCTGTAAAAAAAAATCAGCCAACAATCTCTAGTAAATGGCCATAACTCTTTGCACAGATGTTGAATTCACGAACGGATTAAACTACGAAAAACTAGATTCAAAGGGATACAACTTCGTTTGAACATCATCTCCAAAATTCTTTATAGATTTAGAGAAATTCACTGCTGAAGTATGAAAAAATTATGATTGTGCAGTTTGAATTTGTTCAAAACTTCCTCCAAACGCGCCAAAACTCATACAGAACCTCTCGGACCCAAACAAAATATTCATTTTAATGATAAAATACGCCACGAACCTGCTCACACACTCAAAATACTGATTTGGTGTCGTCTTGGCCCGATGTTGACCATGGTCACCTCTAATTTCGTTACATAACTAGTTTCTCAACTAAAGATTCAAATGACAACCGAGCATCTCAGGATCCATACCAACTACCCAAGTAAGTCATAAATCACATTCCATACCTCATTTAATCGATGAAACTCTTATTCGACTTTCTTAACTTCTGATTTTGACTTTTACTCAAACCGTTCTATTTCTTTAATTTAAGAACTTTCAAATTTAGAGTTTCTTGTCCGATACTCATTCCATTTTCTCGTGATTTGTGTCACCAATCCTCGTAAGTTACAAATACCACTATAAAGATATTGAAAGGGTCATTTAAAAAATGAGTCCAAAAGCTTAAAACGACCTAGCGGGTCGTTATATCATCAAATAAGTTTTATCTCTCTTTTTCCCACATTAGAGTGGAGGAGGGGGATGTCTTATTAATTACATAAATAATATGAAGGGAGTTATTAAACTCGAGGGTTGGAGGACCACAAGTACTTAGCAAAATAAAAAATCTTAAAGTATATTATAGGTTCTAACCTCGTATATTAGGTTGTAACTCTTAAGATAAAATTATTATATTTTATTTGGTCGTAAATTGTCATGATGCAAATCACATGTCAAGATGGCACCTACACTATACCTACCGGTAGGTGAACAATCCTCAAGTTTAGAAAAGCATTTAGCTATTAAGTGTGGAATACATATTAAAAATAGGATATCTTTCGAATCTCAATAATATAGATATGTGGAAAAACCATATTAATAATCCATCCTCAAAACTGAGTGTCAATTGTACAAGGGCACAATAATACATGCCCCGTATGACTGGAATGATAAATTTTATAGGAATCAAATTCATAAAGATAAAGGAAAGACCCAATAGCCACGGATCAACTAAGAAAATCACCTTTAAGTCTCGGATAGTATTCTTCGAAATCAGCCGCGAAGCCCCGAACTGGAACAGGGGACCATATCTGCACAAAGTGCATCAGGTGTAGTATGAGTACAAACTACTAGTACTATGTAAATATCATAATATGACAACGAAAGAGACAACACATAGAATATGAAGACTGAACACACAATACATATTAAATTAGAGCATTTATACCTCCAAATTATGACAAGGAAAATCATGAGTCATGTAATATAAGTAGGTAGGCATATAATCATTTTGGAACAAGTAGAAGAATGAATGATTATAATACATTGGCCAATAGTAAATCCAGTACACACATGCTATAGGACATAAAGTCATGACCCATGGAGAATCGCAAGGTCCATATACCTATCACTTTACGGCTAGACTTTACCGTCAGATTGTGACCACTCACTGTACCGCCCAACTTTATAGATGGACTATGAGAACATCACTCCTTCCTCTTTTTTGTCCTGAAAGACCACCCCGTACCTTTTTCTGTGGTTCACTTCAACAAATATATAGGTATAAATGATCACAACATGCATAATATCATGTACACAACAATAAATATCCCATATTGTTCCAACAATGCCCAAATGCCCATTTAGCAAGAGATTACGAGAATTATCATATAAGAAGTGATGCACATAGCACATAGAAGTTAATTATTGTTAGGTTCATATATCACGAGATTATCTTCTAACACACAACTAGATTCTAGATTTTGGCATATTAAGTGCAAACAATTTAATAATTATCATTGTATCATACCCTTATAATTACATCAGTATCCATACAATTGCTTATCTCAGTCACAATTGTGGGACCCCCTTTCACGCCATCAACCCCTTCAATATTTATACGATATATACGCGCTCCAAGCGGAGTCTAAAGAGTAAGCCTTAACCTACCTCAAAAGTGTAGCAGGAGCCACAAACTATCAAGTCTGAGCCTTCCCCTTTTGGAGTTCCTCTGAATGATCCAAATCTATGAAATATAATTCTACATTAACACGCGAGTCCCTAGATACCCATATTAGCTACATAAAGTTTGGGTCAATACCCGCCCCAAAAAGTGATCCGACCCATGTCGATGAAATTAAAAAATTCCTTCAAAATTATTTCACCCTAAGCCTAAGGATTCCAAATCCAAATAACCTATTCAAAAAGCCATGATCTTTCTTAAAAACATAAATTTTGCAAACAAACATCCAAAATATTACCGAACTCCTTAGAACATGAACCAACTACCCAACTAAGTCATAAATCACGTTCCAAACCTCATGGAACTTTTGAAAATCAAATTCAGACACGTTTACTCTAAAGCCAACTTTTGATCAAGTTTCTCAAACTTAGAACTTCAGTATCCCAAAAGTTAGATTCTCTTCTCTGTTTCTCATCCAATCGCCTCAAGAATCGTTCCACCCAACCCGAAAAGCAAAAAATATTGATCCAAAGCTACATGAAGGTTCATTTTTGGGAAAATGTCTATAAAGCACAAAATGATCAAATGGGTCATTACATAAAAGCTAGATGCATTTTAAAAGTTTCTAGGTCTGAACTATATAGAGTTTTAATTTTCAAAGCCGCAAGAAGGATTGAATTTACTAATCATATAAGAACTTATTTTTATGCATTTGTGATTGGGTTGCACCAGGGATCAGTCCTTATCCTATTTTTATTTGCCCTAGGGATGGATTTTTTGACGCAACAAATTTAAGGAGAGGTGTCATGGTGTATGTTATTCGCAGATGATATAGTTTTGATTGATGAGACTCGTGGTGGAGTTAACGCTAAACTTGAGGTGTAGAGACAGACCCTGGAATATAAAGGGTTCAGGTTGAGAAGGACCAAAATATAATACTTGGAGTGCAAGTTCAGTGAAGCAGCATATGAGGATGGTGTGGAAGTGAGGCTTGATACCCAGGTCATTCTAAAAAGGGAAATTTTCAAGTACCTTGGGTCTATTATTAAAGGTAATGGGGAGATTGATGAAGATCTCACACATTATATTGGTGCATGGTGGATAAAATGAAGGCTTGCATCCAGAGTCTTGTGTGATAAGAAGGTGCCACCAAAACTTAAAGGCAAGTTCTACAGAATGGTGATTAGACCAACTATGTTGTATGGGGCGGGGTGTTTTGAAATCTATAATTGTAAACCACGATCGAATATATAGAATCATTGGTTTATACATTCCTCTTAGTCTCGACTCTAGGAATAATTTTATACGCTATCATTTTTCGCGAACCACCTAAACTTCCAACTAAAAAGAACTAAAAAGGTGAAATAATTTTTTATTATCTCAGTTGAAGTACTGAGCCTCCCGATATCGGGAGGCTCAGTACTTGTCCAGTCAAGAACTCTCATTTCAAAAGATGAAGGTGGAGGGAATGTGGATGTTGCGGTGGATGTGTGGGCATACGAGGAGATATAGGATTAGAAATTAAAATATACAAGACAAGGTGGGGGCGGCCTCGGTAGAGGATATGATGAGGGAACCTAATGGTGAGATAGTTCGGGCATGTGAAGAGGAGATGCTCGGATGCCCCTGTATGGAGGTGTGGTAGGTTGGCTAGCTATGGATGGTTTATGGAGAGGTAGAGGTAGGCCGAGGAAGTATTAGAGTGAGATGATTAGGCATGACATAGCGAAGTTCAGCTCACCGTGGACACGACCGTAGATAGGGGATCATAGAGAGCACAAATAAGGGTAGAAGACTAGTAGGTAGTTGAGCATTGTTAGGCTTCGCATTACTCTTGTAGTTTCTTGTCCTTGTTTATGTTATTATCGATTGTTTCTTGCACTTTTGTCGTATGATTTGGTGGGAGTTACTTTATTGTCACTTTTTTTCAAACTACTTTTACGTGCTTTATCAAGTATTTTGCTTTGGCTTCTTTACTTCTATTACTTCCTTTCGTGAATTATTTGCTTTCTTTGAGCTGAGAGTCTTTCGAAAATAACATGTCTACCTCTCATGGTAGAGGTAAGGTATGTGTACAATCTATCCTTCTCAGACTCCACTTGTGGAATTACACTAGATACATTATTTTGTTGTAAATAGAGGTGTCTTTGTCTCCCAAGCAACTATAGTAGAGTTGCTCATTTAATATAAAGTAGACCGCACTTTTTCAAATCATAGTAGAAAGGCATTACTTATCTAATTGAGTGAGTATGATCTTTTACCATACCAATTTCTAATCGGGCTGATCTGCGGATCTTTTCTTCATCTATATACCCCTAGAGGCTAGAACATAGATGGTAATCTGTTTAATCAAACTTCTTTCAGAGTTAATCATATGATAATCATGTAATCGGGTAGGTAATCTTAAGGGTATTCTTAAGTTCATCATCATGTTTTATAATCAAGTCTATAATCCTTTATCAAACATTCAAACATCAACAGTATAATCTATATCAACGTCGGAACAGTATAATCATAATCTACTATCAACGTCTAAGCAGCATAACAACAAGATAATATACTTATCAAAATCATAATTAGAAACACATAGTATAAGCACATACCTTTCAGCAGATAATCAGATCACCGAAGTAGTCTCACCCTCCTATGGCCTGTATTTTCCCCTTTGCCTTCCGCCGCGGGTACTTCTTTCGCCTGGGAGCCTGGGAGTTCAGTTACGGGTATCCTCTGATCATCTTCCTGCCGGTGTTGTAATTTTACCAATATGGTTCTAATCATAAGTTTTCAAAGTATTTAATCTATGTCTTTATGATACTCTTGGTTGATATAAGATTAATCTTAAGGTGTTCTTGGATGATATTCGATTAATCTTATGATGTTCTTGGATGACTTTTGGATTATAGACTAAAGGGTGCTTTAGCTAAACATTGAGAGTATTGTTTAAGAATTTTTGTATTCCTGAATTTTTCGAATCCTCAATTTTTTTCGAATGAATCTTCGTCTTGACAAGAGGCTCCTTATATATATAACCTCGGCTATTCACTATTCGTCGCTTTTTAAAAGTAAACAGTATTACTTTTTCAAAAGTCGTAAAGTAAACAGTAATCAAACAGTAATCAGACAAAATACTTTTACAAAAGTCATAAAGGCTACAGTGTCCACAGTGCCTTGTCCGCTCCTTTCCGTAAAGTTGTTTTGTCGTTTAGTCTTTTGCTTTCCAAAAAGTCGTAAAGGCAACAGTGCCTGTCTGCTACTTTCCGTAGAACTGTTTTGTCAGTATTCAGTTGTTCTGTCAGCTGCTCATTCTGCCTTTATCCGGCGATTTGTTCAGCTGTCATAGTCTGGCATGACTTTCTGTGAGAAATGTCATTTTCTTGTCGGGCTGTTGTTCTGTTTGTTACTTTCCAGCTGTCCGGTTGGTAATCTTTTGGAAATATCTGTTGGGGATATTCCGTGATATTCAATTTTAATCCTTTTTGGGCCGTAAGGCCATAATCATGTTGGGCACTAAGGCCTCTTTTGTTTGGGCTTTCTGTAGTTTAAACTACATTGGGCCATATTCTTTTGGGTATGTTATGACCTCTTTTCTGCGTTAACAGTAGTTAATCAGTTTTTTGGGTCGTGAGACCATAATCTTTAGGCCATAAGGCCATGATGAGCTTTACCGTAGTATGAAACACTACGTTGGGCCATAATCTGTTGGGTCGTTATGGACCTCTTTTCCTGGATTACCAGTATTATAATCTTTTGGGCTTTACCATAGTATAAAACACTATGTTGGGCCATATTCTTTTGGATCACTGTGGATCTCTTTTCCTGGGTTACCAGTGTGATAATCATTTGGGCTGTGAAGCCATAATCTTTTCAGGCCATAAGGCCTTTCTTCAGGGATTACATTGTTCCTGCAAAAATAATCAAAATTCCCTCCTTATTCAAAAGGATCAGGACTCTGTTCTTTTTTCATACTTACAGTAGACGTTGATGCCGTCGCTGTTGTAATCACTGGTCTTTTCTTTTGTTCGGACATAATCTTATAATGACGGATAGTCTCTTCGGCATGTGTATGCTTCACATTGGTAATCTTGTCTAACAACAATGTTAGCTCAGTAGTCTCTTTAACCTCTATATCATTGTCATAATATAAGGTCATTATTTCTTCTACATCTCCGCCCTTGGAAGTCCCGATTACGGATGCCTTCCGATTTCTTAGCATGTCCTCTATTCTTGATTTTAACGTCAATAGTCCAAATACTTTTTTTTCACTAATCCAGTTTTGGAACTTCTCCAATGTACAGGGAATTTTCATATTCAAATTTTTTTCATCCCCGTTGATAGTGTTATTCCTTCCTGTTTTAAATATTTGACATATGACAATTGGCTTACCCTTTAAATCTGTTGAAGCATCTAGGATTTGTATCCCATAGATTCCTCTTCCGAAGGATTCCATCATTAGCTTCGTTGATTGGCTGATAATCTGTGGTAATTTTGTAAGGTTAAGCATCTTATCATCAGTGATAATCTTGTCAATGAATCCATATGTGAATAATCGCTCCACGATAGTAGGATTCGCCTTTTCACTGCAAATAAACCTCGGATATTTACTCAGCTTGGCACTGCGTACAATATCAGCGTTAGTCTTATAATCATAAAATTTATTAATTTTTTCATAAGCACTAATCACTTCTGGTCTGTATTTCAGTGTGTCTGCCATGGATACCGCTGCCGATGTTGAGGGTATTCTTGATGGCATGGTTGCTAACTTGACAAGAATGGTTGAAAGGTTTTTTTTGTGGTGGTGATATAGTAGTTGGCTTCTTTTGCTTTTCTTCACACTTTGTAGGATTTTTAGTTTTGAGAAGTCTTTTATGGCTTCTGTCAGCTGTTTGATACTCTGGGTATTTTCCTGTAATCTTGTAATCATTGTTTCATTGGTATGAATAATCTGTTCCATAGCCTTGGCTATGTAGTCTTCAAAGTCTTATTTGTTAATTGACATTATATCGCTAAGAAAATCAGCTAAAACATTTTTAGTTCCGGATATATTCTTAACAATAAAATCATAACAACAAAAGAATGATTGCCATTTTCTCCTTTTATTCAGTTCTGGTAATGGATCTATTCTGTTTGTGATAAACGCCTTCACCTGAGTATTATCAGTTCTAACAATAAACTTTACTGGTAGTAAATGGTAATGAAATCTTTTAATTCCAAATTTTACTGCCAATAATTCTTTTTTATTTATGTGATAATTCTTTTCATTTGGTTTCCATGTTCCTCCTCCGTATCCACAAATTAACATTTTTTCTTTATCGACATCTTCTTTATCATATGCTATTAGGACTGCTCCCCATCCTATGTCACTAGCATCTGTAAAGAGTTCTAATTGGTCTTGATCAGTAGGTACTCTGTGTTTTGGTAATGATTTTACCTTGTCCTTAATCTTGTTGATCGCTTGGGTATGCTCTTCTTTCCATTCAAAGGTTACATCTTTTTTAATCAAATCTTGCAATGGTTTCCTTAGGTATGGTAGATCTTTTATATGATCTGTTGCATAGTTAATTACCCCAAGAAACTGCTGCACTTCTTTTTTGTTTTCTAACCTTTCCTTAAAATTTTTAATCTTTGTTACCACATGTTCCTGTAATTGTATTCCCTCGCTATCCACAATGTAGCCTAGGAATTCAATAGTATTCTTGAATATTTCTGATTTCTTTTCTGATAAAAGTATTCCATGTTGGTTAATTGTTTCAATGAATTGCTCTATATGTTTAATATGATCTTCTAAGCTGCTGCTGTAAACTAATATATCATCAACATATATGATACAAAAGTCTGCAAGTTTTCTAAATACTTGATCCATTCTTCTTTGAAAGATTTGCGGTGCATTTTTTAATCCCATTGGTAGTACATTCCATTCATAGTGTCCTTGAGGAGCACTGAATGCTGTTAAAGGTTTAGATTCATTAGTCAATTTAATCTGCCAAAATCCACTTTTACAGTCGAATTTGTTGAACCATTTTTTATTTCCTAATCTGTTAATGAGATTTCTTTTATAGGGTAGAAAGTATCCATCAAAAATAGTCTTTTTATTCAATTCTCGATAATCAATTACTAATCGGCTTTTCCTCGCTTTAGCTCATTATGTTTCCTTACTAAAAAGGTTTGGGCTACTATGAGGACTCTTACTCTCTCTTATTACCTTCATATCTAATAGTTCTTTAATCTGTATTTCGAATTCTTTTTGATCCGTTGGGCTATATCTTATGGGTTTTGTTCTAACTAAATCACTTGAGTCTATTAATTTTATTTCTCCATATATTTTTTCCTTTTCCCAAAGTTGCATTGGATTTTCTCCAAAGTTGCTTTTTAACATTCCTAAATACTTCTCTTTTAAAAGCTCTAAATTATTATGACGTTCCATTTAAATCGTACATAATCTAATGGTATTGACTGGTAATATTCTTTTTAGTACAATCCATTTATTACATGGGGATTGTAGACAAAATGTATTCTTATTAATCACTTGAGTTTTGAAATAATCTAGGAAGTTGTTTCCTAATAAAACTTGTTGTTTCATATTGTCTAGTTGGTATACGATTGGTATTTTGAAAATAGTTTTTCCCAATACAATTCTCATATTTTCTGCAATTATATCTAATTCTTTAGATTGCTCATTAAATCCTGATACCTTAGCTCTATGGATTCTAGATCTTTTCCATCTATGTGATTCTAATACATCTTTTCTAGCTAAGCATATGTCTGCTCCGCTATCAATGAATATCTTTTGCTTAAGCATTTTATTCGGTTTATATTCTATATGGGCTTCTATATGTATTGCTACCATTTAGTCAGGTTCATCTAATCTTCTGTTGAGTTCTTCATCTTGTTCGTATTCCTGTACTTCCTGTCTAATCTCCTCATTTCTCATAGCTTCTTCGATTAATCTAGCTATTTCTATTTGTTTCCAATGTATTTTATTCATTTCTTCTCTTATCTTTGCTAATCTCTGGGTAATCTTTCTGTACCTATCATTATAGTACATACTTCCGATCTCATTAATCGTAGAAGTTATAATTAGTTTGTGTCTAGTATACTCTTCGCATTGTATCCAGATTCTCTTTCTCTTATCAGTTCTCCTTTTCTGTCTTTCTAATGTATTCATCTTACTCAGAGCTATCTTCACTTTCTGATTGTTGATTAATATAACTTACTTTTTCTGCTCCTGATTCTGATTCTTCATCTGTTTCACTAACATAAAAATCTTCATAATTATGCCATTTATTATCATCTTCTTTAATCTGTCGTAAACTCATTATGAACTGTTCTATATTTATGTATTTTACTCCTGCTTTCTTTAGCTTTGGGCACTTATTTGCATAGTGTCCTTTCTCATTACAATTCCAACATTTACATTCTTTAACCTTTTCTTCTTTAGTCTTGGTTTTATCTGCCTCTATAGGGTTTACATTTCTTCTTCTTCTAAACTTTCTTTTATATCTGAATTTATTCCTTGTATCTTGGTTATTTCTATATCTTTTAAACCTCATTTTCTTATAAGGTTTATAATAAGATCTTCTCTTATACTTCTTATATTTATATTTCTTGTCTCTATGGTTTCCATCATACTTATCCCTGTATCTTCTATGCTTTTTATGTTTTCTATACTTCTTTTCTTTCCTTTTATCATCGCATCCGAATATTAATCTTCTTTCTGTAAATCCACATATCTCTCTTAATCCTATTTTCTTATCTTTTTTAATCTTTTGCTGTAATCTATATTCCTCGCATTTTCTCATTAGATATGCTCTTAAGACGCGTATTCTTTCTCCTAGGGTGTTTTCCTTAGGTTCTAACTGTACGTATTCTTTTGATATCTCGACATTATATGGTATAGGTAAATGATCATAATATAGCTGTTGATAAATTATTCCTTCTTCTGGTAAAAATCTAGCTTCATAAAAAATTTTACTAAAGCTAATCGTGTATTCTGGTAATTTGTTAATCTTACAACATCTCATATTATTCAGGTTCATGATAATCTCTGTTTTTCTTTCTGCTAATACATTTTCTCGGGCTACTAACCATTTTTCGCCTAAGAATTCTCTTTTTAACAGTAAATCAAAAATCATTAACATTGATTTCCAATGTTGCATGGCTTAAAACTTCTCCTCTTAGCCGATATGCTATTGATTCTATCCAATATGCTTCGCTTTTCGATTAATGTCTTAGATATTAAATTATACATGTAATCTAGGTTTTCTGTCTGAGTGCTATTCATTAATGCTATATACATTCCTAAATTCCAGTCTGTAATTCTTCTTCCTATTTCTTGTTCATCGTACACATTGTCTAATTCTAGAAAATATCCGTTGTAATTTACTCCTTGGGTCATTGATCCTACAAATTCTTTAAATTCTGCTTGCTGTCCTATAGGTATATGATCTGGTAATCTTGTAGTCCTTCTATTTATGACTTCTAGATTAGGGTCTATTAAGTCTTCTTCCGGATAATCATCTTCATCTTCATTAATTATATTTTCCGATTCAATTTCCGTTTCTATTTGTCCATTGTAATCATCTTCTATGTCACTATCTGGTTCTTCTTCTATTATTGCATTTACTCTTTTTCTGTGGTGTAAAGCTTCTAATATCTGGTTATTCTCTTTTATTATTTCTGTGTCTTCGGAGTTTTCTTCTTCTATGAATTCTACTACTTGTAATTCTTGGCTAGGTTGTTCATTATTATCTGTACTACTGCTACTTGAGTCAGTCTCATCACTTAATCTTATTTTTCGTACTTTTTTCTTTTTTCCTTTTAATTCCGCTAATTGTTCTCTTAGGATTTGTATTTCTTCTCTGAGTTCTAGTACTTCTTGTTTCACTTCTTTTAATTCTTCCTTTGTTTCTCTTAGTTCTACTTTTGTTTCTTTTAGAAGAGTATTCGTATTCTTATGCTTTCTTTTATACTTTTTGTATTTATCATACCATTCTGCATTATCGCTTGATTTTAGATTTAAATTCTCTAGTTTTAATTCGTTAATTTGTCGTTCTTGTTTATCCAATCTTAGATTTAGGTATTCATAAGTCGTTTTTTCTATTTCCTTTACGGGCATCTTTACTTCTTTAAGTTTTTCTTCTTTTATAGGTTTTGATCTTATAGGCTCGTATTTATGTCTTTCTTTTTCTATAATCTCTTTACCGTGAGTTTTTAAAAACGTAATCGCACTTGGCTCCATTAAAACTTTCCTTCTTTATTCAGTTTTGCTATTCCGTCTAAGGTTTCTATTACTTCTTTTGATAATCTAGGCTTTATTTTACTAATATCTACCATTATCGGTACTTTACTTCTTCTCCAAGCATCTATTGGTACTATCTCTGGTTTATGCTTAGTTGTTTTTGCTATAGTTGTTTCCTTGCTCGTACTTGCTTCTTCACTAGGTTCTTTTTGTTTACCTTTGCTTTTTTCTTCTAATAACATATTCAATTTTTCTAATATTAATTTAAACGTTGGTATTTCTGATACATTCCATAAGTTAGTTAACTCTTCTCTAATCATTTGTTGAGTTTTATTCTGATTATCTTTTACTTCATCCATTAGTAGTAATATACTTTTTTTTCTTTTAATATAATCTCTTCCCATAACGCATTTATTTTCTCGTTATTACTCATAATCAGGGTTGTTTATTCGTTTCTTCCATCCGTTACCTACGTCTATCCATATCTTACTAAACTTTTCGCATTGTTTTTCCAGCTGCTCTATGTCTTTTTCTAATTTCATTTCTTTGGCGCTGTACTCTAGGTATTTCAATTGGCTGAATATTTCTCATGATAAGGCCGTCTTTATATCCTTTAATTTCTGTTTCTTCTTTATTATTTTTAGCTGTATGTTCATATTTTATTGATAAATCTAGTCTTGCCTTGATCATTAATTTCTATTCCGTTATTGTTTATCTTATAACTAATCATAGATAAAAAATCACTTCCTAATAATAATTCATTTAAGCTATCATATTCTATTACTCCAATATTAATCTTATATTCTAAGTCTTGGATCTTAAATCTTAAATTTACGCTTTTAGTGATTATTATTTCTCTCTCATTTTCTGGGTAATTGTAAGTCTGTGGTTCTATTATACCGCACTCGTTTTCATTAATCTTGTTTATATGTATAAAACTTTTAATTGCTCAAGTATTTATTTCTGCTATTAAGCATCTTAGGTTATAATTTAAATTTACTACAATTTTTTTTTGAAATAATTACAAACTTTTGTCTCTAATTTATCGCTAAATCGCTCGTAGCTAATTTATTTTTTTAATATTCCCTCGCTAATTCATTGATAAATAAGATTAGCGAGCGATATTGATGTTTAGCTATAAAATTTGTCCGTTACTAATTCCTATAAATTTCAATACTGATTAATCATGTTTCCTTAACAAAGAAGATATTTTGAAAATATTATAGATATGTAAAGTCTTCTTCTCATGATCTAAATTAGATTATGTCCCTAAATTATGATCTTTCCAATCAAGCCCACCCTTGTGGTTAAGGTAAGTAAATTAATTCTTGTCAAAAACTCTACTGGCTAATAAGTTCCTTCCATTAATTACTTATCATAACATAATCTCCACCAAAATGCCTACAAATACAACCTTTTCCTCTTCATTTTCTCCACTAAAAATTCATCAACTATTCTTATTTCTTATTATCCTAAAATGGTTGTTCCGAAGAGGATTCTTCTCCCCTTGAAGTGCTTCTTGTGATTCTCAATGCAAATGTTAGATTATTTATGTCTATATATATGTTCAAATAGTTTTCGAAGGTAATTATATCTTTTTTTAACTTTGTTCCCATGAATATTCAAAAGTATATTTATTTCAAAAGCTTAATTTTAAGTTTCAAATTATTTTTAATTATTTAAAATTAGTTGATAGTCGACAACTATATTCTTTTTCCAACATAGTATTGGGAAGCATGAGACGCACTTCAGGCGTAGAAGAATTCGACTCATTTTTTTCTCTTTATTTTATTTGTCTCCCGCCAAATACCATGGCAACTTCTTGCTGGGAATTTAAGGTATAAATTCAAACTTTTACACTATCAACAAAATTTAATAGATTATTATAGTATTTTTTTCTCTCAGGTATGATATCATATTCGATCTGAAAAGTTTCTTGTTTGTTACAGGTTTAACTTAATTCAGTGTCAGAGTCATTTTTATGTTATTGGAATTATCAAAGCGATTCTTTACCTTTTATTTTTTATTTTAGGGGCATGGTTTTCGAACCATGGATGATGGTTGTCAAGGATGAATTTAAAGATATTTGTGTTATTTGTTTTTAATTATGTATATACAATGATAATGTATTATGAATTTTACTGTATTTTGCATTATGGCTATTATAAATGAGAAGTTATAATAAAATTCCTGGCGATTGATCGGTCATGACCCAAATCTATTAGTCGCGATTGGTTATCTAATGAGCTATTACTGTTACCAGGTGAACCATTCTCTTAAGGTCACCATTTTCAACATAACGCGTATGATGAAAACATAATATACATTATATAATTCAAAAAACTAGAATAAACTACAACGCAAAAGTCAAAATAGTATCTCAAAATTCGTTACATAATATCAAAGAGCACCTAAAAAATTATTAGCACAAACAATAAGTGTCACAGCCCCGAATCCTGAAAAATATAGTAAAAACATAGCAGCCACCACGAACAAACTGTGGTTGGCATACCTCAGCCGACTCTGAAGCATTACCTTGTATATAGTTATTAATATTCCTCGACAACATTAGTAGTAGGATCTTTATAGAAAAGTAAGTAGATTGGTTAGCATAAAACCCTTCACGATCATCAACCCACTCATTTGTCTTACCCAAGTATTCAAAATAAATGTATGAAAGCAATATATTGCATATAGAAAAAACTGTAAATAACCATAGCAGGATTAAAACCACAGTACATACCACATAACCGCGCTGAGAACTCACGCGACCAAACTCGTATGCGTATCTGCGTAGGCCAAAATCATAGGCCTTTTGCATATAAAATTGTTAGACCGCTCTCATGGACTCTCTTCAATAAGATGACTAGACCAAATTCATGGACCTGACCGATAGGACAACTAGACAAATATCATGATAAGAATATTAATTTAACTCGATAAAGCAATTACAATAAAGATCCATGAATTTGTCTAGACAAATATAATTTGGAAATTTACTAATGTGGAATTAAGTTTATCCCATTATTTATGACTCGAACAATTGGGGGCCCGCACGTCGGAAATATCGTTTTCACACACGTGCAATCTTAGTGCCAAGTATCGTAAATTTCGTTAATGAAAGAGATATTGGTACGTAAGTGAAATGTTTGAGACATAGAATGATGGATGGTTATTTGCTAAATGATAAGTGTTCCACGTGGTAATCGAAGGGAGGATTGTGCGAGGTGTAAGACGGAACGGGTCGGAAAAGGGCCGCGGGGCCGAGAAGGGCCGTGACGTTTCCCGGACTGGGTTGCGGCGCCCCCTAGCAGCGCTGCGGCGCGTGACTGGCAGTAAGTTTCATCGGCTTTTTGGAGCCGCAGCGCTAAATGCTGCAGTGCTGCGGCGCTTCCCAGGCAGTGTTTGCTCGACGAAATCTCAGGCAGTGTTTGCTCGACGAAATCCCAAAGGTTTGGCTGTTGAGGGGACTTCAATGGCATTGAAACCACCCAATAATGGCCATTACTTGGACCATTATGTTGCTGCATTACATGGGGGTTAGATGTCATCCATTACATGACAATTGATTGCCATTGTGGGGCACTTGAAGAGGCCATCTTGCACACCTATAAATTGAAGCCTTGACTTAATTTTATAGATGAACATGAGAACATATATGCACATATGAATAGAGAAACAAGTTCACAACACCACAAAGAGATTAAATTTTTCTGATATCAATCCTTCTCTTAGCAATCTTCATTATTTGTGTTCTTCGCTGAGATCATTTATGTAGGCTTTGCACACTTGATAGTTTGTTGTTTCATCTTGGGAGACTATTGTCCACACTTCCGTAAAGCCTATATAAGGGGGCAATCTTGTCTTATAGACAGAGAGCCATCTCTCGACTCAGCCGGTGGTGTTGTGGTTCATCTAATTGGTTGCTACGTGTTTCAGGTGTTAAGTTAACATACGAAGGACTCTAACCATTCATATTCTCATCGGATCTACCAATCACAAGAGTATCAGTTCATGTTCTTGTATTTCTGAATACAAGTTCTATATTTGAAGTTTCATTCAAGATCAAGATATTGACAACTTGTTGTTGTCCTAATTGATTTTTATCCTTTCAATCACTGTAATAGTTATTTACTATTCCCGTTGTTGCTTTACATATTCCAACAAGTTTAAGACAAGATTGTATTAGTGATTCGAAAGATGTTGGTCGACAAGTGTGTGACCAAATTCGGCTGTGGTTTTTTTTTTGAAAACAGTTCTGTTGAGAGTTTTTCTAAAAGTTCAAAACACAACCGTGCTTTCAAGATTGGGCCTAGTTATGGTTCTCTCTTTGACGACAGTTACAAATCTATTTCCGTCAAAGGAGGGATCTCTGAATCTGATGCCGAGCTTCAAGATACTGCTGATTGTCATGCTAGTACGGCTAAAGATCAAGGACGAGTTGGTGTCACCGCTCCCGAGGGTGGTGGAAACAAGCGCCCACGAGAGGCTGAGGTTGTCAACTGGGACATGAGGAGAAGGCTGAAGATGATGTTCTATCATATAGCAAAATTCCTATATCTATCCCAGACAGAAGATCCGAATTATGGTAAGGAGGATATGGACACTCAGTTTAACTGAAGTGGGCCAGAATCCAAAAGGTCTAAGTTCATCCTTCCTTATCAATAATATGTTTAGTTAATATCTGAATAAAAGTGTGTAAAGCAAGGCTGGGAATATGAAAGTGTTTTCATTAAAAACTTATATTCCTACACTCTAAAATCAGATATTGAATCTCCTTCCTTCCCAGTTAAAGATTGGACTATTGTAAACAGAACTTAAAAGATCTGTTCTTTTGGGTGTAATTATTAAAAATGTGTAAAGTATGTTCGCACATACGAAGGAGAGAGATTCACTGACTGTGTGAAATCTGTTACCACTCTTAAGTAAGCGCCAGGGATTTCCCTGGGCACCAATCACAAGGGAAGAAGACTAAAAGATAATGACTTATCTTAAGACGTTGAACCTGTCACACTATCTGATAGAAGATCATTCATTTGATAGAATGATATTGGACACTCAGTCGTACAAAGCCTACGGGCGACTGGAGTGGGCTAGAATTTAGTTGACAGAAAAGTAATGGACATCTAGTGAGGTGGGCCAGAGTTTTCTGAGTCTTAAATGATTTGAAGGCCAAAAGAAAGGTAGAAAAGAAATTGGACACTCAGTCTGCCGAAGCAACTGGAGTGAGCCAGAGTATCTAGATCACATATGATCCGGTTACGCCCTAACCACGGGCAATAGGTTGTTCATGTGAAGCAACGCCACCTCTAAAGTAGAAGGGGTTGGAGAGGTTGTCCTCAATAGGACTTCAGGGAATGGGATCACTCTAAAATGAGGTGATACATGTCCCAAACATGGTTTAAGGGACGTTGTTGGTCAAGCTGGTTTGAGACTAGTCCAACAGGTCTGTAATAAATAAGAATGGTACAGAATGTCTGTAGCTAGATCAATGATATATTTGTAATCTGTGTATCTATGCCATCATAGATTAAGACACGTCAAATAGAAAGCCATTCAAAAGCTAACGAAGTTGGGATTGTTGCCTTCTATCGACATAAACCCTCAAAATGAATGTGAGGTAGGCAAAGAGGCAAAATCACCTTTCCATTCCGTCAAAGGAATAGAAAAAGAAGCACCGCTCCTCTAGAACTTAGCCACACCTACATGGGTGATTTGAAGTTTATACAAAATAGAGGGGGGAGACAAGTACTCTGTGACCTTCATTAAGGATGGTACAACGTATTGCATCCTTTGTTTGTAGAAAAGAAAAGATGAAGTTGTTGAAGTGGATAAGCGCTACAAAGCAGAAGTTGAAGATCAATAAAGCCTACAGATTGAGGAATTCGTAGTGATATGGGGGGGGGGGGGGAGAATGTGAAGCATCATTCATTAAATGACTGCTCATTACTCACCTCAGTCTAACGGTGTTAGGCAAGCGCAAAGTCGTACGCCCAAAATATGTGGGGCAAGGCGTTCCTTACCGCTAATGCGATTCTCAACAGAACTACGCATAAGGATAAGGATAACTCTCCATGTGAAACATGGAAAGGATCTCACATATAAATATTGTGATGTGGGGTGGCTTGGTAGAGGTTGGAATACCGAAGCAGGTCTAATTGGACCTAAGACTGTAAATTTCATATCCACTGGATCTGCAAATAACAGTAGTGCTTATCACCTCGTGGTATCAAAGAATGCTGAATTCTTTGAAGATAACTTTCATTGAGAAGGAAAAAGAAGTAACTGCTCGAGGTTAACAAGAACCCGCGAGTGCCTGATTGTCCGAAACCAGACGTTCCGGAGCTATAGGACTCGAAAGTTGCTGATTATCCGGAACTTAATATTCCAGATCTACAGAACTCAGGGATTCTAGATGTTGTACCGTGACGGAGCAAAGAGGGGAAAAAGACTTATTCCAGGCCTGCTAGCTTGTATGGTTGAGACCGAACCAGGGACACTTAACAAATAATTGTCATCTCCAGAAGCGCTGCTTCAGAAAGAAGCTACAAAGAGAGAAATAGATTCCATCATATAGAACCATACTTGTGTAATGGTTAATCTTCCTCCGGGAAAAGAACCTTTGGGTTGTAAAAGTGGATACTCAAAATTGAGTACAAAGTAGATGGATCTACTGATGAGTATAAGGCCTCGGCTACTTGTACATGTGCTCCCCTGTGAATAGCTTAACATCCAGGGCCATTGCAATCTTGCGTGGCATGGATGTTGAAACAACCTTTCTAACCGGAGAGTTAGAAGGGGAGGATCCGAGTTAGTTTATTGGACTGTTGGGTTTCTTCTTGAACTTTATTTTTGGTCCCTGAAATGTTTACATTTTGGTCCTGGAAGTTTCAGATTAAATAGAAAAAATGAATCTAACAACAGAAACATTGACTCTAAAATTAGAAAGCCAACAGTTGGAAAAACCAACAGTCTGAAAGTGGAAGTCATATTGAAATAAAAGTCTTGATATGAAAGATATGGGTATCACATATGACATCTTAGGAATTGGAATTTCTAAGACATCTAACAGATTGGTCTAACTCCAAACTCAGTTGTGAGATAGTTGACAGTCTCGTTGAAGCTACCAATGGATATGAATCATAGAACTAATTGGAATCATGGTGCACCCATATATAACGAGTGATATGTGTAGGTCATATGTAGTTCAATGTATTGTATACACTACAACCGACCTGATATCGGCCTACAATGCAGATCAGTTGAACTAGGGTTCACTCGTGATTCTGGAAATGATCAATAGAAGGCGTTAAGTCGGATATGACGATATCAGAAATATTTACTTATCTACGAATTATGGTATTCTGTATTTCCAGCGGTTCTAGGAGAACACAGTGATGCAAACTGGACATCAGATATGAAGAACACTAAAGACACAAGTAAATGTGTATGGTGGGTCTTGGAAAATCCTCTAAGCAAACTTGCATCGGCCGATTCATGATGAAATCGGAGTTTATCGCTTTAAACATAACATGAAGGAAGTTGAGTAACTTCACGACTCCTTAGAGGATGTCCCTTATTGGGAGAAACTCGTGCCTTAAACAGTTATACAATGTGGTTAGCCGATCGGCTTCAGGAAGGGAACAGATGATGGCGTCTGGACATATCTGTCGGATCTGTCGGAGACATAAGATCGTAAGGTAGTTGATCATCACGGGTGTCACTTTCTTGATTACTCATCAAATGATATAGCAGACCCTTTAACTAAAAGACTACCCGAAGATCAAGAGTTCTACTTGTCTAGGGGAATGGGCTTTAAACCCAAACAATACGAACCTTTGCGGTGGTAACCCAACCATGCTGACTGGAGATCCCAAGAATTTGGTTCAATAGGAAAACTAAGCTGGAAAATGGTTTAGTTGAGCGCTTCTGTAGAAGCAAGAGCACTTCGGATTATGATTTCTGTTAAGAAACATGAATCCAAAGCCATTCCTGTGATAGACATGAAAGTGCTACCTGCATGGTGGGTAAAGGTTAAGCTTCCAAACCTTTAACGATCCTCAAATGGTTGAGGTTAAGGTTGGGGAAACTTTTAATGATTCCTAACACTTATAAAGTGGGGTATAGTAGGATACCTTGTAGGAGATCACCTATTTAAGTGCGAGGACAGGCCGTCTCAAATGAATGCACTTAAGAACCAAGTGTGGCGACAGCCACAACGAATAAATCAAAAGAAGAAATGAATAAAGGGGAGGTATTGTGTTGGTACTGTTGTCGTGGCTTACATTAAACACTGACGGTTCAAGACATCATGTTCACCACGCAGTAAGTAAGTCTGATGGTATTCAACTAGGGAAGGTTCAAAGCATAAGCTACCTCTCCTGATACAATATCTTTTCGCTGAAAGTAGGCACATTGTATGTGCGCCAAAATCTCAATGACTCGACTAAGTCATAAATTAACCTCCAAAATTACTGAAAGCGACGGAATCTGGAAACGAACCTATCTACTCTAAAGTCAACCTTGAGTTAAACTATCCAACTCTAAGGTTCTAGTTTTGGGTTTTTCATCTGAAACTCATATAAATGGACCTTGGGGTCCGCACCACCCATCCCCACGCATTACAAACCCCACACAGAGTCTACGGGAAGGATAATATAGTAAAACAAGGGTATTTAGCTAAAAACAACTGGATAGTTTATTAAATCAGATACGAATTAAATAAACGTTCATCATCGAGCAGAGAGAAAGGAATTCCCATCATAACCTCAAGAAGCCTCAATAGGAAAGAATCATACATGGAGTACTGTTTGGTCACTATATCCATCAAGACTATTTTTAACTGTGCTCAAACCCAACTTTTCATTCCTTCATACCCAAAAAAAATTCACAGCTGATCCTTGAATGTAAGCGTTGACCCTCACATTTCTTGATATTATCATAACCATACCTCTATACGTGTTCGATTGAATCCACCAATAACATCTTGATCACTATCATCCTTTAGTTTTAGTCACAAACCATTGTCCAACCGGTATCGATAAAACAATCTGATCCTACTAATCGTCTATCACAACTATCAATATCGTCCTTCGCACCAAGATTTCTTAGAAATACATAGGCACACGCCACAAGCCCAAACCATAGCTTTCTGCCACCAGGAAAGATCCTTCCTCATTTGAGAAATTTTCTAAATAATTTCATTCAAAACTGATATGATCCAAGGCCAATTGTGCTAATCCCAGTCCCATTAATATTGTACCCTGAAGTCAAAATCACTTAGTCAAAACTCATTACCGAGTTCTTCTCAGATTCCCTAATTACCATACTAATAAACATACCTATTGATTACCCTAT
This sequence comes from Anisodus tanguticus, assembly GCA_034509755.1. Lineage (NCBI taxonomy): Eukaryota > Viridiplantae > Streptophyta > Magnoliopsida > Solanales > Solanaceae > Anisodus > Anisodus tanguticus. The sequence goes on from CM067561.1 coordinate 13,266,277, forward strand.
CTTGCCAAATCTGTCAAAAATGAACTAATCACTCAAAGAGTTAACATAACTATTTATACCTCCTTAATACATACCAAGTACACATGTAAACCACTAGAACTTTCAGGATCGTCGTTACCCTAGAAATATCATCAACCTCACTTGCAAACTTCAATGAGAACTTATAATACTGTTATACCTCCATTTCGAATAGAAATCTATCAAACCCTTATCGGTGGTTTACTATAATGCCATAAGTCTTCCTGGAAACATAAACACGGGCCACCCGACCCTAATTGAACAATTGCTAAACCAAAAATAAGTGCTCAAATTCTAAATCATCGATAGTCATCCGACTGATTCCAAACATAGCTGACAGGATTCCCATAACATGCGGTGACCTCTTCCATTTCTTTCTCATGAATAAATAATAAATGTGCCATCACTCACGACCCCAAAAGCTGGATTCTATCTGAGTCATTCACTTAATACCAAAGAACTATACCTTATGATTGTAATCTTCATGTTTCTCAACTAACACTTGATATGAAAATCTGATAGAACCCCGTGAACTCTAAACACATCAAATCCTCATCTTTTCCGAAGAAGCACCTTACTCATTCCCAATCAGATCAACCATGCATTTATCGAAATTCGTAATTCTCCACCTTTTATTTCAATCACACTCACCATTAATGACCGATCACTACTCAAACCTGTTCTAGAGTGTACTGAAGTCTCATAGGTCTCACAAATAATTAGACCGATCCTATAAATAGTACACCATACACCTAATCAGAGAGTTTCCCTCGCCTCACTCGAACCTTACAAGTGGAAGCTCCTCCAAAATCTAGAACATTCCATGTACCATCATTTGTAAAATTCCTTGACTAGACAAGGTATCGACCTACTCTGGCTAGTCTGACCGATAATCATTTAGCACCCAAGTGATAACCTAAACCATCACTAAACTGGTCCACAATTTGAAAGTTGATCCTTAATGAATGAACATACCATCCCTCTAACATTCTTATGGAGATTCATTGAAGTACCCCTTCCAAAAATATCTAACTCAAATAATTCTTTTTCTACATTGGCTTATACGTTCACCGACCCGATACTCGATACTCGAAGCTTTTCACAACTAGAATTAGATCAAACCTTCGTAATCTATTATCATAAATCTCTCCATTGTCCATTATATTTTTTGAGAGTCTTATATGATGCTTGCCTGCGAAAAACCAACCCTTACCTTATTTCATCGAACCTTAACACATCTATCTAACTGTGCAATTTTTCCTTGTCCTTCGGTCAACCCCAAGTCATTACAGTAATAATTATAGAACTTCTCAAATTTTAACCTTTATATACCATTCCCACAAATCCTATCCAAGAACTAGATGTAACACCTGATAATCCCTTGCATAAAACTTCACCCTTGTCCAATGGTAATATTATTAGTATTAGTTGATCACTGGATCCCATAGACTATGACGTAGTCCAACGTACCAACTCATATATAATATCGTACACTTACTCTATACTAAACTGCTGTAAAATATCTCACATATCAACACAATTTACGTTCCAACAATCCCTTTTTATCAATAACTTCGAAACTTCAAGTAACCCTGTGAACAAACTGTTAGAACGCAACTGTCTATTTCCATAAGCTTCACTCATCACAAGTAACCTCGCCCCCTAGCCCAGAACAAATAGTCATTCTCTGAAGTAACCCACAACCACTGGTTCTTACTCTGCTACCACAATTCTATCAAGTCAATTCCAAGCTTACTTTTTCATAACTTATACGACATCCACCCTCATACATCTTGAAACTTATCCTAACAAGTACGTCAGATACTAATTTTTCCCTTCATACAACGGAGGTTGATCCATCCAATTACTTTCTTTTCTTGTCCCTCGGTATTCCCATTTCCATTTCCCCAAGAAATTACTGAACTAAGGGTCTCCAAACACAACCCTAAACAATTGCACCTTTAACTCATATCTAAAGACTAACATTGGTCATGCGTCTATATCATGGTACCCTACCGTGCGACGTCATATCGAAGCACTCATATGCGAATTTAAGAGCGTGTTACCATAATTAGTCGTGGAATAGGAAGAAGAAGTTTAAGATACCAATTGATTGATCTTAGCACAAAAGGAATGAAGGAAGTGTAGTTTCCAAATTGTCACATAGTCTCTCGAAGATAAGTACGAACGTCTCCACACCAATCCGAAAGACTCTACTAGACATTTCTCTTGTATTTAAGACCGTTTAACCTAAAGCTCTAATACTAACTTTGTCAATGACCTCTTTTAGGAATCGTGGTGGCACCTACACTTTTCCACCGGTAGGGGAACCACTTCCCATATAAATAGTACTAATAGTTAAAGAAATGCAGAAATAAAAAAAATACTTATAAATCTTGTCTATCATAACATAAAAATGCGGAACATAAGTCTGAAAATCAAATGCAACCCCCAAATGACCTGGTCAACAATACAAGAGCTCTAAACTGAATACAAATCCTGAATACAAGATGACATAGGCCAAATGTCTAAACACATATTCTAAATGTATGTATATGTCTCTCGGATAAATAAAAGACGGGAAAGAGATAAGAGCATCCAAGGGTATGCTGGAAGGTGGCATCTTGACCCTGAATACTGATAATTAACCGGCTCAAACTCAAACTCAAGGTCTCAAACTAGTAGAAAGAGTTGTATCTACATCCAAAAAAAAATGTTGTAAGTGTAGTATGAGTACACAATGTACCCCCGTAGGCATTATAAGACTATAACGACGGAAGATACACAAAAAGAGATAAATGTCGAGTTACACCAAGTAAATCCTATACTAGGCAGTTCCATAATCTAGACAAATCACATAGTTCATATACAAGTCCACTAAAATAAACAAGCCACTTATTTCATATATGACCTCATATTCTTAAGAGTTATCCAATTACAAAAGGTTTAAGTACTTAGCGATAAGTTCTAAATCTTCATTTATCTAGAAGTTAATCTAATCATCAACTTAAAAATCCAGCTCTTCTAAGTCATATTGATGCTCTCACCACCTACCCGAAGTAATCAATAATCAATTAAAATAGGTTGATCCCAGTACACATATCATATCATAATCCTTCTCAAATGTCTCACAATTAGCCTAGCAATACTAGCTTTTTATTCTCTGTGACCCCTGGGCTTGATTACAAGTTTACGTATTTAAGGGCAGGACACATATTTGTTCTTTTAACGTCTTTATTATACTCTAAGTGGAGGTATATGCCATTTATCCTTAATTAAGAAGGGGATCTACGCATGCAGAACATACAATCATTTAGCTACAACACATTGACTAAATCTTCACTACTCTCTTTATCAAATAAGGTTGTCAATCATCAAGCGATACAAAACATGCACAATTTTCTATGATCGCAAGATAGTCCCGTCAGTAAAATCCACTGACCAAAATACAGTTCCACAATAAGTACTCAGACTCATAAAGGTGCAACCACTCAACTCATTGCACATAGAACAAGACAATCTTAGCAACTAATTCGGTCCAATATAATTAGTCCAATCGTCCAAATCCATTTAATCAGGGTATCACCCAAGTTCTAATAACTAATCCATATCATGTTCTCGACAACAAGAAATCACAATATGAATGATATGAATGCAATGCATATGACATGTACCTTTCATCTCTAGTATACATGTGTTCAAATTCTTTGAAGAACACACACATGAGGGACCTGCGAAGTCCATATACTCCTCCGAAATTTCCCATCGAAGACAACTCTTGACTGAATAATAATAACCATTGTAGGCGTGCAGCCCATTCCCCGCATATCATCATCGTTAGGAATTTCCAATAGTGATGTCAGCTTTATGGCTATAGTATCATCATCAATTAATGTTGTCAATCTCATAAGTGTTCTTACATTTCCTGCCTCTTCGACCCACATCATTTTGATACCACTCTCATATCAATATCATCGGAACCATGAGTATATGAATGCAAATGATAATAAAAGGCAATAAATTATGATGTAATGAGATGCAACTAAGTATAGAGATGAATATCACATGCTTTCAAGAATTTAATAACATATAATTCAAGTACAATCAAGATATCATATCAAGCATGTGTGATGAATAAGCACAACCATAGAAAATATGGCGACAAACCCACATAATGGCGACAAGCCCAATCAATCAACAATCGGAATCAGCTCGAGGCTGATTCCCCAAACCTATCATCAAAGTTCAACACTGGTACCCATTCAAGTTCATCACACTTGTTTGAATGGAACCCCCAAACATGTCCAGTACCCATCAATATTTATAACTAATTACGTACTTCTATCAGAGTCTAACGAAAGTAAACTATAGCCTACCTCTAGGCCGAACATGAGCCTCGAACAATCAAATATATCTGTTGGCCTTGCCCTTCCAGAGCTCCTTGTGGTAATCGAATTCTAACACGTATATACTATTCTTTAGTATAAGGCTTACACAAAATAAAAGGACAAATCCTTAAACACATCAAGACTTCCAAAACCAACCCAGGGCCCACGTCATCAAGATCCAAACTTTATTACCCAATAATAATAAACATATACTAGGTAATCACATTCTTAAGTTAATTAGAAATCTAAACTTATTTGGATCTTCAATTGAATAATTTAATAAAAGCCACAATTCATAACCGTAGAGTTTTCCCCCAATTCAAAAAGGGTTTCTATAATCAAATTAAAGGTTGAGACATGATCATCTAACATATTCCATTACTAATTCACAATATTAAGATAAACTAATCCATAAAACACTCTTAAATCAAAGCTTTTACTCTCTTATTCCACTATGAAATTATAAGAGCTTATATTTCCACCAAACTAATTCTAGAATATGATTTAAAGGACAACAATGATCAAGAGGGGATGAATTTATACCTTAGATAAAGAATCAAGATGAACTTTCCAAGAAAATCTCCCCCTAAGCAGCTCTAGAACCGAGATAAGAATGTGTTTGGGAAAAATGATTTCAAGCTAGGTGATTTAATACACTGCATGATCCAGCGATCCCGCTTCTGCGGAATCGACTCTGCAGGCACAATATCACTTCAGCGGACAAAAGCTCGCTGAGGCGCAGTCACTTGACACCTTGCCTCAGTGCAGAAGTGGACAACATCCTGCAGAGGCGCATTCACCTCCACGAGAAAACCTTCGCTGAGGCGGAACCTTACCAAACTCTCTAGCCCCACTTCTGTGAGTCAACCTCCGCAGAGGTGGACACACAGAAGCGGATAACCCACCTGTTGGGGCGGACATCATACACCAACAACTTGGTTTTTAACTCAAACTTCCACCAAACATTTGAAATAATCCAGAAGCGAAAAGAAATAAATATCGAGTTACACCAGGTAAATCATATACTAGACAGTTGCATAATTCAGATAAATCACATAGTTCATGTACAAGTCTACTAAAATCAACAAGCCACTTCTTTCACATATGACCTCATATTCATAAAAGTTATCCAATTACAAAAGGTTCAATAGCAGTGTTCAAGTACTTAGCGATTAGTTCTAAATCCTCATATATACAGAAGCCAATGCAGTCATCAACTTACCAATCTAGCTCTTCTAAGTCATATTGATGTTGTCACCACTTACCTGACTTATCAAATAATCAATTAAAATAGGGTGGCCCTAGTACACACATCATATCACAATCCTTCTCAAAGGTCTTACGATTAGCCTTTTTTTTAATTAAATTATGCCCAACCGGGATTTTTATTAAATCAAAACCAAAGAAACAAAATCAATCCAGCAAGGCCAGGCCCGAAATAAGACCCGACCGAAATGAAAAAAGAAAAAAGCAAATAAAAAAGAAGAAGCATAAATCGAATTAGGAAAGTGATCAGTCTTTGTCCGCCTTGTTCTTGTTACCCTAGATCCATGCTATCTCTCTTTTGCGATCTCATTCTCTCTATAGGTTTTGCTTCTCTGATGGTGTTGATGTGTTGAACCGATGGAAATGGTGTTCTTAAGCACCATAAACATGGTGATTTCTGATTCACATCATCTCTATCCTCTCCTGTCTTCATTTTCTGCTTTAATGTCTCACGATTTGCCTAATCATAACAATACTAGCTTATATTCTCTCTGACCCTTGGGCTTGACTACAAGTTTACATAAGTAAGGGCAGGACACATATTTTCTCTTTTAACATCCTCATTATACTCTAAGTGGAGGTCTACACCATTTATCTTTTATTAAGAAGGGGATCTACGCATGCATAACATACAATCATTTTGCTACAGCACTTGGGCTAATTTTTCACTACTCTCTTTATCAAATAATATTATCAATCATCAAGCAATATAAAACATGCACAGTTTTCTGTGATCAACAAAATAGTCCCGTCAGTAAACTCCACTGACCGTAATATAGTTCCACAACGAGTACTCAGACTCATAAAGGTGTAAGTAACTACTCAACTCATTGCACACAGAATAAGCCAATCCTAGCAATCAATCTGGCCAAATATATTTAGTCCAATCATCCAAATCCATTTAATCAGGGTATCACCTAAGTTCCAATAACCTAACTATATCACGTTCCCAACAATACGTAATCAAAGTATGAATGAAGGTATAAATGATATGAATGCAATACATATGCCAGGTATCTTTCATCTCTAGTATATAGGCGTTCAAATTTTATGAGCAACACACCCATGGAGGACCCGCTAACTCTATATTCTCCTCCGGAATTTCCCATCAAAGATAGCTCTTGACTGAATAATAATAACTGTTAGAGGAGTGCAACCCGTTCCCCACGTATTATCATCATCAGAAATTTCCTATTGGATCTTAACTTTGTGGCTATAGTATCATCATCAATCAATGTTGCTAATCTCATAAGTGTTCTTACTTTTTTGGTGTCTTAGGCCCACATTATTTCCATACCACTTGCATATCAATATCATTAGAACTATGAGTGTATGAACACAAATGACAATACCAGGCAAGAAATCGGGATGTAATGAGATGCAATCAAGTATAGAGATGAATATCACATGCTTTCAAGAATTTAATAACATATAATCCAAGTATAATCAAGATATCATATAAAAAATGTGTGATGAATAAGAACAACAATAGCAAATATGGCAAAAATCCCATGTAATGATAATAAGCCCAATCAATCAGAAGTCGGAATCAGCTCGAGGCTAATTCTCCAAATCCATCATCACAGTTCTACACTGATAACCATTCAAACATTCATCACACCTGTTTGAATGGGACCCCCAAACACGTCCAGTACCCTCAACATTTATAACTAATTATATACTTATATCAAAGTCTAGTGAAAGTAAATCGTAGACTACCTCTAGGCCAAACAAGAGCCTCGAATAATCAAATCTATGTGTTGGTCTTGCCCTTCCAGAGTGCCTCGTGATAATCAAAGTCAACACGTATATACTATTCGTTAATATAAGGCTTACACAAAATACAAGGGCAAATCCTTAAAAACATCAAGACTTCCCAAACCAACCTCGGGCCCACATCATCAAGATACAAACTTTGTTACCCAAAAACCATAAACACATACTACGTAATCATATCATTATGTTAATTAGAAACCTAAACTCATTTGGACCTTCAATTGAACAATTTAAGAAAATCCCCAATTCATAATCCTAGAATTTTCCCCCAATTCAAAAAGGGTTTCTATAATCAAATTAAAGGCTACAACATGATCATCTAACATATTTCATTACTAATAACAATATTAAGATAAACTAATCCATAAAACACCCTTAAATCAAAGCTTTTACTCGGAAGCGCGGTATTGCTTTGGCGGAAAAAATCTCATTGAGGCGCAATAACTTGACACCTCGCCTTAGAGTAGAAGGGGACAACAAATCGCAGAGGCACATTCGCCTCTGGAATAAAACCTCCACTAGGCGAAACCTTACCAAACTCTCAAGCCCCACTTCTGAAAGGCAACCTCCGTAGAGGCAGACACGCATAAGTGGACAACCACCTGCTTGGGCAAACGCCAGACACCAACAAATTGGATTTCAACTCAAACTTTCTCCAAACACCCACAACACTCCTTAAACCCTCCCGAACACAAATCATACATGCTCTCCCAAAGTAAATAGTGCTATGAACTCACTCCACCCTCGGATATCCCATTTAACCGAGCTAAGATATACTTTTCTAAAGAATCGCCCAAACTAACCAAATATCACTATTTTACAAATAGTACCACATAATATATTCGATTGTCTTGGTAAGAAAACCAATGACTCGACTAAGTCATAAATGACCCTTTGTAACTACCGGAAGTGATAGAACCCAGAAATGAACCCATCTACACAAAAGTTAACCTTGAGTCAAACTATCGAACTCTAAGGTTCTAGTTTTGAGTATTTTATCCAAAACTCACATAAATGGACCTCGAGATCCGTGCCACCTATCCCTACATAACACAAAACCCACACAGAGTCCATGAGAAGGTAAATAGTCAAATAAGGGTTTTTAGCTAAAATCGATAGGACATGTCATTACAAACCATTTCAACTCACGGACTGTTATTGCCATTGACCGATATTCCGCATATGCTGATGAGCGAGAGGCAATGTTCTGCTTATTGGTTTTCAATGATATGAATGAATTCCCAAGGGATAAAAACCAACCGGTAAGTGATTTTTGAGTCAACAGACATCTAGCCCAGTTCGAATCACACCATCCGTACAACTGGAGATCACAATATTTTCTCATCACAATGCCTTGTCCTAGGTTCTTCTTCAAATACCGCACCACATGGAGAGCCGTGTTCCAGTGTGCTTCATTTGGTTGTTGCATGAATTAGGAAAGAACATGCACGTAATAAAATAACTCAGGTCTCGTGAAACTGAGGTATATTAGTCTACCGACCAGACACCAGTATGGTTCTGAATCTCCTAAACTATCTCCTTTGGCCAATGCCAAACTGTGATTCTATTTCACATAAGTATTGATTGGTTTAGCTCCTAGTAAACCAGACTCAGAAGTTATATCTAAGGTATATTTTCATTGATAGAAAAACAATCCAGTTAGTCTACGTGCAACCTCAACTCCAAGAAAGTACTTTAGAGGACCCAAATCCTTCATGTGAAAACAGGTTCAGAGAAAGTCTTTGAATTATTTAATGGTACTATGGTCATTTACGGAGATAATCAAGTCATCCACATAAACTATTAAGTTGCATACTTCCCAGATGCATAGTGAACATAGAATAATCAGAGTACGATTGTTTGAAGCCATATTTCATTAAAGAATTTAACAATTTCACAAACCAACACATTGGAGCTTGCTTCAAACCATATAAAGATTTCTAGAGTCGACATACTTGCCCCAGATTAGGAACACGAAATCCTGGTAGTAATTTTATATAAACTTCCTCTATAAGATCGCTATGTAATAAATCATTAAATACATCCATCAGGTGCAACTCTTAATTTCGCACAGCCGCAACAACCAGAAAGGTCTAAGCAGTTACTACCTTAGCAACTGGAGCAAACGTTTTGTTGTAGTCAATTCCTTCCTCATATTTATTTCCGAAGATGACCAAATGAGCTTTATATTGCTCGATTTTTCCATGAGAGTTGTACTTGATTTTGTACACCCATATACATCCGAGTGTTATCTTATCTGGTGGAAAAATTTCTAGTGTCCATGTTCCTCCAACGCTTGGATCTCTTGCAGCATGGCTACTTTTTAATGTTCCTTTTTCATTACCTCTGAAATGATTTTTGATTCGATTCCTGTGGTAATTGTTGCAAGGAACCTTTGGTGTTGCGGAGAAAAATTATCACATGATATGTAGTTAGCTAAAGGATAAAGTGCACTAGAGGATTGATGAGGATCGGGTGTATGAGTTGATGGACTTTGTTTCTGGAAAGGTTTAGTGGTGTAGTCGCATAGCCAAATTGATTCATGATTTTAAACATTTATATCGACCTAGTTTTTCATTTGGGTGCATTTCGTTGGTACAGATACCTTGCGGGTGTACTTCCTCCATGTTATCTCTATCCAGATTAGCCTATGTCCGGTCTAAATCCTGTTGATTAGTAGGTTCTGCATTTTATGTCTGTACTCTGACCATCTGAGTTTCGTTTGTACCTATATTATTAGTCCTATTTTCTTCAAAGTTGTGTTGGTTTATTCATCCCTCTGTTTCGTCCACGTTAACACAACTTTGTTCAAGAGATCTCCTCCGTTCGGTATTGCTTTGGTGATGTCGGTTAAGTTTCTCGGTCTTACAGCGAAGGGGAACTTAGTCTCGTAGAAATCCAGATCTCTTGAGATCAAATATTCATCGTTATCTAAGTCATACACTCTCCAACCCTTCTTTCTGTAGGGGTATCCCAAAAAGACACACCTACGACTCTAACTCTCAAACTTGTCCCTCGTTCTTCTCTTTGTGTGTGTATATTATAGTGACCTTATCACCCATAAATGGTCATATCGAGGTGCTTCCCTGTATAAAATTTCATAAGGGGTTTCCCATTCAATGCCGAAGATGGTGTTCTATTGATCAAATACGCTACAGTCAAAACACATCCTCCCCAGAATTTGATTGGATGATGACCCTGAAATCTCAATGTTTGCGCCACATTAATAATGTGATGGTGTTTTCTTTTGACTCTTCTATCCTGTTGTGGTGTCCCTGTGCAAGATGTTTGAAAAAGAATTTCATGTTAAAAGAAGTAAGTCTTCATACATGTGAACTCAGTTTTGTTATCACTTCTAACAATCTTCATTTTCTTACCAAATCGTCTATCCACTTAGGTGAAGAAATTCCTTAAGGTTTGAGACACTTATTTCTTATCAACTAAGAGAAAGATCCACACAGCTCGTGAACAATCATCCACAATAGTAAAAAATAATATGAAGCACCACAAGAGGAAAGGGTTCTATATGATCCCCATAAATCGCAATGAATCATCTCAAAAGTATCCGAAGCAATATTATCATTTAAAGAAAAAAACTTCTCGTTTGATTTGCCCGTTGGCATATGTCACATTGTCTATCTAATAAATCACCACTCTCCTTTAAGTCAAATGCCATAATATATTTTGTTACTTATGCTGAAGGATGACCCAGCCGTTTGTACCAACGATCGAACCAATCAACTACCTCTGCCTTCATAGCCCATATCAGCAGCACATTCCATAAATAGTAAAGTCCACCTCAACGCTCACCATTTTCAATCAGCTTCCTCGTGGTGGAGTCCAGTATAGCACACATAATTCTATTAAATGTCATATCATAATTTAAATAATCAACTAGGGTTAATACAGAAATCAAATTACATATCAAATTCAGAACATAAAGGACATTCTTCAACCATATCATGTCATTCAGCCTGATTGCTCATTTTTTTGTAGCCATCGAGCTACTTCTGTCCGGAAGACCAACGAAACACTTCGGAATGTCTCGCATATTACTCAATTCTTTCGAATTACCTGTCACATGATTGGTAGCTCCGGAGTCTATGATCCAGGATGAGTTTTCAGTCTTGCTATCCATCTTTCCATTCGGGTTTATTCTCTGAAAATTCAATATGTGAATCACAGTCGTCCGGATCTCATCTCTCAAATTGCGAAGTCGTGTGCCACCTATTTTCACTGTTCCTATCTCCATCTAAATTCCTTCTTTGGAAACTACGGTGTTAGCCCAGTAGTTGCCTCTACAATGACCAGATCCTAGTCCACTCCTCTACTGTTGTTGTTGTCCTCGTCCTCTTCCTCTGATTTTTTTTACTCCTTTTTTATTTCCTGACCACCAATTCGGATAACCAATGACTCGAAAACATCCGTCCACAACGTGTTTGGATCTCTTGCAATGTGTGCAGAATGCACCATCATTTTTCCATTTACCTCCACGGTAAATGACTCTCCCTTGTATGGAAAAAGCCATGATTTCACTCCGATCTCTCTGTTTTTCATGTGATTCCTCTCACATGCTCTTCTTGCACCAACATTGAGTAAACCTTGTTCAATGATGGCAATGGTTTCTAGGCTAGTATGTTAGATCTCACAGTTCCATACATTCTCTCATCCAATCCCATGAAGAAAGAATGCACTTTTTCTTTTTCTCTTTTGGCTTCTAGGACCGGATGCTCGTCCATAATTCTTCCAATTTCTCTTTATATCTAATCATTAAGCGAACCGTCGGTTCTATGGTGTTATGAATCCATGACACCAAGAGTGAGTTTATAGTCCACCAATCTTCTAAGTGCTGCGACTCTTCGTTCGTTTTTTTGATTGTACCGTCAACGAAGCCAAACTTCTTTCTTGCTCTTAGGGTTGTCCTCATGGATCTAGATCATTCTTCATATTTTTTGCCCTTTAATTGAACTTGTGTCACCGTAATTTCAGGGTTATCATTCGACGTAATGTCGTAGGGAGAGATTGTTTTTTTTTGTGTTTTGTTTTCTTCACCAGCGATTCCTTTGTCGTTATCGCCGATTTCTTTACCATCACATGTCATTATTCTAGAATTTTGGTGTTCTTTCTAATGTGGCTCTGATACCATGTTAAAATCAAGACAGGGACAAGAATTTAGAAAGACAAGACTAATGAGAGAATTTTTTATACTTTTCATTCATTATAATGATCTCCTTGTATACAGATAAGATCATATTTTTCTAGTCTAATAGGGTAAAAGACAACCCTATTCTAATAGGACTACGAATCCTATATTACCATAATTATCAAATCCCTAACCTATTCTAATAGTCATTCTAATTTGCTTGATAAACAGAAGTATACTTATATTATATTCGAAGAGAGCAGAAAGTATTTTCTTACTTATTTTTGAGTATTGTTGGAACTTGTATGGAATTAAGAAGAAATAAAGTGATTAACGGACAGAAAATTCAAATCAAAGGTTGCAACTTTTCACAAAGGTTGCAACTTTTCAGAACAATTACAACCTTTGGTATGAATGGCTGTAACTGTTCATATGTTACTCTATGTAAAGAATGTTGATCACTTGGTTGGAAGCATAAACAACAAGACAGAAGTAACTACAATCAATCAGTTTTTTCACAACTAATGATTTGAGATTGTGGCTTTTACTTCTTCTTCTTCAAAACAAGTTTCTGAAGAAAACATATAGTAAATTCGCCAGAAGTGAAGTTCTTGTGCTAGAACTCTCAGTTAGATAGTTGTATCCTCTAGACAGACGTCCGTAAAACTGTAGCACAAATGGGGGTGAATTTTTGTCTTAGGACACTACATCAAGCATGCCTCTATCGACACCAAGTTAGTATGTATTTTCAATTTGCTGAATTCATTGTTGTTGATTTCAAGTTATTTTGAGTTATTATTATATTATTGTGCTCAATTCATTTCATCATTGATGATACTAGATTGACACTAACAATCGAAGACAAAAATTATACAAAAAAAAATCAGAATTTTTTTCCTGATTTGTTGAGGTTGCAAAAATTTTCAGAGAATTCAATTTCCTAATTTGCAAAGATGGTTCAATCCGGATCGTCAATGGTGAAAATCCATGTTGAGAAACCTGAGAAATTCAAAGGTTCTGATTTCAAACGCTGGCAACAGAAGATGTTGTTCTACTTGACAACTCTTCACGTGGCAAACATATTGATTGCTGAGGCTCCTATGGCTTTGCCAGAAGGAGAAGGGGAGAATACTCCGACTGATGCGGAGAAGGCTGCAAGGCTGAAAGACATTCAAACTTGGGAAAGTCAGGAGTTTCTTTGCAGAAACTATATTCTCAATGCCTTGGATGATTCTCTCTATGACATCTACTCCACGTTCAGAACGGCACGGGAGTTGTGGCAATCATTGGAGAACAAGTACAAAACTGAGGTTGCTTGTTCCAAGAAGTTCGTCATCGGAAAGTTTCTGAACTTTAAGATGAGTGATGCCAAGGCGGTTGTCAAGCAAGTGGAGGAACTCCAAATAATTGTTCATGAGTTAGAGGTTGAAGGTATGTGCCTTAACCCGAATTTCCTTGTTGGTGCTATTATTGAGAAATTACCTCCCTTATGGAAGGATTTTAAGGTTTATCTTAAGCATCTAAACGAGGAAATGAATTTTGAGCAATTGGTTCTGAAAATTCGAGTTGAAGAGGATAACCGGAAGAATGAAAAGGCAGATGTTGTTTCATTGGAGCCTAATGTCAACATGGTTGAAGGCAATGCTTCTAAGGCCAAGTTTCAGAAAGGCAAGGGCAAATTTAATGGTGCCAAGCTATCTTTTGCAACCGGGAGGAATGCATTCACCCCATAAAGGACCAATGCATTCAAGAAACCACAACCAGGACTCTGTTGGGTATGTGGCAAACTTGGACACAGAGCAAAATATTGTCGCCTTCGCAAGAATTAAGGTGGTGGTGTTGGAGGTTCGAGTAATGTCCAATCCAACCAGGCTGAAACTAAAAACCAATTCATTGGGGTTGTGGCGGCTCAAGCAAATTTGGTTACAAATTCAACCGATTGGTGGATGGACACGGGTGCTGCAATGCACGTATGTTCTGAAAAGAATATGTTTTCATCCTACCAGGCCATCAAGGATGGAGAACCATTGTTCATAGGGAATGCTGCTTCTGTGAAAGTGGAAGGGAAATGGAAGGTGACTTTACAACTCACTTTCGGGAGTGATCTTGTGCTCACTAATGTGTTGCACGTGCCTGAAATTTGTAAGAATTTGATTTCTGGGCCTGTTCTTAGTAACAAGGGCTTCAAAATTGTATTTGAATCTGACAAATTTGTACTCACCAAGGGTGGGTTGTATGTAGGGAAGGGTTACCTCAGTGAGGGACTCTTCAAACTATCTGTTGTACCTATTAAGGAAATTGTCATTATTAATGAGAATGCAGGCACTAGCACTGCTTCTATGTATATGGTTGATTCCCATTCTTTATGGCATTCACGATTAGGCCATGTTAATTATCGCTCTTTACAAAGAATGGTGAAGTTAGGCATATTGCCAAATTGCTCTATGAACAAAATGACTAAGTGTGGAGTTTGCATAGAATCAAAATATGCAAGTCATCCTCATAAATCTGTAGTGAAATCAAATGAAGTGCTTGGTTTAATTCATAGTGATTTATGTGATTACCAAGCAACCCCATCTCGTGGAGGAAAGAATTACTATATATCATTCATAGATGATTGCAGTAAATTTTGTTATGTATACTTAATACATTCCAAAGATGAGGCTTTGAACATGTTTAAAACATACAAAGCAGAAGTGGAAAACCAACTTGACAAAAGAATTAAGATTCTAAGGTCAGACAGAGGTGGTGAATATCAATCAAATGAGTTCAAAGAATTCTGTTTTACTCATGGTATAGTTCATCAAACCACTGCATCATATACTCCAAAACAAAATGGAGTTGCCGAACGTAAAAATAGAACATTCAAGAATATGATAAATTCAATGTTGATTAGTTCGGGTGCACCCCTTAGTCTATGGGGTGAGGCGTTAATTACTGCAAATATGATATTGAACAAAATTTCTCAAAAGAAAAATGACCAATCTCCCTATGAGTTATGGAGAGGAAGATCGCCTACTTTCAAACGGATGAAAGTGTGGGGTTGCCAAGCGAAAGTTCAAGTTCCCTTACCAAAGAGAACTAAACTTGGACCAAAAACGGTGGATTGCATATATATTGGTCATGCCAATAATAGTGCAGCATATAAATTTTTGGTGTATCATTCCGATGTTGAAGGTATTCACAAAAATACACTTATGGAATCTGCTGAAGCAGAATTTTTTGAGGATATTTTTCCTTACAAAGACAAGGATAAAAGTGTTCCTAATCATAAGAAAAGGACACTGCCTCAAGATGAGTCAAACCAAAACACTAATAATGATGAAATCTTACTTCATCTGTTCAAGAAAAACTCTGAACCAAGGAGGAGTAAACGTGGGAAAATTTCCAAAGATTTTGGACCGGACTTCATGACCTTTTTCGTTGAAGGAGAACCTCAAACATATAGGGCTGCTATGGAATCATCCGAAGCACCTTATTGGAAAGAGGTTATTCAAAGTGAGGTAGAATTCATTGTGCAAAATAATACATGGATATTGGTTGATCTCATTCCGGGACAAAAACCAATAGGCCATAAATGGAGTTTCAAACGGAAATTAAGGTATGATAGTACTATAGAAAAATTCAAAGCTCGTATAGTAGCCAAAGGGTTTCGACAAAAAGAAGGTGTAGATTTATTTGATACCTACTCACCAGTAACGAGAATTACATCTATAAGAACGTTAATTGCTATAGCGGCAATTCACAATTTGGAAATACACCAAATGGATGTGAAGACCGCATTCTTAAATGGTGAATTAGATAAAGAAATTTACATGGAACAACCCGAAGGGTTTGTTGTTAAAGGTCAAGAATGAAAGGTTTGTAAATTGATTAAGTCTTTATACGGACTTAAACAAGCTCCAAAGCAATGGCATGAAAAGTTTGATAATACATTATTATCAAATGGTTTTCAAATAAATGAATGTGATAAATGTGTCTACATTAAACAATGTAAAGATACATGTGTCATTATATGCTTATATGTAGATGATATGCTAATTATGGGAACGAATAAAGATGTAATTAACCAAACTAAGAAGATGTTGCATGCCGTTTTTTATATGAAAGATATGGGAATAGCGGATGCCATTCGTGTTATCAAGAATTCTGATGGTTACATCTTAACACAATCCCATTATGTTGAAAAGGTCCTTAGAAAATTTGGACACTATGATGATCGACCGGTTGTTACACCATTTGATCCTGCTAGTCACCTTAAGAAGAATGAAGGTGAAAGTGTGTCTCAATTGGAGTATACACAAGTTCTTGGAAGCTTGATGTACATAATGAATTGTACGAGACCGGATTTAGCATATACAGTGAGTCGACTAAGTCGATACTCACATAATCCTGGAAAGGATCATTGGTTTGCACTAATAAGAGCACTCCGATATCTACATCATACAATGAACTATGGATTGCATTATACAAAATATCCTCTTGTGTTAGAAGGATATTGTGATGCTAATTGGATTTCCAACCAGTGGAAAGTAAGTCCACAAGTGGTTATGTATTTACACTTGGTGGAGCGTCGGTATCTTGGAAATCATCAAAGCAAACGATAAATACGCGATCAACTATGGAAGCAGAGTTTGTAGCCTTAGACAAAGCTGCCGAAGAGGCAGAATGGCTCAGAAACTTCCTAGAAGGTATTCCATTGTGGACAAAGCCTGTGACAGCCATTTGCATACATTGTGATAGTATGGATGCCCTGACGAGGGAAAAGAATCAGATATACAATGGCAAGTCGAGACATATAAGGCAACGTCATAATACAATACGAAGCTTGCTGAAGAATGGAATTATTTCCATTGATTATGTGAGATCAAAGGACAATATAGTGGATCCTTTGACAAAAGGCCTTAACAGAGAGCAAGTTGTATTTACATCGAGGGGAATGGGCTTAAAGCCAACACAATGAGTCGTTAACTGGCGGTAACCTAACCTATCATAATTGGAGATCCCATGGTTTAGGTTCAATAGGAAAACTAGTTGGGGAAGACTCAATGAGCATAAAACACACATATGCTCATTCCTATGGTGTACTAAGTGTGTTAATCCGTTGAGTTTTTAAGGGCTGAATCTTATTCTTAATAATACTAAAAGCATGTGCTAAGTGTGTTAATCCGTTGATGTTTTAAAGGCTGAATCTTATTCTTAATAATACTAAAAGCCTTATGGCGGGATAGTACAGACTATTCTTGTTTGGTATTACCTATATGAGATTGATGTGGGGTCGCATCTGGGAGAACCGATATGGCTACGTTCTCTAGAAAATCTCACGAAGAAGGAGTTATTCACGACCGAAATGAACACAACCGTAAGAATTAAAATATGTTGATATGATATGTGTGATACTTGTTGTCTTGATTTACTACAAAACGTGCATAGTTCAAGACATTTCATCCACTATTTCACAAAGTAGATCCGATAGGTATTCACTACGAACGGTTCAAGTCCAAAAGACACCTTTTCCAATGCATGTTATATCGCGTTGTTCAGAAATAACGAAAAGTTCCTTATTATCTTATTTTCTATCCAAATGTGGGGTATTGTATGTTTGAATAGAAAATGTGAGGTATTGTTGGAACTTGTATGGAATTAAGAAGAAATAAAGTGATCAACGGACAGAAAATTCGAATCAAAGGTTGCAACTTTTCAGAACAATTACAACATTTGGTATGAATGGCTGTAACTGTTCATATGCTACTCTATTTAAAGAATGTTGATCACTTGGTTGGAAGCATATACAACAAGACAGAACTAACTACAATCAATCAGTTTTTTCACAACTAATGATTTGAGATTGTGGCTTCTACTTCTTCTTCTTCAAAACAAGTTTCTGAAGAACACATATAGTAAATTCGCCAGAAGTGAAGTTCTTGTGCTAGAACTCTCACTTAGATAGTTATATCTTCTAGACAGATGTCCGTAAAACTGCAGCACAAGTGGGGGCGAATTTTTGTCTTAGGACACTGCATCAAGCAGGCCTCTCTCGACACCAAGTTAGTATGTGTTTTCAATTTGTTGAATTCATTGTTGTTGATTTCAAGTTATTTTGAGTTATTATTATATTATTGTGCTCAATTCATTTCATCATTGATGATACTAGATTGACACTAACAAAGTATATCTTCTGAAATGGTCCAGCATGCTAAAGTATAGAGTATTCGTACCACTATTACAACTCTGCTTCTGTTCTAAGCAACCTTATATTAAACAAAATCACACACAGAAGTGTCTACAATCACGTCAGACAATGCTCAGTGATAGCAACCATTTGCAACGTAAAGTTTGGTCCAAGAATATATGGTCTATCGACATAAATTAGTCACAAATAAATACTCTTTTCGTTCGCGGTAACATTTTTTTTAGATTGTCAAAAAAATGTAGTTTTAAAAGTTTACAAATTATTTACTCCTCTCCCAATTTATGTAAAATGTCTGAGGACAAAAAATTTAAGAGAAAAATGATTATATTTAAAATATATTTTCTAAAATAAATCATTGAAATTTTGATGGTGAGAGATCATCTCATTAAGGTTGAAATGAAAAAAAATAAGTTAAACTCTTACTAAATATAAAAAAGATGTCTTTTTATAGCGATTAAAAAAAAAGTGTCACATAAATTACTACGAATGGAATAATTAAACTTCTCAATTTTACTTTTAATAAAAAATTCCTATGTCACCCAAATAATATTAAATGTTTAATAGTGCATATTTTAAAAGTTTTATAATCATATAAATATTATAATATATTTATGAATATTAATTTAATTTTTTTCTTTTATTGTTAAACTTTATTTCTATTCAATTGAGAGGAGGTAAGACTTTTGAGTCATCAATGACATTCGTACTGCGTCGCATAATTAATGATTCAAACTCATATTCAAATTCAAGTAAAATTCTCACATTAGGGATGGCAGGTGAGTATAATTTTGCGGATTTCGCACCGCACCCATTCCAGTTGGGGCGGGTATGAGTATAACTTTGACGGATAGTAGGCGGGTATAGGTATTGAAAATGTACTCATCACGGGTAGGCGGGTAGGTGGTGGATTTGCAGTCATACCCACCCGCCTACCCGCCCGCCTTATACCCGCCCCAAGCCCAAAATATTAGCAGCCCATAAGTCGTGCCTTCAGCCCATAAGTCACTACAAGTCTCTCATTCTTCAACAAAACTCAAAACCCTACGCCTCTTCAGTCCTTCACGCCGTCTCTCCTCCCTATCTCATTCTCGACGTCTCTGCCTTTTTCTTTAAAGGAGATGCTGATCGGGAAATATTGGAAAATATTATTGTCTTTGCTTTGTGCTTTGGGGTTGTCTTGGTGAGGTCAATTTTTGTGTATTTGTTAAGTTTTACCTATTGGGTTTGTAGAGTTGAATTGAAAAAGTTGAAAAACTTTAGCTTATATAGCTGAAATAATATATGGGTTTTGTCTACATTTGTAATATATAGCTATTTGGGTGGATAATTTTTGGGTTTTCTTGGAAATTTTATTTTCTTGATTCTTTGTTGTGCAAGGGGGAAGAGGTGAAAAAAATGGGGAATTCTGATGGTGCAAAAATCCGGAATTCTCCTCCCTCTCTCCCAAAGAAAATGAGACCGTTACAGTATTGATTCTTGACTCAAATTTTTGGGATAATTTTTGGAATTTGAATATTTGGGATCATGTTGATCACTAATTGATCACAAATGAATTGATTACAAAATATGGCAGGCGGGTACAGGCGGGTATGGCGGGTATTGACGGGTGACGGATATCCACTTGGATGGTGGAGCGGGTGTGGATTTAGAAATATACCCGCCTAGACGGGTATGGATGTTGAAAATTGTACCCGCCACGGATGACAGATATAAAATTTTCTGGCGGGTACGTGTGTGGGGAGGGGTACCTGCACCCGCCCCGCCTAATTGCCATCCCTAGCCCACATCAAGGAAAGTTCCGGCCGTTTACCTCTTCCACGTACAAAAAGATGTGACATATTTAGTCATCCACTTTGTATTGCATGTTAACCTAATCATTTTTCCCTGTCCCTTAAGTGAAAAGCAAGTTAAGGAGTCGGTAGATGATTTTATGCACTTTATTAAAATTTAATGTGTAACTTTTCTGATTTTCTATTTAATCGAACTTCAATATGTATATTGGATGTTGGGCGGAAGAAAAGACATAATTAATGTTTCTAATTTCATATTCAAACTCGAGAAAAGCATATCCACATCAAGGAAAGTTCAGATCGTTCACCAATCATCACTTCGAACGTATAAAAAGGTGTGATATATTTAATCATCCCCTTTTTATGGCATCTTAACCTAATAATTTTTTCTTGTCCCTTAAGTAAAAAGGAGTCGGTGACATTTGCTACTGATATTAAACTTTGTCTTTCGTCTCAAGTTATTTATCATGTTTTTCTTTTTGAAAATTAATTGGATGAATCTCAAATTTTATGTAAATTATATTAATTTAATATTTTAAAATAAAAATTTAATCAAACAAAATTATACTATAAATATTATTATAAGTTATAATTTTTTGTATATCATGAAAAATATATTTTAAAATATTGATTCAAGTGATAGTTTGAAAAGCTAAATGTGATAAGTATTTTAAAACGGAGAAAGTAAATGAATTTACACACCTTATCAAGACTTCAAGAGTTCTTCACACAAGTTTGAGGAACGTTGTCTTATTCTGACATTTAGGTGTGAACTCACAGATTCTAGAAATAAGAATTTTGAATTCCGCCCATTTAATTTAGTTGGAACCGACACGAATTCTACGCTCGACTATCTATTCATTTTAGGTTGAACGGAATACTAATTTTGAAGAATTTTTAATTATATAATATTCATTTTTAGATATATTTTCTCCGTCTCAAAATACTTATCATCTTTATATAAAAATGTTTATCTCAAAATGTTTATCATTTTATTTAATTAAGATAAAATTAAGTAGTTTTTTTCTCTTTTTTTGTACTTGTATTAATTAGCAACATTTAAAAGGTTCTTGTTATTGATATTTATTGAGGAGAGATAACATGATAAAATATGTTAAGAGAAAAAATAGTCACTCTTATAAATATTTTCTTAATGGACATGTAAATGAAAAATGCGACAGATATTTTAGGCCGAATGGAGTACAACATATATCGCAGGTACAAATCTACCCTCATACTCTTGAAATTGTGCTCAAATCTGTCATAAAAAGAGTACTTCTAGCTCCACCTGTTTTGATAGCTAAGGAACAAATTAACAAAAGTCATAATCTTGTTATATTATCATAAATCCAAGACATTTACTTGCAACATAGACCACGAGTCCAGTAAACAATGGAATCATATATAGGACAAGTGGAGTACAAATGGCAGTGAGTGATTTTTATCGGATGCCTTGCCGTACAAGATTATCTTATGACGTTGGTTGAAAGTGTAAATGAATTTCTACATAATTAGTCGTATCATTTAAATCTGTTCTAAAAAGTTATTATTATCTTATTTTATATATTACTAATAATTTCGGTGAGTGGTTCTTTATGATAACTTGAGGTGTAAAAAATAATTTAAAGTGGCACTATTAATATTTTATAACTGTTCGTTATGGTTTCGATATGGAAACATTTTGTGTCTGAGTTTGAATGATATGCACCGTTAGTGTAATATTTTTTATACAATTAGGCCGTATTTACATAGTGTAACAAGTAAAATATTTTATATTTTTTGAGATTTCAAATCTCATATCGTATACGCTCGGCAAGACGAGAGAGAAAGTCTTGCGACTTGGATCAAGTGAAATGCATTAAGGACGAGAATGGTGAAGTGTTGCAAGAAGATGCACACATTAGACGGACACGGCAAACGTACTTCCATAAGATTTTGTATGAAGGAGGGGATAGGGCTATCGTGTTGGGGGAGTTAGAGCAGTCCGAGAGTCGTAGAGACTTCAACTATTGTATGTGCATAAAGGTTGCAGAGGTTAGGGAGCTATTCGTAAGACGAGGAAGGGAAGAGCGACCGGGCAGGTTGAGATACTGGTAGACTTTTGGAAGATCGCAGGGGATGCAGGTACGGAGTGACTGACTAGATTGTTTAACGTCATATTTAGGACGGTTAAGATGCCAGTGGAATGGAGGTGGAGTACAATGGTCTCAATGTACAAGAACAAGAGTGATATTCAGAATTGCAATAATTATAGGGGTATCAAGCTGTTAATCCACACTATGAAGGTCTGGGAGATGGTGGTTGAGATGAGGATGAGGAGGGATATTTCGATACCAGAGAACCAGTACGGATTAATGTCGGGGCGATCAACCACAAAGGCTATTCATCTTGTCAGGAGATTGATGGAGCAGTATAGGGACAAAAAGAGAGACCTACACATGGTGTTCATTGATCTAGAGAAGGCATACGATAAAGTCCCTCGGGAGGTCCTTTAGAGATGTTTGGAGTCTAGAGGTGTGTCGGTGGTCTACATCATGGCAATTAAAGACATGTACGAGGGTGCCAAGATCAGGATTAGGACCGTGGGAGGTGACTCTGAACACTTTTCGGTCGTCATGGAGTTGCATCAAGGATCAGTCCTTAGCCCATTTCTATTTGCCTTAGTGATGGATGAATTGACTCGACATACTCAAGAGGAGGTGTCGTGGTGTATGTTATTTGAAGATGACATGGTTTTGATTGACGAGACGCGCAACGGGTTTAACGATATGTTGGAAGTTTGAAGAACAACCTTAGAATCTAAAGGATTTAGGTTAAGTAAGACTAAGATGGAGTATATGGAGTGTAAGTTCAGTGACGTGATGTAGGAGACGGATGTGAAAGTGAAGATTGAGAAACAAGCAATACCCAAAAGAAGAGGCTTCAAGTATCTTGGGTCAATAATACAAGGAGACGGAGAGATTGAGGATGATGTCGTACACCGTATTGGAGCAGGGTGGATGAAACGAAGGTTCTCCTCCGGGGTGCTTTCTGATAAGAAGTTGTTGCCTAGGCTGAAAGGTAAGTTCTACATAGTGGTGGTTAGACCAACGTTGTTGTATGGGGCAGAGTGTTGGCCAATCAAGGACGTCCACATGCAGAAGATGAAGGTAGCGGATATGAGGATGCTCAAGTGGATGTTTGGTCATACTAGAAGAGACATGATTAACAATGAAGTTATACGAGACAAGTTCGGACTGGCCTCCGTGGTGGAAAAGATGAGAGAAGGGAGATTGAGCTGATTCGGGCATGTGAAGAGGAGGTGTGATGATGCACCAGTTAGGCGGTGTGAGATGCTGACGATAGCAGGAGTTAGGAGAGGTAGAGGTAGGGCGAAGAAAAATTGGGGAGAGGTGATTAGACAAGAGATGACACAACTCCAGCTGATTGAGGACGTGATCCTAGATAGGAAGAATTGAATGTTAAGGATTATCGTAGAAGTTTAGTAGGTAGTTGAGTTTTGACGTACCGTGTGTGAGAGGGGTAGTGGGTTAGCCTCTGCTTCTCCTCTTCTCCCTTTCTTTCTAATATTATTTAGGTTTCGCGTAGATCCATACTCTTATGTTTGTATTCCTATGTATTGCTTTATTTATTTTTATTGTTATCTTGCTATCTTATTTTTCTTGAATTTTTTCATTGACTACATTCTTTTGAGTCGATGATCTATCGAAAATAGTCTGTCTACTCCATAAAGATAGAGGTAAATTATGTGTACATCTTACCCTTTCAGATCTCACTGTGTGGGGTTATACTGGATATGTTGTTGTATGCTTTAAGAAGATTTATTTAAAAATATTTATTGGATAACCTGATAGTATAAAACACCACTTACACTAACGATATAGTATGAAGCATAAACTCTTTGCCTTTACCTTTCTATAAAAGGGGTATCCATACACAAGCCCATATTGTTTCATTCTCCACCAAGTGACTCAAAGAATCTACGACTTAGATGGCTAAACTAATACTCCAAATCTTCACCATTTCCATTCTCTTTTCAATGGTCGCCTTTCCGGCCACCGGAGAAGAAGATTTTGTTTTTGGAAAATCCATAAATAGAAAGTCTATAGGGTTAAAAAAGGAAAAACTCAGCCATTTCAGATTCTATTGGCATGACATCCTCAGTGGCTTGAAACCAACATCTATGATGATTATCCCACCACCCAAAAACACAACAACAGGCTTTGGCCAAATAAATATGATAGATAATGCTTTAACCCTAGGATCAAAGTTGAGTTCCAAGATTGTTGGAAGGGCACAAGGGTTTTATGCTTCTGCCTCACAAAATGATGTTGGTTTAATGATGGTCATGAACTTTGCATTTATTGAAGGAAAATATAATGGGAGCACTTTTACTATACTTGGCCGGAATCCGGTGTTCGAGAAGGTGAGAGAGATGGCGGTGATCGGCGGAAGTGGGCTTTTCCGATTTGCTAGAGGATATGTTCAGGCCAGTACTTATTCATGGGATTACAAAACTGGCGATGCTACTGTTCAGTATGATGCTTATGTGTTGCATTATTGAGGTTTAGTAATTAATTGCTATATTTTACTCTTATTGGCCAACTGGCTTTTAATAATAATGGAGCGACCACACTTTTTTCCATCATCTTGTTCTAATTTCTTTATTAGTTTGTTCTAAAAAAATTGACATATTTTTATATTTAGAAATAATTTAATTTTAGAGAATAATTTACGACCACATAAATATCTAAGACTTGTTTTGAACACACATTTCAAAATTCTTCATTTATTTCTTAAACTTCGAGTCAAGTCAAACTAAAACAATATTTTTTGACACCCTGAGAGTAAGAAGATAAAATATAAGCTAAATTTGGTAGCAAATAATTATTTCATGAGTTGTTACCCTCCTTTAAGCGAATTTATTCTCTTAAATCACCTTTAGCAACTCAATCATTATAATTAAACAAAAGCATAGATTTTTAATATTCAAAAGTGGTGGCATAAATCTAAGTAAAATATCAAATTGTAGCCCAAAACCCGCCCGTTATACAATATTTGACTACAATATTATATCAAGTGATGCTCCCAAATATTTGATATGTCACCACAATATATATGGTTGGCTCAATAATGATGGGTTGTTCTCAGTTCTGTAGGCATATAGTGCTGTATGATGTGTACAAAGTATTTTAGAAGCTTTGAAGATTGTGGTTATAGCTTAATTAGAAGCTGTTTATTTCATCATTCATCATCTGTCCTCTAACACAATGGTGCTTGATCCGCCTCAGATTGGTTGTCCTATTTCCTACTATGACTTATCCCTTCTTTATTCAAATGAAAGTTTTTCTTTTTTGGGTTCTTCACTGGGTGAATATGTCATGTGTCATTCAAGCCTGTGTGAATAACATGATGGACTAGCTAGCCTTCGCAATGTTTAGTATTTTGTTAAGACAAATTAGGCCCAAAACTATGAGATGGACATCAGCCTTGTCGATGAGTTGGGCTAACTTTATCGTTTTCGATAAAATTATGTCTTAGATTACAAGTGTTAGAATTTGAATTTTTAGCTTACTTTGTTTAGTGGATTTTGGAATTAAATGTTATTGGGTTGAGCCTATTGTTTTTCCACGTTAAATCTTGTGTTCTTACTATTCCACCCTTTATTATTATTAGTTGTTTAAATCGAATACTCATAAGAATCATGTTCTATAGTCGAGTTAGGCAAACTTTAAGAGATGAAAAACTCAATTCACCACCTCTTGAGTCGTGAAGGTGCACTAGACTAACACTCACGATTCCATAGATGGAATTCGATTCCTAATTCTAATCCAATTGTCCTCTCAAATCCTTTAATTACCTGATTAGGAGACTAAGTCTAACTCCCCAATTTCACCAATCATATCTCATGTTTTCATTGTTCAAATCCAACCAAGATTGAGTATAATCATCAAACTGTGATATAAAATAATTACATTAATTTGTTGCTTGAAATCAATCTATTTGGAGCCCAAATTTGCCAAAAATGGCATCTGATTTCGTTAATGTAACCTTTATATATGTCGCGATCGCAACACATGTGTTGCTTTCATGGACCATGTCCGTGTTGGGCCTCATCACTATTGCAACTCTTCTATCGCTTTTGCGAAACTAAGACTGACATCTTTGCGTTTGCAAAGCTGGGAAGGGTCAGTATGACAGACTTGATTATACATCGCAATCACGATGCCTTAGCCCGCGTTCGCGGAGCTTTCTCCATTTGCTTTTACCCCCGCTGCAACCTAGTGTTCCGCAATCATAAGACACTAGATGACAGTAATCTCAACAGGTGTGTTATTGATTCTAAGTGTGTCAAAACATCACTGAGCCCTCGGGTCTCAACCCTGACCAAACAAACAAGTCCCAAATAGTTATGCACAGCTACACAAAGACTCGAAACATGAATTGGAACACAAATGCTTTAAATGAGGGATCGATTGTTGCAAGCTTTTATAATGCACAAATGTATGGAGATCTAAAATGTTATTTATGTGGTTTGAGTTGAACAATTAGTCAAAATATTCTCTCTATCTTTCCTTTATCTCATTATTTTCTGTCAAAACTGAAAGTATATGTATGTCCTAGAGACAATTTGTATTAGGACAAATGTACTTTATACACGTTCGTATTATTATTAATGGAGATTAATATTTTGACATTTTCAATTATTGAATTATTAGTTGATTGTTTATAATATTCTATAATATGCCTCCCTAGAGGTTACGTTGTTATTAATATTGTGAGATATTAATATTATAACGTAACTCTTAAATAGTCTCGACTAATGATCATCGAGAATGAGATATCGATGATATGTGATAGGTTAACATGTGGTCTACATCGCATCCTTAGAGGATGTAGTATGTCTCACCTGCTACGAGTAATGGCTACTCGTGATGGACATATGGATACTTTGAAAGTATTGGTATATCCTACTGATATATTTTTTGTTATACTTGTCTAAAGTATGATCTGCGTGTGGGAGATAGAAGTCCTTATACTTGAGGTCAATGCGCACCTTGTCTACAAAGTAATATTCTTTGATCCTGTCCTAAGCTCAAATGTCTTATAGGTTGAGATACAACTTGTATTGGGTACATTACGTTGTGGATTAAAGATAGTAGTTGAGCCAAGATTAGGATTCATTCCTCGAATGTATAATCGAGAGAACACTCAGATTCTCAGTGATATTAGGTTGACTAAGTCGTTGGCCAACGCAATAGACATATTTAGAATATGGTCTAGTTGTCAACTAATATAGATGGGATATAATGATCAAGCCATTTGGATAGACACTTGGCAAATCCTAAGCTTGATCGAGTGTGTCGTGAATGAAGGGATTTTATCTTACCACATAGACGTTAAGTTTACTGGATTCGTGTAAACGTACTTCACATATTGAGTTCGTCTTGCGGCACCATCTAGGAGTTCCGCGTAGACCTTAATTTGATTAATGTCGATATGTGAAGGCATGTAGGGTCACACTATGTCGATTGTCTTTTCGATCTAAGGATGTATTGAGAGAGTATTAAATATTCGATTTAGAATCGAGATATTTAAATGAATGATGATTATTTTAATTAAGTCAAAATTGGATTTTGGATTTAATTAAGAATGTGCTGAAAAATAAAACGAGGCGGTGGAAGGCCACGTCAGCGCCACGGGGCCCACACCGTAGAGGCATAGCGCCACAAGGTCGCGGGGCCTACCGGTTGGGCAGCAATGCCGCCGGCGTGGTGACCTAATCCACCTCGAATTTTAGGTCAGGCCCAAGGTCAAACCCTAATCCGGTTTGACCTAATTTTTCACCTTTAAATACATGCATACACTTCATTATTCATTACACTTGATTTTCATATCAATTTTTTATGTCTTAGAGACTCAGAATCAAAATACTCTCTCGAACCTCTGCCGGATTTCCTAGCTTTCCAAATGAGGAATACATTGAAGCTTGAAGCTTGCAATCGAAAGGGCATTCGCGTGCGCACCCACAATTGATAAAGATTCCAGATATTGTAAACATATAAGTACCATTCAAGTCTTATGTTTACAGTCTTAAATTACCCTATAGTCAAACAGTTCTACGAATGTTGGGTTTGAAACAAGTTTTCAATATCCGTTGCGTACAACAACCCAACAAAATCCCTTCAGTGGCATTAGAGCCAGGGCTATTTTGTATGATTATAAGGTAGTTAGTTAATAATAATATGGGTTAGAATTTGTTTAAATCTGAAATTTATGTCTTTTAAAGCTTGAAAACCTAATATCTTAAAAGCACACCATCCTTGTCTCCCAAACTATTAAACAATGATGTAATCGAGGAAGTCATTCGGATCTAACTCTTCTAAGTCGATGTGCGTAACCGGTTCATTGCGAACATGGTGCACTGAAGTGAAGAACGAGAATGGATTGGATGATGGTCGATGAACGTGTTGTTTGATAGTAAAGGGTAACAAAGATGAATCTGCAAATCTGACCCTGAACCAGTTTTAGGGTTTTAAAACTGCAAATTTTGTGCTTCTGAGAAGGAGGCGCTGCAACTCCACGATGGAGCACCGCGGCGCCACCTAGGGTTTGTGGCGGTACCGAGGCTCCAATATTTAAAAAAATATTTTTTCGGATCAATGAACTGTAACCGAACACTGTTACAGTGTGAACAGTGGCGCTAGTCACTGTTCCGGCGAAATTGCAATTTAGTCATTCAGGCAAATCTGAAAATTTTAGAAGTTTCTAGAATTCCAATTTGGTCCCTGGAAAGATTTTAAAATCATCAGATTTGGTCCTTGGGGAAAATCTGTAAATTTTAGAAAAGCAGATTCAGTCCCTAGGTAAATCTATAAATTTCAGAAAAGCAGATTTGGTCCCTGGGGCCAAATCTGTAATTAATTTAAAATTCTGGAAATTACAGATAGGTCCCTGAAATCTGAAAATATTTTTTGAAAATTAAAATTGGATTTTCTGAATTTAAAGGTGTTCAAAATTGAAAATTTAAATTCTTGAGGGACTAAACTATAAATTCTAAAAATCTAGAATTTACAGAAATACCATGAAAATCAATTTTTAAAATCATAAAATGTTTAAGGGACTGTTTGGATTTGACTTAAATTTTAGAGTTTAGACAAGTTAACCCAAGATTATTATTTAATAGTATATTATTGGATAATATACTAATTGTATGCTAAGTGTTTAAATGCTTTCATTTAATAATTAGCATAGTGTCCGCTACAACTGTCTGGGCAGGCGCCGCCCAGTATTTGATTAAACCATCTTATATCATGCCTATTGGTTGACGGTTCCCAACTATATGTGCCATTAGTTTTGCATGATATTAAGATGTCATATTGGATATGGCGTAAAAGAGTTGATCTTGGTTAAAACCCTAAATTAAAATGTTCCCCAAAATTTTAAATACAAGTCTAAATTAAAACGTGTCGTCCATTATAATTGTTAGAGTGCAAAATCATTTTCGGCTATACGAGTATCTATGCCAAAGCATTTGCTCAAAGTCTACGAGGACCCAGACTCTTTCATAGATGTGTTTTTAAATGTAAAGGTAGATGATAAACTTTTGTAGGTATTTACACCAAAGTGTTTGCTCACAAAGGCCAAATTTACTTAAATACATAAACGCAGTCGTGTAATGGGGTTGACGTGCTTAGACAAATCTTAGCGCTAAAGTGTCGGACTAATCTAAGGACGCAAGATTAAATAAAATATTTGATCAACTAAGAGTTGCAAATAAGTTTTGCAATTAGTTTAGAACCTACCAAGATGTGTTATTAAAGTTATCAGCCAAAGCAAACGCGGAGATAGCATAGGCTTGGATCTTGGCCCATTATGACCTTAAAATATAGGTATGTATTCTAACATGGGGTCGTAGAAGTATGTTAAAATAGTGGGAGCTAATTAAACAAAAGACCATGTTGATTAACCTAAACGAATATGTATAATAGAAAATAAATTTTGAGTTTGATTTTCAGTCTATCTAATTCTTCAGATTATCAAAGATGTCGAGCTTATCATTGAAAATGTTGATTGAAATGAACAAACTTACTGGACCTAACTACCTTGACTGGCTAAGAAATTTACGAATAGTGTTGAGATAAGAGAAATTAGAATATGCGTTGGACACGGTGTTCCCAACAGTCCTTGCGACTGACTGCTGAATATGCCTCTTTTGATAAGGATGCTTACCAAAAACACCTAGATGATGCCACTTCAGAATAGTGCGTGATGTTGTCTTCCATGTCTATGGAACTTCAGAGACAACATGAGAACATGAGTCCCAATGAGATGCTCGAACACTTGAAGAGTCTCTATGACTCACAATCCCAGACTATGGAGTATGAGTTACTGATAGAACTTTTTAAATGTAAGATCAATGAAGGGGGCTAGGTCTCGCAACATTTGTTGAAGATGATAGGACTGATAGAGAGCCTTGCTTCAAATGGAACGAAGCTGCAAAAGAATATCGCTACCACCATCATCCTGAACTCTCTCCCTCGTTCCTTTGAAAACTTCATAGTGAATTACAATATGAATGGGACGAAGGCAAGTCTGCTAGAGCTGCACAACATGCTCAAGACCTTTGAGTCTTCCACTTCCAAAGGCAAAGTTGTGCTCATGGTGAGCTTTACTAGCTGACCCAAGCCAAAAGGTAAGGAATGATAGAAGAAGAATGGCAAAGCAGTCGTTGCGCCATCAGCTATGAAGCCTAAGAGAGGTGTGAAGAAGAAGAATATGAATCCGACTAAGGATGTATGCCTCAACTGCAATAAGAAGAGGCATTGAAGAAGGACTGCATTGCACCAGGAGGAGGAAAAGTACCAGGTGCTTCTACCTTTGGTGGACAAGGTATGTACGTCATTTAAATAAATATGTCTATAAATAACTCTCATTCCTGGGTATTGGATACCACTTGTGGCTCACACATTTGTACCAATGTGCAGGGGCTAGCTGATAGCAGGAAGGTTGGACCAAGAGAGGTGGTCCTACGCGTTGGAAATGGAGCATGAGTGGATGTTGAGCGCGTAAGAACTTATAGATTAAATTTGCCTTCTGGATATTGTCTAGTGTTAAATGATTGTTACTACATACCCTCGTTAACTAGGAATATCATTTCTATCCCTGTTTTGGACATGGGGGGTTTTTTTCCCTCATATATTTATAATGGCAGTCAATACTGTCTTTTGATAATGTTATAAATGGAACTGCTCCTCTTGTGAATGGATTATATACTCTAAACTGTAGTCGATAAATATTCAATGTACAAAATAAACGAGCTAAGATACGTAATAGAAACTCTACCTACCTATGGCATTGCAAACTTGGTCATATCAACGAATCAAGGATAGCAAGGTTGAGAAAGTTAGACTACCTCGAACCGTTTGACTTGGAGTCTTATGGTAACAGCGAATCTTTCTTGAGATTAAAGATGACCAATAAGCGACTTTATGGGAAAGGTATGCGAGCCAAGAAGGGGCTTGAGTTGGTCCATACTGATGTATGTGGGCCATTTTCGACTCAAGCTAAAGGAGGTTTCCTATACTTCATCACTTTTACTGACGACTTCACAAGGTATGGATATGTGTATCTTATGAGACAAAAATCTGAGGCTTCCGAAAAGTTCAAGGAGTACAAGTCGGAAGTAGCAACTTGCAACAAGTATCAAGACCCTTTGATTAGATCGAGGAAATGAATACTTGAGCAAGGAGTTTCTAGATTACTTAAAGCTACATGGAGTCCAAAAAGAGTGGACACCTTCTGGAACACCACAGATGAATGGTGTTGCCAAAAGGAGAAATCGAAACTTATTGGATATGGTTCGATCCATGATGAGCTTCTCAGCTCTACCGACATACCTTTGGGGACATGCTATACAAACCTCAATATATGTTCTGAACATGGTTCCTTCCAAGTCAGTAGAAAAGATATCCTATGAGATATGGTGTGGCAAGAAGCCAGCTCTTAAACATATGAGACCCTGGGGTGCCCCGCATATGTTAAGAAGATGCTCACTGACAAGTTGGAATCCAAAAGTGAGAAATGTTACTTCGTGGGGGTATCCAAAGGAAACTAAGAGATACTACTTCTGTCTTCTTGGAGAACGTAAGGTCATTGTTTCCAGGAACGCAACTTTTCTTGAAGAATAATATGTCTACAAGGAACATAGTTGCACAGAGATAGAACTTGAAGAAATTCAAGAACCGCAAGATATCATAGAGGTTGAATCCTTGCCGAATGACCAAGGCAAGAATTCAGTGGGAGTATTTGGCGAAGATTGGGTACTTCAAGTATGCCCTTCGGCCAGTGGGAGTGCGAGGAACAATGCAGAAATGCAAGATCCTCCTACACAGCCTTTGGGAATAGATGCAATGGTTGCACCTCCTCCCATTCAGGAAATACATGAAAATGATATTCCCGAAAGCTCTCAAGTTAGTGGATTATCCAACACACAAGAACTCTCTCACAGTCAGAACATACCAAGCACTGAACTGCAAGAGAATCAACTCCGTAGGTCCACTAGGACTCATCGTCCTCCTGAAAAACTAAATCTATTTATGGAAACACACAGTGAGATAGATATTCTAGATAACGATGAGCCTACAACCTATAGCGAAGCAATGTTGGACATTGATTCAAAGAGATGGCAAGAAGCCATAAAATCCGAGATGGAATCTATGTACATCAATCAAGTGTGGAACTTGGTTGATTTGCCAACTAGGGTTAAACTCATAGGATGCAAATGGGTCTTCAAGAAGAAGATCGATGCATTTGGAAATGTATAGACTTATAAAGCAAGGTTGATGGCTAAAGGTTATAATCAAGGGCCTGGGGTCGATTATGATGAAACCTTTTCACATGTTGCTAAGATTAAGTCCATTCGGATTTTACTTGCAATAGCTGCATATTATGACTATGACATTTGGCATATGGACGTCAAAACCGCTTTCCTCAATGGTAATCTAGTTGAGGAAGTGTATATGAAACAACCTGAGGGTTTTTCATCTGAGTCCAAACCAAATGTTGTATGCAAGCTACATAAGTCCATTTATAGGCTCAAGCAAGCCTCGAGGAGTAGGAACATTTTCTTTGACAAGGCTATCAAGTCAATTGATTTAGTCAGAAGTAAAGATGATCCCTGTGTTTATAGTAAACGCAAGGATGGGAGTATTGCCTTCATTATTATATATGTAGATGACATATTGATAATGGGAGACAATAAGACTCTCCTGCAGTCAGTCAAAGAGTGGTTGTCCAGTACCTTCATGATGAAGGATTTAGGTGAAGCTTACTATATTCTGGGAATTAAGATCTATAGAGATAGACCTAATAGATTGTTGGGGCTGTCACAGTCACTCTACATAGACAAAGTGCTTAAACGTTTTTCTATGGAAAATTCCAAGAAAGGCGGTCTACCTATGGGTCAAGGCATCAAGTTATCTAAGAAGGACAGTCCTTCTAATACTATAGAACTTGAACGCATGAAGAGGATCACATATGCTTCAGCTATAGGATCGATCATGTATGCCATGACCTGTACTAGGCTAGATGTAGCCTTTGCACTTAGTATGACTTGCAAATTCCAGCAGAAGCCTGGGGAAGAACACTGGAAAGTAGTCAAGAGTATTCTTAAGTATCTTAGACGAACTAAAGATTACTTCTTAGTCTATGGTGGGGAAGAAAATCTAGTTGCCACTGGGTACACTGATGCTAGCTTCCAGACAGATCTTGATGACTTCAAATCTCATTCTGGGTACACGTTCATTTTCAATGGTGGGGCAGTGAGCTGGAAAAGTTCCAAACAAGCTACAATTGTTGATTCGACAACAGAAGCTGAGTACATTGCTAGATCGGAAGCTGGTAAAGAAGCTGTTGTGATTTTTGAGTTCATGAAGGAATTAAGTGTAGTTCCGAGTGCCAATTGTCCAATAACTATTTATTGTGACAACACTGGTGCAATTGCATAGGCTAAGGAACCAAGATCAACAAACAGAAACAAACATGTACCAAGAAAGTACCACATACTCGGGGAGATGGTGGAGACTAAAGAGATTTGATTAGACTATGTTCCCACAGACGATAATCTAGCTGACCCATTCACTAAATCATTAAGCTTTGTCAAGCATAATGGTCATTTTGAGAATATGAGCATTAGATATGTTGGAGATTGGCTCTAGGACAAGTGGGAGATTGAAAGTATATATATGTCCTAGAGACAATCTATATTAGGAGAAATGTACTTTATACACGTTCGTATTATTATTAATGGAGATTAATATTTTGGCATCTGCAATTATTGAATAATTAGTTGATTGTTTATAATATTCTATAATATGCATCCATAGACGTTACATTATTATTAATAATGTAAGATATTAATATTATAACGTAACTCTTAAAATAGTCTCGACTAATGATCATCGATAATGGGATATCAATGATATGTGATAGGTCGACATGTGGTATGCATCACATCATTAGAGGATGTAGTATGTCTCACCTGCTACGAGTAATGGCTACTCATGATGGACACATGAATACTTTGGAAGTATTGGTATACCATGCTGATATATTTTTTGTTATACTTGTCTAAAGTATGATCAACGTGTGGGAGATAGAAGTCCTTAGACTTGAGGTCAATGCGCACCTTGTCTACAAAGTAATTTACTTTGATAATGTCCTAAGCTCAAATGCCTTATAGGTTGAGATACAACTTGTATTGGGTACATTACGATGTGGATTAAAGGTGATAGTTGAGCCAAGATTAGATTCATTCCTCGAATGTATATTCGAGAGAACACTCAGATTCTCAGTGATATTAGGTTGACTAAGTCATTGGCCAACGCAATAGACATATTTAGAATATGGTCTAGTTGTCAACTAATATAGATGAGATATAATGATCAAGCCATTTGGATAGACACTTGGCAAATCCTAAGCTTGATTGAGTGTGTCGTGAATTGAGGGATTTATCTTACCACATAGAGGTTACGTTTACTGGATTTGTATAAACGTACTTCACATATTGAGTTTGTCTTGCGGCGCCGTCTAGGATTTCCGCGTAGACCTTAATTTGATTAATGTCGATATGTGAAGGCATGTAGGGTCACACTATGTCGTTTGTCTTTTCAATCTAAGGATGTATTGAGAGAGTATTAAATATTCGATTAAGAATTGAGATATTTAAATGAATGATGATTATTTTAATTAAGTCAAAATTGGATTTTGGATTTAATTAAGAATGTGCTGAAAAATAAAATGAGGCGGTGGAGGGCCACGTCAGCGCCGCGGGGCCCATACCGTAGGGGCACAGTGCCACAATTTCGCTGGGCCCACTGGCTGGGCAGCAGCGCCGCCGGTGTGGTGACCTAATCCACCTCGAATTTTAGGCCAGGCCCAAGGTCAAACCCTAATCCGGTTTGACCTAATTTTTCACCTATAAATACAAACCTACATGTCATTATTCATTACACTTGATTTTCATATCATTATTCTAAGTCTTAGAGACTCAGAATCAAAACACTCTCTCGAACCTCTGCCGAATTTCCTAGCTTTCCAAAGGAGGAATACATTGAAGCTTAGAGCTTGCAATCGAAAGGGCATTCGCATGCGCACCCACAGTTGATAAAGATTCCAGATATTGTAAACATGTAAGTACCATTCAAGTCTTATGTTTACAATTTTAAATTACCCTATAGTCAAACAGTTCTACGTATGTTGGATCTGAAACAAGTTTTCAATATCCGTTGCGTACAATAACTCAACAAAATCCCTTCAAAAACTTACTGAGAATCATATTTAATTCACTTAAACTGTTTTAAGTTCTTACTCCTCTTCTCTCTTAGTTGTGATAGTTTAAACATTTTTCTCCCCTGTCGTGTCCCTAAATTTTGGAAAAATCCCTCTAGGGCTTCTCTTTGAGCTTTACTAATAGCCTTCTTAGTTTCCCTCTTAGATTTTATATACTCTTCCTGTAGCACTCTCTTTTTACGCTAATAACCTTTTGCATTCTGCCACCAAGTTTCTTGTGATTAAGGTCCTAAACCTTTAGACGGACCTAACACTTCGCTTGCTACTTTCTTAATACAACCTAACATTCATTTCCACATGATTCATTTCCCCCTCTAAGTCTTGTGGGGTCTCCTCCCATAATATTTCTTGAAATGCTAATTGGTTAACTCTTTAACGTACATCGTCAAATTCTCAATTGCTTGGGATCATCTCTTTCCTCACTCTACTATTACGTTGTACATCAAAGACTACCAACCTATGTTGGATGGTCATCATTTTTCTTTGTATGGACTTACTGTTCTTATATGTGTTTCTATCACGTGTTTTCTTAAGCTTAAAGTCTGACTATAACTACCTCAACTCTTACATGAGAATCTCTCTTTTTAAATTATTCGTTATATACAAATAATTATCCATTAAATATAAATTATTTGTGGAAACAACCTCTTACAAAAATGCAAGGCTGCGTATAATAGACTCTTATGGTCCGACCCTTCCATGGACCCCGCCGCATAGCGGGAGCTTAATGCACCAGACTGCCTTTTTATACAATTATATCATAAGTTTAAATGGACTCTCGCATAGACTTACCTTTTCATTCCTAGTACCATAATCATATCCTCCATATACTTGATAAAACCATCGCTATCTTTAGTCGAATGGTCATTTATATCTTCCCCAATGAATATTTTTTGGTCGTCTAGAATTCCTTGAACCAAAGTGTCCATATCTTCTCAAAATTGTGTTTTATATTCCGCCTCTATTCCTTGTACAGAGCAGAAGTGTTGGCATTAGCAAGAATGACAAATGGTAGGTTTGATGATTGACAAAGTGAATGAACCAGGTCTGTGGACTTGATCTATCAAAGGACAAATGCAGTACATAGTTGAAGTAAATCGGAATCACAGCAGAAGTGAAATGAAATAAGCCGACAAATATGTTTCTTAGCAAACACAGTAGTAAGACAGAGTTTACAGGAACAAACGCAAGGACTAGGTCCGAGAACGTATTCCTTCTTAGAGTCCTAGCCAAGTAGGATTTGTAGTTTTATGGTAAAGACTTGACATACAAGGCTACAGAATTTCTTGCCATACATATCAAGATATTTTAGAGTCCTACAAGGAAACTAAAGCTACATGAAGATGCAAGAATCCCAATCCAAATCAAACCTTATTTTACCATGATGGGTCGCATCATGTAGGGTTTAGGTCAGTCGCGTTGATGGAGACTAAAGCTATAAATATCAAGTCTTGCCATGAAGAAACTTACGCACTCACAAAGAGAAAATATCAGAATATTGACCAAGCCCTATCAAGCATAATTGAGAGAGTTCTAATTTCGTCAAGTGCGGCCTAATACGATAAAGCAGATTAAAGAGGTTGTGTTATGACATATATGTTTACATTTTTTGAGTGTAGATTCTTGTATTATAATTGATCATCGAGTTGTAGCATTATTCGCTTTCATAGAAGCATATTATTATGTATAAACAGTTAGTCAAATTCAACTTCAAGTTGGGGATCAACTTGGAGTGGGCGTACTAGTCTAGGGAGATTAGTAAGATAGGAATTAGACTTTATAATTCCTAGGTTACAGAGTTTGTAATTTGAATTTGCATAGGCTCACTTTGTAGCGGAGTTTAGTTTATATCATACAGAGGTGTAGGTCGTGGTTTTTCTATCCTTGTGAGCCGGGTGATTTTCATGAAAAAATTGATGTGTCCCTGATTTACTATTCTTTACTATTCAACAGACGCTATACTTAGAACAGGTAGAGAAGTGAGTTCTATTCTATAAACAAAAATTAGGTATTGCATAGGATAGATATTTGACTGTGCAGAATATCAATTGTTATCAAAGTGGGTTCTGTTTAATAAGGCTAACACCTTAAGAGAAAGATCATGATGAATGTTGCACCAGCAGTTGGATAAAGTGAAGGACAATCACCTAGGTGACCACTACTGTTCGACGGACAATATAATACTTGGTGGAAAGATCGCATGGAGGATCATCTGCAAGTAGAAGACTATGAGTAATGGGACAGGGAAATTAAGAGACCTCAATATTCTACCAAGAAGGGCGTTGATGGGACATGCATAAAGAAAGAAAAGGGTGAGTACACCGAGGCTGATTATAAGATGCTTGGAAAGAATATCAAGGCCAAGAATGTGTTGATATGCGGACTTGGACCTAATGAGTACAACAGGATCTCTAGTTGCACCACGGTTAAGTAGATTTGAGATGCGGTAACAATGCACATAAAGGTACCAATCAAGTAAGGAAGTTCAGGAAGGCAATGCTTGCTATCGACTATGAAAACTTCAAGATGAAACTAGGAGAAACACTTGCTGAGATGTTCACCTGGTATACCTTTATTGTGAACGAGCTGACTTCACTGGGTAAGATTATTACCATTGTGTATACTATGGATAATATTATGAGGCCATTACCAAATTCTTTCAAGATAAAAGTCACCGCAATACGGGAGGCTAAGGACATAGAAAGTATGTCCCTTGATGAATTAGTAGGTAACCTGAAGTCATATGAAACAAATATGGAGAATTCCATGAATGAGGAAGCAAATATGGGGAGATCCTTGGATCTCAAGGCCTCTGAAACTGAGAATGAAGACAAGATGGCATTGATTCAAGAAACTTTAGAAAGTTTCTAAAAAAGGAAAAACAATATGGTGGCAGTAGTTCATCTAAAACGGGAAGGAGCTCTAATAAGTTCCAGACTGGCAGATGCTTTAAATATGACAAACCTGATCAAAGATTGTTCATTGTGGGAAATAGAGTGGAAGAAAAATATTGCATAGAATGAAAATAAAACGGAGCAGACTCATGACAAAAGGAGAAGGAAACCTCTAAGGCTATGGTTTCTTCTTGGGGGTCAGATGATGAATCAAATGATGAAAATGATCATTCTGCGCTCGTGGACATTGAAGACTGTAGCTCCGACTGTGAGAAGGACATAAAATAATCTGAGGAGGACCTTCAGGTAAGCTCTATTGAATTAAAAGACAAGTTGGATATTTTTTCAAAGAAGAGACTCATGTCCTTGATGTTCACCTTAAGCGATGAGTATCAGAATATGAACACCAAAAGAGTTGAGGCCTTCAGTTCCTTAACTAGTTTAAAGAAGAACTATAAAGGTTGAAACCAGAAAAGTTAAGGTGGAACAAGGAAACAACCTTCTGAAGGAACATGTTGCTCAACTTGATTCATGTATCTTGGCACTTCAGTCGGAAGTTCTATCACTGACTATAAGAAACGGAAATGGTGAGGCCAGAAGCAAACAATTCAAAGCTAAAGATGATCTAAGAAAGACAAGGAGAGAGTTGTATTTCGAAAGGGAGAAATCTAGAGAAATTAGCCTAAAGCTTGTCAAAGTTGAGTATGATCTAGAAAGGGCAAATCACTGGACTCAATCCTCACAATTTCTTTCAAATCTCACAAGTCAAATACATAATATTACCACTGGTCTAGGGTATGATAGGATTTCTAAGGAAGAATCTAATGAAGGAGATTTGTGCATCCTATGTGAAAGGATTGGTCATCTCAAGATTATGTGCCCTAATGAATCTTAATCATAAGGAAAAAAGTATGAGAAAGGGTAACTCAAACACCAAACCTGCTAATAAGAAGGGAATAAATGCTGAAAATAGGTTTACAAGCACACTTCCAAAATGGACATAGAAAGAATTGATCCATCCAATTGTGCAAGGAAAGGGACCAAGATAACGTGAATTCCTAAAACTAATCTTTGATGGTTTTGCAGGAAAGAGAGACAGAAGCGGGAAACACAACTCGATAAACAACGCTTGATCATTACAACTGAAGCTAGATGAAACTCTGTCTACCCTTAGAATTGGAAAGGAAAAACCTACAATGGCAAAGGGAACGCATGCTGAAATATCTATCACCCCTAAGAATTTTGACAAAAAGGGAAATTGACTGTTATAAGAAAATAGAACAAATATTGGGAACATCTGGGATTGCATTAGTATTTCTATACAGTTGGTTAGAATATGTCCATATCTTGCAATGATTGCTTAAATTGAATAAATACTTTGCTTAGTCTTATGTGTTTTATGTCCTATACCATTTTAGAGCTTTATCTATTAAAAGGTCTAATAGATATTGAATGTCACAGTAAATGGCTAGAATGACAAGAATTCAAATACGTTCACCAATTTAGGTATGTACACCATCTCCTTGTTGAAAATAATTAAATGTACATGTCTTGAAATTAAGCTATATCATCCTATCCATAGTGTGTCACCAAAGACCTGCTCAACCGTCATTATCCCTAGAAGTGTCATTCTAATAATGACTTTCATTTGAAAGAAAGGCAACCATCAATCATGTCTTCTCCATTACGCAAACGAACCGGAACTCCTCAAAAAAGGCAATCCTTCCATATCAAATCACTCATTGTCTCTCTCTCCTCAATATAAATCATCAAAATACTCCTCACATTAATCTATCCTCCTTAGAAAAATCAAAGTAAGTTCATACCCTTCTTGAAATTCAAAAGCTCTCAAACCGCCTTCGCCCAACCAAGAAAAAATGGAACGCACTGCCTCTCAAACCACTCAAGATCCTACCACTTCCGAAAACTCCACAAATGTCATACCCATTGCCTCTCTATAATGCATCCATAACTAAATCCCAAAGATAATTCAAGTCAGAGATGGTAGAAAGGATGAGCCTATTTGCTCCGACGACTCCAATTTTGACCTAACCCTAGTCGAATTTTCTTATCACTCTGATGTTATGGACACTCCAGGGGATTTGTTTGAAGTACAGAGAAAGAAATCATCAGTTTGACCTATAGAATGTCAGAATTTCTTGGAGTATACTATACATGACCATTTGCACAGGTAACTCAAGTCAAAGTTCCTAAAGTAGTAATTGTTGATAAATCAGGGATGGCTCATATAGTAAAGTCTATTGAAGACTTGGGGGACGAAACTGAGAAAAATGATGAGAATGTGATAGGTGAGATGGAAGTTCATGAAGAAAAGGAAAAAAGCACAAAGTTAGGGGGAATTCATGAGAGTCGCCATAGTAGATGGTAGTTAATCTGCTTAGTTGAAAGATAATGAACTGGTAGAAGAACCAACGATGGTGGAAAAATTGGTAGAGGAGGAAATTGCTGACGTACTGGGAAGTATGGGTAGAGGTGATGAGGAAACATATGAGTTAACGATTGAGAATGCCCAAGCAGAATCAACAACTGCAAACACCCATATCCCGGTGGAACAAGTTGAGACACCAGTTTCAATAATGGAGACATATGTTCCAATGGAACAGGTCTCTCAACCTGGACAAAGTGAGTTGATTTCCTCATAATACGAAGTGCTCATCACAAGATTCACTACGAGGAAGGCGAGATCAAAACTTAAATAGGCTTCGAGTGAGTATTTTTATTTTCTAAGGTCTGAAGGAGAAGCAGTAGAGAAAAGTGAACCCGTTGTGAAACCAAGAACTCCTCACACTATGGGTAAAAAAAGGAGAGTTGAACAAGAAATGCATAAGGAAATGCAAGCCAATAAAAATTGCACTATTTTCAAAACTAGCATTGTTGAGCCTGATTTTGAATCATTGGGAGAATAGGTAGAGAAGAAGGTATCGAGTGAGAATAAATAAAAAGGAAAGGTTGTGAAAATCATGTCGAACTTGGTTCTTTTGAAGGGAAATCTCAGTTCAAACTAAATGATCAAGCAACTAAGTGAAAAGCATGAATCATCTGAGTTAGAGGATCAAGACCTCTGGGATATTGAGCATTACTTCGACCCTGAAGAGGTAACCAATCTGGATGAACAGAGGATCCTAACCGTTGCTCCCAAACGCACACATAAGCGTACGTGATAGTACAAGTAATATAGTGATCTCAGAAATTGGATGTCGAAACCACAGGGACTTATGATTAACCTTCAACTAAATTAAACTAATTCTAATAATCTAAACGAGAGATAAAAATTTGAGGTTGTAATTATAATATAACTAAAATAAATAGAAAATAAATAACGAATTTCAACCAAGAAAGAGTGAAGTTTTATGTTATCAATGAGATGAATGTTCCAGGGTTGCGGTTGGTTCACCAATCCTATTGATTTCTCAAACTATTTATCCTTAATCCGAATTATCGACGATTGCTAATTAACGAGATTATTAATCTCATAGTATTCTCCCGAACCACTACTCACCAATTCAAAATAGTTCGCCGCCTATATTCCTATGAAATTGACTTGTTAAGAACGCAATTCATCCACGATATTTAACTGAACGTGGTGTCTAGGTATATTCCTATCTAGGGATAATCATATCACGCTCTCTTTAACCCTTCTCTAATATAACAACATCTTTTACAAGTATGTATATTAGGTAGTCGATACAATTCAATCAAGCAAATATGCACAAAACTAAAAAACAATTAAAATCAATAACTTGTATTAAGATAAGAAATATTCCTCAAATGTCAATATTCGTGGTTTACCACAACCCTAGAATGAGAATTTTAGCTCCACACAGACATGGAGGAAAAACAATGAATCATCCAAAGAAAATATAAAAACTAGTTCAAAAGTTATCCCAAAATCAACGGCCTCCACAGCGGCTCCAAGATCTTTCTAGGTCAAAAGTTATCCCAAATCCCCCCCTCTCAAAAATGGCCAAGGCTTATATTTATAATGTTGGGAAATAACCCTCCAAATGTCCAAAATGGATTAGGACTTGCAAAATGTATTCCCGCTGGCAACTTCACTCACTGAGCAAGTGTTATGGCGAGTCCATGACGTGCTATGGCACTAGCTTGGCAGGACATGTGGGTCGTTCCATTTTTAGAATTTTTTAGCAATTGTTGCATCTTGGACATACTTACTCACTGAGCGAGTGACATAGCTTGAGTGTGTCTCTCCATAGTACTCGCTTGGCGAGTACTCCTTGCATTTTTGCACTTAGACAAATTCTTGAAAGCTTGTATTTTGAACAATGTTACTCGCTGGGCAAGTGGCATGGCTTGACTGCGTCTAGCTATGGCACTAGCTTGGCGAGTTCCTCTGCTCATTTTGTCCTAAGCCAAATTTCTCATGCAATTCCTCGTAAAGAACCTATCAGGCAACAAACACACTCGTATTAGTTTGCAATGCAAGATTAATTATTAGTTAGGTGTATTTAGCTTAATTTGTTCTCTAAACATGGTAAAAATATGAGTAAAATATGGCGGTTAGGCATATAAATACACCTAACATCACTACCCCACCCTTAAACCTTTATTCATCCTCGAACAAACACTAAACACACCCAACTTAACTTACGATTTGCTGAACGTCACCAAGTTGAACAGGTCTGCAACAGAATAAGGTCACTATGACTATTTAAACATATACGAGTAATCATACCAAGCACAACATCAATTTCAAACATGCCAACAACTGCTTCATATACACACACACACTCAAGTCTCCAAAAGTAATGTTATCTACTCCCTCACATGACTCTAGAGCACTCTTCTCAATATTGGTACCATCAAGAAAAAACATGGTCTAATGGTTGGTATTCTCATTTTAGCTCCTCAATTTGGCCTAGAAGATCTTTTTCAGCTTCACGCAAATCATCACTAAATTGTTGGGTGACCCATGCATCAACCTTTGCACTCAAATCTGCATCCAAGTTGTGCACAGTCACGCCAAACCTGTCAATTTCTTGTACAAGATCAACTCTCTCCTTAGACCAATTATTCACCAACTTTGTTAGAAGACAACGTCGTTCAACATATTCCCTTAATCGAGAATATTCGTCACAATACCAACCCTTACTCCCATATTTAAATTCACATTTCAAAGATGCCAGGTTACGACAAGACCAAAAATATAGGCCATAAAAGTCTTCCGTCAACCAAGCGTCTTCATCAATAACCTTACCGTTGTATATTTTATCTCCAGATGTCATGCTGAGAGAACTAGAAACACACTAAGAGAGAAAATCAAATAATTATAAAAATAAAAATATTTACAAAAAAAGCTTGTAAATATAAAAGTAAAAGTCTAATCTAGAAAAATA
Source organism: Anisodus tanguticus (assembly GCA_034509755.1). Classification (NCBI taxonomy): domain Eukaryota; kingdom Viridiplantae; phylum Streptophyta; class Magnoliopsida; order Solanales; family Solanaceae; genus Anisodus; species Anisodus tanguticus. The sequence goes on from CM067561.1 coordinate 13,310,972, forward strand.
GCTAATTTCGAAGTCCCCCGCAACAGCGACAAAAACTTGTTGCTCCCAAAAGCACACACAAGCGTACATGGTCATACAAGTAATATAGTGATTTTAGAAATCGGATGTCGAACCCACAAGGACTTATGATTAACCGTCAACTAAATTAAATTAATTCTAATTATCTAAACAAGAAATAAAAATTTAAGGTTGTAATTATAATCTAACTAAAATAAATAGAAAACAAATAATGAACTTCAACTAAGAAAGAGTAGGTTTTTATGTTATCAATGAGATGAATGTTCCAGGATTGCAGTTGGTTCACCAATCCTATTGAGTTCTCGAACTATTTATCCTTAATCGAAAGTATTGACAATTGATAATTAACAGGATTATTAATCTCATAGTATTCTCCCAAACAACTACTCGTCGATTCAAAACAGTTCGCTGCCTATATTCCTTTGGAATTGACCTGTTTAGAACGAAATTCATCCATGGTATTTAACTGAACTTGGTGTCTAGGTATATTCCTATCCTAGTCACAAATCCTATCCCAACTCTAGGGATAATCAGATCACTCTCTCTTTAACCATTCTCTAATCTAACAACACATTTCCTAAGTATGTATATTAGATAGTCGATAGAACTTTATTGTTGGCCAAACAATCAAGCAATTATGCAAACAATTATTTCTTACGGTTATTGATCGAATTTGAATACCCAGATCTTTTCTTTTGCTTTTTACTTTAGTTTCTGCCCCTATCCCTATTTTCTTTTAATTAAACACCTCTCTTGAAATGCACCAATTTAGTTTTTGTCTCCACGACAATATTATGATAGGCTTTCAACTTGTGACACTAATTGTGTAAAGTGGCGCTCACGATCATTATACCACGCAGTGAATTTTGTCAAGTGATGTCATTTAATTCAAATATCCGTTTAGTACATCAATTGTATGGGATTCGGCTCCTCTTCATTTCCCTTCTCTCCATTTTCCCCAAGTTCTAGCTTAGATTAGAGACACATGACATAAGTTAGAATTAATGGCTATGATTAATTTGACTAAAGCAAGATCCTAACCATGATTTATATAATTAATAACTTATCCATAAATAAATATATTAAAACTTTTGGCTCTCTTCCTATTTTTTTTGTTTCCTATGCAGTATCTATTTGCTTCTTATCAGTTTACCGATCTTTTCTCTCATTTGTTTTCCTACACAGAATATCTCATTGTTTGTTAATACAATGTAATGATACAAAATTCAAGCAAATATCAAAACTTTGTCAACAATGAATACTTGTATATATAAATTGTTCTCACACCAATTTCCTCTCCGGTTCTCTCGCAATGTTTTTGTGTCCGGATTTCAAAGTATCAAGAGTTTTAACATAAACCTGTTAGTATCGATTGACTAAATTTTGCAGCTAAATGCATCCAAATTGCCGCTAAAATCACCTAAAACTGCCGCTAATGGAGAAGAATATCAAGGTGACACTCTTTCCACCCCAAAAGGTTCTGTTCGAAATTTTTGCAAACACATTGGACAAGTTATTAATGGCAGAAAAGAGATTTTGCTTAACGAGAGAAATAATCGGGTATGGAGAGAAGGAAGACCGATACTGAGTGGGAAATTAAAAAAATAGGATGAGAGAGAAAAAGTTTCAACATATTTATTTATGGACAAATTATTAACTTGTAATCCATGGTTAGGACCTTGTATTAGTCAATTTAATCATAGCGATCAATTCTAATTTATGTCATGTGTCCCCAGTTGTCACACCCACCCTAGGTTAGGCATGGCTGTCATCTGGTACCTTGCTAGGCCCGAGAAAATCAAGCAATAACTCGCATAATCTATGTTCCGAAAGATAAATTAGGCCAGTGAGGCCATTCTATAAGTGTAGCATTATGTCTTAGCCGACAAGGCCAACGTACATCTCTACAAGCAGAAAAAACCAACAGACATATACAAGGCCGACAAGGCTACCATGCTGACAATATTATACATACAGGATACTTCCACAAGCTTCTAAACCTTGTGAACACTGGTGGCTTCATATATAGAAATTCCTAGGTCATAGAACTGGATGACTCTCCATTAGCACCTGCATTTGGAGTCATCCCCTAATATTGAGCTTATGCTATAACAATTTAGGTGAGCAGCTGAATAGCTCCCCTAACATCCGAGTCAGTGGCACTGGGTGGCGGAACTAGAGTATGAACCTCCGTAGGCCCTCTAGTAGCAAGTAGGGGTATTGTACCCATGTTGGCTCTCTGAGCCTGAGTGTTCTGGCTAGTAGCTAAAGTCCTCTTGGTGTACTTTCCTTTCGCAGGAATTTTCTAAACTATGTAATCCATACGAGTTAGAAGGATTTCTGAAAGTATTGCTCTAACTGCACGATCTAGAATATGAAAGAAGTGAAACAAACACACATATAAAAGAGACCATAGTAGACACGGCTTCATAGACTTCCTATGACACTTTAACCTAGTGCTCTGATACCAAGCTTTGTCATGCCCCAAACCATGGCCTGGCCGTAACACGACACTCAGTTCCTGACTGTATACGACTGAGCAAACCAACTGGCTGGATGAATCAACATGTGGTATATAATGAATAAATGATAAAAGATATAAACATATTAAGCTGCTGAAAAGTCTGAGTGAATAATCAAAATGCGGAAATACTACGGTAAGTTTGAAAGTAATAATAATACGCAGCCAACATGGCTAACACATAAGTCCTGCTAAATTGTGACAGACTGAAACTATAGTCAATGAAGCCTCTAAAGAGTACCGAAATATTGACTGTTCGTCGGGACAAGGCCCCCAACATACCTCACTGACTAAATATTGTAAAGATTGAAAATATGATAACGCCCCGAAAGACTGGGGCTCACCAAGTAGATAATACTCAAATCCTAACAAGCAGAATCGTCAACCTATAAATCATTACATGCATCGCGAGATGCAGGAATCGGGCAAAATGGATGTCAACACATTTGAATTGTACTTGCATGTAAAGCAACTAAAAGAAAGACTATAATCGGGGTTCTCGAGAAAGGGCAATCAAAATAAATAAACATGTAATAAATGTTGAAACTGTAACTGATAACTTAAATGAACAAGAGAAGTGGAGTTATGAATACTTCTTGTTCTGCATCTGGAACATTTGTTTATCTGTAATTATATATGGAGCCTTCGCCCAATAATAAATGCACAAATTATGGCATTGGCCAAGTAAGTACGTCAGTCAATGGCCTTGGTCAAGTATAACATGAGACTGTGCCCTTGGGCAAATCATAGATATTCAATATTCATTAATTATTATTAAGGAAATGAGATTACTGAAATAATGAACATCACTTAATTGAGACATGTATTCATGAACTGAGTATGAGACCTGAAGCCTTAACTATTTCTAGACCTGCTGAATTTGTAGACTAAGACTCATGGGTAGAAAATACGAGTCTATACTGATTACGTTCTGAGTTCATATTATTCAAAATGAAGATTATGAACGAATTACGAAACTAGAGAATAGAAGTTCTGCAACTATAAGGCAGAACTATGTTCTGAGGCAATACGTGACAGTCAATAAAGAACATGGCATAAGGAGAATTATCAGATTCCCAAACGTAAAGACTTAGCCTTACATACCTTAACTTCTTGAGCGTAACACAACGTCCGTCAACCCTTTCCACTTTAATCTAAGGCAATACAAGTAAAAGGGATTCCATATTAGCAATAAGACTCATTATTTGATCATTTAAGCATTTTATCAAACACTTGGTGGGTATAAAGCTACACAACATTTACTAATGGTGTTTTCTTCATCTAATTCTCATTCTATCACTTCTAGGTGATTCTACAATCTCATTTAGATGTAATCAATATCATTTTTCATCACCCATAAGGTAAACAACACCCTTAATCAATAATCAACAACCCAAACCTATAATCGTTCATGCTTTTCTATCAAACCCATCAACTCATATCTCATGAACTTAAAGTCTATAATCATCAATACAAAGCTTTAATCAATTAAAGGAGGAAGGTTTTACCTTTTTGGCATTTGATTCTTTTGAATTCGGATTCTAAGGTTCTTTCGTCCAAAACAAAGTCTTAATCGATTATCTATGGATTTGAAGGTTTTACCCATGTTAATAAAGTGTTAGGGAATTCAAATTAACTTAGAATCATCATTAGAGCTTACCTTGGATGATGGAGGGTCCTTGGACGAAGTTGGGTTTCTTGGGAGCTTTCATTTCTAAAGCAAATTTTCGTGTTTGGGGGTGTAGGGAATGATGTATAGCTCTAAAATGACTTACCCCGTGTGCGGTCGTGCAGTTGAAGTCCCAAACGCATAGTTGATCCCGTAGCAAGGGCTGTGACACTGCCTCGAGTGCGCGATCGCGTACCTAAAGCTTGGCCGTGCGGCTGATCACACAGACTATGAATTGTTAAGTAAATGGTCATAACCTTTTGCAGAAAGCTTCTTTTGGCCTCCACGATATATGGATGAAAAGGTATTTCAAAGAGCTACAACTTTCATGTAGGACGTTTTCCCAAATTCCTTATAGAATTTTCCGAATACGCACTTGAAGTGAGGCCTTTTGCAAACTCACTTGAAAATATGGCCCGTAGAGTAGCTTCCGACTATACTTTGCCCAAAGACTCTTATTATAACTTCATTAGTTTTCAAATCACATCCTAAATTCCTCATCTTGGTTCCATTACGTTCCCATCGTACAGATCAAACCTTAGCCCGAAGGTACGAGGTGTTACACAAGTACTCCTAGTCTCACCCGAAAGTATGTGTTAATACAATCCAATTTCCTTCCGCGAACTTCGTCGAAAAGTGATTCGATTAACCCCAAATACTTACGAAACTTGCTTAACACTTCAATATATCTCTCTTAATCTTTTAGAGGGCTCTTAACCTTTCCAGACTTACATTAGTTAACTCGCGATGCAATCAACGTCAAAAGTATGAGGTGTAACACTAATCTAAGCTAGAACTTGGGGAAATTGAAAGGATTGGGATCCAATTCTATGTGTGTTAATAAAAAAAAACAAATGGTATCACGTGACACCACTTTAATTAACATAAATTCACATCTTGTGATGACCTCATAATGTTTAAATCATAAATGAGTGTTTTAGTACATGGATTCTTAGTTATGTTATGGTATCAAAATACTCCTTCTTTTCATTTTTATTTGTCACGTTTCGCTTTTCGAGAATCAATCTACATGAACGTTGACTAATATTTTAAGATGTATTTTTTCATCATATTATTATGAGAAGAATTATAACTTATACTAGTATTTTTCGTATAGTATTCAAACATCTATATTTTAGTTTAAATTTATTTGAATTAATTAATTCAATTTATTTTTGAAAATTAGTCAAAATAACTCTCGAAAAGTCAAACGTGACAAGTAACTAAGTTACCGGGATAGTAGTAATACGAATCCTACACGTTAGACTAATTTTATGGAACCCAGGGTGGTAAATCATCAGCCATTATTGCTTTTCCCTTAATTTCCGAACAAGGTCAAATGTTACTTCTCTATCTCAATTTATAACTTTCCTTTTTAGTCGATATAAAAAAATATATTTTCTTATTTTATAATAATTTAATTTTAATTTTTACGTTTAATGAGTATAATCATATAAATATTTTTGATTTATTTTAGATGTTAACGGTTAAAAAGATTTTGCAATTTTAGCACTGTCTACCCCAAAACTCGAATTAGGGATGGCAACGGATCGGATCTGGACCGGATCCTACTAGATCCAGATCCAGATCCGTTTTTCATACCCGAATTCAGATCCGGATCCAGATCCAACGGGTCCATAAAAATCATATCCAAATCGGATCCATCGGATCCGCCGGGTCCACTGATCGGATCTGGATCCACATGTAAAAAAAATTACCTTACTAAAAATGTAACCTTGCTAAGAATTTTTTTTTTGAACTGACAAACGATTTTTACTTAGCTAACAATTTACTGTTTTTCAATTTTGAAATGTTCATATGAGATATTTTGTTCGTTGTCTCGTTTTGATTGTGAGCTATTAATTAAAAATGTTGGACAATAACAATAGTTGTGGAAAATGGTGACTAGTATTTTCACAGTGCAGAACTTGTATGTGCTTGGAATCTTCATAAATGAAGTGAATATAATTTTAACTACTTGTCTATGGAGATATTAGTCATTCACTAATATAACATTGATTTTATTATCGAAGTTACCTCTTTATTTTTTTGTTTTTGAGTTAACGCGGAGATAAATTAAACTTGTTTTGAGAATTAAACTTGTAAGGATGTGCTTAGTAATTTTAAGAAAATACTTATAAAATTACATTCTAGATTATGAATATATTTAATAAAAAATGGATCCACGGGTCGGATCTGGATCGGATACGGATCTCAAATACAAGATCCAGATCCATATTCGATCCGTCAGAACGGATCCGGATCCGTCGGGTCCAAATTTTGAAGATCCATATCCTATAAAATGGATCTGAATACACCAGATCCGGATCGGGTACAGGATCCATTGCCATCTCTAACTCGAATGCTTGAAAATGATTTCCCACGAAATAGAGTCCCTTTTCCAACGGACCAAAACGAGCCTCCATCTTCACCAACTTCATTCTCTATGCATCAAAACATCCCTTGATATCATATCATTATCATCTTCAATATCTCTGCAATTCTCCCGTACAATCTTCGATAATTCCCCCATTACTCCACCAATCTTCGCATGGAACACAATGATGAGAGCATATTCCAAACAAATAGAGTCTCTCAAGCTCTTTAAACAGTTTCAAAATATCGGATTAAAACCAGATAAATTCACATTCCCTGTTGTGCTAAAGGCTTGTGGGCACTCTTTGATGGTCGGAACTGGTGGGTCGTTGCATTCGATGGCTTTTAAAAATGGTTGCAGTTCGGATTTACATGTAAACAATACCCTTTTGAGAATGTATGCAGGGTTTGGTGCGATCGGCTTTGCAAGACAAGTGTTTGATGAAATGCTTGAGAGGGATATTGTTTCTTGGAGTTCTATGATGGCCTCTTATGTTCATTGGTATGCATATTTGTTTTCAGTAAGATGTGTTTTTTCATTTTTATAATTTATTTATTAATTATGGATCATCTAGCTGACTTTAGCTACTTTGTTATTCAGGCATAGTAGTAGTAGTTGTTGTCTTATTTATTATTTTCAAGGAGGTCACAGGTTGGAGTGGGGAAAAAGCCTTTTGCAGAAATGCAAGGTCCGTATAATAGACTTTATGGTCCAGCCCTTCTCCAGACCCCGCGCATAGCGGGAGCTTAGTGCACTGGGCTTCCCTTTAGTTTCTTCAATTCTTTTTTCTCCTGCTAAAAGATATTTCATGTATCTCCATATTACTATGGAATTATATTATCTAGGGAAATGGTTAAATTTGCCCCTCTACTATGCGAAAAGGATCAATTTTATCCTCCGTTAATCGCCATACTATTCATACAAAAATATCCCGTTGTTACCTAAGTGGCTTAAATATACCCTCCTCTATTAGAGTTGTCCAAGGTGGATGTCCAATCCCATGTGACAATGACATTTTGATAAGATGGACGTCACATGGCATGCCACCTTACCGCCGTGGGGGCCGGTTCTAAACCTATACTTCCTATTCCAAATTAAAACTTTAACGCTGATGAACTTGAAGCAGAGAGTGACAGCTGCATTAGGTGGATTTTAAAAATTAATGTTGAACTTCAGATTTAATTGATAGCGTCATTAGGACAAACAAATATAAATCAATCACTTTCTAGAGAACCTTATTTATATAAATCAAACACTTGCTTGAGAGCCTTATTATCAGTGACCATTTGACATTGTCTCCACCGAACTTTAAACTTTAGCAATGGCTAGAAATACCATAATAATTTTCATGGCTATAGCTTTTTTCTTCTACCACGGCCAGTTGACCATTTCTTTATTTTCTTTCTCTTTTTCTTTTTGAAACTTGATGTAGTTGGCCATATTGCTGAAGGACCATTTATTAACTTGGAAAAGATCTAAGGTAGATATAAATCACTTTCTACCTAAATTATCACTAAACGTTAATAATTTATTTTAGATCGCCGTGCATAATAATTTCAGAAAGGAAAGAGAAGAAATAGTCAAAGTCGTAAAGAACTGTAGTGTTTGATACATACAACAGTAGTAAATTTCCATACTGCCACCATGGTGAAGGAGGAAGTAATGAAAAAGATGGTGGTGTTGATGGTGGCAATGTTGATGGATGGGGAGGAGGTGCTAGTGGTGGAAGTAGAAGTGGAGGGAAGGGTAAAATGAGCTGGGGGCGATGTGGTGTCATGCCACATGGCGTCCCCCTTATCAAAATGTCAGTGCTACATGGGATTGGGCGTCTACCTTGGACAGCCAACGGAGGAGGGGTATATTTGAGCCACTTGGGTAACGATGGAGGTACTTTTGTACAGATAGTATAACAAAAGGTAAAACTAATCATTTTCGCATAGTGGAGGGGCAACGATGACCCTTTACCCTATTATTTATGATTTGTGAACCCAGCAAGCGTGTGAAGGCTGTGAGCTGCTATAGCATTATGTGGAGGTTGTTTAAGCTGATTATTATAATGGGGCTGAATAGAAGTACCAAAGTTTAAGTAGATTTTCGAGCACGAGAAGTTCACTACTTCGTGGAAGCAAGTTCAAGTATCATTTTATGAGGAACTTATAAGGGTTATACGTATTCTGTTAGGTCTGACACATAATATGTCTCAGTTTTTGTAAATAACGCAAGCTTGTAACCTTGTTCGTCATCGTTCAGAAATTTGGCCCCGAGGTGTTTATGGTTCTCCTGAATAGTAATCTGTTATCGAGTTCTTTTGCTGAACTTTGTTAAATTCTTCTGAGATGTTGATTGTGCATAATTTTTGTCTTTATGTCGCGTTACCGAGGACCTCGTTTCAAAAAAATATGCCGCCTGGGGGCTTTACCAGGACTAACTAATAAAAAGACCAGACTTGTTCACTAGTCCAAATTTTTTTCTTGTTCCTTCTTGCTGCAATAGATTGTGAAAGACACCTAGGGTTCATATATGAAAGGACCAGTAAAGTGTTGGGATGTTAAAATTGTGAAGGGTGCATACACTCCTGAGAAATCAGAAACAGTGAAAGAAAATTTTCGTGGTTGAGATTTTTTCTTTAAAATTGGAAAGGAGCATGTAATCCTGAAAAATAAGGGAGCAAAAGTTAAGGAAAATTTTCATGGTTGAGATTTCGGCTTTTATCTGGGAAAGGTCTCGCATACACTCTTTAAAATGGGGAACTAACAAAGTAGGAAAAGTTTCACGGTTGAGATCCTGCAACACTCCCAGTCTCTTTATTTATGTGTGCTGGTTTCACTGTTGTACTTGTTAACTTTTGCATACAACAGTGCATCTGCTAGTCTTTTTATTCTAAATCTCTATGTACATCCACGTCCAGTAAAAACACGGAACTTTGAAAGCCAGTTTCTGCAAACCAATCTTTGGACTTTTTACCTACAAAACTTTTGGAAAGAGGAAGCTAATTCTTGGATCCAATGGTCGTGAGTATTCTAAAACTAACAACTTAAGGAGGATATGGACAGTAGCTTGGTTTAATAGTCGAATACTGCTGGTGTTGCATTTAGAAATAGGGAATAGGTAGACAATAGAGAAAATATAAGCAGGCTTGACTTTCTCTTAGTGAAGTCTCCAGACATTTGGCCATCGTTTCTCAGGGGTCTCCAAACGTTTTGTCAATACTTTTCGGTCACATTCGATTTCATTTAATATCATAAAAGTGTGATTCAGAATGTCACCTAAGTGAATTCTATAAATTCCTTAAGCCAAGTTCCGCTACATGTGAGTAAACATGGTATGCTCATTTTGTCGTATAGTGGACCAGTTCCACTTTTATAGACGTAGAAGAAGTTGTAATAGTTGTTTGTACCTGATCATATAAAGGACCAATTTAATGGGCTTTTATGTTCTTTTTTCATGCCCTTTTGGCATGCGAATGAATATTTTCTACCTTGACCTCTCTTTTTGTGTAGGATACCTGATAATATGACTGTCTTTACTTCTTTATCTCTTGTTTAACTTTTAATGTGAGGTGTTTTGCTTTCTGACCGGCTTTTCAAAGTCATAATAGTCAACTTTTCCTGGATGTCTCAGTGACTTGCCTTCAGATGCTCTGCTCCTGTTCCAATACATGAAGCTAGCAAATGAAAAGCCGAGTTCTATCACTTTGGTTAGCTTGCTGGGAGCATGCACTCGTATCCTGAATATCAGATTAGGTAGATGTATTCACTCGCACATTGTTACCAGTGGTATTGAACTACATGTTGAACTGGAAACAGCTCTCCTCAGCATGTATGCAAAATGTGGTCATATAGGGCAAGCTTTCCGCATCTTCAATTCAATGGATGAAAAACATCTGCAGACCTGGACCATCATGATTTCTGGCCTTGCTGATCATGGCCATGGAGAAGCAGCTGTGTCCTTGTTCTCCAGAATGGAAGAAGCTGGCTTTAGGCCGGACAGCTTGTCATTTTCTGCAATCCTAAATGCTTGTAGTCATATTGGCCTTGTTGATGTGGGCTGTGAATATTTTGAGAAAATGGTAAATATTTATAACATTAGGCCAACTATGGAACATTATGGATGCATGGTGGACATGTTTGGACGTGCTGGAGAATTAGAAGAAGCTTATGATCTTATAAGGAGCATGCCTGTAGAGCCTAATTCTGTGATATTGAGAAGTTTCATCAGTGCTTGTAAGCATCATGGTCGTATTCCTTGCGCAGAAGAAAATATAAGAGATATTCTCCTCAAAATAGAGCCTGATCTCGGATCAAACTATGTACTTGCTTCCAGTTTGTCTTTTCTTTTTGGTTATTGCAGTGATGCGAACAGCCTAAGATCGGCTATGAAAGTGAAAGGGATAAAGAAATTTCCTGGTAGAAGTTGGGTGCAGTCGTTTGGTAGTTCTTCAGAGGACAGCAGTTGAAGTATCTGGCAGCAGCCAATAGAAGAAGAGCAATTCAGATCACAGGAATGAAGGCACTGTTACATTCCAGTTCCACTGACAAGAAAGAGCACTATCAATTGTGGATGAAAATGAATTACTCCATTTCTTTTTGGTAATGCCACCGGGCTGAGGTACAAGTTTAGGGGAGCTGATGCTTTGACCATTGGAAGAAGGTCATATCGAAGTTGTCTAACGTTCTTGCATAATTTGAAATCACTTGAAAAATGAAGATTACATTGTGCGGTGATTTTGACTTGAGGCTCATGGGATATGACATTTCAGAGGATCTCCACAAATTGGTACTTCTGGAAGAGGAAAAGTCGTGTTATTCTCCTCTAATTACTTTATAACAATCAACCATGCCTCGATATTCAACAAGTTGGGGTCAGCTTTATGAGTCTCCTATATCCATTCTACCATATTTGGGGCCATTCTTTTCGATACTGGTAAATGATCTGTTGTCTCCTTAAACTACTCTGTCTTTTCAAAAGGTGGTGAAAATTCTATCTTGGAATGCTAATCAGAAGTTCGGGTACCCTTAAAATGGTACCTACACATGGCCTGCAACTCTGGTTAAAAACTATGCGGGATTGCCATGAAGAAACAAATTCAAAAGCATTTATATCTAGCTAACTGACAGTGAACTCCAGAAAGTTAAATAAACCAAGTGCTAACTTTATGTAACCCCTGAAATGAAGGACAAGCAAGCAGTGAACATGTCATGCTGGTGTAGTTTTTGTTGTATGCAAAATTTGAAAAATGAAGCCTTGGTAGTTGTACTACTCAAAGTACAACAACAACAATATATTTGGGTTGATATAACTTGTGAAAAGAGAGCATGGAAAATCATCTGACTTCCATTGCACTTGTATCAGCTTTTAAGGTATCACTCTGAATGCTTTGAAAGTATAATCACTTACACATCCATAGGGCTGGCAATTTCACCCTGACCCGATGGATATCCGATCCACCCGACCCGAATATATAGACGAAAATCCGACAAAACACGGATTTTAATTGGGTGACGGATCGGGTCGGATTCGGGTGGACATACATCCAACCCACCATCCGACCCATCCATCCACCCGTTTATAAATAGTTAGATAATACTTTTTATCATTAAATTGTATATATTTTATTAAATAAAAATTATAATGAAACTTGGCAAATCAAGAATAACATAATTTTGGCCCCGAGTTCACTTCCATAACAGTAAAGTTTTATAATGTTCTTAGCTAGTGATCATTTATGAAAATATAAAAAATTATTCATTGTTAGGTCTGATTAATTTTATTATTTATTTTGCAACGTAAAGTATGATTTGTTTGAGCTAACATAAAAATGGAATATGAATAAAAATATTTAAGGTGCTAATCAGATGAGATACTGCTACGTTGGAACTAAGAGTATTTATATTGGTTTTGGTCACTTCATTTTTGTTGTGAATTTAAAAAAAAGATTTAAGAACACTAATTACTAACATTATCACTAATTTTAAACTAGAACAAATATTTAAACTTATAACAAATTTCATCTGCGAAGCACCCGATCCACCCGTGGATCGGATGTGGATGAAGAAAAAATAGGGCGATGGATGGGTCGGGGGGTGGATGGATGGTTGGCGGGTGGAGGCGGATTGAGCTCCATCCGATCCACCTCCGATCCATTGCCAGCCCTACACCTCCATTTGCATTTTAATTTTTGGAGTTTGACTTTAAGCCACCAGGAAAGGGGCCACGCTATGTGTAGTCTGTATCTGTCAATCCTCCATGTACTTCACATTCTATAATCTTGGTATGATCAAGCTTTTTCATAGAATACTCAACTGTCATGGGTTAGTGCAGTAATCTTTGAATAAATTAATAGGATATTTTTCATCATGAGAAAATATCCTCTCTTTTTTTATGCTGCGATTACCGTACTGAAATGAGAAGTCTGCAATCTACATTTGCATTGGTAGATGTTAAATAATTTGTGTTTGAAGAAAGCGCGGCACAGCTTGCTTTTGTTTATTGATGTAAGTAAATTTTCCAATGCTAACTGTATTATCATTGACCCCTGATAATTGAAGGATTTTGCTCGAATCATGCAATATTCTGGTGTCTCCTTATCCTATCCAATCATTTTGTTGTTTCAAATAATTGCTCATAAGTCTCATTGCTTTGTCCAATCTAAGCTTGTCCTTTGTCTAAGCTTTGTAGAGGATGCGTTTTCCCAGATTATATCTATTTATTAGGTCTTGTCTACAATTAAGGTTATTGATTTGTAAAATCACTTTTTTCTTACCCATTCTTAAAAGAAACTTCATTGAATAATCAAGTCTTTTGTTTTCTTAGCTTTTATTCTAAAGCACCTTTGTATTACAATTTACCTTTTCCTTCTAAGTGGTTAGAGACAATTTTTCTTACACTTGCTGGTTTTCTTTTGATATGGGTCATAAGCAGTAGTTTAGATACTATTTGAGGCAGTGAGAAAAGAACCACTTGACTAAAGTCCAAATTCAGTATTCAATTAACATTCACTTATTTAATGCAGTTACTGACACCATTGGATGAATCTAGCTTGATAGAGACCTCTTTGTGGTGTATTAGATCACTTGCATATGAAGGAAGTTTCGAGTTTCCTATTCACGGTTCAAGAACAATATACAGTACTGGATGCTAATGTATTTCATCTGAAATTGTCCAGCACTCTAAATTATTGGAAGCAGCTGGCCTGTGATGTCAAGCGGATCCTGTCTTTTTGTCGATCATACCAAAGACTTTTTCTCTATTGAATGGTGAAGATCCTTATTTTAGGTAAGGCAGGCAAAGTTATTCACGCATGTTAGAGAGGTTGAGCTAGCTGGGATGTGGAGAAGCTGACTATCAACAAGAACCTGATATCTGGTGCAGCCGCGTGAAGAAAATAGAGAATAGGCTAGAAGGTAACTAACTCTATATGTTAGAATGGAGATTCTATCCACAAGGAAAAACAATCAGCAAATGTAAGCAAACAGTATCATTGTTTAGCATGGCATAAATTCAGTTCTTTTACTATTTGATAAGCAGGTTTATGGATTCATTTGTCTCGAATCTGTATTAGGTTTTTATTGTATGAGATACATTACATCATTGTTGTTCGTTTTGGCAAATATAAGTAGATTTTGGAGATTTATTGATACAGGCATCGGACATTCCCAAATGGTTCATCAGATTCTTTTTGCAGGAATTACGGTTCTCTTTCCGCCACTTAGGGCTCGTTTGGTTGGGGAACAAGTCAGTTATCCCGGGATTGTTATCTCACTCTCAATGTGGAATAAAAATAACACTACAATACTGGGATAACTAATCCCGGAATTTTAACCCAACCCAAACTTGGATAAACTCATTCCAAATTTAATCCCAGGATTTATTATCCCTTATCACTCGTACCAAGCGAGCCCTTAGTTACATATCTGGATGTAGAGCACTCACCTAATTGGTGAAATGTAAGTATAGTCTTTCTAGATGTGGACTGGAAAATGGGTCATGGTGTAGCATATGCTCAAATGTAAACTGAATTTCTGAAATAATAGCGATGTTACTGAGTTGTTGTCTCTCATGAATTCTCTGGATGTGGGCATAGGATAATTTTCAAACCAAATGTTTACTATCGTATTCCAAGTAACTTCACCAAATTAATTACTTACTTACTTGCTGGATCAGGTCATCATTCTAATAAGATAATTGGACGAAATATGTCATTGTAATTTTAATCACTTAACTTTATGTAATTAAACTACTTAATTTCTTTTAGGCTAATTAACTAGATAGCCCCTTAAACTAGCATATTTTGTAAGATAGCCCTATAAACTTATGAAGTGACCCGTTAAACACTTTTACTTAGCAAATGTGTGTCTTGTGAACACCTATGTCCATAAGATGAGGTGCGTGAAAGACACTTGTGATTGACATGTAAAGTTAGCCACTATCTCCAACCAAACAAAAGCAAGCTTGTGAATCTTTATTTCCCTGTATTAAAAAGCTAAAAGGCTCATAAGATTTTGTAAAAGCAGAAATTCCAAAAGTCTCTTAAACAGAAGTAAAACTACAAAACCATTCTGCATAGCAAAACTTCATTGGTGATTTCCTTTCTTTCAGATCATTTTTATTCACTCAAAAGAGACAATTATTCCCCTGTATTAGAAAGCCCAAAAGAGTGATGGCCTTCATTTTGGCCATATTAATGGCTATCATTAATTTCAAAATTAAGATAGTTAAAAAAGAAATCACTTTTCCTGTTTTTTTTTTCAAAAAAATTAACACATTTATCTATCATAATGATCATATTATGTTACTGGCTTAAAGCTATGCTACGTGGGCGGACTCGATAATCTGTTACTTGGTTTAATTGCAATGAATATTTAATTTATATAAGGCTTTTGTTAATCCAATTACTTAGTAGATTATGGAGAAAATGAAGTAAGAAATGCAAAAAATATGAGAAAAAAAGAAAAATATTATTGCTGGTCACACTACCTTATCTATTTTAACTTTATTATATAAATAGATTCTATACCATATAATGGCAGAGTGCAGAACACATGACGTGGGTTAAAACTTAAATGAACAAATATTGTTATCATATTATTTGATGTATCTGCATGTATTGCTCCCCCAACAAAAGTTAGTTCTTCGTTATAATTGTTGAGAATATAATCAAATATTAAAAGTGTGTTCTATCTAACCGCTTAAGCTTTTAGATCAGTTGGTCACACACTTCAATATGATATCAAAGCATGCCAAAGGTCCTGAGATCGAACCTCACCGCCACCCATTCTCAAAAAGAATTTCCACGTGCTTGGACCATGAAAAAAAATCAAGCCAGCACGTGAGGGGGCGTGTTGAGAATATAATCAAATATTAAAAGTGTGTTCTATCTAATAGCTTAAGCTTTTAGATCAGATGGTCACACACTTCAATAATAATCAAAATAAATAATTAAATAGTAGTTAAACATACAAAATTTCATCATGATATTTTCTATACAGAACATAAAGGTATTATCAACTTCTTCTAAAATAGAAACATATAATTAGTGACTTCATCTTTTAACCCAAAACAAGTTGAAACAGGGACTTGAAAATAAATAAATTAAGAGCATACCTTAAGCATTGAAATCACTGCGATATGTCTAATAATTGCCAAATTTATAGTATCTACTATTTATACATTGTAAATAAGTTATTCAAATACTGAATAAAATTGCTAGAGGAAGGCTTTGATACCACATGTGAAAATTAACGCATATAGAAAGAGTCATCGCATCGGAATATTAAATTGGAATATAAATTCAATAATAGTTG
This sequence comes from Anisodus tanguticus, assembly GCA_034509755.1. Taxonomy (NCBI): domain Eukaryota; kingdom Viridiplantae; phylum Streptophyta; class Magnoliopsida; order Solanales; family Solanaceae; genus Anisodus; species Anisodus tanguticus. Next base: position 13,327,360 of record CM067561.1, read on the forward strand.
CTCAAGTATTGTAGAGAATCGCCTTTGATGGAGTCACATATGTTTATATAGTTAGGCTAAAGACTTTTAGACAATATTTTAATCAAACTATAAAATACGGTTGCTCTACAGATTTCTATTAGAATATTTTTTTCATTAAGGAAACTATAGGATATGCATAATTATATAATATTATGTGATATATTATTTATTTAGGAGACAAGATAATTACTTTAATTACTTAATATAGAGCTGTTAATACGGGCTGACCTAGCCCAGATTGGTTAGCGCATGCGGGCTGGCCCATCATTTTCATGGATCATAAAACAGCTAGCCCAACCCACCTTACGTGGGTAGTGGGCCTGGCCGGGGTAGCCCAATTCTTTTTTCAACACTTTGGAATTATACTAGTCAAATTTAACTTTTTTCAGGGCTTCACTCTTTGGTATTTTCTTTAGTCTTTTTTTATGGAGAATATGTGAATTGTAGGAACCCATTACTTAATTAGTTGGCTGCATATTTTTTGGGTAAGATTTAATTGATTTCAATCATTAGGTAATTAAAAATAATTAGAGGTAATATGGTAATCTTTTCATACTATTTTTGGCTTCTCAATAGTCGTGTCAAGTCAATATATGACAAGTAAAACTGGATGGAGGGAGTGCTATTTATAGAATGTCAACAAATTTTTCAAACACCGAATAAAATTGCTAGAGGGAGGCTCTGATACCGCATGATAAAAATTAAGTCATCGCATCGAAATATAAAATTGAAACATATATTCATCAATAATAATTTCTCAAGTGTTGTACTCCCTCCGTCTCAATTTATGTGACACCATTTGACTTGACATAGAGTTTAAGAAAAAAATAAAGACTTTTGAAATGTGTGGTCCAAAACAAGTCTTATATAAATGTGTGGCTGTAAATCATTTCATAAAGTTAAATTATTTCAAAATATAGAAATGTGACATTCTTTTTGGGACAGACCAAAAAAGAAATGGTGTCACATAATTTGGGACAAAAGGAGTAGAGAAGAGAGGCTCTGATACCACATGTTGAAAGTTAAACACATATATAGAGAGTCATCACATTGAAATATACATTCAATAATAGTTGCTCAAGTATGGTAGAGAATCACCTTTGATGAAGTCACGCACATTTATATACTTAGGCTAGAGACTATTAGTGTAACGATCCATCCGGTCATTTTAGCTAAAGACTCTTATTTACTTGTTTGACCCTTTCCGTAAACTCTGTGTGAAATTTGTGATATGCGGGGATGGGTGGCATGAATCCCGAGGTCCATTTATTTACTTGTTTGACCCTTTCCGTAAACTCTATGTGGAATTTGTGATATGCGGGGATGGGTGGCATGGATCCCGAGGTCCATTTATATGCATTTGGATGAAAAATCCACAACTAGAAACATAGAGTTGGATAGTTTGACTCAAAGTTGACTTTTGGCTAAATGGGTTTGTTTTCATGTTTCGTCGCTTTCGGTAGTTCTGGAGGGTCATTTATGACTTAGTCGAGTCATTAGTTCGCTTCCCAAGGCAATCAAATGTATTTTGTGGACTTATTTGTAAAGTTTGGTTTTTGATTTATCCTGGATAATTCTTTAGAAAAGTATGTCTTATCTCGGTTAAATAGGAAATCTGAAGATACGAGCAAGTTCGTAGCACTATTTACCTTAGACGAGCATGTCTAATTTGTGTTCGGGGGGTCGGGGGGTCTCATGAGTGTTTTGGGTGTTAGATAGGAGGTTGGATTGATTTTTCCATTGCTGGTCTCTAGTGTCCGTCCCGACTGCACCAGTGTCCACTTCAGCGTGTTTGCTTCGGCGAGAGGTTGGCTCGCCTAAGCATAAGTTTGGGAGATAGTGGGTTTCTGCTGTAGCGAAGGATTCGTCCGCAGGGGTGAGTCTGCCTCTACGGAGTCGTGCCTGTCGTGGCGCTGGGTAAGGTGTCAAGTGACACAGCCCCAGCGAGGGTTTGGTCCATCGTAGTGGGTTCGCTCCAATGGAGTCGTTCCGTCGGAGCAGAAGTACCGTATCAGGTGTCCTATAAAATCTTTAGGTCATAATTTCTTTCCCAAAATAGAAAACCTTGAGATAAGAGCCGTCATAATAGCATTTCCAGAGGTTTAGGAGCAATTTCATCCTTGGGGTAAGTGATTCTTCTTTTGTTAATTAAGTTTATGCTTTTAAGTTCTTCATTAATGGTGATATAGTATGAATATAAATTGGGAAAGATGACTTATGCATGTTTGTGAGATTAAGAGAGTTATGTTATTGATTAATGGAGGTCTATGGATTAGTTAACTTGTATTATTGTGAATTAGTGACAAATATTGTTAGAAGAACATGTTTTAAGGCTTAATTTGGTTGTAGAAGCTTACTTCAATTGGGGGGAAATTTCTAGAGTTTCAAATTGAGGCTTTTTTATTATTGTCCAATTGAGGGTTCAAATGTGTATAGATTTCCAATTAACTTAAGGATGTGAATACATAGTATGTGTTCATAGTATTTGAGTATTAAAGTCCGAGTCTTGGTGGCATGGGCCCGGAATGGGTATTTAAAGTCTTGTTTTATGTTGTGTTAGCCTTATATTAATGATATAATATGCGTGATTAGACTTCGATTATCACGAGGTGGAGAGAAAGGGCAAGGCTATCATTAATGCTTAATCGTGTAGCTCTCCTGTTCGGTCCAAAGATAGGATACGATTTAGTTTTTCGAGACTTCGATAGAATTGTGTAATTAGTTATAAACATTGAAGGGTATTGAGTGTATTTGGGTGTCCCACTCAGTCGGTTGTGATGAACGTTTGAATGGGTATCAGTGTTGAACTGTGATGATGGGTGATTTAGGAAATCAGCCTTGTGCCGGTTCCGACTGTTGCTTATTTGGGCTTGTCGCCATATTTGTTATTGTTTATTTACTCATCACACATGTTTTCGATATGATATCGTGATTCTTACTTGGATTATGGAAATATGTTGAATTGTGAAAGCATGTGACATGTCATCTCTATACTTGATTGCATCTCATTATATTATGATATCTTGCGTTGTATTATTATTTACGTTCATACACTCATGATACTATAATATTGGTATAAGAGTGGTATGGATTAACGATTTGGAGGCATTACTTGTATCGCGTTCATTGTGAGGTGTATACCGACCATTGTAGTCTTCAACACGTGTTTAATCATAGGGATTTGAAATCTAGGCAGCATGAAGGATTATGACATGACCATTTTGTACCATCCAGGCAAGGCCAATGTGGTGGCGGATGCCTTGAGTCGAAAGGCAGTCAACATGGGGAGTTTAGCTTGTTTATCTATTTTTTAGCATCCTTTGACACTGGAGGTCCAGTCTCTAGCTAATCATTTTATGAGACTTGATATATTGAATCCGAGTAGGATTTTGGCTTGTGTGGAGGCAATGTCGTCTCTTTTTTATCAGATTCGGACTCACTAGTATGATGATGTGAATTGTGCAAAATCAGAGATAAGATGATGAGTGGTGAGGCCAAGGAGGCCATGATTGATAGTGAGGGTGTTCTGAGGATCAAGGGTAGAGTATATGTGCCTTGTGTGAGAGACTTGACCAGATTGATTATGGAGGAGGCCAACAGTTCTAGGTATTTGATTCATCCAGGTGCTACTAAAATGTATTGTGATTTGAGGCAGCACTATTGGTGGGGTAGGATGAGACATTGTTGATTTTGTGTCTCGGTGTCAGAATTGTCAGCAGGTCAAGTATGAGCACCAGCGACCCAATTGTGTGTCTTAGAAGATGCCCATTCCCTAGTGGAAGTGGGAAAGGATTGCTATGGATTTCTTTATTGGGTTGCCCAAGACTTTGGGCAAGTTTGATGCTATTTGGGTCATTGTTGATAGGTTGACCAAGTCCGCACATTTCATTCTGATCCAGACGACTTATAATGCAGAGAAGTTGGCTAAAATCCACATCCGTGAGATTGTTCATATTTATGTGGTTCCTATTTCTATCATCTCAGATCGAGGTACTTAGTTCATTTCACTTTTTTGGCGGACTTTGCAAAAAGAGATGGCTACTCGCTTAGATATCAGTACAACATTTTACCCTCAGATCGACAGTTAGTCCGAGCGGCTTATTCAGGTATTGAAGGACGTGTTACGAGCATGCATGATTGACTTTGGTGGTCATTGGGACCAGTTCTTACCTTTGGCAGAGTTCGCATACAACAATAGATATCACTCCAGTATTTATATGGCATCGTTCAAGGCTTTATATGGTATGAGATGTCGATCTCTGATTGGCTGTTTTGATGCATTTGAGGTTCTACCTTTGGCTACCGATCTTTGGAGAGATTTCTTAGAGAAGTTGAACATGATTCAGGATAAGTTCCTGGCAGCTAAGTGCAGGTAGAAAAAAAGCTCAGAGCACGCAGAAGAAAAGCTCAGAGCAAGAAGAAGAAGTATGCATACCGGAAGGTCTGAGATTTGGAGTTCATGGTTGGTGACAGAGTTCTTCTGAAGGTCTCACCCATGAGAATGTGATGAGATTCGGCAAGAGAGGGAAGTTGAGTCCAAAATACATTGGACCTTTTGAGATTCTTCAGAGAGTTGGGAATGTGGCACATGTGTTGGCTCTACCACCAGGTCTTTTTGGCGTTTATCCAATTTTTCATGTATCTATGTTGAAGAAGTGTCATGACGATGGTTCTTATATTATTCAGTGGGATTCTGTATTGCTCGATCAGAATTTGGAGTTTGAAGAGGAGCCTATGGCTATTTTGCACAGGCAGGAGAGGAAGTTGAGGTCGAAGGAGATAGCTTCTGTAAAGGTTCAGTGGAGGCATCGTCATGTTGAGGAAGCAACTTGGGAGACAAAGTCTGATATGTGGAGCAGATATCATGGCTTGTTCACTACTTTTGGTACTTTTCCTCTATTTGTTTCTCTCCGTTCGAGGACAAACGTTGTTTTAATTAGTATCTGAAGTAACGACCCGTCCTGTCATTTTTAGCTAAAGACCCTTATTTGCTCGTTTGATTCTTCTCGTAGACTCTGTGTGGGGTTTATGATGCGTGGGGATGGATGGCATGGATTTCGAGGTCTATTTATATATATTTCGAATGAAAAATCTACAATTAGAAATTTAGAGTTGGATAGTTTGACTCAAATTTGACTTTTGGCTAAATAGGTTCTTTTTTGGATCCCGTCGCTTCCGATAGTACTAGAGGGTCATTTATGGCTTAGTCGAGTCTTTAGTTTGCTTTCCGAGGCAATTAAATGTATTTTGTGGCCTTATTTGTAAAGTTTGGATTTTGATTTATCCTAGACGATTCTTTAGAAAAGTATGTCTTAGCTCGGTTAAATGGGAAATTTGAGGATACGAGTGAGTTTGTAGCACTATTGACCTTAGACGAGCATGTCTGGGAGGTCTCAAAAGTGTTTCAGATGTTGGATAGGATATTGGAAATTTTTTCCCATAGCTGGTGTCTGGTGTCTACTGCAGTGGCACCAGTGTTCGCTCCGGCATGTCTGCCCTGGTTAGAGGTTGGCTCGCCGAAGCGTAAGTTTAGGAGATGGTGGGTTTCCTCCATAGCGCAGGATTTGTCCGCAGGGGCGAGTTCATCGCCGCAAAGTCGAGCCCTTTGTGGCGCTGAGTGAGGTGTCAAGTGACACCGCCCCGGTGAGGGTTTGGTCCGCCGTAGCGGGTCCTCTCCAATGGAGTTGATTCCGTCGGGGCGGGAGGACTGTATCAGGTGTCCTATAAAATCTTTAAGCCAGAATTCCTTTTCAAAAATAGAAAACCTCAAGACCAGAGCTGTCATGAGAGCATTTTCAGAGGTTTAGAAGCAATTTCATCCTTGGGGTAAGTGATTCTTCTTTTGTAGATTAAGTAATGGTGATATAGTATGAATATAAGTTGGGGAAGATGAGTTATGCATGTTCGTGAGATTAAGAGAGTTATGTTATTGATTAATGGAGGTCTATGGATTAGTTTGCTTGTATTATTGTGAATTAGTGACAGATATCATTAGAAGATCATGTTTTAAGGCTTAATTTGGTTATAGAAGCTTACTTCTGTTGGGGGGAAATTTCTAAAGTTTCACATTGGGCTTTTATTATTGTCCAATTGAGGGTTCAAATGTGTATAGATTTCCAATTAAAGGGTATTGAGCGTATTTGGGGGTCCCACTCAGTCGGTTGTGATGAACGTTTGAATGGGTATTAGTGTTGAACTGTGATGATGGGTGATTTAGGAAATCAGCCTTGTTCCAGTTTTGACTACTACTTATTTGGACTTGTCGCCATATTTGTTATTGTTTGTTTACTCATCACACATGTTTTCGATATGATATATTAATTCTGACTTGGATTATGGAAATCTGTTGTTGAATCGTGAAAACATGTGACATGTCATCTCTATACTTGATTGCATTTCATTATATCATGATATCTTGCCATGTATTATCATTTGCATTCATACACTCATGATATTATGATATTGGTATAAGAGTGGTATGGATATGTTGCGGGTCCAAGAGGCCGAAAAAGGTAAGAATACTATGAGTTTATGGAATATTGAGATGATATTGATATGAGGGAAAGAAGTTACATGCCTGCAACATGATAAGGCTCGGCAAATGAGTCTTAGGCTATAGTCAGATTCATATATGGAATTCTGTTTAGCTAAAAATGATATATGGACTTCGCATGTCCCCCACGGGAGTACAAATTATAGTAAAACCTTGATGTATTATATACCAGGTTGAGAAAGGTACCTTGCATATGCATTGCATTACATATGTCATTTTATTGATAAACTGTAATTGGACTTATATTTGATGTAGTTGTTGATAACTTGACAGGATTGTAGAATTTGAAAAAATTATACATGCTACTTGATACTTGAATTATTGTTGAACTCTATGAACAGTAGGTGAGCTATGTGGTTTACTTTGATTATTGAATTGTTAGTATAGGATTACTTGGTGTCAACTTGGTATTTATCTCTGATTATGTATCTTCTGTCATTGTTGGCCTATAATATTTACTGGGGTACGTTGTGTACTCATGCTACACTTGTTGCATTCTTTTGGATGCAGATTCAGTACCTTCCACCTCCGCAGCACTACGTGGCTGAGTTCGAGTAGTGTATCTCCAACATTCAGGATGAGGATGCTATCTCCAACATACCCTTGAGTGTTATCTCTATTTCAGCCTTTTGTTGTATTTGAGAGACATGAAATACTTTCTTAGCCTATTTATTTTGGTTTTGGCCTTCGTGCCTATTCAAACTTGTATCGAATTTATTAGTGCTCATGTATCTATAGACTAGATCGCTTGGGGATGTTTTGGTGTACCAGACTTATTCCTTCTTCCATATTTATATTATGAGACAACTTATGTAGTATTTGCTATCTTCCACTTTTATTTATATCATGTCTTGTGAATGGTTAGGTGGTTCGCCTACCGGTGGGATTATGTAGGTGCCATCACGATTTCTGTAAAGGGGTCTTGATAAAGTTGGTATCAGAGCCCTAGGTTAAACAGTCTTAAATACAAGAGCAATGTCTAGTAGAGTCTTGCGGATCGGTGCGGAGATATCCGTACTTATCTTCGAGAGGCTATGGGATATCTAGGAAATTTCACTTTTTTATTCCTTTCATACTAAGTTGAATCAAATTGGTACATGGCCTTTGTTTTTATTCTCTCACAGATGGTGAGGACTCGTGCCGACGCAGCATGGGAGGATGCACCGGCACCAGCTCTGGTGGTTCGCGGTCGTGGTAGAGATCGTGATCAGGGCCAAGGTAAAGCTAGAGCGACAACACCAACTCGGGGTAGAGCACAAAGAGTCGGTCAGGTTCGTGCTAGATTTGTTTCTCCTAAGCCAGTTATTGAGCCTCAGGATGATATGCTAGAGAAGAATATAGGGTCAACCCAGGATCATCCTGGATTTATTTGTACTCCGATTCTACAGGACACACTGGTCATGATGTTGAGTGTTCTTAATGGTTTTGCTCAGACAAGCGTACATCCTACTACTACGGGTGGTTCTCAGACCTGTGTGGGAGAGAGGCAGACTTATACCTATAAGTTTCATACTCTCAGGGTTCAGCCAATGGTGATGTAAGCACCCTGTATTTATGAAGTTCATGTTCCAGAATATGGTTCCCGGCCTATTGGAGGGACAACTATGACCCGCGATGAGCAGAAGATTTGAGAGCACTTTTCAAACATGAAGCCTCCAGTATTTTATGGACAGCCCGAGGAGGATGCGTATGAGTTCATCGTGAACAACCATGAGAGGTTGTATACTCTGTGTATTTTTGAGTCTCATGAAGTTAGTTTCGTGGCCCTTCAGCTTTTAGTGGATGCGAAACAGTGGTGGAGGGCATATATTGATTGCTTACCTGCAGGGTCGCCTTCATTGGCATGGGTTTAGGTTTTATAGAGTGTTCCTTGAGAAGTATGTGCCTTTAAGCTTGAACTTGGGCAAGCGTGATGAGTTTCAGAATATTGTGTAGGGTAATTTTACATTTGCACAGTATGAGACTCGCTTCCATGCCTTATCTAGTTATGCAGCACCTTTGTTACTTAATGAGGCAGAGCGAGTGAGATGTTTTGTTACAGAATTAATTATTCCACTTCATATGGCTATGTTGCAGTTGGTGGTTGTTGTAGCTTCTTTTGAGACTATAGCTGAGCATGATAGGATCGTAGAGTCTGTTAGGGGCAAAATGTATAAACATGAGTCCGATAAGACGGTGAGGCGACATGGACAGTTCAGTGGTTCTACTTCCCGTGGTTATGGGTATCAGGGTAGATATCAGCAGTCACATCCCAGTTGACCAGTTTAGGAAGCTCTTTAGATTACTGATGGTGGGGGACAATCTTCAATGGGTTTTCAGTCTAGATATTCAGATCACGGTGGTTTGGGTTCTTCTATCTCTATACAGTAGCCCCAGCAGCCAGGACTTGTTATGGTTGTGAAGAGGTTGGAAACTTCAGGAGAGATTTCCCTAGATAGTTTTTGGGTGCCTCTCATGCACCTAGGACCCCAATACAGACATCTAGAGGTGGTAGTCAGACTAGCCGGGCAGGATCTAAGCCGGGTCGTGGTGGCCACCAGTCTGGTCGTGGTGGATTCCTATCGAGGAGAGATAGAGCTCATTTAGGCCGAGGTGTCCAGCAGGGTACTCAGTCTAAGGTAGGGCGCACTCATTTCTATGTATTCCCTGATAGGGTTGAGGCTGAGGCATCAGACGCAGTCATCACATATATCATCTCATTCGATCATTGGTCTGCTATTGTGTTATTTGATCGGGGTCTATATTCTCTTATGTGTCTGCCTATATTTCTACTAAATTGGAGATGTGGTGTGATATGTTTGATGTTCCTATTCTTGTGTCTACACCATTCAGTGATTCTGTGATTGCAGATAGAGTTTATCGCATGTGTGTATTTACTTTCATAGGTTATGACACTTGGGTAGATATGGTCATCTTAGATATGGTGGATTTTGATATTATGTTGGGTATGGATTGGTTATCACCGTATCATGCAATTCTAGATTGTTATTCCAAGACGGTAACGTTAGCTATGCATGGTCTTCTGAGGTTAGAGTGGAGAGGCGCTCCCAGTCCTACTCCTAGGGTAGTGATTTCTTACATCTGGGATATGAATTTAGTGGACCGGGGTTGTTTGGCTTATCTTACTCATATTCGGGATACTAGTACGAAGACTCCTTCTTTTGAGTCAGTTCTGGTAGTTAGTAAGTTCACTGAGGTCTTTCCTTCAAACTTACCGGGTATGCCGCCAGATAGAGATATTGACTTATGTATTTATCTTGAGCTGGGTACTCGACCCATTTCTATTCCTCCGTACCATATGTCTCCAGCCGAGTTGAGAGAGTTAAAAGAGCAGCTTCAGGATTTGTTGAGTAAGGGCTTCATTCGACTAACTGTATCTCCATGGGGTGCTCCTGTCTTGTTCATAAAGAAGAAGGATGGTGCTATGCGTATGTGCTTTGATTATAGGTAGTTGAACAAGGTCACCATCAGAACAAGTATCCAATTCCGCGTATTGATGACCTGTTCGATCAGCTTCGGGATGTTTATGTGTTTTTGAAGATTGACTTGAGGTCTAGGTATCATCAGCTAAAGATCCGGGTCGAGGATGTTCCCAAGACGAATTTCTAGACTCGTTATGGGCATTATGAGTGTCTGGTGATGTCATTTGGGCTTACCAATGCCCCCGCAGCGTTCATGGACTTGATGAATGGGATATTCAAGTCGTACTTAGATTCTTTTGTGATTGTGTTGATTGACGACATCCTGGTATATTCAAATAATCAGGAGGACCATGAGCGTCATCTGTGAGTGGTCCTTGGGATTTTGAAGGAGAATAAGCTATATGCTAAGTTTTTGAAGTGTGAGTTATGGTTGGGTTCGGTAGCATTCATGGGGCATGTGGTATCCAAGGATGGGATCATGATCAAACCAAAGAAGATAGAGGTAGTCAGGGACTATCCTAGACTAACTTCTGTGACGGATATTCGGAGTTTTGTGGGTCTTGCTAGCTAATATCGCCGGTTCGTTAAGTGTTTCTCTTCTATCGCTTCGCATTTGACGCGCTTTACTAAAAAAGAGGTACCTTTTCAGTTGTTCGATCAGTGTGAGGAGAGATTTCAAAAGCTCAAGCTCTTTTGACCACAACTTTGATTTTATCCCTTTCGGTAGAGAGGAAGGACTTTACTGTGTATTGTGATGCTTCGAGGATTGGGTTGAGGTGTGTGTTGATGCATGAGGGTAAGGTGATTGCTTATGCATCGCGGCAGTTGAAGAAGCATAAGAAGAATTACCCTGTTCATGATTTGGAGTTGGCTACCGTTGTGTTTACCTTAAAAATTTGGAGGAACTACTTGTATGGCGTTCATTGTGAGGTGTATACCGACCATAGTCTTCAACACATTTTTAATCATAGGGATTTGAAATCTAGGTAGCATCGGTGGATGGAGTTGTTGAAGGATTATGACATGACCATTTTGTACCATCCAGGTAAGGCCATTGTGGTGGCGGATGCCTTGAGTCGAAAGGCAGTCATCATGGGGATTTTAGCTTATTTATCTATTTCTAAGCATTTATTGGCATTGGAGGTCCGGTCTCTAGCTAATCATTTTATGAGACTTGATATTTCAAATCCGGGTAGGATTCTGGCTTGTGTGGAGGCAATGTCGTCTATTTATTATCATATTCGGACTCACTAGTATGATGATGTGAATTATGCAAAATCAGAGATAAGATGATGAGTGGTGAGGCCAAAGAGGCCATGATTGATAGTGAGTGTGTTCTGAGGATCAAGGGTAGAGTGTGTGTGCCTTGTGTGGGAGACTTGACTAGATTGATTATGAAAGAGGCCAACAGTTCTAGGTATTTGATTCATCCAGGTGCTATTAAAATGTACTGTGATTTGAGGCAACACTATTGGTGGGGTAGGACGAGACATTGTTGATTTTGTGTCTCGGTGTCAGAATTGTCAGCAGGTCAAGTATGAGCATCAACGACCCAATGGTGTGTCTTAGAGGATGCACATTCCCGAGTGGAAGTGGGAGAGGATTACCATGGATTTCTTTATTGGGTTGCCCAAGACTTTGGGCAAGTTTGATGCTATTTGGGTCATTGTTGATAGGTTGACCAAGTCCACGCATTTCATTCTGATCCATACGACTTATAATGCAGAGAAGTTGGCTAAAATCTACTTCCGTGAGATTGTTCATCTTTATGTGGTTCTTATTTTTATCATCTCAGATCAGGGTACTTAGTTCATTTCACTTTTTTGGCGGACTTTGCAAAAGGAGATGGGTACTCGCTTGGATATCAGTACAACATTTCACCCTCAGACCGATGGTCAGTTGGAGCAGACTATTCAGGTATTGAAGGACATGTTACGAGCATGCGTGATTGACTTTGGTGGTCATTGAGACCAGTTCTTATCTTTGGCAGAGTTTGCATACAATAATAGCTATCACTCCAGTATTTATATGGCACCTTTCGAGGCTTTATATGGTATGAGATGTCGATCTATGATTGGTTGGTTTTGATGCATTTGAGGTTCGGCCTTGGGGTACCGCTCTTTTGAGAGATTCCTTAGAGAAGGTGAAGATGATTCGGGATAAGTTCATGGCAGCTCAGAGTAGGCAGAAGAAGTATGCATACCGGAAGGTCTGAGATTTGGAGTTCATGGTTGGTGATAGAGTTCTTCTGAAGGTCTCACCCATGAGGATGTGATGAGATTCGGCTATAGAGGGAAGTTGAGTCCAAGGTACATTGGACCTTTTGAGATTCTTCAGAGAGTTGGGAATGTGGCATATGAGTTGGCTCTACCACAAAGTCTTTCAGGTGTTCATCCAGTTTTTCATGTATCTATGCTGAAGAAGTATCATGACGATGGTCCTTATATTATTCAGTGGGATTATGTATTGCTCAATCAGAATTTGGAGTTTGAAAAGGAGCCTATGGCTATTTTGGACAGGTAGGAGAGGAAGTTGAGGTGGAAGGAGATAGCTTCTGTAAAGGTTTAGTGGAGGCATCGTCATGTTGAGGAAGCAACTTGGGAGACAAAGTCTGATATGCGGAGCAAATATCATGGCTTGTTCACTACTTTTGGTGCATTTCTTTTATTTGTTTCACTCCGTTCGAGGACAAACGTTGTTTTAATTGGTATCTGAAGTAACGACCCGTCCCTTATTTGCTCATTTGATTCTTCTCATAGACTATGTGTGGGGTTTATGATGCGTGAGGATGGATGGCATGGATTCTGAGGTCTATTTATATACATTTAGAATGAAAAATCCATAATTAGAAACTTAGAGTTGGTTATTTTGACTCAAATTTGACTTTTGGCTAAATAGGTTCTTTTTTGGATCTTGTCGCTTCCGATAGTACTAGAGGGTCATTTATGGCTTAGTCGAGTCTTTAGTTTGCTTTCCGAGGCACTTAAATGTATTTTGTGGCCTTATTTGTAAAGTTTGCATTTTGTTTTGTCCTAGACGATTCTTTAGAAAAGTATGTCTTATCTCGGTTAAATGGGAAATTTGAGGATACGAGTGAGTTTGTAGCATTGTTGACCTTAGACGAGCATGTATAGTTTGTGTCCGGGAGGTCTCAAAAGTGTTTCGGATGTTGGATAGGAGGTTGGAAAGATTTTCCCATGGCTGGTATCTGGTGTCTACTGCGGTGGCACTAATGTCCGCTCCGGTATGTCTGCCTCGGCGAGAGGTTGGCTCGCCGAAGCGTAAGTTTAGGAGATGGTCGGTTTCTGTCAGAGCGGAGGATTTGTCTGCAGGGGCGAGTTCGTCGCCGCGGAGTCGTGCCCTTTGTGGAGCTGAGTGAGGTGTCAAGTGACACCGCCCCGAAGAGGGTTTGGTGCGCCGTAATAGGTCCTCTCCAACGGAGTCGATTTCACCGGGGCGGAAGGACTTTATCAGGTGTCTTATAAAATCTTTAAGTCAGAATTCCTTTTCAAAAATAGAAAACCTCGAGACCAGAGCCGTCATGAGAGCATTTTCAGAGGTTTATGAGCAATTTCATCCTTGGGGTAAGTGATTCTTCTATAGCTGGCCAGTGGGCCGGGACGGCCCGGTCCCGCCACGACACCGCCCCGAACCCGCGTAATTAAAAAAAATAGGTATCGGGACTCGAACCGGGACGGGATAATATCTCGTCCAGACTCATCCCGGCCCGCCCCGACCCGATCCCGAGCCCGCCCCGATCCCACCCGTTGTCCCCCCATTTGCAAAAATAGTTGTTGCACCAACGACCATTTTAGATTTTGGCCGTTGTGCAACGACCATTTTTGGCCTCCCCCAACCCCCTACCCCTTAATATTTATTTTTAACCCATAAGTTATTATATTTATACTTTAACCCAATTTTCTAACTATAAATAACTCATTTTCTCTTCAACTTTCTCACAAATCTTCTTACAATCTCTGTAATCTCTTAATATATCTATTTACAAGTGTACATTGTTTACTAAATATTCAATTTTATTTATTCATTTGGCAATTGGGAGTGAAGTTGGCAACTAGCTTGAGGATCTTCCATCGAGCAAAGTTTCAATTTTCAACCTCTCGATTACATGTCGACGTTACGTCGGCGTTTGGTACATTCGTTCCTTCATTAAATTATTATTGTCTGTTTATTTTATTTAGCGCACTTAATTTTATTGTCTTTATTTATATATTATCATAATTAAAATGAAATGATTAAGAGGTATGTTTAAGGGTAATAGTGCTTCTTCTAGTAGGGGCAACAAGGGCAATGGTACTTCTTCTAGTCATCCTATTCCTACACAGGATGATTTTGTTGATACTGAACATTTTCCTACAATACCATTAGATTTAGACGAGGAGCTATTTTCTGGAACTCAAGAAGACTTTAATTTAGACGATGATACACTCACTAATGTAGATGACGACACACCCACTAGTGCACCTTCAACTGAAATGCCTCTTATTCCCCCTAGTATGAGACGAGGTCCAGCAAAACGACCATTAAAATCAGATGCATGGATATTTTTTGATAGAGACGTAGAGAATCAAGTAGCTAGATGTAAAAAATTTGTAAAGATGTTTTAAAATTTAAAACTGGAAAAGGTCACGGTGGGGCGGGGGGTTTAATGAGAGACGTAGTAAGGGCGCATCCAGCTAGGTATGCCCAATACCAGGCTTCAAAACCGGGTGCGCAAATGCCCGCTCCATCAGAACAAGGTTCACATACTATCCCGGACCAAGTACAGGGTCAAATTAACCCTATGACGGGGGGAATTGTAGGCCCTAAATACAATAAACATATAGATAGGGAAGCAATATCAAAATTAGTTGCTGTGGAGGGTTTGCCTTTTTCATTTCCTTCATCACCCGGTTTTATTCATTACATTAGAGATATATATAATCCTGCTTTTAATGGTTTTTCTAGATCAACTATTAAGAGATATGTATTTAAATTCGCACATGAATATCAACAGTATTTACGTTATTCATTATATCATTTTAATGGCAAACTGGCTATCACTTCTGATATAGGCCGTAGTACTAACAACCATGATTATTTAACGGTAACTTGTCATTGGATAGATTATAAATGTTCTATGCAAAAACGTATCTTAGCATATAGATATATAGATGATAGGCACACTGGTAATTTTATTGCAGAAAACATTTCTCAAGTGTGTCATTATTACGGAATAACTGATAAAATTATGGCTATTACATTAGATAACGCTTCTTCTAACAATTACGTTATTACAATTTTTAAAAATAGTTTAACTCCATCTTTTTCAGATCATTTTCATATAAAATGTGTGTGCCATATATATAACTTAATTGTAAAGGATGGTCTATCACTTTTTGAAGACATTCATCACTTTTTGAAGTCATTCTTAGTAAAATACAATTTGCTATAAACTTTATTTTTAAAAGTAATAAAGTACAACGAAGAAAAGAATATAAAAAACTTGTCACGATTGTGGACTACCTTATAGAAAAATTTCAGAAGAAGTATCCACTAGGTGGAATTCTTTATACGAGCAACTACTTGTTGCTTATGACTATAGAAAACCTATAACTTTATTTTTTAACTCTCATAATCAAAATCCAGCTGATATGGTTGTAGATAGTGATTGGGTAAAAATTTCCGAACTTATTGTATTTTTAGAGAAATTTTTTCAAGCAACAAAAGAATTTTCCGGTATATATTATCCTACTATTTCAACTATGTTATTTTCTATAACTCTAATATTTTTATTACTTAGTGAATATATGAAAAAACCAGCTTATATGGCAGCTATTAAAAAATGTTTATCAAAATAAAAAAAATATTTCATTCCTATTCCCACTATTTATATTATTGGTGTTGTATTAAATCCGACTATTAAAATAGACGGTACTAAATCACTTATTGAAACTATTTACGATTGTATAGAAGTACTACCACCTCCAAGTCCAAAAAATCTAAATCACCCACCACCTATTGAACAAACTAAATAAGAAGTGTTGTCTAGCGTAGAAGACCAATGCAAAAAAAAAAATAGGTTTTATCAACAAGAAAGTGCTAGTAACCTACCGGCTTCCATACCATCTTCTTCATCTTCAACACAACCTTACAAAAGACATGTTGTTTATGCGGCTAGTATTGAAAGCCTCAGAAATAGAATGTGCGGTCGTACCGCTACTAACCAAATTAGCGAGTTTGATATTTTTATTTTGCAGGGTTCTGTACCGTACCAAGAAGTTATCAATGAAGATGAACATGAAGACTTGCTGAAATATTGGAGGGGGAATGAGAAGACCTTTACGACACTTTCAATGATGGCCCGAGATGTTTTGAAAATTCAAGCGTCATCAACTGCGTCTGAAAGCACTTTTTCTGCCGGCAGATATCAAATAGGAGACCACAGACACTCATTAGCCGGAGACAACTTGGAAATTGCAGTATTATTCAGAGATTGGATACGAGCGGAGCGGAGAAGGTGCGGTCAACAAGAGATCAACGAAGAAGAAGACGAAAACTACAACGAAATCTTATCCGAAGGTGGTGGAAGCGACGTGGATCAATTTGACCAACAAATACCAATTCAAATCGAAGAACCACATGAAATTATCAAGCAATTAGAACATGTTTTTTTGAGAATGTAATTTTTTTATTGCAATTTTATTATGTAATTTGCAACTTTGGGATAACACCACAAAGTTGCAATTTAGACAATTGTATTTTATTACAAAAAAATCATATGTCTACTAAATAATATAAGAGGCACAAAAATAGCCTTGTGATGTTTTTATTACACTATCTTGTCTTGTTTATTGAGTTTTTTTTATACATATGTTATTAAAAAAAAAGGAAAATCCGCCGGAACCCGATACCGATCCCGCCCCCGACCCGATCCTGATCCGATCCCGCCAAACCCGGCCTGCCAGACCCGAGCTCGGCCCACTGGCCACCTCTAGATTCTTCTTTTGTGGATTAGGTTTATGCTTAAAGTTCTTCATTAATGGTGATATAGTATGAATATAAGTTGGGGAAGATGAGTTATGCATGTTCGTGAGATTAAGAGAGTTATGTTATTGATTAATGGAGGTCTATGGATTAATTTACTTGTATTATTGTGAATTAGTGACAAATATTGTTAAAAGATCATGTTTTAAGGCTTAATTTGGTTGTAGAAGCTTACTTCAGTTGGGGGGAAATTTCTAAAGTTTCAAATTGAGGCTTTTTTATTATGGTCCAATTGAGGGTTCAAATGTGTACAGATTTCCAATTAACTTAAGGATGTGAATACATAGTATGTGTCCATAGTATTTGAGTATTAAAGTCTGAGTCTTAGTGGCGTAGACCCGGAATGGGTATTTAAAGTCTTGTTTTATGTTGTGTTAGCCTTATACTAATGATATAATATGCATGATTAGACTTCGATTATCACGAGGTGGAGAGAAAGGGCAAGGCTATCATCGAGGCTTGATCGTGTAGCGCTCCTGTTCGGTCGACAGATAGGCTACGGTTTAGTTTTTCGAGACTTCGATAGAAGTGTGTTTCCGTGACATGTTAATCAAGTTCATGCCGCATTCGACTTCCATAAAAGCTTCATAGATTGATTTCAATGACTATGATTCAAGAGATAGTAGTAGTCTAAGATAAAAAAAATAAGATTAATTACATATTTAATTCGGTTTTTCGGTTCGGTTCGTATCCAAAATTAAAAAACTGAACCGAATCACTAAATCCTGATTCGGTTTTTCAAAAAATCATTTTTAAAAAAAAAAAAAACCGAACCGAATTTCGATTGGGTTCGGTTTTTTCGGTTCTCCGAATTTTTTGCCCACCCCTAGCTGCCATGGAGATTTCCTTTATCAATTTTTTTAACATGATTTCCTTTTAAAATTCATTTATGGTTTGGGAAATTAATATTCGTTTCTTTTATAATTCATTTATGTATGGGTTTCTAATGGGTTTACAGGTATGGATAAAATATGGGGTAAAGAATTGGGCTTTGGGTATTAAAAAAAAAGAGAAAAAAGGGGAGGGGCGTTCAAATCTTGCCACATGTTTTTAGAAAATGAGTCGTTAAACGTAGGGGCATAAATACTAAAATCACTAACAATAGGGGTAGGAATCATCGAAAAAGCAAACGGAGGACGGGTACAACCTTTTTGAAATAGTAAAAGGGTATATATGACCTTTTCCGTACTTAATATAGACCTGTCAATATGGGGCTGCTAACCCATACTGGTTAGCGCATGCGGGCTGATCCATCATTTTTATGGGCCTTAAAACAGCAAGCCCGATCCACCTTACGTGGGTTGTGGGCCTGGCTGGGCTAGTAGAATTTCTTCTTTCAACATTTTGAAACTAGACTAGTCAAACTTGACTCTTTTCAATGCTTTCACTCTTTGATCTTTTCTTTAGTCTTTTTTTAATGGGGAATATGTTAATTGTTGGAATTCATTTTTTAATTAGTTGGCTGCACATTTTTTCGGTAAGATTTAATTGATTTCTATTATTAGGTAATTTTCAATAATTAGGGTAATTTGATAATCTTTTCATTCTATTTTGGCTCCTTAATAGTCGTGACAAGTCAATATGTGACAAGTAAAACTGGATAGAGTGTTAATAAAATTTTCAACCACAGAATAAAATTGAAAGAGGGAGGCTCTGATACCACATCTTGAAAATTAAACACGTATAGAGATTTATCACATCAAAATATTAAATTGAAATATATATTCATCAATAATAGTTGCTCAAGTGTTGTAGAGAAGAGAGAGACTCTGACACCACATGTTGAAAATTAAACACATATATAAAGAGTCATCGCATCAAAATACTAAATTGAAACATATATTCAATATTAGTTGCTCAAGCATTATAGAAAAATCACCTTGATGGATTAACAAACATTTATATAGTTAGGCTAGAGACTTTTAGACAAATGTTTTAATCAAACAATAAAATACAATTGCCCTAGAGACTCCTATTTTTTTTATCAAGAAAATTATAGGATATGCATAATTATAGAATATTATGTGATATATTATTTACTTGAG
This sequence comes from Anisodus tanguticus, assembly GCA_034509755.1. NCBI lineage: Eukaryota > Viridiplantae > Streptophyta > Magnoliopsida > Solanales > Solanaceae > Anisodus > Anisodus tanguticus. The sequence continues at coordinate 13,346,445 of CM067561.1, forward strand.
AAACAAGATAATTATTTTAATTACTTAATATAGAGCTGTTAGTACGGGTAGATCCATTTTATAGGCCTTAAAACAGCTAGCCCAATCCATCTTACATGGGTTGTGGGCTTGACTGGGCTAGTTCACTTCTTTTAAATAATTTAAATTTAAAACTAACAATGCTAACATAAATATTCTCAAGATAATATTACATAATATTGCTACCCAAGTCTCAAACTAAAGTTAAATGATCCCAATAATACTTATTTAGTACAAGTTATTCAATATTCAATTGTTAGTAGTGTTTTTTCATATGGAATTTTCATTTTGGATTGTGGGTTTCAATACAATTTTATTTGCATAAGGTATCTCTTATTATTTTGTTGGTCTTAATACAAGTTTGATGAATTATAATTCACGTTAAGATATGATTAGCGTCGTTAGAGCTTCAAAATTATTAATTACATATTTTATAATTATAATATAACTTTATATTTGCGTTTTACTACTTTGGTCTTTAGACTTTGGAAAATGAATATAAGCTGGGTTATATAGACTTTAACTCTTTTTTGTGATTCTTAATACCTACTTTTTTTATCTATCTATTTTTAATTTAATATTTTTATTCGGTCCACATACTAGCCCAGCCTAGCCTCGCTTAAGCCTGGCGGATCGGCAGACTTATTTGGATCGAGCTAAAATATCTTATTTTTAAATAGGCTCTAAAAGTGTAGCCTAACCCTCTCAAATCAAATACTGAGCCGGCCCAGCGGGCAAACCTATATTGACAGCTCTAACTTAATATGTGTGCAACATTAAAAGTCTGTTAAATAGACGGCAAAATTCTAACGCAGATAGGTAGAGAATATTAATGTCATGATTAGTTATTAAGGGAATGCATGCTTTCCGAATGCGTTATTAGGTAAAAAATATAGAGATTTTAAAAAATGGGTTGATCACTCTAAAACGTCCTAATTCAGTTTCGGATATATTTCATGTTTTAAAATTAACCACTTATACCCTTATATTATTAAAATATATACTACTTACACCCCTACAAGGTATATCTGTGAATAGCTAATTAAGTATACCATATAATTATTAAAAATTAATTTTTTTTATGTATTTATTTATATAAAATTTAATAAAAACATACACATTTCTTTGTATCTTTATTCACACATTTGATTAAAATATAAAATAAATATTATTTGAAATATATATCTGTTGAAACTCATAAACAAGAAATGAACACAAATTACTTGATAAGATATATCAATTATTAGTAATAACTTTCTTTCGCTTTAAACATGTAAGCTATTAGTATTTTTATTAACTATAAATGTTATTATTGGAACTTTTTATTTTAGTCTATTTTCTTATTCCCCTGCTTTAAAACTATCTTAAATTTACTTAAAACACCTTTTATTTATGATACTTTTTTTATTTATTATTAATTATATTTTATTATACTTAAATTGGAATATACCACATGTAAGTACATGATTTTATAGTATAGGAGTATAAATGTAGGGTTTTCATAGTATATATAGAAGGTGTAAATATTTGATTTTAAATTTGAAACAAAGTTAAATTATTGTTTAGTGTAGTTAACCCTGAAATTCTTAAAAAGGAATCTCATTGTAGTACACCCAGAACGAAAAAGAAAAGTTTAGATGCTTTAGTTCCCTTTAATAATTTCGTTTTTGATATTTGGGTAGGAAATAAACCTCTAATTAATGAAAAATAGCTTATTCATAAACTCTATGAATCTCTGAATAGTGTTTACAATTCTCCGCAATATATTTTTTATGCAAATAACTAGCAACAATTTTATTTATAATAGTATGAAACATATTTTAACTCAAAATAGGAAAACCTATTCCTATATAATTTCTGACTATAAATCCTATTTAGACATGAATTAAAATGTCAAATCTTAATCAATTTTGATTTCCTACAACTTTGAATTATTTTTTCCAACATTCTCCCGTAATTCAAAGTTGTATATCTAATTTTTGATGCACTTGTCACCATCTTTCAATTGTTGAAGCATTTATTTCCATCTCATCAATTGTTGAAGCACTTTCTCTTCAACCTTCACAATCGTTGAGACACTTTCTCTTCAACCTTCAATTGTTGAATAATTATTCAAAGTGGTATATCTAATTTTGATGCACTTGTCACCATCTTTCAATTGTTGAAGCACTTGTTTCCAAACCACCAAATTTTGAAGCACTTTTTCTTCAACCTTCACAATCGTTGGGATACTTTCTCTCCAACATTTCAATTTCTTGAAGCACTTTCTCTTCAACCTTCAATCGTTGGAGCACTTTCTCTCCAACATTTCAATTTGGTGATGCACTTTCTCTACCATCAATTGTTGAAGTACTTTCTCTTCAACATTCAATCATTGAAACATTCTTTCTCCAGCATTCCAATTTGTTGATGTACTTTCTCACCAAACGACAATCAATTATTGAAACACTTTCTCTTTAACATTTACACTCGTTGGATCACTTTATCTCCAATATTCCAATTTGTTGATGTACTTTCTCATCAACCTTCAATTTTTGAAGCACTTTCTCTTTAACCTTTACAATTGTTGGAGCACTTTTTCTCCAACCTTCACAACAGTTGGAGCACTTTCTCTCCAACCTTCATTTCCGTTGGAGCACAAATCTCTCCAACATTCTAATTTGTTGATTCAATTTCTCATCAATCTTCAATCGTTGAATAATAATTCAATTATTTACAAGATTTATTTTGAATGACTATCTCTTTATTTTGAAATCTTTTAATTTTCCTTCAAGCGCTTTGACTTAACGATTACTAGTATATTATGACTGGGAGATGTATTTTTTATTAATAAGTTTTAATTTAGAATTAATGGTCAAAAACATACTTGAACTACGTATAACTTGTGAGTTCCATACCTCAACTATCCATTGTTCCATTTACCTACCGAAACTTTCACTCTATTTATGTTAAAACACACTTCAAGTTGACTAAATATTTGTTCTCAATTGACAACAGGTGCGTGGAGACCAACTCAACATAAAGATGTGTTTTAATATAAAGAGAGTGATAATTTAATTAGGTAAATAGAACAATAGATAGTTGATGTATGAAACTCAAAAAAAGATGATAATTTAAATATGTTTTTACTATTAACTCTTTAATTTAATGCATAGTCGATATACCAGTTGTTGTCCTAACCTCATTCCATTATCCTTATGCATTTTGGTTCTCACCAAATTACTTATCCAAGTACATCTTGGTTGATAATGTCTCTATGTTTTTAGGAAACAAGCATGAGATACTCTAGGGTAAATAAAATCCATTTTAACAAGCGTAATGGAATATGTTTTCTGCCTTTTCATTGATTATTTTGTATAATATATAATGTTACATAATTATTTACATGACTACAAAGTAGGTAACTAATCTTCCTAATTACACTCGGCATATAAATTAACCTAATATAAAAGATATACAATGATACGGGAATATTCTTGTAATATTCGATCACACCCCTGCAGTTGAAGCGGGAGGTTCTCGTATGCCGAGACCGGCTCAAAAATCATCAAATAGTATGCGCGAAAGACCTTTAGTAATTATGTCAGCAATCTGATACCGGGAAGGAACATGAAGGACACGAACTTGTCCACGAGCCACTTTTCCACGTACAAAGTGAATATCAATTTCAATGTGTTTGGTGCGCTGATGTTGAACGAGATTGCCAGAGAGATATATCGCACTTACATTATCATAATACACCAATGTAGCTTTGCGGATTGGGAAGTGAAGTTTCAACAGAAGGTTGCGTATCCAATAAGAATCAGAAAAAACATTCGCTACTCCTCTGTACTCGGCTTTGGCATTGGATCGAGACAAAGTAGGTTATCTTTTAGAAGACCAAGAAAGCAAGTTATCTCCAAGGAAGACACAGTAACCCGACGTGGATCGACGAGTGTCCGGACAGCCACCCCAGTCAGAATAAAAGGTGAGACCATAGAGTGAGGACTTGTACAAGTGTAGGCCGAAGTGAAGAGTACCTTGTACATATCGCAAAATATGATTGAGTGCATTCATATGTTCATCCGTTGGGCTGTGCATATGTAAGCATATTTGTTGTACGTCATATGATATATCTGGTCTCATGAAGGTGAGTTACTGCAATGCTCCTGCTCAACTGCGATAGTGAGTCGGGTCGACATACAGAGAACCCGAAGAGGCACTGGGTTTGGAATTAGTGTCCACATGTGTGTGAGCTGGTTTGCAAGACGTCATGCCTTATCGGTCAAGGATATCTTCGGCGTACTTACTTAGACAAATAAATAAGCCGCTTGCATGTCTCGTAATAGTAATGCCCAAAAATAGCTTAGGGGCCCCAAATCCTTCATAGCAAGCTCACACGCAAGGAGTGACATAATGGATCAGCGAAGTGCATAAGAAGATGTAGTTAGGAAGATATCATCAACATATAATAGGATGTATGCCATGTCATTACCATTGCTATAGATGAAAAGTGAATGATCATATTTTCTATGTGAAAAACCGATAGAGGATATAAAAATAGCAAACTTTGGTACCATACACGAGGAGCCTGTTTCAGTCCATAGAGTGATTTCTTCAAATGACACACATAATCTGGATGAACCGGATTCCTGAATCCCATAGGCTGATGCATATAAACGGTTTCATGAATGTCTCCATGCAAGAAGGCATTTTTTACATCAAACTGGTGAATAGGCCAAGATTTGGACAAATCAATACTGAGAACGGTCTAAATAGTTGATGGTTTCACCACCGGGCTGAAAGTTTCATCACAATCCACTCCCACCTGTTGAGACCTGCCATCACCTACAAGATGGGTCTTGTGCCTCTCAAAAGAACTATTAGATTTCTTTTTATGTTGAAAAATCCATATTGAACGAATAACATTAGCATTAGGAGGACGGGATACTAGATCCCACATCTTATTTTCAATAAGAGCATTTATATTGGTCAATCATTGCATTTTCCAACTAGGAACGGATAAGGTATCTTTCGTGTTGCAAGGAAGAGGTGAAGGGCAATCGAATTGGACAAGTTAAATAGCCATTTGGGTTTGGAAATGTCGTGCATAACACGAGTTTCCATTATCTGTAGGGGTGCCGTGAGAGGTTGGATGGTATCGGGATGAGGCAGCGGGATCAGGAATAGGATCGAGATTGATGAGGTGGGGCCGAGACGAGTCAGTGGCATCAGGAAGAGGGGGCAGAGGCACTAGCCGAAAGGCGGCAGCCGAATCGGAAAGCCGAGATGGGTTGTTCCGAGGTTCCCATTGCTGAGCTGGGTAGGCTGCCCGACTCAGGATGATGGGGATTGTGTCAGGCGCCGGTGATGGTAGTGATTAATTTTGCAAGTGATATATTAGAATGAGATTTAGGCCATCATTTAAGAGGTCATAGGAATTCAGAGGTGGAGAATTGAGTTTGGCAAAGAGGAATTGTGACTCATCGAATATGGCATGTCTAGAAATGATTAGTTTTCAGTTGGACAAGTCGTAACAGTTGTAACCTTGATGATTATAGGGGTAACCAAAAAAGACACACGGGGATGACCGAGGTTACAGCTTGTTAATTTGAGTGGAGGCATTAATGGGGTAACATAGACATTCGAAAGTTCATAAATATTTATATGAAGGACCCCGAAGATAGAGAACTTGAGTGGACGACTTGTGTTTGAGAGAATATTCAAGAGATATGTTGCCATGGATAGAGCATAATGCCAAAAATATGGGGGATAGAGGCGTGAGCAAGGAGGGCACAAATTAAGTTTTTTATGGTCTAATTTTTCATCCGGTTTTTCCATTTTGTGGAGAGATGTGTGGACGGGAAAAATGAAAAATAAAAGCTCAACGTATAGTTCTTGTGGTGACCCCCGAAGTCTTCACAAAAAACCTTTAGCAACAACAATATATGCAACGACCTTAGTAACAAATTTGTGATCTTTTACAGCGACTTCGGTCGTCACTTATTGTAGTGATTGGATAGCTGGGCTATTTCACGTCAATAGTTTGTGCCGAAAGTCCATTTGTAACATTAAGGTGAAACTTGTATCATTAAAATTTCTAATGGCTACACACTGTCCTTTTCTCAATCTTGAGAAAATGACATAAGTATCTATCAGGTCCAAACTATTGACCATGGATGACCCAAGAAACTACAAAGATATTTTTGAGCCTTTTTAAAATAATTTCATTTTGTAGCCTTTTACAACTAATTCTAGCACATATATAGAAATTGTATCATTATTGTGTAGAATATGTATCACTACTGTATATGTATAGAAAATGTATCATATGTATAGAAATTATATTCCTTTTGTATAAAATATGTATCCCTACAGTGTGTGTTTAGAAAATATATCATTGTTGTATAATTTATGTATAATAAATATATAATCAATGTATACTTACTAATTATACACATATTATACGTGATTTGCAATATCTCTTGAAGGGTCAATTTCCTCCACCACTTCTTCATTTCCCTCGTTTGTGATTTTTTTTCGTCACATATTTGTTTTCTTTTTGTGGCAAGATTAGTCGCCAAAATGTGTAGTTCTTGTGGTGACCCCCTAGAGTTGTCACAAAAAACCTTTAACAAAACAATATATGCAACGACCTTTAGTGGCGGTTTCGTGGTCTTTTGCAGCGACTTTGGTAGCCGCAAAAACTTCTGATCTCTTTTAGTGATTTTACCGCTAGGTTATTTCGCGTCAATAGTTTGGGACGAAAGTTCATTTCGCAGTAAGGTGAAATTAGAACCATTACAATTTCTGTTGGCTACACATTATCTTTCTCCCTTTATATTTTAAAAACATATGTTAGAACCCGCCTCCCCTTTATGTTGCCATCTCTAACGTAGTTCATCTAGTTTTTTACCTTAGAATAAAAAACAAAATATTTGAACTCTCTGTTAAGAGTCCCGCCTCGGAAATGGAATGGAAATATGGACTCCTTATATGGATTAGAATTCCACATTGTACACTATATATATTTGTATTAATGAGAAAGAATCCCCAAGGAAGATTAATACAATCCAACATGGTATCAAAGCCCAAGACCTAAACCCTACTTTCTTTCCTCATCCACCGCAGTACCTCGATTTCTGCGTCTTATTTTCTTCCGAAAAGCAAAAAATTTATGCGTTTATTTTCTTCCCAAAAGCAGAAATTTCTGGTCTGTTTGTTTTTATTTTTACCTAAAACCAAGAAAAGCTCAATGTTTGCGCAAGAATTTATGAAGGGGTTATAAGCTGGCCAAGTGTTGAAGCTGCCTACTTTGCATAAAGCAGCTGCAGCACCTTTCTGCGTTTGCAGCAGAACAACAACCACCTAGTCCCCTATTTTTTTTTATCTTTTCCTTTTCGCCAACAACCCTTCGGAAATTTAATGGCAGTCACGAATTTACAAGGCCTTCCCAAATCCAATTTGGGCCAGACTTTCATCACATTGACTCATCGGCAGCCCGATAATGCGTGGTATATGGATACGGGCGCCACATCTCACCTCACCAACAATTCTGATAATCTTCGACAACTGTGAAATTTAAATACTCCACAATCTATTATGGTTGGAAGTGGTCATCTCATTCCAATTCAAGGATTTGGCTACACACTAACTACACCACCGCATCCTCAGTTCTCCATAAATAACGTCCTCTATACCCCAAATATTATCAAAAAGCCTAATCTCCGTTAGAAAATTTGTTACGGATAATTCTGTATCAATCAACTTTGACCTGTTTGGATTTTCTGTAACAGACCTACGTAATGGGAAACTCCTTACGAGATGCAATAGTGAGGGGGATCTCTATCCTTTCCTACCCACGCCCGCTGCTAGTGTCACCCCTCCCACATCTCTAACTGCCCAAGTCTCTCCTCCCACCTCTTTAGTAACAATCTCTCCGTCAACCTGGCACAATAGACTTGGACACCCCGGAGCTCCTGTTTTTACTTTTCTTCGGAACAATAATTTAATTCGTTGTTCTAGTGGGACACCTGCCCAACAATGTTTTTCTTTCCCTTTAGGCAAACACGTTCGCCTCCCTTTTCAGGCTTCTTTAAGTGTCACGTTTTCCCCGTTTGATATTGTTTATACAAATTTATGGACATCTCTTGTTATTAGTTCCCTAGGTCATAAATTCTATCTTGTATTATTAGATGACTTTTCTCACGTTATCTGAATTACCCTCTAAAATTCAAGTTTGAAGTCTTTACCAAATTCCTTGAGTTTCGTACCTATATCAAAACACAATTTGAAAAGTTCATAAAATCATTCTAATGTGACAACGGTCGTGAGTTTAATAATTCCACATTTCATAACTTTTGCACCAAGAATGGCATGGTCTTCCATTTCCCGTGTCCCCATACCTCACCTCAAAATGGAAAAGCCGAATAAATCATTTGTACCATCAACAACATGGTTCATACCATTTTTTTCATGCCTCTCTCCCCCCGTCGTTTTGGGTCTATGCAGTCAAAATGGTAGAATACATCCTTAATAATTTACCTATGAGTACTATTCACAACAAAACCCACACCGAAATTCTCCACCGTTGGATCCCGTTATATGACCACCTTAGAATTTTTGGTTGCTTGTGCTACCCAAATCTTGCCTCCACTGCTCATCATAAATTAGCATCTCGTACCACCCCATATGTCTTCTTAGGATTCCCACCCAATCATAGGGGTATTTGTGTTATGACATGTCTTCCCGTAAGATCATCGTGTCTCGTCATGTCACGTTTAATGAGGCAATATTCCCATTCGCCAATCTCCTAAAATTCAAGACTACCGATTACACGTTCCTCGAGGAGTCCGAACCCCCCCTCGCTGTCCGCCACCTGCTCAGTAATCCTTTTATGGTACCATCTTCGCCACCTCCGGCAGCTACCCCACAGTCGTCATCACTGCCACCCATCGCTACCACCTCCGGGGGCCTCCATGCCCAGTCATGGTCTCGATTACCTAATCCGACTACTGTACCATAGCTGCCACCTCTGGTAGCTACCCCACAGTCGACTTTACTGTCATACGTCGTTGCCTCTTCCGGCAGCCTCCATACCCAGTCACGATCTCGACTACCCACTTGTATCTCCTCTGAAATTCGACCCTCTGTATCTCCAACTGTTTGTAATGGCAAAACCACTGTTCCGGCATCATTAAACTTCACATCTACCACACCAGCTTTGTCGGATCATCCATTCCCGGTGTCACCCTGGTCAGCTGCTACATTCCACATGCCCAGTTCATCAATCTCAACTGCACATCCATTCTAGGCCACCACATCCACCCACCACATCTCCGATCTCCCACCTAACACAGCTGACACAACCACCAATCGACAAAACCCCAACTCGCCACCACCATCTCCCCAACCTCACCATCAGTCACCGATAATGCCTTATCCATTAACAGTAACCACACCCACCCAGATCTCCTCTGTCCCGACAAAGTACCCCACCTCCCCAATCATCACCACCCACACTGCCTCACCTACCCCTGCCTCGATCCATAACATAAATACCAAAACTGCCCCTGTCCCCACACACTGAATGGAAACCCGTGCCCAACACTAGATTTTGCAAATCCAAAGTCCAATTTAACCTCTCCACATAAACCATATCCCTAATTCCCAAAAACCCAAAATTAGCCAAACTTGGCCCAAATTGGAATGCATTCATGCTTGAGGAATTTAATGTTTTAACAAAACATCACACTTGGGATCTGGTTCCTAGGCCGGAGGGGGTGAATGTGATATGTTGCATGTGGCTTTTGTGTCACAAATACAGAGACATTGGAGACCTAGAGAGATATAAGGCGAGACTTGTGACTAATGGTACTAATCATCAGGAAGGTATTGATTGTGGTGAGACATTCAGTCTGGTTGTTAAATCGGCTATCATTCGCATAGTTCTGAGTATTTCTATGGGCAGGCATTGGCCGATTGATCACCTTGATGTGAAAAATGCATTTCTACATGGGGATTTGAAAGAAACAGTTTACATGCACCAACCGCTTGGGTTTGTACATCTAACAACCCCTCAGTATGTATGTCGTCTTCGTAAGTCACTTTATGGTTTGAAACAAGCCCCTAGAGCATGGTATGATAGCTTTGCACAGTACATTATGCAAATTGGATTTGTATGCAACAAGTGCGATAATTCTCTTTTTATTTTTCATTGAGGTAGTAACATTGCTTACTTACTACTATATGTGGATGATATTGTTCTCACTGCTTCATCTGATGTGTTGAAAATTAAGATTATTGCATTACTTAAGACCGAATTTATTATGACTAACTTGAGAAAGTTGAGCTATTTTTTTGGGATATCAGTGACTCATTCTGCAGATACTATGTTTCTGTGTCAGCGCAAGTATGCATAGGAGATAATGTACATGGCTAAAATAGAGAACTGGAAGATCATGTCCACACAAGTTGATTCTAAATCAAAGCTTAGTGTTGTTGATGGTAATCTAGTATCCGATCCCACACTCTATAGGAGTATTGCAGGTCCACTACAATATCTTACCTTTACCAGGCATGATATTTCTTATTCTGTTCAGCAAGTATGCTTATTCATGCATGCCCTAGGGAGCCTCATTTTACTGCCCCTAAGCGTATCATTCGATATGTTAAGGGAACACTTGATTATGGATTGCATTTATATCCCTCAGCACCGACCAAGTTGTTATCATATACGGATGCTGATTAAGCAGGCCGTCCGGACACGCGTCGCTCCACCTCCGGCTCCTATGTATTCTTAGGGGATAATCTCATCTCTTGGTCTGCCAAAAGGCAAGCCATGTTATCCCATTCCAGTGCAGAAGCAGAATATAGAGGCGTTACAAATATTGTGACTGAGATCTGCTGGCTCCGAAACCTTCTCTTGGAGCTTCACTGTCCCTTGCGTAAGGCATCTTTTATTTAATGTGATAACATATCCGCCATATATTTATCACATAATCTGGTTCAACATTAGTTAACCAAGCATATTGAGATGGATATACACTTTGTTCGTGAAAAGGTTGCTCTGGTCATGTTAAGGTGTTGCATGTGCCTTCTTCATATCAGTATGCAAATATCTTCACGAAAGGTCTTCCTAGAAAGCTATTCCTCGACTTCAGATCCAGTCTTAGCGCCCGGCCTCCTCCAGCTCCGACTGAGGGGGTGTATTAACGTGTACAAATATATTATACTCCATATGTTGTGTAATATTTAGTGATATATAATTATGGTAGTTATAGGATCCTTATTGGATTAGGATTCCACATTGTACACTATATATATTTGTATTAATGAGAAAGACTCCCCAAGGGAGATTAATACAATTCAACATGAAGAATGGATTTTGGGCCTAATTCAACCACAAAAGCTAGCTTATAGGGTGAGGATTGTCCAAGTTCATTTAAGGAGTCCATGTTCCCATTCCATTTCCGATGTGGGACTCTTAACACTCCCCCGCACGCCCAAACCTCATTAACTGGAGCGTGGACAATATAATTTAGGTGCCCAATATCGACGAACAAAGAGTTGGAATGGGCCTGACTATGATACCATGTAAAGAATGAATCTTGGGCCTAATTCAACCCCAAAAGCTAGCTTATAGGGTCAGGATTATCCAAGTCCATATAATAAATCGATGTTCACATTCCATTTCCAACGTGCGACTCTTAACACTCTCAATTAGTGTGCGTGACTAGCAAGTTTGAGCTCACTTATATGGAAAGAAATGCGTTTTGAAGGCTTACAATGTGCTTTGGATTTGGTTTTGGTTTATATTTCAAAAAACTACTTTTTGAAGGAGTATTCGAATAAGCACTTTTTGTTTTGAATTGATTATAAAACAATACTTTTTGCTAAACAATTACCCCTTCCGTTTAACTTTGTTTGACACTAATTTATTATAAATCTTGTCAAGAAAAAGAATGACATAAATTTATTTCATAAACGAGAAACTTTTATACTGACACAAATATTATGACATATTTAAACAATAAATTTCAAAAAAATAACCACGCACTTGTTACGACATGTATAAGATCAGAATTTTAAAAGTTTTCTATCTTTCCTGAATTTCATGTGAATGAAAATGCTTCACACAAACCCAGGCTAGGAAGCTTAAAAGTCATATCATATGGATTTAGAATATGTCAAGCAAATTAAAAAAGAGGGGTTAAGTGCCCATGCAACTTAGAAACTTATTAAATAATTATTCAAATCCTAATTATCAAGATAGATTTATCATGTGAAAATTAGAAAAATATTTTGCATAACGCCTTAGCCATCTGTATATAAAACTCTCGCTTTTATTCTCATTTCATCTCATTCCACCATCTTTCTTCTTCATTATCTTTCTCCAAAACCACAAGCTAAACTAGCAACAGAACCACTAAATTTTTGTGTTAACTAAAAAAATGGGCTGATTAGTAGGGCACACAGCACCAGGGTTTGGTTTTCTTCTTATTGGTATTTGGCATTTGCTCAACCACATAAAATTACATGCTCTGCACCCAAAATCCTACACTTCCTTGCCCTGGTTTCCAGCTCCAAGAATCAGGTATTTAAAGCTTTTCTTGATTATTCGGAGCAATTTCAGGATTAAACTTTGACGAGCTCAACTTTTAAGATTTTTAACACTTAACTTATAATATTGTACTTTTGATTAGACTTTTTAGCTGAAGGGGAGCCTTGGAGCAACAATATAGTTGTTTTCGTGTAGGTTAGGCTGTATACATCACACTCAATGAGTGCGATCCTTCCCCAAACTCTGCTAACGCAGAATGCTTTGTGCACCGGACTGCCCTTTCAGAATAGTTTCAGGATTTAAATTTGATGAATTCAACTTTTAAGATTTTTAACACTTATATATTTTACTTTTGATTAGAGGTTTTCTTGATTATTGACAATAATTTCAGAAATTAAATTTGACGAGTTCGACATTTAAGATTCTTAAAACCTAACTTATATAATATAGGAGTAGTACTTTTTATTAGAGCATTTCTTGATTATTCAAAGCAACTTCAGGATTTAAGTTTGACCAGTTTGACTTTTAAGATTCTTAACACTTAGTAATTACGAAATCATCAGGTATGCGGAGCTTTTCTTGATTATGGTTGGCACCTTACTCTCCATATCAATGGAGCTCTTTGTTGGTCCAGCAAAACACCAACCACTAGAATGATGGAACCATACCTTCAAATCATCTCCATAACTTTGAACATTCAAATATCTCCCTTAATTTCTTCATCTATGCAACCTTTTCAATAATATTTGACAAAATCATCCCTTCAACCCCAGCTCAATATGGGCTTATATTATTTCTTGGAGATGTTGCTTTTTTCCAAGAACTCCTCTTCAATCTTCATTCCACTGATCATATGGGCGTCGAAGGACAATACCACTGGCTTCTCCAATTGTCATTTTTTCGTCTTTCGCGACAACCCTTTTGGGAATTTCTTCCCCAAGAGTTTCTTGAATATTTTCGTGAGATCTTATAGCATTATGTTTCAAGGAATTTGGATGATGGTCATAGGTATAATGCTTTGGACACCGGATTTTATACCGAAAGGTTGCTTTTTAAACATGGAAGACGGGCGTAGAGTGGTGAGATGCCGTGATAAGGACGAAAGTATATTTATGTCCTAGAGACAATCTGTATTAGGACAAATGTATTTTATACACATTCATATTATTATTAATGGAGATTAATATTTTGGCATTTGTAATTATTGAATTATTATTTGATTGTTTGTAATTATTCATTAATGTGCATCCCTTGAGCTTACGTTGTCATTAATAGAGTGAGATATTGATGATAGAGCGTAACTCTTAAAATAACCTCGACTAATGATCATCGAGAATGGGATATCGATGATATGTGATAAGTCGACATATGGTTTGCATCATATCCTTAGAGGATATAGTATGTCTCACCTGCTACGAGTAATGGCTACGAGTAATGGCTACTCGTGATGGACACATGTATACTTTGGAAGTATTGGTATACCCTGCTGATATACTGTTTGTTATACTTTTCTAAAGTATGATCAACGTGTGGGAGATAGAAGTCCTCATACTTGAGGTCAATACGCGCCTTGTCTACAAAGTAATGTACTTTGATCCCGTCCTAAGCTCAAATGTCTTATAGGTTGAGATACGACTTGTATTGGGTACATTATGATGTGGATTGAAGGTGGTAGTTAAGACAAGATTAAGATTCATTCCTCGGATGTATATTCGAGAGAACACTCGAATTCTCAGTTATATTAGGTTGACTAGATCGTTGGCCAACGCAATAGACATATTTAGAGTATGGTCTAGTCGTCAACTAATATAGATGAGATACAATGATTAAGCCATTTGGATAGACACTTGACAAATCCTAAGCTTGATCGGGTGTGTCGTGAATGAAAGTATTTTAGCTTACCACATAAAGGTTAAGTTTACTGGATTCTCGTAAACGTACTTCACATATTGAGTTCGTCTTCCGGCGCCATCTAGGAGTTCCGCGTAGACCTTAATTTGATTATGGTCGATATGAGAAGGCATGTAGGGTCTCACTATGTCGATTGTCCATTTCGATCTAAGGATGTATTGAGAGAGTAATTAAATGTTTGATTTGGAATCGAGCTATTTAAATGACTAATGATTATTTTAATTAAGTCAAAATTGGATTTTGGATTTAATTAAGAATGCACGGGAAAATAAATTGAGACAGTGCAGGAGCACGTCAAGCGCCACGACGCTCATACCCTAGGGCCGCGACGCATGTCGAGCGCCGCGTCGCCTCTGCCTCAAATTTTGGGCCAGGCCCAGGGTCAAACTCTAATCCGGTTTTGACCTATTTTTCAACTATAAATAGAGGCATTCACTTCATTATTGATACACTAATTTTATGAAAATTATTCTAAGCCTTAGAGACTTAGAATCAAATACTCTCTCGAACCTCTGCCGGATTTTCTAGCTTTTTGAAAGAGAAATACACTGACTCTTAGAGCTTGCCATCGGAAGGGCAACCGTGTGTGCACCTTATAGTAGAAAAAGACTCCAGATATTCAAACTTGTAAGTATATGCTTTATGTTACAAGTTTAATTATTGTATAACCATACCAGAAATGTTGTTGGGGTAAGTAAGAAACAAACTTTTAAACTTCCGTTGTGCCTTACTTTTGTGTTTTGAACCCAACAAAAACATACAATGGTATCGTATCTCAAGATGGTTCAATGGTTATATAACAATTGAATAGAATAATAATATGGGTTAAACATAAAATTGGATTAAAACGAGGTTTCTTGAAATCCTAAATGTCTTGAATGTATGTTGACTTTTTTATTTCACTCTAAATTATCTCCTACGCTAACTCGAGGAAGTCATTCCGCTCTAACTCAAACTAAGCCAAAGTGCGTTGTCCGACTCATTGCACGGTGCACGGGTAAGAACGGATGATGGTCGATATAGGCGTTATTGATAATGGTGGGTGATGATAAAGGACATGTGATTTGATCCCTAAATTGGATTTAAGGGCCGAACGATATTGATAATTAGCACAGAAACGTTTATCAGGACATGAGCGTCGTGACCCTATGATAGGGCGTCGCGGCGTTTGCTAGGGTTTCAAGGTGGCATCGTGGCTCCATGGTGGAGCGCCGCGGCGCTAATGCTTCATTTCAAAACATGAACTCACTAGACAACAGGCGTCGCGACGCTAATGCATTTGCCGGAGCAGAAATGTTTCTGCCTCTGCAGCGCCGTGATGATAATGCATTTTTTCAGAAGCCGAAAGTCTACTGCCTCAGTGGTAGCGCCTCGGGCACACCTGTCCAAAAAAAACAAATTCAGAGTTCAGAATGTTTAACCGAAGATTAATATTATGCGGTATATTATTTGATAAGTATAATGTTTATGTGTTAAATGTCAAAATGTTTGTCATTTACATTTCTAGAATAGTGTCCTCTATAACTGTATGGGCAGGCGGCGCCCAGTGTTTGATTAAACCATCTTACATCATGCATATTGGGTTGACGGTTCCCATACAAATCATAAGCTTGATCGGGTGTGTCGTGAATGAAAAGATTTTAGCTTACTACATAAAGGTTAAGTTTACTGGATTCGCGTAAACGTACTTCAAATATTGAGTTCGTCTTCCGGCGCCGTCTAGGAGTTCCGCGTAGACCTTAATTTGATTAATGTCGATATGAGAAGGCTTGTAGGGTCACACTGTGTCGATTGTCAATTTCGATCTAAGGATTTATTGAGAGAGTAATTAAATGTTCGATTTGAAATCGAGATATTTAAATGAATAATGATTATTTTAATTAAGTCAAAATTGGATTTTGGATTTAATTAAGAATGCACGGAAAAATAAATTGAGACAGTGCAGTAGCACGTCGAGCGCCGCGACGCCCATACCCTAGGGCCGCGATGCAGTGTAGGCGCATGTCGAGCGTCGCGGCGCCCATAACCTTGGGCCGCGGCGCAGTGCATGCGCATGTCGAGCGCCGCGGTGCCCAAACCCTAGGGCCGCGTCGCCTCTGCCTCGAATTTTGGGCCAGGCCCAAGGTCAAACCCTAATCCGGTTTTGACATATTTTTCAACTATAAATAGAGGCATTCACTAAATTATTCATACACCAATTTTCTGAAAATCATTGTAAGCCTTAGAGACTTAGAATGAAATACTCTCTCGAACCTCCGCCGGATTTCCTAACTTTCCGAAAGAGAAATACATTGAATCTTAGAGCTTGCAATCGGAAGGGCAACCGCGTGTGCACCTTATAGTAGAAAAAGACTCCAGATATTCAAACTTGTAAGTGTATGCTTTATGTTACAAGTTTAATTGTTGTATAACCATACCAAAAATGTTGTTGGGGTAAGTAAAAAACAAAACTTTTAAACTTACGCTGTGTCTTACTTATGTGTTTTGAATCCAACAAAAACGTACAAAGGAAGCACTTGAAAGAGCAAAGTCATTAGTGTTAAGTTTTTTAGAAAAAATGTTAGTACTTGTCTTTAATGAGCAAATTTGAGGAGGATGTTGAAGCTCAGAAGAAAAAACTTGTCATCAGCCATGGTGAACCAAAGAGGTTTCTTGAAATGGGAAAACCAGAGAATAATTAGAAATGGAATGTGTATGAGTGTGTGTGGGGGGGGGGGGTGAGAAAAATAATAATGTATATATACTCTGGTTTGGAAGTGTTAAACAATAGCAGTGGGTTGGGCCTCTCGGCCAGATTTGCTAGAAAATTGTTCCAATAAGATATTGTATATATGGTATATATATTTGTAGTATATTGTAATAAAAAGGATACCTTAATTAGTGTTATACACCTACCATAATTGTATAGTTAGAATTATGGTAGAATAAGGATTTAGAAGTAGAATAGGAAAAGGATTTTTCCTATTATGGAAATATGTAACTTGTATATATAGCCTTTCAATTAATGAAAATAATCAAGGGGATTATTTCTTTCATGGTATCAAGAGACTAGGTCTAAACCAAAAGTTTTCTTCTCTCAAACTTTTGCCTCTTTGGCCGAGAACCCCCCCCCCCCTCCCTCGGGTTTTTCTCTCCAAATATCTCGTCTTCCGCTCTCAAAAACCTCTCTTAAATTTATCCTCCTTCTTTGTTCTTTCAAATATGTCTAAGAACAATTTTCACCCCGCCCTCACAGCTTTCCAATATCAAGCTCGTGTCCCTATTGTCCTTGAGATGGAAAACGTTCAATATGCAACGTGGGCGGAGTTGTTTAAAATTCACGCTATCTCTTATCAAGTTCTTCATCACATAATTCCTCCCGCTAGACCCCTTCCCCGCGGAGGATCCCGAGGTGTGGATTACACTTGATGCTACCGTTCTTCGGTGGATATACGCCACTATTTCGGTGGACCTTCTACGACGATTATGGAGCCCGATACCACGGCTATGGCTGCATGGAATAGATTGCGTGACATATTCCAAGACAACCAACATTCCCGTATCGTCACACTCGAGCAGAATTCTCTCTCGTTCGAATGGACGTATTTCCGAACGTTTCGCATATTGCAAGAAACTAAAGGAATTGGCGGATCAACTCCGTAATGTTGGCGCACTGACAAATAATCGTCTAGTTCTACGTTGGTTGCCGGGCTTTCGGAGGCCTATAATGGTGTTGGAACTCTCCTTCGCCAAAGCAACCCTCTTCCCGACTTTCATCAAGCCCGCTCCATGCTGACGTTGGAAGAAGCCGGTTTGGCTAAAAAGGCGGCTACCGGAGCAAGCCCAGTTGTCATGGTGGCATCCTCTCCTAGTTCTTCGGGTTTTGTTAATAATTCGGGCCAAAACCATAATAATGGTGGCGGCAAGAATAATCGCAAAAATAACAAAAACCGCGGGGGCAAACGAGGTGGTTCTGGTGGCGGTTCCGGTGAGCAACAAGCAGGCGGTGGGTCCCATTCGGGGTACAGTGGGCCACCACCACCGTGGGCCCAAAGGCGGTGGGGCCGTGGCGTGGCACCCGCACCCTCCAAAGAAGCCGCGCCGGCGGTGGGTCGGGCGGGCCCCAAAGAGCCCAATACCCGCATTGGCGGCCCACCGGCCGTGGCCCAAAGAACGGCCCCCACGGCAAATGTAACAGCCTGGGCCCAAAGACGGCCAGAGTCCTGGGCCCCGTCCTCCGCAAGCCCATCATGCAACAGCCCCACTCGACCGATATCGAGGCCGCGATGCACACGTTGGGGTTGACTCAACCGGACCCAAATTGGTACATGGACACCGGGGCCACTACTCACATGACTTCCGAATCGGTACTCTCTCATCTTATTCCAATTTGAGCACCCTCTGGGGATAATTATTGGTAATGGCAGCGCTCTATTCCAATTCTAGGGTATGGTCGAAAACATTGTCTCCTCCTAATCCACCACTCCTCTTGAAAAATACTTTACATGCTCCTAAATTGATTAAAAATTTAGTGTCCGTCCGAAAATTCACAAATGACAATTTCGTTTTCGTTGAATTTGATCCTTTCGGTTTCTCTCGTGAAGGATTTCAAGACGGGGAGTCATCTCATGAGGTGTGATAGTAGGGGGATCTCGTATCCTATCATGCCCGGTTTCACCATCGAGTCCAGCCTTGCCATCGCCTTTTTTGTACCATCTCTCCTTCCATATGGCATGCTCGTCCGGGTCATCCGGGATCTTCTATTTTATCACTTTAGATAAAAATAGCTTTATTTCTTGTAAGGGTACAAATCGTACTCCAATTTGTCGGCCTTGTTCATTAAGAAAAATTATTAAGTTACCATTTGTAGACTCCAATTCTCATACTTCTATGCCATTTGACATTATTCATAGCGACTTATGGACATCTCCCGTTCGAGTTCAATGGGCCATCGTTATTATGTTCTCTTTTTAGATGATTATTCTAGATTTTTGTGGACGTTTCCAATTGCGAATAAATCACAAGTGTTTTCCGTCTTCATAAAATTTAGAGCGTTCATTCGTACTCAATTCGAAAGAGAAATAAAAAATATTCAATGTGATAATGGGAAAGAATATGACAATAGGGAGTTTCGAGAGTTTCGTGCTACTCATGGGATAAATTTTCATTTTTCATGTCCTCATACATCTTCACAAAATGGGAAAGCCGAACGCAAAATTCGTTCCATAAATAACATTGTCCGAACTCTCCTTATACATGCCTCCATACCTCCATATTTTTGGCATCATGCTCTACAAATGGCCACATATCTTCTTAACATAATTCCGTCTAAAGGTCTGACATATTCTTCCCCCCTCAAAATCCTATATAATAAGAACCCTTCTTATTCTCACCTTTGGATTTTTGGGTGCTTGTGTTATCCGTTATTTCCATCCACCACAATTAACAAACTTCAGGCTCGGTCTACCCCGTGTGTGTTTTTGGGTTATCCGTCGAATCATCGTGGTTATAAGTGTTTTGATTTATCCTCCAAGAAAATCATAATCAATCGCCATGTCATTTTTGATGAAACTCAATTCCCATTTACGAAAGTTCATACTCCCGAACCTAAGTCGTATAATTTTTTGGATGACCAAATATCCCCGTATATTATTCGGAATTTTTCGGACATCTCCCGTACCCAAAATCCTCCAGCGGGCCCACTGCCCGCTGGCCCAACAAGATCGCCACACCCGGCCTCTTCTAACCATCGGAACAGTTCCAAAGAATCGGGCCGATCCGGCCCTGCCTCGATTCGGAACCGGTCCAAGCCGAGTCCAGCCATTTCCGATTTGGGCCAGCAGGCCCACTGCTTGCTGGCCAGTCCGTCCCGAGCCTAGAAAATTCCATTAATTCTTCCTCGAGTCATAGACCGGTCACTCGTAGTCAGCGGGGTATTTTTACACCTAAAAGACATTTTAATTTACATTCTGATGTCTCTAAATCCCCCTTGCCCCGCAATCCCGTATCCGCATTAAATGACCCTAATTGGAAAATTGCTATGACCGATGAATATAATGCTCTTATTGATAATAAGACGTGGGAGTTGGTGCCCCGTCCATATGGTATTAATATTATCGTGTCTATGTGGATTTTTGCTCACAAGGAGAATTCGATGGGTCCTTTGCTCGGCATAAGGCGCGACTTGTTGGTGATGGTAAGACTCAAGAACAGTTGGTATTGATTGTGGTGAGACATTTAGTCCGGTGGTCAAACCGGCTACCATTCGCACGGTACTTAGCTTGGCCCTTTCAAAGACTTGGCCAATTCATCGGTTAGATGTCAAGAATGCTTTTCTACATGGAGATCTCAAGGAAACAAGCCTATATGCATCAACCGTTGGGTTTCGGGATCCCACCGCCCTCATCATGTCCGTTTGTTGAAAAAGTCCTTATATGGGCTTTTAAGTCTCCACGTGCCTGGTATACACGATTTGCTGATTTTGTTTCGACTATTGGGTTCACACACAAGCAGTCGACAATTCTTTATTCATCTACCGCAAGTGGTTCGTCATTGGCCTACATTCTCGTTATATGTGGATGATATCATCTTGATCGCCTCCTCCGATGCTTTGCGTCGCCTATCATGGCCATGCTCGCTTCCGAATTTGCTATGAAAGACTTGGGGCCCTTGAGTTACTTTTTGGGAATTGTCGTCAAACGTCATTCGGTGGGTTGTTTTCGTCTCAACGGAAGTATGCCGCCGAGATCATCGAGAGGGTCGGGATGTCATCCCGTAAGTCCACTTCCACGCCGTTGATGCAAACCCAAAGCTAAGTGCCGCACAGGTGCACCATACGAGGACCCGACCCGATATCGCAGCCTTGCGGGGGCTCTCCAAAGATCTTACCTTTACCGGACCGGATATTACGTATGCGGTTCAAGCAGTGTGTTTATTCATGCATGACCCCGTAGTTGAACACATGAATGCAATAAAACGCATCATTCGGTATATTCGGGGGACACTAGACTATGGGTTGCACTTGTATCCGTCGGCCACATCTACGCTTGTCTCCTGCTACGTATGCCGATTGGGGTGGTTGTCCCGACACCGGACGGTCGACTTCGGCTACCGTATGTTCCTTGGCAACAACTTGGTCTCATGGTCGGCAAAACGTCGTGCAACTCGTCACGCTCAAGTGCCGAGGCAGAATATCGAGGGGTAGCAAATGTGGTCTCCGAATCATGTTGGCTACGTAATTTGCTTTTGGAGCTTCATTGTCCCATTCGAAGGCAACCTTGGTATATTGCGATAACATTAGTGCCATCTACCTTTCGTGTAACCCCGTTCAACACCGGCGCACCAAACATATCGAAATGGACATTCACTTTGTCCGTGAAAAGGTTGCAAAGGGTCAAGTTCGCGTATGCCATGTCCCGTCTCGTTATCAAATTGCGTACATCTTTACAAAGGGTCTACCGGCGGTTCTCTTTGAAGATTTTAGGGACAAGTCTCGGCGTTCGAAAGCCGCCCGCTATGCTATGATCGGGGGTGTGTTAAACAATAGCAATGGGTTGGGCCTCTCGCCGCATTTGCTAGAAAATTGTTCCAATAAGATATTGTATATATGGTATATATATTTGTAGTATATTGTAATAAAAAGGATACCTTAATTAGTGTTATACACCTACCATAATTGTATAGTTAGAATTATGGTAGAATAAGGATTTAGAAGTAGAATAGGAAAAGGATTTTTCCTATTATGGAAATATGTAACTTGTATATATAGCCTTTCAATTAATGAAAATAATCAAGGGGATTATTTCTTTCAGGAAGCATAGTAGAAATAAAACAACTAAAAGGATGGGCAGGGGTTTCAGTTCAAAATTTCTGTAGTTTTTGTTTTATGTTTAGGGGAGGCCTGCTTGATGTGACAAAAGTTGATTGTTGGGAGGAATTTGATTAATAAATCTTGTTCAATATAATGTAATACTTGATGATCAAAATTCCCGTTTTCTGTTGATTGATATATACTGGATATAGCAAAGAAGACAACAGAATGGTAGATATTCTTATTCCAAAGTATATGATATAATTGAGAAAGGGGATTTGTATCAAGAAGAACTAAATCATGCTATTAAATTTATTGGAACTACGACATTTGATCATGTATTATTAGCAATATACATTAGTGCCCCACATAAGTAGATTCAGCTATGGCTGGCCAGTGGGCCGGGTTGGCCCGGTCCCGGTCCGGATCCGGTCCCGCCCCAATTCCGCCCCGAACTCGACTTTTTTTAAAAAAATAATAATTGTGGTATCGGGACTCGAACCGGGATGGTACATGGCGTCCCGACCCATCCCGGCTCGCCCCAATCCCGCCAGGCCCGACATGGTCCCGGTCCCGCCCAAAGCCCCTCTTTGCAAAAATAGCCGTTGCACCAACGGCCATTTTACATTTTGGCCATTGTGCAACGACCATTTTTTGCCTCCCCCCCAACCCCCCACCCCCTTAATATTTATTTTTAACTCATAAGTTATTATATTTACACTTTAACCCAATTTTCCAACTATAAATACCTCATTTTCTCTTCATCTTTCTCACAACTTCCTACAATCTCTCAATCTTTCTCTCTACAAGTCTACATTGTTTACTAAATATTCTATTTTATTTATTCATTTAGGAGTGAAGTTGGCAACTAGCTTGAGGATCTTCCATCGAGAAAAGTTTCAATTTTCAACCTCTCGATTACACGTCGACGTTTGGTACATTCGTTTCTTTATTAAATTATTATTGTCTGTTTATTTTATTTAGCACACTTAATTTTATTTATTTAAATTATTTATTAGTATAATTATAAATTTATAATGGAAGGATTTAAACGTATGCTTAAGGGTAGTGGTCATGCTTCTTCTAGTAGGAGCAACAAGGGCAATGGTACTTCTTCTAGTCATCCTATTTCTAGACAGAATCCTATTGCTACACATGATGATTTTGTTGATACTGAACATTTTCCTACAATACCATTAGATTTAAACGAGGAGCTATTTTTTGGAACTCAAGAAGACTTTAATTTAGACGATGATCTAGATGATACACCCACTAATGTAGATGACAACACACCCACTAGTGCACCTTCAACTGAAATACCTCATATTCCCCCTAGTATGAAACAAGGTTCAGCAAAACGACCATTAAAATCAGATGCATGGACATTTTTTGATAGGGACGTAGAGAATCAAGTAGCTAGATGTAAAATTTGTAAAGATGTTTTAAAATTTAAAACTAGAAAAGGTCACGGTGGAACGGGGGGGGGGGGGGTTAATGAGATACGTAGCAAGGGCTCATCCAGTTAGGTATGCCCAATACGAGGCTTCAAAACCGGGTGCGCAAACGTCTGCTCCATCGGGACAAGGTTCACATACTATCCCGGGCCAAGTACAGGTTCAAATTAACCCTATGATGGGGGGGGGGGGGGGGGGGAATTGTAGGCCCTAAATACGATAAACATAGAGATATGGAAGCAATAGAAAAATTAGTTGCCGTGACGGGTTTGCCTTTCTCATTTCCTTCATCTCCCGGTTTTATTCATTACATTAGAGATATGCATAATCCTATTTTTAATGGTTTCCCTAGATAAATTGTTAAGAGAGATGTATTTAAATTCGCACATGAATATCAACAGTATTTACGTTATTCATTATATCATTTTAATGGCAAAGTGGCTATCACTTCTGATATAGGCCGTAGTACTAACGACCATGATTATTTAACTGTAACTTGTCATTGGATAGATTATAAAGGGTCTATGCAAAAACGTATCTTAGCGTATAGATATATAGATGATAGGCACACTGGTAATTTTATTGCAGAAAATATTTATCAAGTGTGTCATTATTACGGAATAACTGATAAAATTATGGCTATTACATTAGATAACGCTTCTTCTAACAATTACGCTATTACAATTTTAAAAAATAGTTTAACTCCATTTTTTCCAAATCATTTTCATATAAAATGCGTGTGTCATATATATAACTTAATTGTAAAGGATGATCTATCATTTTTTGAAGACATTCTTAGTAAAATACAATTTGCTATAAACTTTATTTTTAAAAGTAATAGAGTACAACGAAGAAAAGAATATAAAAAAAATTGTCACGATTGTGGATTACCTTATAGAAAATTTTTAGAAGAAGTATCCACTAGGTGGAATTCTTTATACGAGCAACTACTTGTTGCATGACTATAGAAAACCTATAACTTTATTTTTTAACTCTCATAATCAAAATCCAGTTGATATGGTAGTTGATATGGTTGTAGATAGTGATTGGGTAAAAATTTCCGAACTTATTGTATTTTTAGAGAATTTTTTTCAAGCAACAAATGAATTTTTCGGTGTATATTATCCTACTATTTCAACTATGTTGTTTTCTATAACTCTAATATTTTTATTACTTAGTGAATATATGGAAAAACTAACTTATATGGTAGCTATTAAAAAAATATTTATCAAAATAAAAAATATTTTATTCCTATTCCCACTATTTATATTATTGGTGATGTATTAAATCCGACTATTAAAATAGACGGTACTAAATCACTTATTGAAACTATATACGATTGTATAGAAGTAATAACACATCCAAGTCCTAAAAATCCAAATTACCCACCACCTATTGAACAAACTAAAGAAAAAGTGTTGTCTAGCGTAGAAGACCAATGCAAAAAAATATATAGGTTTTACGAACAAGAAAGTGCTAGTAACCTACCGGCTTCCATACCATCTTCTTCTTCTTCAACACAACCTCACAAAAGACATGTTGTTTCTGCGGCTAGTATTGGAAGCCTCAGAAATAGAATGTGTGACCGTACCGTTACTAACCAAATTAGCGAGTTTGATATTTTTGTTTTGCAGGGTTCTATACCGTACCAAGCAGTTCTCAATGAAGAAGGACGTGAAGACTTGCTGAAATACTGGAGGGGGAATGAGAAGACCTTTATGATACTTTCAATGATGACCTGAGATGTTTTGAACATTGAAGCGTCATCAACGGCGTATGAAAGCACTTTTTCTGCCGGCAAATATCAAATAGGAGAGCACATACACTCATTAGCATGAGACAACTTGGAGATTGTAGTATTATTCAGAGATTGGATACGAGCGGAGCGGAGAAGGTGCGGTCAACCGGAGATCAACGAAGAAGAAGAAGACGAAAAATACAACGAAATCTTATCCGAAGGTGGTTGAAGCGACGTGGAGCAATTTGACCAACAAATATCAATTCCAACCGAAGAACCACAGGAAATTATCAAGAAACTAGAACAGATTTTTTTCAAAATGTAATTTTTTTTATTGCAATTTGACTATGTAATTTGCAACTTTTGAACAACACCACAAAGTTGCAATTTTGACAATTGTATTTGTATTACAAAAAAAAATCATATGTCTATTAAATAATATAAGAGGCACAAAAACAACATGGAAATGTTTTTATTACACTATCTTCTTTAATTATTGAGTTTTTTTTATATATGTTATTTTTTAAATTAAGTGGGAAAAAAACCCGCCTCGATACCGCCCCAGCCCGATGCCGCCCCGACCCGATTCTGACGGGATCGGAAATGGGACGGGATGACGGCGAATCCCGCGTGTCCCGATCCTGCCGGTCCCGACCCGACCCGATCCCGACCTTCCCCCCGTCCCGCCTCGATCCCGCAGGTCCCAACCCCGACGGACCCGATTCCGGCCCACTGGCTAGCCATAGATTCATGTAGGTAGCTGGAACATAGGCTCTTTGATAGGAAAGTCGATGGAATTATTTGATATTTTAAAAAGGAGGAAAGTTTATATTGCATTCCTATAAAAGGTTATATAGATAGGTAAAAGGATAAGAGATAGGCAACATAGGATATAAATATGGTATCGTAGGATAAGTAAATATAGGAATGCATGAGAATTGTTGTAGAACCAAGACTTAGGATAAGATTGTCGAGGTAAAACGAGCTGGGGAAGGAATATTGATGAGCAACTTATTATATACTTCATAATTATACTATTTTAAATAAAATATTTATATATATTTTAAATATTATTTATTTATAACTTTTTATGCCGAAAGAAAGAAAATTTAAAAAATAACAGATATTGAAGAAAGGAAGAAGAAGACAGAGTGCTAAAAAATTAGAAGTCTGATTAAACACATTTGATAGAAGTTGGGCTAAGCACTCAAATTGAATAAAAAGATGGATGCAGACAAGTGTAACTTCAATGCTCCTACTTAAGATGCACCAAAGCTCCTATCATTTGATCGTATCCAGACTACTAGTCTTTCAACACATACTTAAATGATGACATGCTTTTCTATAAAGCGACGACAACTTTGGCATGAGAGCAATAACCGGGTGGCAGAAGCAAAATAGTTATCTCTTTCTCAGTTCTTTTAATTTCTTTGTTAGTGTCTCTTATTATTCTTAGAAATAAGAAATACTTTATAATTTCTCTCTTTGTTATATTCAAATATTCCTCTGTGGAGTAATTTCCTTTTGTTGAGATAGTTGATGAAACTTGATATATTTATATCTATAATACTAATCTCAGCTTTAATACACGTTTGACCTGAAACTTTCATTTTTATTTCTATATTGTTCAAGAATGTTAGTTTAAAAGTTATTATCATCACATTGATCTATCTTATATTTAAGTTATTTTTACATTTTAATTTTATATTCTGACGAAGCAAAATTAATATATGATAACTGATGAATAATTTAGAAGAATGATCGTAGTATCTAGTTACCTATCATTCCAAATATGTTATCTTATTTACTCAGTTTTAATTTTCACAAAGAAACTGTTGTAAGCAAGATTTCTGACTTTTAGTAAAAATAATCGCAAGAAGTTTTTACTACTTTTAGCACAATTCAGGCAAAAAACTTATTTCGATCTAATCATCACTAGTTAGAAATCAATTAATTTGCATAACCTCACGGAGTGTTATTAATTGATTATAACTTAGTGAGCAAATATAATTGTATGAGAAATAAGCAATTATTCTCAAGTGAAATATATTAAAAGTTGAGATTATATTAAGATAACATATTCAAGTGGATTCATCGATTCCCAAATCCTTTAAATATAAATCTTCCGAAACTATTTTATCTTATCTAAGTGATTTATAATTTTTAGAACCGCAATCTCCTTTTCATCAATTTGATTCTCTCATATAGTAAGCGAAAGAACATAAATCTGTAGCATAGATTAACCAGTCTATGTGGGACAATATCATAAACTATACTATAATTTGGCTAAGTACGAGCTTTAAAATTTCAATACAAATCTAACTCGTTAAATTTTTTATGCCGTTACTGGGGACTGACATACATCTACTTCAGATTAAATATTGTGTTACTAATTTGAGAACTTATTATAATTTCTATTTATGAAAAGCATAATTATATATTAGATACTACTACTACTACTTTTTGTTATATATAATTTAAGTGTTATATTATTTCTTGTCATATCATGCGTACATGTCATTAATGTTTTTGAGTATTAGTATTAATATCACTATTACATATAACAAATAACATTAGCGTACTACTATTATTGTTTTTTTTACCTGCCATTCCTATTACTACTTGTACACATGACATTGATACTAAAACAGGCGGAAGTGATCACAGAGAGGTACAGTAAGAGGTATTATTTACGGATCGACAGGGTCTGGCAGGGCCGTCTTGACTCAGAACAGATCCAAAAACACCCTAACGCCATCATGGCTTCAGCGGGCTAAAACAGGATCATCAACCTGAGTTTCAGACATTCCGCCTGGCTGTCCTCTGCCCAACCTTAGTACCTTCTTACATGAATCATTAGCTATATTATAGCATTAGTACTATGATTCCAAGTAGTCTAGTGCAACATGAGTTCAACACAAGGGAATTAGCCGATCATAGGCTAATCCAAAATATATAATAAATAATTAAAATTAAAATACAAAATTTTAAATTACCTAAGATGAGGAGATTGTGCTCAGTGTAGGAGGATGTAAAGCAAACCTTAAGCTTTTATTTTAGAGAGTTTTTACAAAGAGAAGAGAGTAGTTGGCAAAAGTCTGCCTTCTACATACAACTATGGATCCTTTTATAATGAATCATGTGATAATACCGACAAATAAAGTGACCTAACATGTGGCCGACAAACTTAAAAGATAAAAAGTAATAAAGTAGAATTGGCCAAAACTTATGGGCCCTACAAAAGTACAATAATTCATCTACTTTATTAAAGTAGATTCCATCTGTTCGGTGGCTTTTATGATGGGTCCACCGGCTGCTTTCCTGTGTATCACACTTTTTCTTTCCCTTTATCTTTTCCTGTATTGGAGGATGCCTCCATCTTATCTTGAAACTTCGCAACGTATTCTTGAATGTCGAAGTCTGCATCATAGGGGTCTTGGGAGTCATGAATATCTTCCTCCTCTGTATGAATGGATGCCATAGAAGTATCTGAAGGGAATTCCTCATCCAGATTTTCTATCAAATCCTTTTTTACTTCTGCCATATAAGATGCTATAATTTATGCTTTTGAAATTACTCCCTTTTTAAGTTGGAGCTTTCTAGCAATATGCTGAAAGGGACTATTAACTTCTGACTGTGGTTGATCTTCTTTTAATTTTGTATAACCTTCAATTGTTGAGGTTATCTGGTCTATATCCATTCAAAACACCTTCTTTGGTCTTTTGTAATAATTTCTTCCAGAACCTTATATAATAGGTTCGTTGTAAACAAGGATTTTGTTATGAGGTATGACCCACTTCTACTGACCATCGCATGATCCATGGAATGGAAAATTCAATGAAGAAATGCATATTAGCAATTCCATTTATGATGGTATTATGATTCTCTAATTCTATGATTCTAGGAGAAACATCAATCCATTCGGTATATAAACCTTTAAATGTTTGTGGCAAGATATTAACAGATGGATCATAATTTATCCACCAATGTCAAAATCAAGTGGGTATGTTCTGTTTATAAACATGAGAACATATTTTTATAAACCATGAATGTTTTTTGTTAGGGTTTTCATATAATTTTTTTAATAAAAACTATCTATATAATCCCAATAATTAAATTTTACCTGAATTCTTTGCTCATGATGGAAATATTCCCGTTCTTTTAAAGTGCTAAACCCCCAGTCTTCTGGAGTAAAGATCTTCTTTATAATGATCTTAGAGAAGTTATAAATATTTTTAGTATGCATAGAAAAATAGTGTTGAATTTCAGCTGATCCCGTGGTTGAGAGTATGGTCTCATAATGCATTCTTTACTTATAAGTCAAGATGTGATATGACCCAGTTTCTAAATACCTTTCCATGAGCTTCCATGGCTCATCCTTCCATTGAAGATCTTTATAATCGAGAAGAAGTATAACGTCTTTCTTCTCATGCTTTTCATAACCCTGATTATCATCTTGCTCTTCATTAGCAACCTCTGCATATGAAGGTTATGGGCTATCATTGTTTTTTTTGGATTTTATAAATTCTATGAATTGTTGGTATAACGGACTTTCTTTATCAATGTTTGAAGTCCCTATCTGCCCTTGTGCTATAATCTTTTTGTTTCCATGTTGGACAATAGTATTACCTCGTCCAGTTCCTCTGCCTCTTCCGCCACGACCTCTATAATTGGGGTTGCTGCCTTGCCAATTAGGCCTCATCATTGCGACCCTATTTTGACCTGCTCACGGGTCAAAGCGGGGCACGACATATTTCGGTGATTCCTGGGTATCGGATTAAGGAGTCGCCACCTAATTATTTTTTACGGTGAATTAGGACACCTAAATTTTAACTAAATGCTGCAATATAACTCCAATTTTAAGGTCTGCGAAACTAATGAAATTCTAGGTAAGGGTTCTTTATTATCCTAAAGGAAAGGGGTTAGGCATCCTTTAAGATCCGCTAACTTGCGATTATCCGGTCAAACTCAGGTTAATATTATACTAAAAATGCATGTTTAAAGTATATAAAGTTAATCAAAAGTTTGCAAATATTTAATAAATGATGCATTTTGTACAAGTATGCATTTAAAGAAAATACATGTAAAGTTTGAAAAAAGTATGCATTTAGGACAATTAATAGCAAGGAAAAAAAATGAGTTACTCATATGCCAAAGAAGTAAATTTTTTGGAAATCATTTTGAGTTGTACCATTAATAAAGTAAACAAAAGATGATCAAAGTTTGTTTTGAAAATTTAAAATATGCACGACGAGCCTAAATAAATAAACTAGCGGGGGATTTCTAATTTTGCTACTACCTTATTACTTATCCATTCATGGTCTAATTATTCTAAATATCCTAACAATCACACAAACATTAAAATAATTATTACATGCCCAAGAATAGAAATACCGAAATTAAAGAATAATAATAAAAGAGGAACTAAGGCGGATGACGATGTCATCTAGCCCTATTTGTTTTGAAATCCCGAGGTTGGAGAATGCAAGGAATGTGGATGCGGGTCTTCGTTTGACACTAGCCATGATGAGTCTCATAAAGAGACTCTTCGTTGTTCCCAATGCATTTCATGTAAAAATAAAAGAAAAGAAAATGATTAGTGACGGAACACAAGAATATATATGTATAAACAATGTAAACAAATAATTCATTAAAGATAAAGTGTTATTGGGAAGAATATGTTGTTGGGCCTCGGGGAATAATTAACATACAGAAATAGCAAGCAGGCCCCAAAAAAACATAATTTCTGGACTTAAAACAATATATACAATAGGCTCGGTTAAGCATATGTACATATTCATAAATATACAATCCCACATTTGATATACATATGCATAACTTCTGTATTCCATACTTCTTGGAATGCATCTCGACACATTATACTTTACACAGATTTCTTAAAGAAGATAGAATTAAATTATAGGTGAAGACAGGAGCATAATGACGCAATATGACTCAGAGTAGCTTCTTATGTTGTCATTTTGATATTTAGACACTCAGACAGGCAAGCCAAACACCTCATGGATACAGGGCAGTTGGGAAAACAAGGCAACAACTCATGCATTATCTTTATATAACAGAAACAGGTGCAGAGATGGATGCTACATGTTACACCAAACTCAGAATACATTAGGGGATCAGGTAGTCATTTGAGGGTCATTATCCCTTAATACAAGTATCATTTAAACAACTTAACAGGTAAGCCATATACTAGATAATTTGAGAGGTGAAGTAAGTTAACACGGAAACATTTTTTCTATCTAGATATTCAAAGACAGTGCAGAACAATTCAGCAGACATGGGAGGCAAAGAGATAAACAATTGATCATAGCATCTTGAAGAGGACAGAATCATCCTAGTCTAGGCAGGACACACACAAGGTTCTTATCATCCCAAATACAATTATGGCTTCTTCATTTTTTATATTTACAAGCAGGGATATGACGTTAATTATAGGCCATAGCTGTATATCTATACTGATTGTCTACACCTAACTTCAGCCAAAACAAGCAACATATAGCATATATGTCATACAGTGTTGGATAAATTCAACACATCTCTGGAACCTCCACAAACCAACTGAAGAAAACATTTTGGTTATTAGTCACAGTTATGGTCTAGTAGGCATTTAAACACGTCATATTAATTTACATCATGTTCACATGAAGTCCTAAATGGGGTCTATTATCACTTGCAATTTGATTCATACAAGATTACACATAAGCATCATTGATGTAAACCAAAACAGGTCAATAAATTTGAGATTAAGCAATTAATAAATCAGAAATTACACTTACAGTATACACATCCGAACTAAAATAAGACTAATCTAAGCATTAATTGAAAATATGATCCTAGTGCAACACTGGTAAGTATCTATAATCAACTAAAAGGTTAGAAATTTACTAACAGTAGTATGTGTTGAACTAATCCACATTATAATCCCCTAAAGAGATACTAAAGTATCTTCGGCATATCACACTAAATATAATCTAATCTTGAGCTTAGTTGAATAGACATAGAATATATGTACTATAAAAATTAACCAAAGCAGCTATCATACTTAAACAATCTAGATATTAAAAGACACAACAACATTAATAAACTATGACATGATTAACACAATAAAGAAGCACACAAAATGCGGCTAAAATAAACAGAGAGATGTGTTTACTGACCTTCTCCGGGCAGCGAACCGAGGCGTGTTTCGAATCGCCGACCCCGCTCGGAGAAGTTTTGTTTTTGCGATAGAAAAGGAACAACAGCTTAAATGTTTTTGTGGCTTGGTCGAGTCGAAACCGAGGGTAAAAGAAATGATTTTTTCAGAATCGAAACTGTTCGAGAGAGGGGTTTTCTGCCTATCTTTGCCTCTGAGCAAACCCCTAAAAATGGTGAATTTTTGGTTTGCTTATCTTGAAGAACCGAGAGTCTTTTTCGTCCAAAAAGCCCTTTTCCTTTTTTTTCAACACAGCCCAAAGGGCTATATTTATAGTCAAACTTGAGGGGTTTCAACAGCTAGAATTCGAATTTCGAATCCAAAGAAAAGAGGAGAAAAGTGACGGTTTCTTTCTGATTTTGAAAACTGAGACGTTAATAAAAAGGGGTCTGGGTTTATGCCCTTACCCAACGAGTTCTTGAAGGTGCTCTGAGGATCGACGACTCATGCATGGTCGATTTGACCCGGACGAGCTGTTCAAAGCTCTGGGTTTGCAGAAAATGGGAAAAGGACTGTGGGTGATGCGAGAGGTCTGAGGTGGAAAGGACGTGGTGGCAGGGACGTCGGTGGTGGCGAATATCCGGTGGGTTAAAGGGTGCGCCGGTGTGACATGCTGCTGGTTTACGATTTGGGGGTTTTGGTTTTGTTTATGGCGATGGGGGATTTTAATTGGGATTGGGCTCGGGTCGGTTGATTGGGCTTGGGCGGAATGGGGAGTTTGGGGAGTTGGGCTTTGGTGGGTTTGGGTTGGAATGGGAATTAATTAGGGACTTTGGGCTTGGTAGAGGGTGGCCGGTTGGGCTTGGGAGATAAGGGAAATAGAGAGGAGTGAATTTGGTTATTGGGAATGGCCGGTTGGGCCAATATTTGGGCTTGGTTGGGTTGCGAATTTGGTTAGGGGTTTGGGCTAGTTTGTGGGAATGAAATTTGTTTTGGGTAGAAATTGTTTTGGGTTGAAAAAAATGAAAATGGGGAGTTGGTTAAAATAAAAAGGAGTTTATTATAAAAAGGGTGTAAATTATTTAAAATAACATAACGATGTGATAATAATAATAAGAATATAATATTTGCGAAATGTTTAATGCTTAATAAAAATGGAAATGCGATGCAATTTTGCGAAAAATGAAATAACATAGAATATTAGGGTAGAATTATGATTTAGACTTTTAAAAAGGCAAATAGTTGTGAAAAATACGAATAATAATAATGAGAATAATAATATATATGTATATATATGCCTATATGTATATATATAAAAAATATTTTTTGAGATGTCGAAAACATTTAAAATTGTAAATAAAATCGAAAAAGATGGGACAAAATTGGGTGTTTCTAGATACCTTTCCATGAACTTCCATGGCTCATCCTTCCATTGAAGATCTTTATAATCGAGAAGAAGTATAACGTCTTTCTTCTCATGCTTTTCATAACCCTGATTATCATCTTGCTCTTCATTAGCAACCTCTGCATATGAAGGTTATGGGCTATCATTGTTTTTTTTGGATTTTATAAATTCTATGAATTGTTGGTATAACGGACTTTCTTTATCAATGTTTGAAGTCCCTATCTGCCCTTGTTCTATAATCTTTTTGTTTCCATGCTGGACAATAGTATTACCTCGTCCAGTTCCTCTGCCTCTTCCGCCACGACTTCTATAATTGGGGTTGTTGCCTTGCCAATTAGGCCTCATCATCCTGTATGACAAAATTATTAAATTATGAACTCAAATATTCTCTAGTCAAGAAATCAAGCAGACTATTATCTGTTCCTTTTTTATAATGAATCTCAAAATCAAATGGTGTCAATAAAGTTTGCCATCTTGCAAACATCTTTTTTAGAAACATCATGTTTGCAGTCTTTATTAAACATAAATTTAGCCGATTGACAATCAGTATTTCTAATAAACTTCTGATTGTATAAATCTCCTTGAAATTTTAAAACATTTTTTACAACTGCTAAAATTTCTTTTGCAACTGTGGAATAATTTTTCCGACTAGGATTCCATTTGCCATAATAGAATTATATTAAATATTCATGTTTATCAACTGAAGAGTGTTGCTTCAGTATACCCCCATATCCGATATCTGAGGCATCCGTCTCTATAATTTTTGGCCAAATAGGATTGGCTAAGGTGAGACAAGGAAGGTTATGAACCTTAACCTTAATTCTTTTGACAGCTTGAGTATGATCATCTGTCCAAGGTGTAGGAACTTTTTTCAGCCGTTCATATAAGATGATTGTATCTTTTGCCAAATCCTTTATAAAATGACTGATATAATTTAGACTACTCAAAAATCTCAGGAGTTGGGTTTTTTTCGGTTATAACATCCGAGAATTTTGATGCAAATTCAATGCTTCTATTAATAGGAATGATTTTTTCATTTTCAATGTTATGACCCAAAAATCTTACTTTTGTTTGAAAAAGGACCATTTTTGTTTTTGATATGACTAGACCATTTTGTATGATGATCTTCTTAAATAAATCAAGATGTTTGAAATGAGTTTCAATATTATTAGAAAATACTAAAATATCATCTATATAAACAATGATGAAATTACTATGAGGCATAAATATATCATTCATAATATTTTGAAATTCAGAAGGGGCATTTTTTAATCCGAATAGCATTACATTCCACTCAAATTGCCCAATAGGAACATTAAAAGCAGTTTTGTATCTATCTGCTTCTGCAATCTGAATCAGCCAGTATCCAGATTTTAAATCAAATTTAGAAAATATAATAGCGCTATTAAGTAAATCTTTTTTGTTAGGAATAGGATACCTGATCCACTTCAAAGCTTTATTAAGCGGTTTATAATTAATAACAAGTCAGGGACTCCTCTTTCCTGCTCTGCATGTTTATTAACATAAAAAGCCGTACAAGACCATGGAGATTTTGAGGGTTTTATCAAACCTTTCTGTAATAAAGAAGTAATCTCCTTTTTGCATAATTCCAAGTACTCGAAATTCATCTGGCATGGCCTAGCTTTTGTAGGGATATTACCCTCCTTAAAATCATCCTCATAAGGGAGAGAAACAATATATTTTTTCCTATCCCAAAAAGCATTAGGAAGGTCACTACAAACCTGTATTGAAAACTGAGTTTGTATAAAATCAATTTTTGCCGTAGCTTGGGATTTCCCAACAGTTCTTCAATAGTAGAAATATAAATTTCTTGCTTTAGGAAATTGATTTGCTGGTGTTTATGAATCAATCTATCTTTGAGCTCATTTAACACCCTTGAAAAAGGTTCAGTTATAAACTGAAAAGTAATGGGTTTTCCATTGAAGGTTCCTATGATACCCTTTTTTTTTTATCAATATTAGTAATTGAAAATAGTTTTTGTATAAAAGGTGTGCCCAAAATAATTTGGTTGAAAATATCTTTTACCAAAATAAAACTTTCTGCTATACAAGTTTTATTATTGCAAATATAAGCTTTTGGTAATTTGAAAGTAATTTGTAATTTCTGCCCATTAGCAGATCTAACACTATGAGTGGTCTTATGAAAATAAGTAGAAGGAATAAGACATTCCTGTATACAATTTACATCTGCCCCGCTATCAACAAGAGTAGTGAAATCTTGTTTGAAGTTATAATCAATTAAAAGACTTATTTTTATATAAAACTTTTGTGAAGTGATTAATTCTAGGGTTTGTAAAAAGTTTCCTGTTTCATCACTAGCACTTGTTATTAAAAGATTATCTAAATCAGAGATATCATCTACTGTTGCTGAATCTATAATCTTCTCTTTTCCTTTACCTTCAATATTGGTAATTCGTGCATCGAGCATATCATTACTCCTTTTTACTGCCAAGATCTCTTGCTTGAGATTATTAATCTCTTTTTCCAAATCTCTGGGAGTACTAGTGATACCTTGTTTCTCCCTCATTTGTTTCTTTTATTCTGACACGGTATAAGCACTTGATCGTTCCAAAGTTTTTCTTCCTTGTGAAAGTTGTGGAGTATCCTGGAGTTGATCTATAATCTGTGATCTCATACCTGGATCCTTAATCAACTTTAACAATTCCATAAGGTTATCACCTTTGAGAACATTAATGTTCATATCCTGAAATTGAGCAAATATATTATAGAACTCATCATCTTCCTTATTATGTTTACTAGAACAAGGTTGTCCGATTTGACAGGGTAGGCATTCTTCTTCTGAAGGGATATAATCTTCCTTATTAAGAACTCGAATTTCCTCATCTGAGGAGGAATCTTTTGCTTCATATGTTTCGAAACCTGAGTCTTCTGGTTCCGAGTTAAGCAATAGATTGGATAATGAATCCTTTAAATCATCTCCAATGTTAAGGGTTTTAATTGTTTCCTTAACTCTACAATCCTTATAATAGTGCCCTGTCGTACCACATTTCCAACATGCCTTGGGATTCTTAGATTTTATAAAATTCTTGCGAGTTTTAAACTCTTTCTTTCTTCTCACCTTTTTATCTAGGTGTTTTGTTTTCCAATTTTGGAAACTTTCCTGGTTTTTTGCTTTTCATCTATGAGACACCTTGGCTTTGGGTATATCCATTCCAAATTGACCACAGAACTCACCCAGTTGTTGTCTTTCATTGAGGTTCTGACCTTTTATCTGCTGATTCAGTTTGATCTCATTACACAAGGCTAACCCTTCTTGTATACAAGTGACTATTAGACTACCATAGGTATAAATATCATAATTGATTATAATTCCCTCTTTTCTAAGAGACTTTCTAACTCTTTTCGCAAATAGGGTTGGTAATCCATCTATAAATTTGGACTTTCAGTGAGGACTATTACACTCAGATAATTCCATGACTTTGTTAAGGAAAACATCCTTATACCACCTAAATGAGGTGAGGGTTTTGCATCTTAAGTTCTGGAATAAGGTTCTGATATTTTCAGAATCATCTGACCATCTTTCAGTAAAGTGCTCTATAATATCAATCCCTAAGGAGTAAATCGCATTCTGCGCAGGTTCTACACCTGTTTCGGTTTTAACTGCCCTAATAATACTATTACGCTGTTCTTGAGTTAAATAATGATCCCACCAGCCTTTCAACTGGCTAGTGAATCCTGATATAATCATTTCTGCAATAGTTTTGTCCGTGTTACTGTTAGCTTTGCAGATTGTGCTATACATGAGCATTTTATGAACTGATGTATAAATCTGTCTTTCCGTATAACCATCTATGTTCCATTCATATATAACACTATAGCTATTATTATCTACAATCTCTTGCTCCTCAAACAAAACATCTTGAGGAGTGGGCCTAGGACAGTAGTACATCCTTTGTACTGGTTTCCTAGCATATTTTTCTAGGTTATTAATCTCGTCAGACATCTTCTGCTTATAATCATCTCCAGATAGGTCCAACTCATAATCTTTTGTTAAAGGGCTGATCCGCAAACCTTTAAACTTATCATCTAGTAACTGTTCAAGTTCTGAGTATGCTCTTAACTTGAAATCTTTAATCTCAGGTGGATGCTGCACACTAGGAGTAGCTGCAGAAATATGATGACTAGAAGAAGGGATTGACCTCATGATTTTTGAAGTCAACTTCTCTACTCTATTATGTAAAAGAACAATTTGCTCACCCAATACGTTCATATAAACATTGGTGTAGTTATTCTGTTTAAGCATGGTATTAATATGTGAAGTTGTAACTAAAGCAGTATTATTTTCAATTAAATTCGAAAAGGTAGCAAAATCAAGAGCTTTATTATTCTTTTCAATCTGGAAAGGTTGTTGAGGATGGAAAACATTATGAGCAACTTCCCCGCTAGAAAGTTTGTACTCTCTTTCTAGAACAGATATATAATCTCCCACATATTTGACCATAAACTAAGGAACAAAAGATATAATTTTTTTAGCTCGAGAGATATCTTTATAAAAATCCTCTTGTAGCACTATACGTTCACTGTTATCAAAAGTATCAAAAAACTGTTTTTAAAAGGTTCTCATATGGGTTTATAAAAGTCTTTACTGATTTTTTATCATGCGGGTGATCCCCGACGAAAATCAATTTCTGGACTTTGATCCATTAAATACTTGGATAACCCATGTCTGACTCAGTTATTTCTGGGTCTTCATTAACATCTCTGGCAATATTATCATTACCAATTATAATCCTCTCGACTCTATTACTATCAGTATTATCAAGCACATATGGGATATATGAAATCTTGAATATGAGAAGTAGAAGCTCGTGAAGGAGATTTAATAGTATAATCAACTGGCAAAATATAAGAACGATTTGAAACATCAGATCTAGAACCAAAATCATTTGTCAAATAGTTTGGTATAGAAAACTTTAGCTTGACCGTCCCATCAGGGGTTTGTTCAATATGAGTAATATCATTATTACAATTACTCTTGGGAGGTGCCGCTCCCTCTATGACCCATTCTGTGGGAAAATCAATTTCATCTCATTTAATAGGTCTTCTGGTGGTAATTTTTGATTTACCAAAATTCGTTCCTATTAAAATAGTTTCATTTTTAAAATTCATAATTTTGCACATAGGATTCATAATGTATAAAGGTTTGAAATAAATTCTATAGCAAATACATATAACTTCAGTTCCAGGCATATAATCATAATCATGCAACTTAATGCTTAATATCAAAGCATTCAATGAATTTTCATCTTGCAAAGATACTTGCAAGTTAGGATAAGTATTAAAATAAACAGGGACATATGCCAAACTGGTATGTACTGTCCCTATAAGGGACTTTTTCCAGTTCTGATTTCTACCATCCCTTAGAGCAGCTATAAAGCTCCCTGGTAAGCCTCTTAAAGTAAGTGACTTGAAAGCAACCTATACTAACCCAATATGCATAAATCGATGGGTTTCCCTATAAGAGGCAATATCACTGTCATTTAATAATTTAAAAGTAGCATGATCGCAATCTACAGTGATTGTTTCCTCAATAGTTTTGACTACTTGTTTGAATTTTAATTTTCCAAAAGTACTCATCTGGTATATCAACTTGGGTTGGATTTTTGGAATAGTCCACTTATTAAGTAGATCTAATTGTTGAGGTATATCATATTCCTCTTTTTTACTGTTTTTAACATTATTCTTATTTTTGATGATATTCATCATTTTAGAAAGAGTGTTGAACTTGTTATCTATTACTACTTGTACACATACAAATAACATTAGCATACTACTATTATTGTTTTTTTACCTGCCATTTCTATTGTCTTTGTCATTCTCTTTATAATTTATAATTATTTAGAATCACAACTGCTACGACTATATAACAAATAACATTAGCTAGTTTGAATTTTCTTCACTTCAAAATTTTTAACTAGTTTATGACCCGCTCTTCTACAAAAGAGTTGAATTGTTACGATTCTGAAATTGAAAAATCTCTTTGTTTGCGCAGGAATGAACAAACATCTTTTTCTCAAAAAGTAGCTTCTGACGGAATGGAGAACCAACAAGGAAATAATAACAACCCACCAGGAATCCCACCACCATCCCAATTAGAAGATCAATTTGATGAATTGGCGCCAAGACCATCAAATAGAATCCTAAGGGA